>CM060443.1:168574129-169816629 GCA_030545235.1 Helianthus tuberosus | reverse complement strand
ATTTTCAGATTAAAGAACTCCACTTAAAACTTGTGGATGTCATCACGAGTTCCGTATTCCTGCTTGATTAGTTCCTTGAATTCATTCCAAGGGGTGGCGTTAGCAGCTGCCAACCCTAACATCTGGACTTGCGCATTCCACCAAGTCAGCGCAATGCCTTCGAGAGTACCAGTGGCGTACTTCACCCTGCGAGCCTCAGGGCATTCACACATCTCAAAGACGGACTCGAGCTTTTCAAACCAATGGAGGAGTCCAACTGCTCCTTCAGTGCCACTGAATGTGCTAGGACGACAGTCCATGAAAGTCTTGAAGGTGCAAATAGGTGGCTGAGCGTGCTGACCTGTTGTGTATAAGAACAGGACAAGGTTAAACATAAGAGTTGGTTTAGGAGTGTAGGATCTAAAGATCCTAGTGTGAGTTTCGACTGCAGGGTATACCTCCTGCTTGTGCAGCTGCAAGTGCCGCAGCAACTTGTTGGTTAATCAGAGCCGTCAACTGGGCTTGAGTCATGTTAACGCGTCCAGCCATGATCTTCATATCAAAGGCAACATAAGTGAGAGAGGTTCGCGAAAATGCGATGACAGAAGGGAGTAAGCACACAAGTGTTCTCAAGCAATAGTTGTTACGTTTATCTAAGCATATCATGAGCAAAGTTTAATGTAATCTATCAAGTAGGCAATGTAATCATAAATCATATCACCTAGAATGTTGAGTCTTGCACGTGGAGCGAAGCGTCGTTGTGGATCGTTGAGCACTGTACAGGTTATAGTCTGGTTTTAACAAAAACTTTTTCCCTTTATTAAAACCAAGTTCACTATAACCAATGGCTCTGATACCAATCTGTCACACCCCCAAAATCCACACGCGGAGTATCACCGCCTGGAGGCGTGACTGACCAGGATAAAGCAACCAATCATATTGAACAATGTAAGTAGTAAATGTAATTCAACCAACAATATGAAAGGTGTTCAAAGCACAAGTATAGTTCAATGTTTAGCGGAAGCATAATTGTAAAACCCAACATAAGTATAAGTTTGAAATGTCATAAATGTTTAACACGGCATCCACGATCCATGTCCCACAACGACTGCGCCTCCCTGTGTAAGCTCCAAGTGTATCTATCGACTTGCAAGGCATGTAACAACGATTCAACAACAAAGTTGAGCAAGTTCATAGTTGGTTGTTTAGTTATAGTATTCGTTACGTAAACCCTATGTTCGTTTTGTAATCCATGTATCGTATTAGTTCGTATCGCAGTCTCCCAGACATGTGTGCGAAGATTAGTGGGGGTTTCCCATGTGTTACTAGTCTAGTTGTATCTATAGGCGTCCTTCCCCGGACAAGGATAATGGTACGTATTCCAGTAGCGATGAAAGTACAAGTAATCATTCAATCCCATTCCCAACCCACCTGGAATCCCATGCCTTGGTAAGAGTGTGAACTCACCTTGGTTTGCTCGGTATGCTAAAGTATGTGCACAGAAGTAATCAGTCAAGTCCTATAGTTATGCACGCATACAGAATCAGTTTATATTCATGAAGTTCACGTATAAGCACAATCATGGTGGATATTGAATCAGTGATCACCAAATAACACACAGCACGCATTCAATCTCATGTAAGTCATGTTCATCATTTAACATCAGTTAACTAACTCGGTTAACCCTTAACAGAATTAAGCTAAGTTACTGTGTTGTTTACCCACTCGACGAAACACCCTGTTTCGTCGTTATTTCCCTTCGACGAAACGCCCTTAGTTTCGTCGTGATATCCCCGGACGAAACACACTGTTTTGTCATATCTGATTCGTCATGGCTACCCTCGGTGAAACACATCTGTTTCGTCATGTCTGTTTCGCCGAGAGTAGCGTTTCGTCAAGAATGTCAGTTACGTCGATTCATCAGCTAAACACAGAAACCCTAATCATTTGTAACAGCCGTTTCACTCTATAATCGATCAAACAATTAACATGTAACGCCAAGATCATCGATCATCATATAGAAATCATATAACAAACTAATCAGTCACGCGAACAAGTCTATGTTCTACACTCGTGCAACATTGGAAAAACATGATTAATAGCATCTAACCTAATCTAAACAGTGGCCTAAACATCAGACATAATCTTTAACAACAACACGCAAAAAAGTATGGATCTAAACACCAATGAATCCCTTCATACGGCTTCAAATCAACAAGTATTCGCTCGAGAATGTGAGAACCCTAATACATGATTTTCGGTTCTAGCAAACATAATAAAATCACCTAGCAAGCACATCCCATGAATTATCAATACACATAGCAAGACGAGTGACCCGGTTTATTGTCAAGACTAACCGTTTAGGAGAGAAGAACGTTACGATCTTCGAGAAGTGTAGGATCGTGTTTTTGACCTGAACGAGTCTATCAGAGGAGTTTTGATCAGATACAGGTGCGAAAAACAAGTACCTGACGTAGAAACAACTAGATCTTCACTTAAATCACACTTTTGATTGATATAACAGCGTTTACAACCAAATCTCACACCGGCAGCACCTCGGTATGGAATCTAAGAAGTGTTACAAATGATTTCGCTCAAGAGGTATATATAGTGTTGGTGGTTTCGCTCATATGTACACGTACATATAAGCGGAACCTCTCATGTCCATATAAGCGGAACCTCTCATGTCTATATAAGCGGAACCTCTCATGTCCATATAAGCGAAACTAGTGGTTTCCCACATACGAACATAGTGGTTTCCCACATACGAACATAGTGGTTTCCCACATTCGAACATAGTGGTTTCCCACATATGAACATGTCGGGAAATCTCGTACAATGTGCCCTAATCTAACATTCTAAGACTAAGACACGATACAAGATGAAGTCGACAAATGTATGCACTAACAGACTCCCCCTCAGATGTTGACGAGTCTTAAGTGTCGAGTCTTCGCATCTCCAGTCTTGATCTGTCTTTGGGCTTCATCCTCTCAATCTCTTCTTGCAAGTCTTCAGACTCCCCCTTGCAATATGCTGGCATTTCTTCAGTTCATCAGCATCATCAGCTTTAGGATCGATGTCTGGCTTTCCATCTAACAGCTTCTCAATATCAATCAGCTTGGCTCTTCATGTTCCAAGATCATTGCCTAGCTACTTCCAATCAGAGTCTTCAGGTATTGGAACCTGGCTCTCATCTAGCTCGGATCTCAGGAATAAAAAACCTGGCACATCTTTATCCTGCAAAAACTCTACCTCAAAGTAAATTTCTCTCACATACATATTGCAAACATATAAACTTGCACTAATTCAGACTCTCCTTCAAAACAAACACAGATTTTGATGAACCACTTGAAAGGTTAGATTATGAAAACATTTAATTCCAAACATACACTCCCCCTCAAATATTACTCATCATGTTTAGCACTCGGAATTTTGAAAATCTGCTTTTCAATACCAGTTGTCAAAAATCCTTTTTTTAATTTTCTGAAACATTATGCTAAAACACAATGAAAATCTTTTTGGATTTTGAAATAAAGAAACATGTAATGTAGTAAAGAAATATTTACAAACAATATTTTTGTGAGTTCGTGTAAGAGGATCATATCAGTTTTGAGACAAATCACCAACACCGTTAAGCTTCATTTCATTTTAAGTTTTAAACAATTCACCTAGATTGCCAGTATATTTGTCCACTTAAATTTTCACACAAAGTTCAATTGATTCGAGGGCCTAGATTGCCAGTATATACCACAGATGATATCTGTTCAGGGGTTAAATTGCGAGGGCCATGAGAGCTCAGGTCGATACTTCCGTATACGCAGAGAGATGACGGCTTCGACTTTTCGGTGTGTCCCCTTTAGAGGATCTTTTTGATTTCAACATCCGCGACTATCAATTTTATTGTTTCATCAGCTTGCTGAGGGTGATGCTATGTTTCAAGCATTTGCGGAAAGCATTATCCGGGGACTAGGTCAGTACTTCCATACAGCAGAAGTCCCGGGATAATACCCCAGATATCACTGAGCATAAAGACCTAGTATCTCAGAATAAGGGACCCTTCAAACAAGATTTCAGGGGTTACCTATATATCCAAGATGTTATTACCCACAAAATAAGCAAGTTTGAATTTTTAGGTTTATATCTCGTCACAATCTACTAAATGTGTAAAAACCTACTGGCATATCCGTAGTGAGATTGTTTATCACATTTTAACTTTCCAATTCTTTAGCATGTTGTGACAGTCCACTGATGTACTATCATTTCCTCTTTTCACAACGAAACTCATTTTTGAATTTTATCATGTTTTTGGCTTTTTCAAATTTTCTAATGTTTTTGGATTTTCTGAAATTTTTCTACTCCCCCTAAAATGCAAACACATTAAAGAAATTTGAAAACTATCTAAGCTCTTTGACCCACTTGAAGAAAATTCAAAACAAACTGTACAGAAACATGACAACCGATATCAAATCGCCTCAATTCGCCATTCACTAGGCATAAACAATATGAACTCCCCCTTTCACAAACCATTTTCTCATTTAGATTTCAAAACACTTAAGTTTGTTTTAATCAAAATGATTTTTCCGGAAAATAATTTTGTTTTTACCACTTGTTTAAGTACGGGGATATGGTTCATCATCTTGTCAGTTTTATCAAATGTTGTAAATCAAGTACAACTTAATGTCCTTGATTCACTGTTTGCAATCAAGCAACCTCTAAACCACTTGTAAGAGTAACCACTTGTAGATATAACCAATCAATACCAATTGTAGGAATGAGTCATCTACATTTTACCCATCAAAGTGCGGATTCCTGCTTCGCACTTACCAACCAGGAAGCTCCGGCGTAGTCCATTAACCTGTAAATTTTTAACAATTTTAAGAACTTTTCATACAAACTCACAAAACATGAATGATGCCGATTCCTGATCCACGATTACAAACTTGGGATCTCCGGCAAGTCAGGTTTTTCAAGCAAAGAAAATGTCCACCCAAGCCTGACCAGCCTTGGGTGTTTTCAATTCGAATTTAGTTGGGGAGTAAGTTGCTTTCTTCTTAGCGTAAAAGTCTTTTACCCCTTTCACCTTCCCATCAACCATTTTTCTGAAAATCTTCTTAACTTTCCCGTTAAATGCTTTCTCAACATCAAAATTATCCTTTTCAGAATAACCCTGATTTGAGATTTCAGTCTTTCCAACATTTCTTTTAAAATTCTCAGTCCTCAATGGTGGAAAGTTCTCGTCATCGATTGAAGGAACTGAGTTTTTATCACTCTCATCAAACTGTGGCTCCCCTGATTTTGCGGAATCAGATTCATCGCCAGATTTTACTTCAGATTTCTTAACAACCCATTTTTGGTTGTCAAGCTTCACACTTCGCCTGTAAAATTTCTTCGAACATTCACCAACTTCAAATGTTGAATTTTTGAAAACTTTAAATTGTTCAGTTTGTGGTTCGGTTTTATCAACAATAACTTCTTTCAGTTTTCCAGAAACTCCCTGTTTTGTGTTTGTCGCTTTCGGACAGTTCCATGCAATGTGACCAGCTTCATTGCTTTGGAAACGGGTTCTTGTCTCTTTCTTCACATAAGCTCCATTCTTTATTTTCTCGACAAGAAATTCTTGGTTAGATTGTTTCCAGAATGAGCTTTTTGCTTCCTCTACCGAGCTTGTTCCTAAAACAAATTTTGTATTTGTTTTAGAAAATTTTTCATTTTTATAGTTGTCTGGTGGAATAAAACCAAGTCCTTTCTTTTTGTAGCTACGATTTTGGTTTGGTTTCTTTTCAAAACCCGAACCAGAATTGTAACCCTTTTTCTTGTTTAAACGTTGTTGTACTCTTGAGGTGTAAGGCTTAGGTTTTACATTAAGATTTTTATCTTTTATTTCAGAAATATTAATTTCTGTTAGTTTGAAAACCTTTTTTATCAATTCAGTTTTAACACCTCTTATTGGAAACTCTTTATCAAAATATAATTTGTCAGAATCATTCAAAGTATATACAACTTCAAATGTTTCATCATTCAAATTAGATTTTGACAACAAAAATTCTTTACTATAAACCCGTTTTCCCGACGATTTTGAACTCTTTTCAGACGAACTCGAACTCCCGACTGACTGACACGAACTTTCGGACTCGGATTTTGACTCTGACTCCTCATCCTTATCCAACACCTGATCGACCACTCGTTTTATCAGTTCTGACTCATGATCTGTGTCGGATGCTGTGAACGTGACGTCAATATTGTCCGGTAAAACATCGGTTATCTCGGATTCTAACTTAATATTGACTGCCTGTTTTAGTTCTTCCTCGTTAGGTTTTCTAGGCGAGTACCCTTACCAAATCGGAGGCGGACACTTATTATAACAGACGCCCTGTTTCTTACCAGTATCCTTCTTCTTCTTTGGCTGTTCATCTTTAAATGCCTCAAAACCTTCAACTGTTGGATAAATTCTGTCAATTATGTAGTCACAACCTTTGTAACTTCGCAGCAATCTTCTGATTCTTTCATTCTCAGCTGCTTCACTATCCAACTCTTTCTTCCACTTTGCACATTCTTCTATGTACAAGTTGATCTCTTTCTGCTTTGTCATCATGGTAGCATTCATCATCTTCAAAGCTTTCTCTCTTTCAGAGTTAGTCTTCTCCAGACTATTCACATGTCTGTTCAATACATCATACGACTTTTTCAAATTCTTTACATCAAACAACAATTGTTCTTTCAACTTTTCTAACTCACTAAACCTCTCATCTTTTTCTATACATTGTTTACAAGACTCTAAACATGTAAGACATGGTTTTGTGACTTCAACAATCTTCTCTACTTAAACTCTCTTTTCAACTTCCACAATCTTCTCAATCACTTTGAATTCTTTCAATTCTTTTGCAGCTTTCTTCTCTTTCAATTTCTTCAATTTTTCTGCAAAATAAAATTCAAAAGTGTCAGAAGATAAATGAGTTTTTCCCAAATTTATCTGTTCCATCTCTTTATCACTATCACTTGTTTCTGATGAATGGTTTTCAGATGAAACAGATCTTTCATCTTCACTTTTCTCTTCATCAGATAACACTTCCATCCATTCCTTCAACATTTCTGGCTTTTGAACAATATGTGCAATAAAAGCTTGAACATTTGGATCAGCTGGAATGAATTTATCCCAGCTAAAACCTTCAGCCATTTTCTCATCATCTTGATCAACGATGCCATAATAAGCTTTCCTGTTTGCATCCTCGATCATTCTTCCATGTGCCGTTTGAGCTTCTTTTTGTTGATTCGGTTGATGAGTGATCTGCTGATAGATAGTTTTCCTATAATAATCATCTTTCCCAGATGACTCCTTTGCTCCTCTTGGCTCCTGATTCTTGCACTCTCTTTTAAAGTGGCCTTTCTCTCTGCAACGAAAACAAACAACTTTAGACTTATCAAATCCTAGATTAGAAAGGTTTGCATCCAAGAAATCATTTCTTCCTGTAATCAATCTAAACTTTTCTGTTCTCCTCAAAACGCTCGCTAAGGCCCGTTTAAAGTCCATCAGTTCCAGCTCTTCTACATCGATTTGATCATAATCTTCTTTTGTGAGCATCGGATTACCAATTTTTCCGGCAATCAACCCTTCATAAGATTCTAATGCAGTGAGCAATAATCCCATATGATGCTTTACAACTTCTTCAGAATAATTTTGACCATTTTGAAGATGTAGAGCTACATTACACTGAATCGAATGCCCATTTCCAGCAGATGCACTTTGAACACTTGGAGGATTCACCATTGAGAACCCACTAGTGTTGACTGATCCTTGACTGCTAGGTGTAGACTGATTTCCAGCACTAAATGCAGTTTGTATCTTTGGACTTGCTTCAGCAGTTTGAACATTTCCTTTATAGTACAATTTAATATCTTGTTGATGAGTAGAACTGTTCATTCTAGCAATTTTCTGCTGCTCCAAATCCTGTGCCTCCAATTTCTCTATAAACTGTGCAATCGATAACCTGCTAAACTGTCCGGAATTCTTCAATATCATCAGATATGTACCCCATTCCTGTTGCGGTAACGCATCAGCAAGCTTTTCAACCCATTCTGCCGGAGTTTTTGTAATCTTCAACTGTGACATAGTGCGTACAAGATGACAGTATCTTTCAATAAAAGTCTTTGTTGTTTCACCAGGCATGCACGTAAATAGTTCAAACTCGTTTTTCAACAAAGCTTCTTTACTTTGTAGCATTTCGGTACTTCCCTCAAATTTCTTTTTAAGAGCTTCCCAGATAGATTAAGCATTGTCATCATGTTGAAGCAACACAAATATATCTTCCTTTACTGCTTGTTGTAACAGATTGATCATCATTTTCTCTCCTTTATAACTATCTCTTTCTTGCTCCGTGAATTCTGAAATGATTTTATCGACTCCCACTGAATTCTTTGGCCTCTCATATTCAGTTTCAATGCTCTCCCAAGCTTTTAGATGATTTGCCTGAACCCAATTTTCAAACCGTTTCTTCCATCCGTGATAATCTTCAATTCCCATAAGTTTCAGGGGTTTTTGTATTGTTCCGGATTCATTTTCCATTGTCATGGCCTTAGTAATGTCGGAGGGACTAGCCGGGGTTGTAGAAAATGCGTTGTAAAACTCAGTATCCATGATGACTTATCACGTTTTTCAAGATCAGTGGCAAATAAGCGAAATCAGATGTTTGTGCACAGCAAAATCCCAGATGTTCATAAAAGTGGAACCCTGATGTTCACTAGAGTGGAACCCTGATGTTCACAAGAGTGGAACCCTGATGTTCACAAGAGTGGAACCCTGATGTTCACAAGAGTGGAACCCTGATGTTCATAAGAGTGGAACCCTGATGTTCAAATGAGTGAAACTACTGATGTTCAAATGAGCGAAACTAGTCACTTAGGAGGTCCTTTGGAGCGAAACTAGTCACTTAGTGGTGACACATAAGCGAAACCTGATGTATGTAAAAGCGAAATCACTGGTTGTTCGTATGAGCGAAACCAACTAGGGGGTTATTTTGGACCACTTTAATGTGAATTTTAAGCTTAAACTTTCAGGGATTTGTCAATGATCAATTTCCTTTAGTCTGTGAAATTTTGAGCGAATTTTGACCGTAAAATCTCGTTCTGATGAAGAAAGAAGGTGTAGAAGTAAGAATTTATGATGAAATCCAGCAAATCTCTGTAGAACTCCTCCTCCTGAAGCTCTGATACCACTTGTAGGATCGTGTTTTTGACCTGAACGAGTCTATCAGAGGAGTTTTGATCAGATACAGGTAGGGCTGTAAACGAACCGAACGAACACGAACTAGGCCTTGTTCGTGTTCGTTCGTGAAGGAAATAAATGTGTTCACGAACGTTCATGAACACTTACCGAACGAGATTTTATGTTCGTGTTCGTTCATTAAGGAAATGAGAGTGTTCGCGAACGGTTCACGAACACAAACGAACACAAATAAATTTGGCGAACGCGACGAAGGATAAAGATAGATGGCCCAGAGAGTAGCACTCGAACTTGAATCCCTTATTGTGGAACGGAGGTCGATCGTGTTCGTGGATGTAAATAATGAGAAATGAAAGGAAAATGATGCATAAACAAGGTGAAAGTGGGTTTCCTAGTTTAATAGTTAGAGAAATAAAATAAATAAAAGTTTAATAATATGAAAAGTACAAATAAAATATAAGAAAGTACAAAGATCTTCAATCAAAACACAAACATACGAACATAAACGAACGAAAATCAACGAATGTTCACGAACACGTTCACGAACACCTTACCGAACGTTCACGAACACAATCGAACGAACGAGACCTCTGTTCATGTTCGTTCATTTAACTAATCGAACGAAATTTCTTGTTCATGTTCGTTCGTTTATTAAACGAATGAACATAAACGAACTTCTCGCCGAACGGTTCACGAACTGTTCGTTGAACATTCGGTTCGTTTACAGCCCTAGATACAGGTGCGGAAAACAAGTACCTGACGTAGAAACAGCTAGATCTTCACTTAAATCACACTTTTGATTGATATAACAGCGTTTACAACCAAATCTCATACCGGCAGCACCTCGGTATGGAATCTAAGAAGTGTTACAAATGATTTCGCTCAATAGGTATATATAGTGTTGGTGGTTTCGCTCATATGTACACGTACATATAAGCGGAACCTCTCATGTCCATATAAGCGGAACCTCTCATGTCCATATAAGCGAAACTAGTGGTTTCCCACATACGAACATAGTGGTTTCCCACATACGAACATAGTGGTTTCCCACATATGAACATGTCGGGAAATCTCGTACAATGTGCCCTAATCTAACATTCTAAGACTAAGACACGATACAAGACGAAGTCGACAAATGTATGCACTAACAAGAAGAGTAGTAGCAGTCGTAGGTTAGCAGAGGAGAAGGCTCTAGGGTTTCAATTTTTGGCAAAGGTGTGAAACAGGAAGTCGGTTCATGTTATATACACGAATTGACGTACTGGGCCCTTAATGGGCTTCGCGTAACACTGGGCCAGCGAAACGGCCTGTTTCGTCGAGATGTAGATGGCGAAACACTTTTTCGTCGAATTGATTTATGGCGAAACACAATCCGTTTCGTCGAGTTGGCTAATGGAGAAACACCCTGTTTCGTCGGGTTGTATATGACGAAATGCACTTGTTTCGTCGAGCTTATACAAAGCTTAAATAGTTTAAGTGTTTTCAAGCAGACTACAAGTTATATCACCAAACATATAATTGTAACAATCACAATACTTTTAAACATATCACAACGTATACAGTTACAAAGCAAACAAGTCGTGTAAGTAAACAACTAAACAGTTAACGTGCAATAAATGCGAAAGTGGAATCTTGGAAACTCGAGTTGTCACAACAACGAGTCAACAACAAATTTGAGTGAGTTCACGGTTGGTTATTTAGTTTTAAGTTGTTTCAAACACAAAGTTTTTGTTTAGTTGGCTTACTTGCCGTGGGGGTTACCCCATAGTTGAAAATATGTATAACCAATTTCTCTTTTCCCAAACCATATTTAGTGGGGGCTTCCCCATGTGAACCACTACACCGTTACGATATCGACAACTGACGAACAATAGTTGTGCCCTACGTCAATGTCTATCATCATTGACAGTTTGCCATAGCCCATTAGTACACGCTCGTCCGAACGGCACGGTGTGAGGTTTGTTAAACCTAATAGCGCTATTAACTAATGACCCGCTCGCCATTGGCCTCGGCGATTAAGTCGATATAAAATGAGGGACTTAATGATAGAGTTTTGTCTAGTAAGTTTTAAGGTTGTTGTCCTACCCAAGGAGGACGAACGTACGTATTCTACCCAAGGAGAATACGCAGGATTAATGTTGGCATCCTACCCAAGGAGGATGGCGGTACATATCCTTCCCAAGGAGGATATGTAGGTTCCGTTTTAATTCTTTAACCCATTCCCAAACCACCGGGAATCCCATGCCTTAGAAAGTGTGTGAACTCACCTCGGTTTGCTCGGTTAGATTAATTACTCAAATAATAAGGAAATCAAGCACGTCCTAATAAGGTACAGATAACAATCAGTTTCTCATGCATAACACGTATCCTACGTACGGTTTATCTACTCACTACTTCTATCACATACCACATAATTCTAGTGTCACGGTACTTTGTTAAGTTATATTATTTTTCCCTAAAATAATATAACTATCTCACAAAATAAACAAGTATCCACACAAGTGTTCTAGTATAAAATATATATGTTCTAAATATATATATTTAACCATTTTACTTGTAAAAATCAACCTCCGATACTTTTTATTCTTGTAACAAAACTCATGGCGAAGTTTATTTTGAAAAAAATAAAGTTAAAACGTGTTTGTGAACACTTGTTAGAAAAATAATTTCTAAGTGTTGGAAATTTTAGAAAATTTCTTCCTTTGTAAATGGAGGTGTCCATGCTAATAAGAATATCATTTTCTTTTCCAAAAAGTCATTCAACAATCAACAACAATTTACCAAGAGCAAACAATTCTATTTACAAACCAACATGAACTTAATGTTTCATAAAAACGCGTAGTAACTTGGTATGGCGTTTAGTGGGTCTAGTTACCTTTATTTCTTGGTATTTATTTCTTTAAAAATCATTTCCTTAAAAGAGTTTAGTGTTTACAACTTGTAAACAATTTTTACAAAATTTAACATTTTTGAACTCTTCTTGTAAATAAAATGTCTTCACACTTATTTTATTTCCAAAAATGGTGCAAGTGTATGTAAAAGCCATGATTTTCCAAAGTTTGATTCTCGAACTTGGTTTATTTAGAAAAGTCTTTTGTAAAACTCGGATCTACATGATCATCAACCTACTTGTTTAAATATATTTCAAGAAAATCATTTTCTTTGAAGTTCATGTTTAAACTAGAAGGTGATTATTTCATATAATCCGCTAATCACTTTCTACTCTTATTAAATCTTATTTCTAACATCATTTAACAAGCTCGATACGGTGATTAACATCTCATAACCAAGAATCAATAAGAAATTAACAACATATTCATAACGACATCCTACTAACAACATTTCATCCTCATGTAAACTTTATGTAAAGCTTTGTGTTCATGTTTTTAGTTCTTGTTCTTTAGTGTTCTTAACATACTACAACTTTTAACCATAAAAATAAGATGGACAAGAGTTAAATAAGAACTTACAACTAGCATAAGGGCTAGGGAAGATTTCTAGTGAAAAGATGATGAAAATGGTGTGAGAAAGCAAGTAATGAAGCTCCTTGATGATCCGCAAGCTTCAAACTTCTCAAAGCACCATCTAACACATGAATGGAGCTTAAAGATGGATGAAGATGGTGGTGATAAAGTGGTGGTGGTGGCGGTTAGAGGGGGAGCCGAGAGGAGAGGGAGAGAGTGGGGGAGTGGGGTGAAGATTATGTGAAGATATGGAAATGACATTGTGATCTCAAGACCATACTTATAAATCTCATGTTCAATATCTTGTTTACTCCATCAAGTAATCAATCCAATAAAATATTAGGGTAGTATCTAGTGGGATATGGTGTGGGTCCTCTTGTGACCGAAAATGGGCATGGGGGGGGGGGGGGTAAATTGTAAAAACTTGATGGTTAGTAGGTTAATGGTAGTTCAATTTCAAGTGTATATTTAGTTTAGTTATTTTACAAGATATTTTAGTGGGTGGTATGGTGTTCGGGGATTATAACTAGCCAAGAAATAATTAAACTATGTTTCTACTAATATTTTGGTGTCCCGAGTAATGTCCGGTTGTTCGGTTAGATACCGTTTCGTTAAAGTGATAAGTTATTCCGTATAGTGTCTTTTATGTAACTATTTGTAACACAATTTATTCCCAACACTTAGGAAAGCATACAAGACCATTTAGTCAATTTTCTGCACAAGACTGCACATGTAAGTATGACGTAGTAATTAGAAAGCAGTTAAGTAATTCAACACAGTCATCAAGCACTTTAATTAACATTAATAAATCATACAGATACATGAAATTATGAGGGTTATCACATTCTCCCCCTGTTAAGAGAATTTCATCCCAAAATTTAGAACGTGTTTACTGAGGAAGCTAGTTAAGTTGCGTGGTTTCCTTGTTTTCCTGGGGTGTCACATCATCCCCCCGTTGGTTTGGAATTTCGTCCCGAAAATCTTCAGTAGCTTCAGCGTCAGTAGTGGTTGCACTTTTCTTAAACAACTGGGGATTACTTGAGTTTCATTTGGTCTTCTCGTTCCCAGGTATACTCCGGGCCACGAGGGGAATTCCAACGAACTCGGACAAGAGGTATTCTGGTATGCTTGAGAATCATAACATCTCGATCAGTAATCTCTACTGGTTCCTCGACGAATCGCAACCAGTCGTTGATTGTGAGCTCCTTTAAGGGAACTATGAGGGTCTCATCTGACAGACACTTCTTCAGATTCGACACATGGAAAACATTGTGAACTCCGCTGAGTTCTTCAGGTAGATTCAACTTGTAGGCGACATTTCCAATTTTCTCAATGATTTCGAATGGTCCGACATAACGCGGATTGAGTTTTCCTCTTTTGCCAAAACAAACTACATCTTTCCAGGGTGAGACTTTGAGTAGCACTCGATCCCCAACCTGGAACTCGAGTGGTTTCCTTCGCTTACCAGGATAGCTTTTCTGACGGTCACGAGCTGCCGCCATTCGTTGTCGTATCTGAGCAATTCTTTCGGTTGTATCTACTACAAGTTATGGGCCAGTGATTTGACTGTCACCGACCTCTGCCCAACAAAGAGGTGATCGGCACTTCCGTCCGTACAATGCCTCGAACGGAGCGGCCTAGATACTGGTGTGGTAACTGTTGTTATACGAAAACTCCACTAACGGGAGGTGCTTTTCCCATCCATTACCAAAGTCTATTACACATGCCCGAAGCATGTCTTCGAGGGTTTGGATGGTGCATTCAGATTGCCCATCCGTCTATGGATGATATGCCGTGCTCATGTCTAATCGAGAGCCAAAGTACTTGTGCATAGCTTGCCACAATTCAGATGTAAAACGTGAGTCACGATCAGAAATGATGGAGGTTGGCACTCCGTGCCTTGATACTACTTCCTTTAGGTAAATGTCTGCTAGAGTAGAAAACTTATCCGTTCCCTTGATAGCCAGGAAATGTGCAGACTTAGTCAGTCGATCCACGATCAACCAAATGGTATCATTTCCGTGTTGAGATCTAGGCAGGCCAGTAACGAAATCCATGGAAATCTGCTCCCATTTCCATTTCGGGATCTCTGGTTGTTGAAGTAGGCCTGATGGTTTCTGATATTCGGTCTTGACTCTCGCACAAGTCAAACATTTGCTAACGTAGGATGCTATGTGGGCTTTCATGCGAGGCCACCAGTATGTAGTCTTGAGATCATGGTACATCCTATCTGAACCAGGATGTACTGAATAACGAGACTTGTGTGCTTCATCCATCACAAGTTCGCGTAAGTTCCCGTAAAGTGGGACCCATATGCGCCCTGTTACGTAGTAAGCGTCGTCTTCCTTTTGTTCTAGCCGCTGCCTCGATCCTCGTAAGGACTCATCCCTGATGTTCGCTACTTTCAACGCTTCAACCTGAGCATCTCGTATTTGGGCAGGAAGACTAGAGTGAATGGTAAGCTGTAACGCGCGTACACACTTAGGTATAGTATCCTTTCGACTGAGGGCGTCGGCCACAACATTGGCTTTGCCCGGATGGTACTTGATCGCACATTCGTAATCGTTCAAGAGCTCAACCCATCGACGTTGTTGCATGTTTAACTCCTTTTGCTTGAAGATATGCTCGAGACTCCTGTGATCGGTGTAAATGGTGCACTTGGTACCGTACAGGTAATGTCTCCATATCTTAAGTGCGAAAATAACTGCTCCCAATTCCAAGTCGTGCGTAGTGTAGTTCCTTTCGTGAACTTTAAGTTGGCGCGATGCATAGGCAATGACCTTGTAACGTTGCATCAACACGCAACCAAGTCCTTGGATGGAAGCGTCGCAATAAACCACAAAATCATCTGTGCCTTCAGGAAATGAGAGGATAGGTGCGCTACAAAGTCTATCTTTTAAGTGCTGAAACGCAGATTCCTGTGCATCACCCCAACGATAGGTGACACCTTCTGAGTCAGCAAAGTGAGAGGTTGCGCAATCTTTGAGAAATCCTTGATGAATCTTCTGTAATGTCCTACCAAACACAAGAATTAGCGGATTTCTATTGGTGTACGGGGTGCAAGCCAATTCTTGATCGAGTCAACCTTGGATGGATCAATCATGAATCCCGTCCTTGTTTACCACATGGCCTAGAAAGTGGACTTCGTAAAGCCAGAAGTCACATTTCGAAAATTTTGGCATATAACTGCTTCGCTCGAAGGAGTTCTAAAACAGGTCTCAGGTGTCATTCGTGTTCCTACTGACTCTTAGAATAGATCAGGATGTTATCGATGAATACAATGACAAACTTATCCAGGTAAGGCTTGCACACTCGGTTCATGAGATCCTTGAAGACTGCAGGTGCGTTCGTTAATCCAAAAGGCATAACCAGAAACTCGTAATGCCCATACCGAGTCCTGAATGCTATCTTAGAGATATCCTCGTCTCGGACTCTCAGTTGATGGTAGCCTGACCTTAGGTCAATCTTGGAATAGAAACTCGACCCTTGCAACTGGTCGAATAAGTCATCAATGCGTGGGAGAGGATAACAATTCTTCACGGTCACCTTGTTGAGTTCGCGGTAGTCAATACACATTCTGAAGGTACCGTCTTTCTTCTTCATGAATAACACTGGAGGTCCCCAAGGCGAAGAGCTAGGACGTATGAAACCCTTTTCCAAGAGTTCTTGTAGTTGCGTGGACAGTTCTTCAAGTTCTGATGGAGCTAGACGATAGGGTGCTCGAGCTATGGGCGCTGCTCCAGGAGCTAGCCCGATTTGAAATTCCACTTGACGATGAGGCGGAAGACCAGGTAATTCCTTAGGAAATACCTCAGGAAAATCGCGTACAATAGGTATGTCTTATATCTTCCTTTCCTCTGAGGATGAATCAGAAACGAGGGCTAGAATAGCAGTGTGGCCCTTCCCCGAACACTTTTGGGCCTTAAGGAAAGAGATGATGCCCACAACAGCACCAATCTTGTCGCCACGAATTACGAGGGGTTCTTTACCAGAACGAGGGATACGGAAAATCTTCTCATTGCAAAGAATTTTCGCTTGCTGATGAGATAACCAATCCATCCCAATAACAACGTCGAAGCTACCAAGTACGATAGGAATAAGATTGATAGAGAAGGTCTGACCAGCTAGGACGAGGTTACAAACCTTAACTGTGTGTGTGCCCTTAAGACTTTCACCATTAGCTAGTTCTACAACATGTTTGGTATTTTAAGGGTAATGGGGCACGCTTAAGCACCTGACTAACTCTTAGGAACACATATCTAACATCGGCACCCGAATCAACTAAAATAGAAACAAAGAAATTGTTTGGTAGGAACTTACCTGCCACAACGTTGGGGTTGTTTCTTTCTTCCTCTTGTCCATTCAGTGTCACACCCCCAAAATACCACATGCGGGAACTCCGCGGGATGTGCGACGTACCAGGATTCGAGCCACCAATCACATTGAACCACGCATTGTATTTAAACAAAACATATCATTAATTTCCAATAGTAAATGTCAATCATAAGATTAAACAAAAAGAGTTGTGTAGCGGAAGCATATAGTAAATCGTTAAGCAACTGTTTCATAATAACTGTTCAAAACCAATGTATCAAAAATATGTTTATCCAAGAGCCTCGATCCATGACCACTCCAGCACTCCCAGATAGCAAGTCCATGTCAAGAAATCTAACAACCTGCAAGCATGCAGACAAGTGTGTCAGACGACGCTGGTGAGTTCAAAGTTTCGTTAACGCGTTTAGTTACCAGATGTATGTTACAACAGTTCAACGCTTAGTTTTGATGTTGTTATTAACTCGATTACCGTATGTGGCGACTAGTTGTGTTTGCCCAAACCCCAATGCCTCTATCAAAGCATTGGTCAAGTGGTCAAGGTAAATAGTTCACGCCCGTCCATTCCGGCCCGGTGTGAGGGTGCCAAACCTAATAGCGCTATCAACTAAATACCTCGTTGCATTCTCAGCAACACGGTAGATGTAAGGGGTCTTATAAGATAGATTCTGAGTTCAATAACTAACATCCCAGTTTAACAGTTTACCCAGCATTCCTTCCCGAAACGTTTACAGATGTCCCAAACCACAGGGACGCATGCTTAGAAAAGTGCAGTGAACTCACCTTGGTTTGCTCGGTTTGTTATTGTGCTTCTAGTGTTAATTAATGGTTAGGTCCGTTATACGCGACCTAAGGTACATTGCACATAAACTCAATGTAAGTGTTTACGTTCAGATAAGGTTTACAATCCCTTAGTGTCTAAACAACTGTGTTCCATGTGATAATTGTTTACAGATTGACATGACATAGACTGCACATACATACAGTAACACACAGTGGCATGCAAGTGTTCTTCATACAACTAAAAGAGTTTTGAACTTAACATTGTAAGTAAACTCGGATCTCTAGGGTTAACATTACGCTCTAATACTTGTGTTTACAATAAACTCAGCACTTATATTTACATCAAACTCGGACTACGCACACACATATAAAATTCGGACTACACTCGCACATCAAACTCGAACATCTAGTCCTTGGGCGAAACTCGGACCAAACAACAACAAGAACTCGGACCAAACATCCAATCTAAAACTTGGATCAAGTATTCAACCTAAAACTCGGACCATGTGTGCATCAATAAAACTCGGACCATGTGTGCATCAATAAAACTCGGACCATGTTTCCTTAACAGAAACTCGGACCATGTTTCCTTAACAAAAACTCGGACAAAGCAATACCCAACCTCGGACCCCCTTTAATCCCCTAAACTTGGACCAAACAAGTGTTTAGCAAACTCGGACCTTATCCAAAACAATAAACTCAGAGGATAAGTGCCATTTTACAAAACTCGGACTTTGTTACTTAACAAAACCCTGACACAAATCTCCGGACTAACAATCATGCGAAATATTCAAAACCAAATCATAGTTTTCAATGGAACAGTTACAGGTTACGATCAAAACCCTACTTTTCATTCATTGGCAAATGCTGTAACCTAATCAACAATCAACCAATTCTAACATATCAGGCATCCTATTGTCAGGCATTTGATTACACAACTACCCACAAACTATTGCAAAAACAATCAGGATTTTTAATAAACACAGAGTCATTGTTTGGAGAACTAGGGTTTTACATGAATCAAATAATCAAGGATTTACATCAGACTATCCATAAACATTTACCTTAGATTGATTCTAGATGAAGAGAGAGATCAAAAGTGATGATTGAGAGCTTGTGCCACCAAGAATGATGAAAAAGATGATTGCAGGAGATGATTGTAGAGGAAGGTTGAAATGCGTATAATGATTTGTGAGAGAGGTTAGGGTTAGGGGTTTTTAAGTTCCATTAATTTCCCTAAACACCCCTAAGTATTATCTATTACATAAAACACGCACACCACATACAATTTACAGTTTCATCATTAAGTTCATGTATTTGTCAAATCATTCGTAAAGTAACACATAATTCCAACAATGCTAAATGATTGCATGACAAAATTAACTATGTTAGGTTAAGGCATTAACTTGAAGTTACGAGTTGTCACGAACTCATGCTCACCAGTCCTGCGGTTATCCTTATTGTCTCCGTTATTGTTCCCGTTGCCCTGGTTTCCGCTGTTGTCACGATTCTGTCTCATCTACGGACAGTTCCTCTTGAGGTGGTTTTCAGCACCACATCGATAACACCCCTTCTTGCTACCCTGCTGCTGGTTCCAGTTTGCAGGATATGGGCTCCTGCAGTCTCTAGCCATATGTCCCATCTTCTTGCACAGCTGGCAACACGATCCCGCCCATGACCCGCTGTGGTGCCGTTGGCACTTGCGGCATCTCGGTTTATTCCCGATGTATCCCCTTGATTTTGGTAGTTCAGCCTCTGTTGTATTAGTTTCCTGTGTGGGTCTTGTCGTATAGAGCTAGGACCCTCACCTTGGTGATTACCCCAAATATGCTTGTTACTATTAAGAGTGTTTGCATTGGAAAAGTTATGCTTGGGCAACTTGCCTTCTTCCACCGCCTGGTCGGTGAGCTGGTGCACCAAACGAACGACTTGCTGGATTATGGAAAGGTTGGCCGCAATTACAGACCCTTGGATTTCCGGGACTAAGCCTCTGAGGTATAGCTTGATTCGTCTAGATATGGGTTGTGACAAGTTAGGACATAAGGCAGCCAAGTCATTGGACCTCTTTGTGTACGCCTCAATCTCTGATCCTTCCATCTTCAACCCATAATACCCTATTTCAAGTTTCAGAATGTCGTCCAGGTGGCAGAATTCTTCCTTAATGAAATCCTTGAAGTCACTCCAGAGGGTAGCATTCGCGTCTGCCAGCCCGAGCTCTGAACTTGTGCGTTCTACCAAGAACACGCTTTCCCTTACAGCATGCTAGTAGCGTACTCTACTCGTTTGTTGGCAGGCCTTTCACTCTCTTCGAATGTATATTCGATTCTCCGAATCCAGTGTAGAAGGCCAATTGCCCCTCCAGTGTCGTCAAAAGTGAGTGGTTTACACTCCAAGAACACCCTGAAGGTGCCCATGTGTGTTTGAGGGTGCATGGGTTGACTCCCTGTTTGGGTTGCTAAGGCTTCAGCAATCCGCTCGTTAATCAAAGTCGTCAGCTGACCCTGAGTCAAGTTGAGACGCCCACTCATGATCTTCACATCGAGGGAAACACAGGTAAGAAAGGTGTCGCATAGTGCGTAAGTATGGAGTGATAGAAGAGAGCAAACTCACAGGGTTTCAAGCAATAGTTGTTGCGCTAATTAAGCATACCATGCTCAAATATACTACTTAAACTAACATGCAGGCAATACAAACATAACCCATATTACCTATAATATTGAGTCTTGCTCGTGGAGCGAAGCATCGTTCTGGATCGTTGAGTACTGTACAGGTGTTAGGATCTGAGTTTGGATTGATTGTGATTTGTGTTTGAATTTAGATGAACAAATGAAAGAGTAGTGCAGCGGAATTTATATGGAAACAAACTTTTCATAATCAACAGAAGAAATGCTTTCAATCATACATTTTCAACAATGAATCAAATGATTAAATTTATTTTTAAACTCAGATTACAATGCAAGTATGATATGCAAACTCCCCCTCAGCCCGAGCCCAGTGTTTGTTCGTGTAGAAAGAAGATGGGGAATGAGCTAAACAGAACAGTACAGAGTACTGTTCTATTTGTAGGCACTTGCAAACCACTGAGCATCTAAGCTGACGTCACCATGAAAGTGACATCTAACCTCTCTAACAAACTCTAACCTCTGATCTATATAAACACTGCTATGCTAACTCCTGATATTACATTTCATTACATAAGCCTAATTATAAACTACTGCTGCATCCTTCCACTGCTGTAATCCCAGCAGTACTTGTCATGATCAGCAGTGCTTGAAGCATGGCAGTAGATTGAGCAGCAGAGCTTTAGTTCTTATATCAGACTTTGTCTTGACCAGCAGTTGTAGGTCAGTTGTTTGCATGATCAGCAGATAGGAGGTCAGCAGATGCTGAAACCACTTTCAAGGGGAGAGACTTGCAACCAGACATCTGCTTATTATGAATCTACTGCTCTGATCTAGTTTTGGCTTTTATTATCTGTTCCTTTGGCGGGGTTCAATCCCAACAATCTCCCCCTGGAACAGATAATGCCAAAACTCTTCATTATTGTAGATCTTTATTGCCTCAACAACAGTTCCCTTATTTGCCCTTTGAATTGTAACTCAAAGGTTAAGGCATCTGTATCATCATCATCCCTGCTTAGCGGAAGATCAAGGAGATCCTGCAAATCTTCAAGACTCAGGCCAAGAGCTTGTTCCCATGTAAGTTTCTTCGCTTCGCCATGTGACAACCCGAACTTTCAAGGTCTTTCCTCGACACGTTACTTGTTCCACACCAGTGTTTTCATAGTTGTGCTTGCATCGTAAAATTGTACACGTATGATATATGATCGATATACTGTGTTACTGTGCTATTGTTGGTACTGTGTTATTGTGTTAGCTGCGTTACCTTAAATTCCACAATCTGTGGCGTGTGTTTCTATGTTTAATTACCCACATATTACACTCTTGCACGATTAGATGTTTTTGTGCGTGTTGATTTGTTATAATGGAGTCGTTGAATGTTTTCTAGTGTTGGGTCGTTTTGGGGAATCCGTTATTAACCAAACTGAGCCGTATGATCTTTTGGGCCGTGAACTTATTTGAGACACACACACCTCTTGGCTGAATGATTCGACACATATCATCTCAGCCCATATACTTGTGGAACCCAAGCCCGAGTCACTTGAGCCCATCTCTTTGTGGGTATAGCCCAACACTTGAGTTATTGGAATTCGGCCCACGTCACTTGAAGCCTAAACCGAGCCCACATGCTCAATATATACGAATTATATGCTGGAGTTATCCCATAATTTTCTAAACACCTACAAACCCTAGTATTTCTATTATCCTCACAACTTGAAGGCAGCCTATTGTCGACAGCAATCCCATCCGAGCACACTCTCCTCTAGTCGAAATTCCTGGTTAGTGGTTCTTGTTTGTGAAATTTGTTTTGATTTGATGTTGTTTGTATGTGAGCCATTTAACAAAACCTATATATGTATAGTAATCGATATTCATGATTCTTGTGTAACATGTTGATATATTACGAAGTGTATAAACAAGCAGGATATTAGAATGCATATGGGAACATAATGATTTCTGGATAATGTGCTAATAAACTCGATGGCTGCTGTTATGAATCTGTCACGCACCCATAAGTATATTGTGGTCATGATATTGATTTGCGAAGTATAATATATTTAAGTATAGGTTTCGGTGATTATGTGCCATGATTACGAACAGCACATAAATCAAGATAGGTAAACCACGGGTTTGGTTATATTGTGATAGTCCTGTAACAATAGAAATTTGATGTTATTCTATTGGGATAATTGATGTACTGGTTGTGATATTATGGATATTCTAACAATAGTGTTCATTGATAGTCAAGGGTATTATGGGTATTGAATAAAGGCATGATGATTTGCATGATGAAGATTGAAATCTGTGTACAATGAAGAATTCGATTACCACAATGTCAGAGGTTTAGGGAATTTTATATTCATGATGGTCACCAATTTAATTAGACAATTATTGTGATAAGGGCCCAAGGGCACTAGTGGGCGGTTGATTTGATTCCCGGGATTAATTATGTGGAATTTATGTTACTAAATATCTGAAGTCTTTGATTAAAAGGAAGTTATAATAACAAATGGTTCAGTAGGTAGTAATTGAAGAAGTAGCTTCATGAACATTCAGATTCATCATGCTAATCATTTGGGCTGTGCATGTTAATTGGGCTTATATGCTAATTGTTTGGGCCGCACATGTTCTGGGTAGCATTGGGCCACACACTTTCTGAATTGGTACTGGGCCGCACAGCTGATCGTGTCTTTGGGTTGGGCCTAAAGCCAACTGGGCCGCGTACTTCGATGAGTACTGTACTAGACTGTCACGTTATTGTTAAGCTAGCATGTTTGTGATATAAATTTCTTGCGACCCAAGTAGTTATTGCGTATTATGTGATGATGTTATAATTTACAATATGTGGACCATGAACTGGTAACATGAATTGCACGAGCCAGACCCAATTGTACCTTTGGACGTTGGGCCGTGGTATTTGGGCCGGACAAGTGATGGGTCGTACACTTCAACCCAAATGCCCCCAATTACGCACTTAAATTACGTGGCACACTACTTGTTGGACACTCGTGACCTTATATAAATTGAGAGTAATAGGATGTGATCATGTAAACGAACCGGTAGGAAGCCTAGACAGCTATCACGTAATAATTGTATGTTTTGGATTGTTGACTTTTGTGATCACTGTTACAACTCGTACATATGTGTATGTCACTCGTGTGTTAATTGTTACAAATTCGCATTTCGTGTTATGGAACTGACCGTCATCGGTAACCATATTAGGGTTTGGTAGACCAACTTGGAACGTGTAAAGTAACTTAACAATCTGAGCAAACCAAGGTGAGTTCACACTTTCTACAAGGCATGGGATTCCCAGGGGTTGGGAATGGGTAAAGGATTTAAACTGAAACTGCGTGACCTCCTGGTTATGGAACACGTACACACCCTCTTTATTGAAGGGTGACAACATGGATAAGGATTTGATTGGAACCTGCGTAATCTCCTAGTCTGGGGATTACGTACACACCCTCTTTATTGAAGGGTGACAACACAGATACTAGACCAAAATCTCTATCATGAAGTCCCTCCTTTTATATCGACTTATTCGCCGGGCCAACGGCGAGCGGGTCATTAGTTAGATAGTGCTATTTAGGTTTGACAAGCCTCACACCGTGCCGCAGAGGATGGGCGTGAACTAATGGATCTGGGCACGTCAATGATGATAGACATTGACATTAGGGCACCAACTTACTTTAGTCAGTGGTCGATATGGTAAACGGGTCTAGTGGTTCACATGGGGAAGCCCCTACTGGTTATGGTTTTGGGAAAGAAGGAATTGATTAAACATATTTTCAACTATAGGGTAACCCCCACGGCAAGTAAGCCAGCTAAGGAAAAACTATGTTTTTGAAACAACTTAAAATGAACACCCAACTGTGAACTCGCTCAACTTTGTTGTTGATTCGTTATTACATGCCTTGCAGGTCTTTAAGTGCACATTGATTGGAACTTGCTGTCTGGGAAGCTGGAGTGGTCATGGGTCGAGATACATGGAATCGTAACACAAGTCTAATGGCTTACTTACGCTTGGTTTATATAACATTTAGCAAAAAGAATTATGCTTCCGCTGCGTACTATGAGTTATATGTAACGTTTTGAAATACCTTTTGTTAATAAATGAAAGTTTTATTTAATTATACTTACGAGTTCAATGTGATTGGTGGCTAAGATCCTGGTCATGTCACGCTCCCTGCGGTGATACTCCGCGTGTAGAATTTGGGGGTGTGACAGATTGGTATCAGAGCCATTGGTTATAGTGAACTTGGTTTTAAAAAGGGAAAACCATTTTTGTAAAACCAGACTATAACCGAACAGTTCTGAAAACGTAAATACGACCAAGACACTCAGCTCCAGATTGCAAGGTTCGTCTCTCGTATACCCATTGTACTGCATAACTAGTGAACACTTACATATGATATTGCATGTGACTGCACGTTTAGCACGACAGTATGAATCCGTGTATTACTTGCATGTGTTATAAGACTGATAGGGTGGTATTTCCCCTAAACATTCATGACTCACGTTTCGTAATGCTCTTTGTTGCTACTTGAGTTTGAGAACCATTTGACATGAGTTAGGAGGAGCTGAGATAAGTATGCAAATCACAATATTATTGTGGGTGCACACATAATAATAGTGTGGGATGCATGCGAGTCCCAGTGAGCCTTAACAAGTGGAAAAGGGGTTCCGTTCCGTTATTTGATCAATGTGAAACATAACAAACCTATAGGGGTCATAGCAGTGATTGTCCCCTACTCGAACGTGAATTTTTCATTCTTCTCTGGATCCCTTTGAATCTCGATGCTATTGAGTATTACCTGAACACCCATCTGAACGACTAGCGAACAGTGTAGAATGTTAGGTGCTTGTATGAACGACCCTGAGTTGGATGTCGTAGCGTCCGATGATTGATCGATACCTTTCTTACTCCTCTTCGTTTGCTGGAACTCATGTATTGACATCTTAGACCCCGAAGTGTGATCACTTCTTCAATAACCTCGTAACAGACCGTGTGTTACTCAAACAACTTGCAACATCGATGAATAGGAGAATGAGCATAGTACTTTGCCGACCCTGATTACTGGCGACGAGCAAAAGCAAATTGGCTTCAATCGAATCCTTAACCCTTGTCAGCAACTCATGGGAGTCAACTCTTACGAATCAATCAGGACATAAGCAATGACAATCGACTATAATGTGGAACAAGTGTTTGACAACGACCTTCCTTCTATTGTTCTTGATAAGTGTACCCTGTGAGGAGACGATTCTGCGTATCCCTCTCCTTCGTGGAGGATTGTTATCTGTTCTAACACGTCAGAGTGGTGCAACGATTAGTGTCGTTTCTGCAAGGAAAGCCAGGAGTGTCTACGGAGAGATTACCCCGCTATGTTAACAACTGTTATAGACGTAAGGTTAGGAAAAAGGGGATCGAGGATCCACCGGTTGTTCGTGATTACCCTCCATGTGCTGCCCGAGGAACTTCCAAGATTATCTCTACAACGGTTAGGTAGGAACTGAGTTTGACCTCGCGCCAAAGGCATTTCTAACTACTCGTACTCTTTACCGTCTTGCACCAGGAGGGTTGCAGGGGCTGTTTAACCAACAACAGGAATTGCTGGACAGGAGTTCCATGAAGAGAAGCCTTTTCGTATGTGTACTGACTATCAAGAACTTAAAAAGGGGACAGTCAAGAACCGTTTGCCTCGACCATGTATTGGCAACCCGTCGACCAGTTGCGAGGAACAAGCTTCCATTCGAGGATTGGCCAGTGAACGAACTATCATCAGATGGAGGTCCAAGAGGAGAATGCTCTTATAACAACATGTCGAACGCAATGTAGCCATTTCAACTTTGTACGCCATGATCACCGAGTTGATCAACACATCAGCAGCTTTATGGATCCCCATAATCGCCCGTGTTTAGTAATGACGTTTTGGATTATCTCCAAGAGGAAGAAATAACTTGGGCGGCATTTGTATCTTATTTTAGAACTCCTGAGGGAAGAGTCGCTCTGCGCAAAGTCTTGATAAATGTAATTTCTGGGTTCGAGAAGTACCTTTTGGACATATAATCAGCAAAGTGGGAATGCACGTGGATCTCGCTAAGATCCATCTTACCTGTGAACGAGAAGACCAAATGAAACACAAAAATCCCAAGTTGTTCGAGAACAATGAAACCACTACTGAGGCAGAAGCTACTGCGGAATTTCGGGACGAAATTCCAAACCAACGGGGGGATGATGTGACACCCCAGGAAACCACATAACCAAACTTGCCCCCTCAGTAACTACGTGCTAAATTTCGGGACGAAATTTCTCTCAAGTGGGGGATGATGTGACAACCCGAACTTTCAAGGTCTTTCCTCGACACGTTACTTGTTCCACACCAGTGTTTTCATAGTTGTGCTTGCATCGTAAAATTGTACACGTATGATATATGATCGATATACTGTGTTACTGTGCTATTGTTGGTACTGTGTTATTGTGTTAGCTGCGTTACCTTAAATTCCACAATCTGTGGCGTGTGTTTCTATGTTTAATTACCCACATATTACACTCTTGCACGATTAGATGTTTTTGTGCGTGTTGATTTGTTATAATGGAGTCGTTGAATGTTTTCTAGTGTTGGGTTGTTTTGGGGAATCCGTTATTAACCAAACTGAGCCGTATGATCTTTTGGGCCGCGAACTTATTTGAGACACACACACCTCTTGGCTGAATGATTCGACACATATCATCTCAGCCCATATACTTGTGGAACCCAAGCCCGAGTCACTTGAGCCCATCTCTTTGTGGGTATAGCCCAACACTTGAGTTATTGGAATTCGGCCCACGTCACTTGAAGCCTAAACCGAGCCCACATGCTCAATATATACGAATTATATGCTGGAGTTATCCCATAATTTTCTAAACACCTACAAACCCTAGTTTCCTATTATCCTCACAACTTGAAGGCAGCCTATTGTCGACAGCAATCCCATCCGAGCACACTCTCCTCTAGTCGAAATTCCTGGTTAGTGGTTCTTGTTTGTGAAATTTGTTTTGATTTGATGTTGTTTGTATGTGAGCCATTTAACAAAAGCTATATATGTATAGTAATCGATATTCATGATTCTTGTGTAACATGTTGATATATTACGAAGTGTATAAACAAGCAGGATATTAGAATGCATATGGGAACATAATGATTTTTGGATAATGTGCTAATAAACTCGATGGCTGCTGTTATGATTCTGTCATGCACCCATAAGTATATTGTGATCATGATATTGATTTGCGAAGTATAATATATTTAAGTATAGGTTTCGGTGATTATGTGCCATGATTACGAACAACACATAAATCAAGATAGGTAAACCACGGGTTTGGTTATATTGTGATAGTCCTGTAACAATAGAAATTTGATGTGATTCTATTTGGATAATTGATGTACTGGTTGTGATATTATGGATATTCTAACAATAGTGTTCATTGATAGTCAAGGGTATTATGGGTATTAAATAAAGGCATGATGATTTGCATGATGAAGATTGAAATCTGTGTACAATGAAGAATTCGATTGCCACAATGTCAGAGGTTTAGGGAATTTTATATTCATGATGGTCACCAATTTAATTAGACAATTATTGTGATAAGGGCCCAAGGGCACTAGTGGGCGGTTGATTTGATTCCCGGGATTAATTATGTGGTATTTATGTTACTAAATATCTGAAGTCTTTGATTAAAAGGAAGTTATAATAACAAATGGTTCAGTAGGTAGTAATTGAAGAAATAGCTTCATGAACATTTAGATTCATCATGCTAATCATTTGGGCTGTGCATGTTAATTGGGCTTATATGCTAATCGTTTGGGCCGCACATGTTCTGGGTAGCATTGGGCCACACACTTTCTGAATTGGTACTGGGCCGCACAGCTGATCGTGTCTTTGGGTTGGGCCTAAAGCCAACTGGGCCGCGTACTATATTGCGTATTATATGATGATGTTATAATTTACAATATGTGGACCATGAACCGGTAACATGAATTGCACGAGCCAGACCCAATTGTACCTTTGGACGTTGGGCCGTGGTATTTGGGCCGGACAAGTGATGGGTTGTACACTTCAACCCAAATGCCCCCAATTATGCACTTAAATTACGTTGCACACTACTTTTTGGACACTCGTGTACTTATATAAATTGAGAGTAATAAGATGTGATCATGTAAACGAACCGGTAGGAAGCCTAGACAGCTATCACGTAATAATTGTATGTTTTGGATTGTTGAATTTTGTGATCACTGTTACAACTCGTACATATGTGTATGTCACTCGTGTGTTAAGTGTTACAACTTCGCATTACGTGTTATGGAACTGACCGTCATCGGTAACCATATTAGGGTTTGGTTGACCAACTTGGAACGGGTAAAGTAACTTAACAATCTGAGCAAACCAAGGTGAGTTCACACTTTCTACAAGGCATGGGATTCCCAAGGGTTGGGAATGGGTAAAGGATTTAAACTGAAACTGCGTGACCTCCTGGTTATGGAACACGTACACACCCTCTTTATTGAAGGGTGACAACATGGATAAGGATTTGATTGGAACCTGCGTAATCTCCTAGTCTGGGGATTACGTACACACCTTCTTTATTGAAGGATGACAACACGGATACTAGACCAAAATCTCTATCATGAAGTCCCTCCTTTTATATCGACTTAATCGCCTGGCCAATGGCGAGCGGGTCATTAGTTAGATAGCGCTATTTAGGTTTGACAAGCCTCACACCGTGCCGCAGAGGACGGGCGTGAACTAATGGATCTGGGCACGTCAATGATGATAGACATTGACATTAGGGCACCAACTTACTTCAGTCAGTGGTCGATATGGTAAACGGGTCTAGTGGTTCACATGGGGAAGCCCCCACTGGTTATGGTTTTGGGAAAGAAGGAATTGATTAAACATATTTTCAACTATAGGGTAACCCCCACGGCAAGTAAGCCAGCTAAGGAAAAACTATGTTTTTGAAACAACTTAAAATGAACACCCAACTGTGAACTCGCTCAACTTTGTTGTTGATTCATTATTACATGCCTTGCAGGTCTTTAGGGGCACATTGATTGGAACTTGCTGTCTGGGAAGCTGGAGTGGTCATGGGTCGAGATACATGGAATCGCAACACAAGTCTAATGGCTTACTTACGCTTGGTTTATATAACATTTAGCAAAAAGAATTATGCTTCCGCTATGTACTATGAGTTATATGTAACGTTTTGAAATACCTTTTGTTAATAAATGAAAGTTTTATTTAATTATACTTACGAGTTCAATGTGATTGGTGGCTAAGATCCTGGTCATGTCACGCTCCCTGCGGTGATACTCCGCGTGTGGAATTTGGGGGTGTGACACGCCATCAGTCCTGAGCAAAGTCAATACGTGGGTCTGTTTATCAGTTTTCCACTTTAGTATTTTTGAGCCTGATGGGTTTCTTGGGAGATTTTTATTTGAAGAGGAGTTTGGTAATGCTGGCCTATTCATTACTGGCTGGGCAGTACTTGCGGATTGATCCAATTCAATAGTTTCTTTAATCATCCTTTGTATGCCTTCTTTCACAAGGTCATCCCCAGCCATTAACTCTTGAATTGTTTCAGCATCCAACTGTGTTTGGCTCCTTCTTTTGAAGATGGCAGCACCAGTAGGAGCAGTGTTTCTCTTGACTTGCAGCTTTGGTGGTCTTTTTGAGACCTCTGCTTTTGAGTAGTCAGGCTTTTGTGGAGCTGTTGGATCTTTCTTCCTAAGCTCCTCCAACTTTTTATAAGTGGCCCTGACCCTCGCCTCTCCCCACTTTGATACCGAATTCCTTGACCCATATTCAGCAACAATCAGTTCCTCTTTCATTCTCTTCAACTCTAAGGCTTTTTCAGCTTCAATCTGTTTGAGTTTTTCAGGGGGAGTCTGCTTGACCTTATTCTTGATCATTTCATGAATACTGGCTACTTCTTTTTGTAACGCCCTAACACGTTTTAACCCAAGATTCGCAGCGGAAAACACATAATTAAAATTTCTTTAATGATATTCTTTCTTTCACTTAAATACATTAATCCCTTTCTATAATTTGATTAACAACTAACATACATATATCGAATTAAGTGACCACATACACACCCACGTACAATCCATGTCTTGAATCGATCTTCAACCGCGTACAATTCTTGATGAAACATCCAAAACCCTGTACAACCTGCAGTCACCACATTCAATCTCATCATTAGTAACCGGTGACATGATACAAAAATATTAACACATGCATAATAAAGCGTCCACATATCATGCTTTCTCTTATACTAGCTCCTTCATCCATCCATTCGATCACTCGCATCGGATTGCAGAGTCAACCTTTACTTCCATTGTTAACCTGCCTATGCTTCACATTAATTCTCAATAGAAAAACGGTTAGTATCATTAGCTTCCTTTCATATGGACGTGTCCTCAAATACGCATAACTCGTCTTATTCATTCAAGCATATAATTAAATACCTCTCTCAAGCATGTATTCATTTTCTATTCACACTCGTACTTACAATTTACATCCTACATATATAACTCCTTAATTCATCTTTATGAATAATTCATTATGTAAGTTCCGTTTCTTACCCAAACTTAATCGAATCTCTTTCTTAACCACTTCCGACTCATTTCCACTAAAACTTAACTTAGTAACAACAACGACTCATATCTTCTTATATTACGTTCAATAATTACCATATATCATAAATACATTACCAAACAAAAGGGTAAGTTTGGAGTTCACTTACCTCGTGCGTCCAAGTTCAAGCATAGCTTCCATGTTTATCCTTGGCCCATCGCCTTCCATGCTTGTGTCCATGTTGACATAACTCCTGTCCGTACATGTCATCACATTCATCATAACATGATTAGCATACATGAGCATACATACCTTTTAATGAAGGTTTCTTGCCATATCATCTTATCAAACTAATTTCCCACTTGTAATCCATTCAAAACACATTCCTTATACAAATCTATTGTCTAATACATCATCAACACATTCTACAAACATTTATTCATTATTAGCATACAATCCAACTTATCATTTTCTCCTAAGCATTTCATCAAACACTTGGTGTGCATATCACTTTCTAAGCATAATGTACAAGTGCTTTAAGCATGTTCTTCCCTATTTCATCTTATGAACCATCACATTCAAGCAAAATTTCATAATCATAATTTCCACATCAAGTTTATCTATCTCAGTCTACCATATAACACCCTACACATCACAAGATCACATTATAACATCTACAACTTCATCATGATCATCATCTTCACACTCATGCAATGGGTTTCATTCTAAATCACCAAATTACTTGAAATTATTCATAACACAAATTCTATTTGGTGTTTCTAACACATCTACATGCTTAATTTCATACAATTTCATGGATTGATCATAACCCACTTCAAACAAGATTATCAAATCTAAGTTTTAAGACATACCTTATGATCCCCTTGTGAAGGTGATCGTTAATTCATGTTCGGTTGTGAATTTGGGCTTCATTTAGCCTTTCAATTTGGAGAATTGATGAAGTTTAGGGTTTTGGCTCCATGGGAGCCTTCCCTGCTCGATGATGAACACACACACACGATGCGTGTGTTTGTGTGTGTGTTATTTTCTTTTTAATAAAACAACTTCCAAGTTGTTTACTTTGGTCCCTCATGTTTCGTTTTATTTAAATAAGGCTACAACCCTTCGTTTAATACCAACGATACTAATATTCAACTAGGTTAATTATTCCTAGTTAATATTCATTTACGGGTTCACTTTTACCCCTAACAGTATTTTTACCCGTTCCTTTGTATTAACCGGGTTTTAAATTACCAAACCCATTTTTGGGGTGTTACAAGTCTACCCCCCTTAAAAGAGGTTTCGTCCCCGAAACCTTGTTTACTTCTGCGGGACCATAATCCTTTACTTACCGATCCTTCTATGTAACACAATTCTGAAATAAATTCATATATCTTTAGATTCCAAATTCTTGCCTCATGTTAGTTCCTTAATGGTGTTCATCATTACGTGTTTATTCATTCATTTCATTCAAAGTATGCGCTCATACTTCATAAAAATGCCTTATTCATGAACAATTATAACTGTACGTCCTATCCTTACTTTTCTTAAATCGAGCATAATACTTCCATTCATACAATGTATAACCTTTAATCCTCGTTTCGTTATCACAACAAAACTACTATTTCATAGTCACACATACTTGCTTAGTTCTAAAGTTAACATCATTCTACGTCTGTTAACGTTACGTGCTACTGGGTATACTCATATACGTACATTCACACGTATGTCCGTACATACAAACTTCATTCCTTTATGCACATTCAATCCCATTTAATACGTACGTACATTCGTTTATATATGTACGCGCATACATCTATTTATATACACCCGCAAACATACTTGCGAGAATAACACATCTATACGTACATGTTTACACGCTTACTTATCGTTATATAATGCACACACTCATACGTACCTTCATACATTTATACATATATACACATAATTACATACATTCCAACACCTCTACGTACATGCGTACATTCATACATACCCTTCATACCTTCATGGACGATAATTCCTTCTTCATGCATACGTACATTTACATGTGTATTCATATATTACATTACAAATCATTTCATTCGTGATTTCTCATGCATTACTTACTATTCACACATATGGGCGTTAGTGAATACTTTAAGACTGAACTAAGATTTCATTCCTTTATTGACCTCTGACCAGATTGACTTCAATCGTCTGTAAAATGAGCTCTCATCGTGAACATCCTTTCAACACATCCACTACTATCATCAGCCAAGCATTCCATCATTCTCATTTATAACATTAATGGTTATCACATTTCCTTTCATACTTGCGTTCAACTTGGTGTTCATTCACCCATAGTTCCTTCACAAATTCCCGATTTGCATTAGCATTATACTGTACATGGGTCAAAATATAATTTGCAAGACCTAAGCTTACATAATTGAAATTTATAAGGACCTTCGCCTTTTATATAAATAATGCTCATAAACTTTCATACAATGTTTATAACATTTCAATACTTTAGGTTTGATAACATATTCATACTCATAAAACCCTTGCAAGGTTCATAATTGGTTCAATTCGTAACATAACGTAACTTTACCCTTTCTGAGATCAACTTCAATTCCTCATACATCCAATGTTCTCATACCTGCATTACATTGTCTTCTCAACGGAAACACGATTAATAACGTTAATACTCAAACGTATCTAAATCGTACATACGTACATGCTTTCATACGTGCATACATACATCCATTTATACATATCTACATATGTGCATACATTAATACCTACCTTCATACGTACTTACATTCATTCATTCATACTTACATACATTCATACATACTTGCATACATTCGTACATACTTACATACGTGCATATATTCATTGGGACTAACGGGGGTTCGGGGGCAGCGCCCCCGAGAAAAGCGGGGTCCAAGGGGCGGCAGCCCCTGGCGGGGTCCAAGGGGCAGAGACCCTGGCTGGGGTCGAGCTTAACGGAGCACTAGGACGCGCTGCGAGACCACAAAAGAGAGCCCGTCGCCGACGGGTCCCCAAGCCGTCGCCGACGGGTCCCCAAGCCGTCGGCGACGGGTTGTAGTTATACCCGTATGCTAAAAACCCCGTAGACAGGAGTATAAGCCGTCGGCCATTTTCGAACAAACCAAAGCCCGTCGGCGACAGGGGTCAAGCCCGTCGGCGACGGCCTCTCTAAAACCCATTTTTCTGCAGATTCGATTCGTCGTCCGAACGCACTAAAACGCGCATAACTTTTGAACCGTTTACCCGTTTAACCTCCCGTTTCTTCCTACATGACCAAAATTTGGTCCTCTTTCATATGGACTCAAAATCCCACGTCCGGATTAAGAAAATTCTTAACTTTCAAACTTTTTGCTTAATATTCATTTAAGAATTATTCGACCCGTTCATGCATTTATCAAACAAACACGTTTGTTTGATCCCCATTTCTCATGAACTCCATAATTTCAAGGTTGTCTATCATACTAGGTTCATATAACGGGTTTATATACGTTCTTAAACCCATTTTCGCTCATATGCTTATTTTGACCCGTTAAGGGTATTTAAGTCTATTTTAAGCACGGATCACCTTCATTCGCTTCTAGCTTCATATTTTCACATTTCTTATCAATTGATTTCCCACCACAACTACATTTGTGGTGGATCTAATGTGGTGATCTATATAATCCGAGTTTTACCCTTCGGATCCTCCTATTACGGCAAAACCCAAAAGCTTATACCTTTAACCTTTACACTTTTCAAATGACTTACTCGATCATAATACTTGTTTCCAAATAGCCCATAAGGGTTGTTTACCCCCTTTGTCATTTAAGGGCGTTTTGGTAAACAAATGCTCCGGTTCTTACGACAAAGGACCTTAATACATAATTGACCAAAAGTCACACTTTTTAACTACAATCTTATTCGTACATACCTGGCTTTTAATACTTCATTAAGTAAGTTGTTAATTAATAGCATCGCAATTTCCATACGCTATTCATCCTGTGAGCATAAAACTCAACAAACATTCATTAGTCATCATCGTCAAATGATCCTATCATCATTAATTGACCCATTTGGTCTAAACGCCCCAAACCTTTTACATTTCAAATAAAATGGTATCGATTTACCATTTCGCTCATTTGACTCATTGCGGATTTTCACCGTATGGTCATATCTTTAAACCTTTCTTCCATACATTTAACCTATCATCGCTTACGCCATAGGGTATTCTTTAAACTTTATTTTCATTCATCCATGAAACTAAATTACCGTTTTACCCTTATTACTTATCATGGCATACATCATAACAAAATCTTTTAAAACTCATTATACTTTCATCATTCCATGACCAAATTACCATTTTACCCTTTTTACCATCAAATATGGTTTACTTCCAGTTTTAACTTGTTCCGACCCGTATTGATTTGTTTCGGAACATCTTATTTCAAAATCTCTTTTCGAATAGTAACATCTCTTATTCTAGTCAAATACATAAGTAGTTGTACTAATTTAAATGCCGTAAGCTTTACTTACCTTCCATCCAACTACGCTTTTCCGCGTACTTGATTCGTTTACTGTTCACGGCTCAAGCCTTTCATTCTTCTTTTCTTCCTTCTTCATAAGTTTGATCCGTATCCATCTACGGATCGAAGCCTTCATTCATACCTTCCATTCTTTTCATTCCATTCCGTTCGCGTTTGAATTCATTCACGAATTCAAACCTTTCCTTCCCTTCATTCCATTCCGGTTTGAATTCATTCCCGAATCCAAACCTTTCATTCATACTTTACATTCTCTCATGTTTCGGATCCGTCTCGCGGATTCTAACATAGCATTCATACTTTAATTTTTTTCATGCTTTGAATCCGTCAGACGGATTCTAACATAGCATTCATATTTTTAACTTCTTTCATGTTTCGAATCCATCTCGCGGATTCTAACATAGCATTCATACTTTCATTCCTGAAAGTCTTACATTTCTCTTCACCCTCACGTCCACCTACTACTTAATTCTAACGGACATACCTGTAACAATTATCACGGTCTCACGAACGTCATACGTTTCTTGTGTACTGGCCAGGTACACAATCCACATACTAGTTTCGTGCCTTCGTGTAATCGCCACCTTATGTCCGAAGAATTAAGTTTCGGCACGTGTAACATTTTCAAAACTTCATTGCCATGTCACTATTGTATTTCATTTATGATTTTCTTTTGCTTGCATAATTATACTACTTCATACGCCCACACGTTGAATTTACGTACCTGGGGTTCATTTGTCTTCTCACTTGCCTTGATGCCGGTCTAGACCGCATTCACGGATCATCCTTTCCAAGCAGTTATGCTTACCTTACACACAATATAACCGTTAGTTTCTTCACATGAATGCATACATGCACGTTTTCATTCCATTTCTACCTTTAGATCTTGATCGAGTCATGGATTGTACGGGTTATTAATCACAAGAGCACACAGGTTTGAGTTCAAGTACTCACTCATTTGTACTTGATTTCGCTCAAACCTAGGCTCTGATACCAACTTGTAACGCCCAAACACGTTTTAACCCAAGATTCGCAGCGGAAAACACATAATTAAAATTTCTTTAATGATATTCTTTCTTTCACTTAAATACATTAATCCCTTTCTATAATTTGATTAACAACTAACATACATATATCGAATTAAGTGACCACATACACACCCACGTACAATCCATGTCTGGACTCGATCTTCAACCGCGTACAATTCTTGATGAAACATCCAAAACCCTGTACAACCTGCAGTCTCCACATTCAATCTCATCATTAGTAACCGGTGACATGATACAAAAATATTAACACATGCATAATAAAGCGTCCACATATCATGCTTTCTCTTATACTAGCTCCTTCATCCATCCATTCGATCACTCGCATCGGATTGCAGAGTCAACCTTTACTTCCATTGTTAACCTGCCTATGCTTCACATTAATTCTCAATAGAAAAACGGTTAGTATCATTAGCTTCCTTTCATATGGACGTGTCCTCAAATACACATAACTCGTCTTATTCATTCAAGCATATAATTAAATACCTCTCTCAAGCATGTATTCATTTTCTATTCACACTCGTACTTACAATTTACATCCTACATATATAACTCCTTAATTCATCTTTATGCATAATTCATTATGTAAGTTCCGTTTCTTACCCAAACTTAATCGAATCTCTTTCTTAACCACTTCCGACTCATTTCCACTAAAACTTAACTTAGTAACAACAACGATTCATATCTTCTTATATTACATTCAATAATTACCATATATCATAAATACATTACCAAACAAAAGGGTAAGTTTGGAGTTCACTTACCTCGTGCGTCCAAGTTCAAGCATAGCTTCCATGTTTATCCTTGGCCCATCGCCTTCCATGCTTGTGTCCATGTTGACATAACTCCTGTCCGTACATGTCATCACATTCATCATAACATGATTAGCATACATGAGCATACATACCTTTTAATGAAGGTTTCTTGCCATATCATCTTATCAAACTAATTTCCCACTTGTAATCCATTCAAAACACATTCCTTATACAAATCTATTGTCTAATACATCATCAACACATTCTACAAACATTTATTCATTATTAGCATACAATCCAACTTATCATTTTCTCCTAAGCATTTCATCAAACACTTGGTGTGCATATCACTTTCTAAGCATAATGTACAAGTGCTTTAAGCATGTTCTTCCCTATTTCATCTTATGAACCATCACATTCAAGCAAAATTTCATAATCATAATTTCCACATCAAGTTTATCTATCTCAGTCTACCATATAACACCCTACACATCACAAGATCACATTATAACATCTACAACTTCATCATGATCATCATCTTCACACTCATGCAATGGGTTTCATTCTAAATCACCAAATTACTTGAAATTATTCATAACACAAGTTCTATTTGGTGTTTCTAACACATCTACATGCTTAATTTCATACAATTTCATGGATTGATCATAACCCACTTCAAACTAGATTATCAAATCTAAGTTTTAAGACATACCTTATGATCCCCTTGTGAAGGTGATCGTTAATTCATGTTCGGTTGTGAATTTGGGCTTCGTTTAGCCTTTCAATTTGGAGAATTGATGAAGTTTAGGGTTTTGGCTCCATGGGAGCCTTCCCTGCTCGATGATGAACACACACATACGATGCGTGTGTTACTTTCTTTTTAATAAAACAACTTCCAAGTTGTTTACTTTGGTCCCTCATGTTTCGTTTTATTTAAATAAGGCTACAACCCTTCGTTTAATACCAACGATACTAATATTCAACTAGGTTAATTATTCCTAGTTAATATTCATTTACGGGTTCACTTTTACCCCTAACAGTATTTTTACCCGTTCCTTTGTATTAACCGGGTTTTAAATTACCAAACCCATTTTTGGGGTGTTACACTTTTTCAAGCTCAGGAATGGTCCAGTTTCTGTACATGTATTTCTCCCCCTTGTATGTCTTGTAGGTCATGATGTTTTCAATGTAGTCTTTTCTCAAGGACTCATCTGCCCTTTCAGAGATTTGCTAACATACATTTTTTTCCAAATTTTTCCAAAGCTTTTGACCTGTAAGTAGAAACTGATAGTTTTGTTGATATTCTCTGCCAGAGTTCCCTTGTCTGTTTTTTATTGAAATATCCTCTGCTTGCTTCTCCTTGATTTTCAAGTATTCTTCAATATTATTTGGCCTGGGATATCCTTCAATCGATGGCAAGCTCCTTTTGGCAGGGTCATCCTCATAGTAAAAAGACTTAATTTCATCTCTGACTGTTATGAGTTCAAGAGGGAATTGGACACCTGCAGGAGGTAAGGGTTTGAAAATTTGAGTTGAAGAGAGAGGAGTGGGTTTTGGAATTGTGACCAGTGCTTGGGATTTTGAAGCTGTTGGTGGTGATGGAGAATCATCATCTGATATGATAACCCTTCTCCTTTTTATTTTAGGAGGGGGAGTGGTTTGTGATTGACTAACAGCTGTTGAAACAACTGGTGTTTCAACCACTATTGTCATTACAGCAGATGTTGTAGCATCTGCTGTCTTCTGCTTTTTGGCAGGAGGTGATGGTGGAGATGTTGTTTTTGGTGGTGGTAAGGTAGTGACAGTGGTGTGTGTTGAAATGAGAGCATTTGTTGTAACAACTGAGGTACCCTTAGATGTTGGCACAACAGAAGTTGCAACAGCTGTTTGGGTGGAAGTTTGATGTTGGTGGCTTTTGGATGGTGTTTTTGGAATATGCTTTGGAAGGCTGGATGGTGTGGACTTGGGTTTCCTTACTTTTCTAATAAGATTTCCTTTTGGAACAGAATTTTGATCATCCTCTTCACCAGAACAACCCTGCGCATTCATCTTCATGAAAGCTCTTTTCTCTTCATTCCACCTTGACAAATCCTTTACTGCTCTGTCCCGTTTTACACTTATGACAGCATCATCAAGTGCATTCTGGGTAACATCAACCTTCTTACTACCATCTAGCAAGGGAATTTCTCTGAGCATTGCATCTTTTTCTGTATCAAGGTATAGCCCATTATCAATCCCTTTCTTTGTCCACTCCTTAATTTTCTCCCCCTTTTTGGCATTATCTGCAGGGAGTTCATCAATATAAAGCACAGTCGGAGGAGCAGTGCCAGTGGTTGTCAACAAATGGGCCTTGATAGCCTTGATGTCATCTTTTATATCCCTGAACCTAGACTCCATTGCATTTTTGAGATCTTGAACATGTTTTTCATGTTGCTGCTCAGCCAACTGATATTGTTATTGGAGAAAAGGTTGAAAGAGGTTCCAGAGCTCATTTGTAACATCTGCTGGAGGAGGAGCAGGTGCTTGGGGTGGAACAGCAGTGGATTGTACCATTTGAACTGATAACAACTGATGCAGCATGTATTTGATATCTGTAACAGTGTTATCCAATTTTTCAACTATTTCCGTCAAATCCTGGTACTTTAAACCATCACCCAATTTAATGGGATCATCTGATTTCCCACTAGCAATGGTTTTATCAGATGTTGAGGTAGGGAGTGTACTCCAAACATCAACAACTGATGCCCCTTTTTCTTGGTACTGGGGTCTTCTTCCTTCAACACTTGATAATCTTTTAATGTTACCAGTGGTTAATACAAACTCACTAGCAGATAACAGAGGTGTTATAGAAGGAATTGCCTCCAAGGAAGTCTTATGGATGTAACCACTGTCCAAGTGTAAACCTGTAGGTTCAACACTTGTAGTGGCTGCTTCACTTGGAATACCACCAAGAGTTACTTGTAACTCAAGGGGTGTAACCTCCTCAGGTTGTGTTGGTGGGTTAGCAAAGATTGATACATCAAGCCCAGTCTCATGTTGAGTTATTTTCTCATGAACAGGTGAGTGAGAAGGACTGGTTTGTGCTAGGTTCAAATCAATTGCATCCAACAGCAGTTTGGTGTTTGGGGGAATTGGGGATGTGAAGGTAGGTTTAGAAAGTGGAATTGCCCCGGGTATTGGGCTGTGGATGATGGAAACGAGTGCTTCCAGAGCATCATGAAGTGGAGACCCTTGTTGTAGAACCTGTTCTTTTTGTGAAGAGACAGGAGGAATTTCGGCTAGGGTTTGAGATATTTTTACCAACTGCTGTGAGGAAGTAGCAGCAGTGGTTTGTTGTGACTTTTGTGTTGTCACAGGCAGTTGCTCTGGTATCTCATCCTCCAAAGTTGCTTTTTTGATGGGTTTGGGGGGTTTTTGATTTTTCTTTTTCTGTGGCTTTTTGGTGATTTTAGGTGTGGGTTTCAAGGCAGTTGTTTGGCTACCTTGATCACCTAGAGCAGTGGGCTCAGCAGCAGATACTGAGGAGCAGTGTTTGCTGCTAAAATCTGCTCAGGCACCTCTGCTTGTGTTTTGCAAGGTGTTGACATTCTTGTAAATGTTTCAGCAGTTAAGTTGTTTATCTGAAAATAGTCACCTTGATTTATTACCGCAATATCATCTTTACTGAATTTTTTCTCAAAATAGTAACTCAAAAATCTTGGAAACAGTAAACATGATTTTGTTTCAACATTTTTAACCAAATCATTGAAGATTACCTGGGAATAATTAAAATTTTCTCCCTGAAGAATAGCATATCCCAGATTTTGAATCTTCAATGGTATTTCATTAAAAGAAGTGGTTTTGTTTGAAACACACATGAGGAGGGCATGGAATAGAAATCGTGTTGCAGAAGGGAAGAAACCTTTTTGTAAGGTATCCCTCTTCATCATTGTATCTGCACACCCTCGCTCAATGAAGTCAATTTTTAACTCATTTTTAGGGAAAGAGAGTTTACCTTCCTGATCATTGAGCTGAAAGACTTCTGAAATGGATTGCAGTGTTATTCGAACTGCTTTCTTCTGCAGAGTAGAGTTAATGGCTATGACATCTTCTCCTTGTGTTTCAAGGGTATAATTTTTCCAAAACTCTCTCTGAGTTTGCAGGTAAATTGGTGCATCAGCGGTTAACAAAGTTTTGTACTTTGAAGCGTTGAGCATATTGAGGATGGAATCAAGTGTATCGATGGTGCCGGGTTTTGTGAGAAGACCTAGAAGATTATGAGATGGTTTGTGTGGGATTTCGGTGGAGGGAGCCTTTTGAGAGGCCCCTTTGGAAGATTTTGCGGATGATTTTGATTTTGTCATTTTGAAGATGAGAATCGAAGATGAGATTGTGGAGAAATTTGATGAAATGTGATGGAAACTGCTTTGTGAAGAGAACTTTTAAGAATTCAATTCGACAGTGAAACCCTGTTTGGGTTTTGAAAGGGGGTTTTTTGGAAGAAAAGTGAATGCTGACGTGGCAGCGGTTACAAAAGATCTGACCACTAAGTACTGTCCGCATGCCATCCCCTGGTGAAGTGAAGGACAGTACTTTTGAACAGTACCTTTTTGTGAAAACAACTGATGAAGACAGTAGTTGTAACGAAATGGAGAACAGTGGATGCTTTTGACTATCAGTGGATAACACAACAGTGGATACAACATTGATTTTGAACATCAGTGTTTATCAACAGAAAAAGAGAACAGGGGATGACTTTCAGCAGAGGACAGACGTTTGAAGCAGAGCAGACTTTTGAACCCATCAGTGGTTATGGCAGACTTTTAAGATTTTTAATGAAAAATTCATTTTTAGCTATTTTTAAGGATGGATTTTTGATTTTCTGAAAACATTTTAATGCCTTTATTCATAGAAAAACAGGATTTTGCCTGTTATTCCATGTTTAGCATGCCAATCCTAGAGATCAAGCTTTCAAAGGTGGATGTGTCTAAAGCTTTGGTTAGCACATCTGCCAGCTGATCCTTAGTTGGAACATGATGCAGAGAAATCAAACCTTTTTCATAGCAATCCCTCACAAAGTGATGTCTGATGTCGATGTGTTTGGTGGTTGAATGGGAAACTGTATTTTTGATGATATTTTCTGCTGCCTGGCTGTCCAACATGAGTGGTGTTTTCAAGGCAGTGATACCAAAATCCAGTAACTGATTTTGAAGCCAGAGCAGTTGGGCTGTACAGCTTGCAACAGCTATATATTCTGCCTCAGCAGTGGATGTGGAAACAGCTGCTTGCTTTTTGCTTTGCTAAGACACTAAGCAGTTGCCTAGGAATTGGCACCCTCCTGAAGTGGACTTCCTTGTTTTATCACATCCAGCAAAGTCAATATCTGAGAAACCTGAAAGCTCAATTTTACCATCAGCTGGATACCATATACCAAGTGTGGGAGCACCTTTTAGGTATCTGAATATCCTTTTTACAGCAATAAGGTTTGACTTTCTAGGGGCTGATTGGGATCTTGCACAGACACATGTTGCAAACATGATATCTGGTCAAGATGCAGTTAGGTACAATAAAGACCCAATCATGCTTCTATATAAGGTCTGATCAACCAAATCATCCTTTTCTTCAAACATGACCAATTTATTGGTTGCAATGGGTGTACTACATGGCTTACAATCATCCATATCAAATTTCTTTAAAAGCTCTTTGGCATATTTGCCTTGATGGATGAAAGTACCATGTTGCAGCTGCCTTACTTGGAGACCAAGAAAGCATTGAAGTTCACCCATTACACTCATTTCAAACTCAGCTGTCATGAGTTGCCTGAACTCCTCACACATTTTATTGCATGTGCTTCCAAAAATGATGTCATCCACATAAATCTGGACAATCATCAATTCCTTTCCTCTCCATTTTAAAAACAATGTTTTATCAATCCTGCCTCTTGTGAAACCAATGGAAAGTAAAAAGGTGGAAAGAGTTTCATACCAGGCTCTAGGTGCTTGTTTCAAACCATACAAAGCTTTATTTAGCTTGTAGACATGATCTGGATAAAATGGATCCTCAAAAACCTGGAGGTTGACAAACATATACCTCTTCTTGATATTTACCATAGAGGAATGCACATTTGATATCCATTTGATACACCTTGATGTTGTGGTTGACAACAAAGGCCAAAAAGAGTCTGATACCTTCAAGTCGTGCTACAGGGGCAAATGTTTCATCATAGTCAATACCCTCTTCTTGTCTGTAACCTTGAACCACAAGCCTGACTTTGTTCTTGACAACAATACCCCTTTCATCAGTTTTGTTTTTGAAGACCCACTTTGTGCCAATAGGACTTACATTTTCTGGCAGTGGTACAAGCTCCCATACTTGTTGTCTTCTGAACTGTTGGAGCTCTTCTTGCTTGGCCTCTACCCAGCTGTTGTCTTTTAGTGCCTCTTGGTACTTGACTGACTGATGGAGTGATAGAAAGCCAGCAAAAAGACAAATGTTTTGGGATTGCCTTCTTGTAAGCACCCCTTCATTGATGTTGCCAATGATTTGATCTGGTGGATGAGATTTCAAGAAGATGAGCTCTCCTTGGTATGGAACAATGGCATTGAGTGGTGAGGGCTGCAGATGTGTATCATCTGAGCTAACCACTGCTGGTGACTTTGATGACCCATAAGTGGCTTCAAAAGGTGGTGGAATTGGAGGTAAAGAGGTGGACACCTGCTGACTTTGATCCACTGTTTGAGGACTTTTGTCAGCAGTGTTTGATGAGGTGGAAGCAGGGGTTAAGGGGCTACTTTGGTCAACAACTGTTGAGGTAGCAGTGGTTGAGCTTTGACAACTGTTTTAAACAACTGATGCTTTTTCCATTGAAGCAGACTTTTGAGGAATGATGATCTCATATCCATAGTCTGGTGATGAATCCTCTGATGACCCTGCACTGTTAGTCTTGACAGTAGTATTTTCAAAAGTGAATTTATCAAGATCAAGCAAATCAGCAGGATTTGCTGGGATTTTCATTGTTAAAAGTTCATTGAACTTTACATTCAAAGTCTCTTCCACTGCTTTGGTCCGTGTATTAAACACTTTGTAGGCCTTAGCAGTGGTTGAGTATCCCAGGTGGTACCCCATATCGATTTTGGCTGCAAACTTTGAGATAGAATCTTTTAAGTTTAGAATGAAACATGGGCAACCAAAAACTTTGAAATATGAGATTAATGGCTTTATTTTATACAGAATTTCATAAGCAGTCTTTTTGTGCCTAGGGTTGATCAAAACTCTGTTTTGGACATAGCAAGCAGTGTTTACTGCATCTGCCCAAAAAGTTAAAGGCAAACCTGAATCTGCAATCATGGTTCTGGCAGCCTCAATCAATGTTCTGTTCTTTCTTTCAACAACCCCATTTTGCTCTGGTGTTCTAGGGATGTTGTACTGCCTTACAATCCCTTTTTTCACACAGAAGGCATCCAACTCCTTATTTTTGAATTATGTGCCATTGTCACTCCTGAAGACTTTTACTGGAAGGTCAAATTGCTTTTCAACCTGTGTCACAAAGTCTTGCAAAATGCCTGCAGTCTCATCTTTTGAGTGTAAAAAGAAGGCCCATGTAAACCTAGAGAAGTCATCAACAATAACCAAGCAATATCTCTTCTTTTTGAGACTCATGACTTGCACTGGGCCAAACAAGTCGATGTGCAGCATTTGTAAACACTGGGTTGTTTTGGACTCTTCAATAGACTTGTGAGAGCTCTTGTGCTGTTTTCCTTTTAAACAGGAAACACAGTGTTCAGGACATGAAAACATTTTTTTGTGGTAAGCCTCTCACTAAGCCATTTTTTGAAATTTCATTAATTGTTTTGAGATTTGTGTGTCCCAGTCTTTTGTTCCATAACTCTGTCTCTTTGTTAGAGGCAGCTGAGAACAGACAGGCATCAGCTCTGGGACACTCTCTTGACATGTCAACAACATAAACATTGCCACTTCTTTGAGCAACAAGTTTAGTTGTGCCTTTCTTGATTATTGCTTCAATCTTACTAACCATTTCTGGTCCAACAATCCTACCACAATCCTTTGTGAAGAATGAGCCAAATCCTTTATCACTCATTTGAGATACACTCAGGAGGTTGAATTTTAGATTGTCAATAAGATTGACATTTTCAAATTTTACATTTCCAGATTTTACTGTACCAGACCCCAGAACCTTTCCTTTACTATTATTACCAAAGGATATATCACCCCCTCCATGAATTTTGAAATCTTGAAGAAGGGCTTTACATCCTGTCATGTGCCGGGAGCCTCCACTATCTACATACCAAAGACTATCTAAGCATGCAGAAGCTCCCTGCACATGAAGTAAAAGGATTAGTTTATAAGAGTCTCCAAAGCCAACAGGGCTTTGGATGGGGTCTCAACAGTGTCTGGGATGGAAGCAGATGCGTGGACAGTGGTTAGGTCAGGGGTTTGAACATTTTTGAGAATGTTTTCTCTAACCACTGTTGGAGGTCTTGACCCATCATCTGTTGATAACCAAAAGGATGCATGTTCACTTTAGGTTTAGAGGGCTTTTTGTAAGCCTCATAAACGTGTGGAATCCTTTGGTATGATGCCTTTTCTGAAATGATTGGCAGGAGGTGCATCAGTCACCTGTACATCCCTTTGAACAGATGTTTAGTTCAACTGTTTTGTGACAGCAGTTTGAACAGGGACGAACAGTGGTTGTTTCTTGGTGAACTTAACAGATGATGCTGATGAACTTAAGGATGTTTTTGCAGTGTACTCTTTCTTCTTTTCAACAAAGTTTTTGAGATACACACACTCCTTAGTTTTGTGGTTATTTTTACCACAGATGGTGCAGCATTCAGCAGGAGTAATGACATTTGTTTTGTTTAGATCATGTGCTTTTAGATGAAAACAATCTTTTGTTAGATGATTCTTCTTTTCACATAAATCACAAAACAGGTTTTTAATCTTTTCTCTTTTCTTCCTTTTCTCAGATTCCTTTGCAACATAGTTTTGAACCTCTGTTGGGATATCCTTGATAGGAATGACTCTTGCTTTTGGAGCTTTTACACCATCAGTGGTTGTGAAATCCATTGGTTTGAAATTTTCCAGGATATCACACTCATCAGACCATGTGGGTTTAAATTGGTATTTCTCAGTTTCCTCAAAAGTTGAGGATCCCACAGATCTTTCCAGAGTAATTTTGTTACCAAGTTTATCAGTTATTTTAACTTCTTGGCCACTTTTGTTGGTTGGTATGATTTCAGAAGAAACAGCTTGTATTGCACTGTTTCAGTACTTAGCTGTTCACCTTCAGTTTCAACCCCTTCTTGTATTGACTCTAATGCCATCAAACAAAATTTATCATCATAGGTATCATTAGTAGCAAAGAGAGCAAAATTTTCATCACCAAGTTCATCAGGCATGCTGCTCCAATCAACAAAGCCTTGTGTGAAAAAGCTTTGCTGATCTGGTTGTGTCACTATTGGAGCAGCTTGTTGAGGTGCAGCAGGTTGCACTTGTGCCTGAGGAACAGGGGTTTGAACATACTGAATTTGTGGAACAGTGGTTTGAACATAATGCATAGGCACAGGAGATGCAGCATAATGAGCAGTGTTAACATGTGCTGCAGGGGCATATTGGGCATAGTGCACAGTGTTTTGTTGTTGTGGTCTAGGGTTTGAGCTAGGATGAGTGATTATGGGACCAGTGGTTTGACTCCTACATTCCCTAGCAAAATGACCTAGTCTATTACACTTGTAACACTTGATTTTAGATTTATCCAAACCAACCCTCAAATTTCCATGAAGCCCTGGAAATTTTCTCCCTGTTCTTTTGTAGAATTTGCTTGTTCTAACACTAAGCAAAGGCAATTGATGCAAAATGTCCATTTCTTCTAAGTCAGTGGGATCAAAATGTTGCAAATCATTTAGTTCAAAGCATAAGTTATCTGACATCTGGTTTTCAGTATTTGTAGTAAAAGCATAATTTGCAGAGTGAGAATCAGAGTTGTTAAAGTTACCCCCAGCAGTTATGTCAATAAAATGATCATAACTCTGATCCTTACTGCTGCTACCAGATTCTTCCTGACCAATCAGAGCTGTGCTGCCAAATGAATAGTCATCAGTAACTTTACCAGACTCTTGCAACTTCCTTTTCTGGTTTAACTCCCTTTCATAGGTCAGGAGTCTACCATGGAGTTGGGTCAGGGTCAGATCTTTGAACTCAGCAGAGTTTCTGGTGACAAAGGCTATTGTGTCCCATTTTTCTGGTAGTGATCTAAGGAACCTGCTATTTTGAGTTGCATTTGGAAATGTAACCTTAACAAGCCTTAGTTCACTCATGAGACAACTGAAACGTTCAAATTGTTGGGTTAGTGACTCCCCTTTGATGTGACAAAACGTTTCATACTGCTGATTCAGAATTTCCTTGTTGTTTTCAATAACCTCTTCCATTCCTCCGAACTGTTCCTTCAATGCATCCCACAATTCTTTGGCACTGTTACAATGTAGCAGCCCAGCATAGATTTCGTTAGGAAGTGCTGAGGCTATGATGCTAAACGCTTTGGCATCAAGTTCGAACTTCTGAAAATCTGATTCAGTGTAATTTTCAGATGGTTTAGGAACGGACTTTTTAGTGTCCTCTGCGCTTGGCACCATAGGAACATGAGGACCGAAAATGACAGACCTCCAACATCCAGTGTTTTGTTGAGCGAGGATGTGACACATCCTACGCTCCCAGATGTTGTACTCATTTCATTTAAGCATAGGTGGTTTAAACAAAGAGCCAATGTTATTTTATTCATCTAGTGATTGCGACATCTTTCCGGTTGTTTTACAGGCACTGATTAATCAACTTTATCGTTGATTAATCCTTACTCTGTTTTTCAACACAACGAACAAACTATCAGTATCAACAATTTCGAGTTGAACTATTTACGTCAAAATGATTGTTAGATCAAATTTGACTGTCCTTGCTCTGATACCAATTGTTAGGATCTGAGTTTGGATTGATTGTGATTTGTGTTTGAATTTAGATGAACAAATGAAAGAATAGTGCAGCGGAATTTATATGGAAACAAACTTTACACAATCAACAGAAGAAATGCTTTCAATAATACATTTTCAACAATTAATCAAATGATTAAATTTATTTTTAAACTCTGATTACAATGCAAGTATGATATGCAAACTCCCCCCCAGCCCGAGCCCAGTGTTTGTTCGTGCAGAAAGAAGATGGTGAATGAGCTAAACAGAACAGTACAGAGTACTGTTCTATTTATAGGCACTTGCAAACCACTGAGCATCTAAGCTGACGTCAACATAAAAGTGACATCTAACCTCTCTAACAAACTCTAACCTCTGATCTATATAAACACTTCTATGCTAACTACTGATATTACATTTCATTACATAAGCCTAATTATAAACTGCTGCTGCATCCTTCCACTGCTGTAATCCCAGCAGTACTTGTCATGATCAGCAGTGCTTGAAGCATGGCAGTAGATTGAGCAGCAGAGCTTTAGTTCTTATATCAGACTTTGTCTTGACCAGCAGTTGTAGGTCAGCAGTTTGCATGATCAGCAGATAGGAGGTCAACAGATGTTGAAACCACTTTCAAGGGGAGAGACTTGCAACCAGACATCTGCTTATTCTGAATCTACTGCTCTGATCTAGTTTTGGCTTTTATTATCTGTTCCCTTGGGAGGGTTCAATCCCAACAACAGGTTATAGTCTGGTTTTATCAAAAAGCTTTTCCCTTTTTAAAACCAAGTTCACTATAACCAATGGCTCTGATACCAATCTGTCACACCCCCAAAATCCACATGCGGAGTATCACCGCCTGGAGGCGTGACATGACCATGATCGAGCCACCAATCATATTGAACAACATAATTAAGCAAATAAAACCAACCACAATACAATTGGTGACCAATAGAAAGTAACCAACTCTAAGTTAACAGCGGAAGCACAAAATGTAAAACCAAAACATAAGTTCATAGTTTATAAGTTTAAAGACCAGAACACAAGTTCCATAAGTTCATAAAGTTAATTGCTAAGCACGGGACATAACAGTCCATATCCCACAACGACCTCCTCCTTGTGCAAGCATCATAAGCATCTAGCGACCTGTAAGGCATGTAACAACGAGTCAACAACAAAGTTGAGTGAGTTCACGGTTGGTTGTTTAGTTTTAAGTTGTTTCAAAAACATAGTTTCTGTTTAGTTGGCTTACTTGCCGTGGGGGTTACCCCATAGTTGAAAATATGTTTAACCAATTTATCTTTTCCCAAACCATATTTAGTGGGGGCTTCCCCATGTGAACCACTAGACCGTTACGATATCGACAACTGACGAACAATAGTTGTGCCCTACGTCAATGTCTATCATCATTGACAGTTTGCCATAGTCCATTAGTACACGCCCGTCCAAACGGCACGGTGTGAGGTTTGTTAAACCTGATAGCGCTATTAACTAATGACCCGCTCGCCATTGGCCTCGACGATTAAGTCGATATAAAATGAGGGACTTAATGATAGAGTTTTGTCTAGTAGGTTTTAAGGTTGTTGTCCTACCCAAGGAGGACGAACGTACGTATTCTACCCAAGGAGAATACGCAGGATTAATGTTGGCATCCTACCCAAGGAGGATGGCGATACATATCCTTCCCAAGGAGGATATGTAGGTTCCATTTTAATTCTTTAACCCATTCCCAAACCACCGGGAATACCATGCCTTAGAAAGTGTGTGAACTCACCTCGGTTTGCTCGGTTAGATTAATTACTCAAATAATCAGGAAATCAAGCACGTCCTAATAAGGTACAGATAACAATCAGTTTCTCATGCATAACACGTATCCTACGTACGGTTTATCTACTCACTACTTCTATCACATACCACATAATTCTAGTGTCATGGTACTTTGTTAAGTTATATTATTTTACCCTAAAATAATATAACTATCTCACAAAATAAACAAGTATCCACACAAGTGTTCTAGTATAAAATATATATGTTCTAAATATATATATTTAACCATTTTACTTGTAAAAATCAACCTCCGATACTTTTTATTTTTGTGACAAAACTCATGGCGAAGTTTATTTTGAAAAAAATAAAGTTAAAACGTATTTGTGAACAATTGTTAGAAAAATAATTTCTAAGTGTTGGAAATTTTAGAAAATTTCGCCAGGGTTTCCTTTGTAAATGGAGGTGTCAATGCTAATAAGCATATCATTTTCTTTTCAAAAAAATCATTCAACAATCAACAACAATTTACCAAGAGCAAACAATTCTATTTACAAACCAACATGAACTTGATGTTTCATAAAAACGCCCTCTCACCAAACCTTCCGAACTTGTGCGAGCCAATTGCGGCGACTTTTACAGTTGCTTTTCGTGCAGCCATTGGGATTCCTCTTCCATCTAATCTTAGTTCCCTTCTGCTTCACTGCCTCACTTCTTGTAAAGAGGAGCAGCTTCCTAATCGACATCGGTCAGCACCTTGCCCCCCTTCCATGACAGAACTAGAGAGCCGGTCTTTTTCCCGCCCTGACAGAGAAGGAAGGGAAGGTAGCAGCAAGCCTTACGTTAAGCAAGAAGGAACAAGAAGTCTCATATTGGTATGGCGTTTAGTGGGTCTAGTTACCTTTGAAAGTGTATTTATTTCTTTAAAAATCATTTCCTTAAAAGAGTTTAGTGTTTACAACTTGTAAACAATTTCTACAAAATTTAACCGTTTTGAACTCTTCTTGTAAGTACAGGATCGGATCGTAAACGATCACTAGATCTGCGGTGGATTCGATTTAACATGCGGAATCCGTTAAATCTAAAGGATGACAGTGATGACGAAGATGATGAAGAGGAGGACGAAGAGGAAGATAAAAAGGATGAGAAAGTGTATTCTGCGAGCAGTCATGGTTCTGGTAAAGACGATGATGACGACGATGCTCAGGGTGGTACAGGGTTGAAAGTTACTGAAGCTTCCACTGAGAAAAATGTTGATGATTTGATAAACGATTCAGTGAATGAAGAATCAGGGGAAGCAGATGGAAAGGGGGAGTCGAGTGATGCCCAAAATGTTCAATAAGCTGAAAAGTTAATCCTAAGATTGGATACTTATCGTGAAGAAGGAGAACATTTTCATACCTACATGCTGGAAACAATCAGAGAGATGATGCGTATGGTGACTCCTGACTTTAAATTCGACTTTGAAGAAGAAATGAATGCCTTTGATATCAATCAGCAGCGTGATTACGAGTATAAGTATGTTGAAGATGCTGATATGTATGACAGAGTCGAAGTTGAAGATTGGATGGATGATGAAAGTGTTAATGAGGATACTTCACAGTTGCCAACACTGATGGAGTTCTTTACAGAAGAAAACCGAGATGAGCTGAGAAGAAAAGTTTCTGAGATTTTGAAAGATAAGAACTTTGATGGCACTCCTAACGATATGGCAAAGGAAGAACGAAAGAAATGGTTCAAAGTCAGTCACGAGAGGAAGTTCAAGAGACCGTTAAAGTACTATCAACGTGATCGTAATGTATCTCTCGGTGACATTATTAGCTGGGGTTTCTTACCGCAAGTGAATGCTTATGCTATCAGGAGAGAATGCGGGGTGCAGTATTTTGAGTACTTGTATGATGTGATGACATTACCCTGGTGGGATGTTGAAGAACTCTCAAAAGTAAGAACTTTGGATTATCCAGTGCGAAAGAACAACATTCCAATGTGGGGATATATCAAGTATGAATCGTTGAAAGAATTTTGTCATTGGAAACCACATTACCCTAAGAGAGTGCGAAGGGTTAATCCAGAAACGGGATTGAAGAGACAATCCTTAATGTAAAGAAGCCGAAGACAATGAAGGCTATCCCAATGCCACCAATGGAGCAGGAGTTCTATAAGGGATTCTTGGGATGGGTTTATAGTTGCATCACAACTGAGGCTATCATTACTTACAGAGCAGGAGGAGAATTGAGAGAGATTCATGTATATGACCCGATGTGGTTAGTCAATTGCTCTGCAAAGGATATCGAATGTCTGTTCATCAATAAGATTCATTATCAGCCAGAAGACAAAGAGCAGGCCATGCAATTTCAGCGAGTTGCAACCCTTTGCTTTCAGAAAAGTTTCAACTCTGAGAGTAAATGGAAGTCATCATGGTGGTCGCTTGATGAGAAGATGAAAAGGAAAGCTGCTCGTGAACATCAAAAGCTTGAAGAAAAGAGGGGAATGTTTATGAAAATTCAAGCTGAAGAAGAAAAGGCGAGAAAGAAAGAAAATGACATGATAAGGAATGCGCTTAGGAGGAAACCTAAGCAGCATGAAGAAAAGTTCAAGTCGCTGTGAAGACCCAAAGACCAAGACTGAAGACTGCGGCTGTCTCCAAGGGGGAGTTTGTTGGTGCACGAATGTCTAAAGCCTGCGTCTTAGTCTTAGTTGTTCAATGTATAGGGTCTAGATGTGTTAATTATGAATGTATAGGGGGTTAATATGTAAATTTGGGTTTGAAATGTTATGATTTCACTTTTATGGACATTGTGTCATATGAGCGAAATCCCATCAAGATGATTTCGCTCATATGGACATGTCATATAAGCGAAACCCTCACCCCTATAAATAGTTCAGTTGTTTTCTCATTTTGTACGTTCATGTCTCCCGTGTAGCCGAACTGCTGCTCGTGTATTTTGTGAAAGATCAATGAGAAAACTGTTTTAAAGTAATCTACATCTGTTTCTACTCCATTTCTGCTTTGATTCATGCCGATTTTGTATTTCCGCTGCATTTTCGGTAGTAGCTAGCTCTGATTGACTCAAACGACTGTCAATAACGGTCCTACAATACAAATCCCAAGTATGAAACACAATATTTCATTGACTTGGCATTTGTTTGGTGCTCGTGGTGACACAGGTGTCACACATATTATTCAATACATTTGGCAATTGGCTTGAACATAGACATTTTACATTGGTGGTTTGTTGGGTAAGTGATTTAAGTAACGAGGCGTGTGTAATGTGGTACAAGCATGGTGGATACGCCACTGGTACTTCCTATATATAAGTGCTTGTATTGTGTTACATATCGTAGCGTTATTTAAATCATTCAGTTTGGACTTATTCATTTTTACACAAATAACATATTTTTCACAAAACTTTGTTCTACAAAACAGATTATTTTAGACAACTTCTTTTACTTGGTTATTCATTTAACCATACAATATTCTTTTACTTATACATATCATCTGATTTTATCGCTTTTCAAATGATTTACAAAACAAAACAATTTACAAGGTTCATGACAGAATTTTATTAAACATTTTCCTAAACTTAAGTCATGAATCCTATTTTCACAACACCTATGTATCTCACAGGCATTTTTATGCTGACGTACCTATTTTCACATGTGTTTCAGGAGCAAATGCATAGGATGTTCATGACACGCTAGGGTGGACTTGGGCCTTAGTGACATAAAATGGAGCTAGACTAGTTAAAACATGATATGTACTCTTTGTTTCAGTTGTTTTAAGACAATGTAACTCTTTGGTTTGATGAATAAAATATAACTTTGTATGCCATGGTTGTGAAACAATAATTCTGTTACAACACTCCCCGACCTTTCCGCCACGATTTGATGTTTTACGTGGTCGGGGTGTGACAATCTACTTCATCCTATGATCACATTATTCAAGTAACATGTTTATCGAACACACATAGTCCCTGCTATTAACATACATACAAATACAATCGTGTATTAACAAAGTAAACAAGTAATGGTTTGATACAACACCAATCACTAACCACAAGTTTGATCCGGAATGAGGCTGCTTTGAAGGAGGATGACCCTCTGCCATCACAGACTTAGGGAGAACTAGAAATAGGGTTTGCTCTTGTTTGTAATTACATTAATTCACGTACACAAGTAGTTAAATGTGCAAGGAACTGGCCCACTTACGTTTGCTAAACAATTGGTTGTTTGGGCCGATCACATTTGCTAACATAAAGAGTCATTTGGGCTACTTATATTAGCTATACACTTAATGACTTGGGCCGATTACACTTGCTGACCAAAAATGTCACTTGGGCCGGTTATTCATTTGGGCCGGTTATGTTTACTAAACTAAATAATGACCTGGGCCGGTTATGTTAACTAACAAAATAGTGATCTGGGCCGGTAGTATACATCAATACGGATCGGCATCCGGGCCAAGACTAAAGGTTTGTTAATTGACGTTACCTGTGATGTTTGGACCGAGTTCAATCCATTGGGTTTCTTTCTTAAACACACAAACACACACACAATGCAACACTACCAAATACACATTTAACAGATTCACGGGTCAAATAGATAGACAAACAAGAACGGGGAAAAACACAAAACTGAAGACACTAACCTTGAAATCTCGGGTTGTCACATCATCCCCAACTTGAAAGAAATTTCATCCCGAAATTTGACAAGTAACCACAAGGAGTGAAGTGATAATCAGGATTGTTGCGGATTTTGCTCAGGTGCCACATCATCCCCAACTTGAAATAGGATTTCATCCTGAAATTCACCAGTAGTACCAACATTAGATTGATCATCAGGGAAAAAGTTGAGGATACTTGAGTTTAATCTGATCCTCGCGCTCCCATGTGAACCCCGGTCCACGTCTTGAGTTCCAACGAACTCTCACAATCTGTGACACCTGTGTCACCACGAACACTAAACAAATGCTAAACCAATGAAATATTGTGTTTCATACTTGGGATTTGTATAAATATGTGTATCTTTTGCACATATCAATTCTTGTTCAATTTCGAGCTTTAAATCACTTTCTAGAAAGCTATACGCGCACTGGTGCGTAAACGTAATCAGTTTAACGCGACAAACACTCTGGAATAGTGAAATAGGCTTAACATACCTTAAATGACCTTTACATAACTTATAAATAAGTTTTGGAAAGTTTGGTATGGCAAAAACAGGTTTATTCAATCGCAGGGACTATTTGCGTCAAACTACGAAACTTTACAGATTCGTAAGGAAACGTACAGTCCGGAACTTGATCAAAAGCTAAACATGCCCCATATAACCTAAACATAGCTTAGAAATAAGCTTTGAGTGGTTCGGTGTGCGAAAATATGCTTACATGATCTTACAGGGGCTAAAAGTGTAAAAAACGGCGTAAGTTTGCATTTCACGCATATCTTACGTTCTGACCACATCTGGACATCCAAAATTTTTGTACACACTAAAATATTTATATTTTAGTGATCGGCATGCAAAAATTCCATTCGTCGCTTAATTTGGTTCGTTTTCGCGTCCGTTTGAGTTTCGTCGTAATTTAACGAACAACGCGACCGTACGACCAAACGAGCCGACACCCGAGACTTTTCCGAGCACATTTTGAGTCCTCTAAACTTTATTGACCTTGTAGAGCCTTGAAAATGGCTTAACGGGGGTCAAAAGGGGCTGTAATGGGCTTAAAACAAGTGCAGGGACCTGAACTGTACTTTTGAAACATATGCTGAACTGGGGAGCCCAGGCGGGGTGCGTAAGGCTTATGCCTATCCTTACGCGGGCCGTGTGAGGTGCCCAGCAACCAGAAACTTGTTTTTCAGCTGTTGTTTCATAATTCAGGGGCCAAACTTGCAATTTGTTAGTGCATTACGTCTATTGACTTCGTCTTGTATCATGTAATAGGTTAGGATAGGTTTATCAGTGCCTGAGGTTTGAAAAATAGTTCGTTAAGTTTAAGATGCCGATTCTGCTCGTAATGACACAAGGTCATTTGGAGTGAAATCAGAACATCTGATTCCACCCGAAATGACTCCATGTCATTAGGAGTGGAATCTGATTCCACCCGAAATGACTCCATGTCACTAGGAGTGGAATCAACACTACTATAAATAGGTCACTTGTGTATTCATTTGGTACGCATCTTCCAGAACTGTAACGAAGTGCTGCCGGTTTTCTGTCAAGGTTGTAATCACTGTTATCATCAATATAATGGACAGATTATAGATTAACAAGTTGTTTAGTGTCCAGTTTACTGATTCCGCCTTTAAACTGGATGTAAAACTCTTCTGATCGACTCAATCGGGTCAAACATCGATCCAACAAGTGGTATCAGAGCAGGTTAAGAAGAGTTCTACATAATTCAGCCGATAATTCTGTTTCTACACTATTCTTTTTCGAAAATCAAAACTTTTTACGGATAAAATTGATTCAATTTGTCATCATTGTGTTCGGAATTGTTGATTAACAAAGCCTTGAAAGTTTCATGTTTAAATTCGAAGTAAAACTGATCATTTTTGGTGATTTAACTCGAAAATGTTCGATTGATTAGTGACGTCAGCAGTTTTTCAGAGTTGATTTCGCTCCTAAACTTGCTGTTGATTTCGCTCTTGGCTGCTAAATCTGTGATTCCGCTCCTGAACTTGATGTTGATTTCGCTCCTGAGATAAAAAGTTGATTCCGCTCCTGAGATAAAAAGTTGATTCAGCTCCTGAGATAAAAATTTGAATTTGCTCATGTGAACAGCCTGATTCCGCTCATAGTGTTGGTGAAGTCAGATTGCATGTGAACTTGTGCGCATGTGATTATATCAGATTTGCATGTGAAGATATATATCTATTCATGTGATATTATCATACCGAGGTCTCGTAAATTTGAAGTTTAGATTGCATGTGTTGATTAAGTATGAAAGTGGATTTACGATCAGATCCTACAAGTGAGTTTTGTCGGCTTAGTGGAATTTGAGGTCCAATGAGAATGTTGTAAGATTTTAAAGAAAGTCGGCTCATGAATTAAAAAGACAACATCATGTGATATTGACAGTTGTGCATGTGATTCTATCTAAATCATTCAAGATTTAATCATTGGCATGTGACTTTGGTTTAATAAGCTTAATAGGATTGTGTTGGAAAGTCAAAGTATTGTCGGCCCAAGTTTCAACATTATATAGTGCAAGTGAAGGCCCAATCACAGTTTATTTCACATAACTCATTGTCGGCACATTAAATAAAAGATTTCTAGGAATTGATAGCTCATCAGTTTTGAAGATCCGTTAGGCCCAAATTAAGAGTTGGAGTATAGAATTCATATTGTGTGATCCATATTTTCAAGCCCATTCATTCAGTTTCACCCGAACAACATTGGAACGAATCCGCGAATCTTCGACATGAGTCCTAGATCGATTCAACTGTCACTCACTTTTACGTATACAATTCATTTAAACTGATTGTGTTTGTTTGTTCTGTCAAGGTGATTGAAGATGTCAAGCAGTAAGGTTGATCATGATAGTAACAGTGAAAAAGACCTTGTTTCTAAAGTTTGTACGTTTACTTTCAGTGGGAGAAATTTTATGGAACAGCACTGGTATTTCTGTTATACATGTGATCTGACCGATTCAAAAGGTTGTTGTTCTGTTTGTGCAAAAGTCTGTCATCGAGGACATCGTGTTGTCTATTCTCGATCAAGTCGGTTTTTTTTGCGACTGTGGAGCAGGGGGTGTACAGGGCAGCAGTTGCCAATGCCTGAAGCCTAGGAAATTCACTGGAAATGAAAGTGATACAGATGTTGATAAAGATGGTTCATTGAACATGGATAACGTGGAAGTAGTAAAAACCGAGAAAGAGAAAGAAAAAGAAAAAGAAAAAGATGAAACTTTAAATGACAATGAAGCAGATCCTAGTAATGCTGGTGATCATGATGATGAAGTTGCTACTGGTAATCAGTTGGCAGTGAATGATGATCAAGAAGCTAAGAACATGCCAATATTTGATCATGGTGATTCAGATTCTGAGGAGGAGCAGATTTCAAATCAAACAAAATGTGAAGTTGTGATGACTGAAAAACAGCAGGTGTTTGAAAAAGTAATTACAAAGAAAGAAGTTGATGCTGAAAAGATGAATGAAAAATGTGAAAAATGTGAAAAATCTGAAGCAGATAATGTGAAATTCTTGAAAGATATGGAGAATTTGACATTGGAAAACAAAGCTTTGAGAGTTGACAAGAAAACCGATGATGAACAGATTCTGGAGTTGCGCTTGAACTGTGAAAAACTGAAATCTGATAATATCAAACTGTTGAGTGATGTGGACAGTTTGACATTGGGTAACAAGATTTTGAAAGAAAAAGAAAAAGAGTTTGAAAATTAAAAATTAAAAAATGAAAAAGATTTTCAAAGTCAAATGAAGATTTTAGAAGATGAAAAATCTTTTATTTTTCAGAATAATCTTGAAAACAAATTGAAATAAATTCTCATCTTCAGAGAATCATTTGTCTTGAAAAGGAAGCTGATAAAGCTCAGATTAAAATCAAAGAGCTTGAAGAGAAATTGAAAGGTTTTGAGACTTTGTCATCAACACCAGATTATCCATGTCCAAAACCGATCAATTCTGTTCTAATAAGTGACAATGTCACAAATTTTGACAAAGTCAAAATTGAATATTGTGATGAAAGATCTGATGATGAAAAAGAAAAGAAAAGAAAAATAATTTTAGATTTGCAAGAAAAAATTAAAAATACTGTTTTGCAATCTACTGAAACAGGTGAATGTTCTAAGCAAAAACCTGTTAAGAAGAGTGTAGAACAGAAACAAAAAGATAAAAATTTGAAAAATTTTAAAAATGAAAATAAAAGCTCATCAGTTCAGTCATCCAATCATTATAAAAATTCACAAAAATTTGTAAATGAAAACTCACAAAATGTTGGTAATAAGTGGTGCAGGTTTGACCACAGTGCTCAAAAGCTAAATCCAGAATTGAAGAGGAGAAGTGACTATAACCAAGGCAAACAATGTTATGATCTAAAGGTTTGGACTGAAAGAAGTGGATGGTATGATAACAGAGTGTGCTACACCTATGGTGTGAGAGGACACATTGCTGTTAACTGCCAGAATTGGAATTATGAAACAAGAAGATGCTATAATTGTCACATCAGAGGACATATTATCAGAGATTGCCCAAGGAGATCGATGGGAAGATCGAGGTTTGAATCTCAGAGAACGGTAAAGAAACCAGTCACTGTCAAGCCCAAAGAACAGAAGGTTCTAGAACAGAAAGTAAAGCTTTCGCAGGGGCAAAAAGATAAACTGGGGAAAAAGAGGAAGAAAGCACGAGATTATTTGGAAAGGATTTTGTCTTCGGGTTCACCGGTTGGTTCGAATAAAAGTTCTGATGAATCAATTCACTCGACAGCAAAGTCAAGAAAATTGAATTCTTCAGATGCAAATCTGAGGACAAACAAGAAGAAAAAGAAAGTTATTGGTGATGAATTTGACTCATCTAAGTCAGACAAGCCAAGTTCGGGCAATGAATCTGATTCCACAAAATCAGATGAGCCACAAGTTGAGATAAAAAAGGAAGAAACAGTTCATTTAATAAATGATGAGGATTTTCCACCATTACAAGCTGCAAACCTGAAATCAAAAGGTGTTGATACTGGAAAAATGTTTAATAGCAATGTTAAACATATTTTTAGTAAGATGGCTGATGGTAAGGAAAAGGGAGTAAAAGAATTTTATGAAGAAAAGAGAAAAGCTCAAAATACACCTAAGACGGGTCAGGCTTGGGTGTCAAAATCTGTTGGTTGAATTTCTGACTTGCCGGAGCTTCCAGGTTGGTAAGAGTGAAGCAGGTATCGGCATCTTTCTTGAGAAATTCACAAGATGGTAACTGTGATATTTCGTCTTACAAGTGGTTAATCAAGGACATTAAGTTGTACTTGATTTTCTACAAGTGATAGTGGTGTTTGACCTAATAATGTTAAATTTTCAAAATGGTTAAAAGAGATCAAGGTGATGAGATGACCCCGAATCCATAAGTGATGGGCAAACAAACTAAGTTTTCCGGGAAAAACCATTCTGATTAAAACAAACTTAAGTGTTTTGAAATCATTATGGGAAAATAGTTTGTTGTAAAGGGGAGTTCTGATTGAATATGCCGAAACCCTCACGGCTGAACAAACATGATTACTGTCACCAGATTGAAAAACGGTTTTCAAACTGTTGAAGATCAATGGGTTGTAAATCATGGGGGTACTTTATGTTATATTTTCTGCAAAACAGAGCATGAGATGCAGAAAATGGATGGCGAGACAAAGCTATCAGTGTTGGTTGTCAAATTTTCTTTAAATGGTTTTGCATTTTAGGGGGAGATATATTGTTGTTTGAAAATCCAAAAACATTTGAAATTTTGAAAAAGTCAAAAACATGATAAAATTCAAAAAAAATTTGAGTTTTGTGTAAAAAGAGGAAATGATAGTACATCAGTAGACAGTTACAGTACGCTAAAGAATTGGAAAGTTTAAATGTGTTAAACGATCTCACCGTGGATGTGTCGGTAGGTTTTTGCACATTTAGTAAACTTTTTCGGGATATAAACCTAAATTCAAACTTACTTATTTCGTGGGGAACACTACTTGGATATATAGGTAACCCCTGAAATCTCGTTTGAAAGGTCTCATAATCTGATATACTAGGTCTTTATGCTTAAGTGATATCTGGGGTATTATTCCAGTACTTCTGCTGAACGGTAGTTCTGACCTAGTCCCCGAATAATACTTTCCGTATGCTTGAAACATAGCGCAGCCCTCAGCATATATGATAAGACAATAAAATTGCTTAGCAATGCTGTTGTAAAAGAGATCCTCTAAAGGGGACACACCCACAAGTTGAGTCATGATCTCTCTGCTGAACGATGGTTCTGACCTGAGCTCTCATGATTCTTCATAATTTATTAACCCCTTACAGATATCATTTGTGTTATAATTACCTGTAAGACTGAATATTGGGATCTGGATACGGGAGTATATTCAAGAGGTGGGACACATGAATGGGTTTAAGTTCTTAAAATACATAATTCGTATCCTGAATCAGTTGAAGTTTGTGTGAAAATTTAAGTGGATCAGTATATCGACAATCTAAGTGAATTGTTTAATTCTTAATGTGAAATTAAGCTCAACGGTACTTGTGACTTGTCAAAAATTGATATGATCCTCTGACGCATACTCAAACAAAAATATTGTCTGTAAATATGTTTGTACATATTTCTTTATTGCTTTATATTTTCAAAAAATTCAAAAAGATTTTGATTCTGTTTTATTTTCGACAACTGATGTCTGAGTGCTGAGTTTCAAAATCTAAGTAAGCTGATCATGTTTCTGAAAATAAAACAAGTTCATTAATTTGAAACTTGAAGTTTTAAAATCAAAAATCAAAAACAGTTTGTGATATCTCCATGGTCATTAAGTTGGACTTGGATGATTAACTGTGGGGGATTTGGATGCTTATATTGTTATAGAGCTAGTTTCTGATACGATTCGATGAAACTGCCAAATTCATGAGAAGTGATTTTGAGGAGATTGAATTGTCAGATTACGATATCTAGAAGATTAAATTGTTGTTACTTATAAATGTTTGAGAAATTGCAGATGATAGTCCAGACTACGATCCCGAGAGCAGAGTCTAAGGGGGAGTCTGAAGACAAGTTTGAAGCAAAGAGAAGCTTGTAGATGGAAAGCTAGGTGTCGATCCCAAAGCACGGAAGCTTGACGAAAGGGGGAGCCTGAAGCTGATAGAAGAAGTTAAAGATTGTTGGATGCTTACATTGTTACAACTTGAAAGATAAGGCAGAATGATCAAGACTGAAGATGTGTCATATTGAAGATTAGTCACTGAAGACTTCGTCAATATCCGAGGGGGAGTCTGTTAGTGCATTACGTCTATTGACTTCGTCTTGTATCATGTAATAGGTTAGGATAGGTTTATCAGTGCCTGAGGTTTGAAAAACAGTTTGTTAAGTTTAAGATGTTGATTCCGCTCGTAATGACACAAGGTCATTTGGAGTGAAATCAGAACATCTGATTCCACCCGAAATGACTCCAAGTCATTAGGAATGGAATCAACACCACTATAAATAGGTCACTTGTGTATTCATTTGGTACGCATCTTCCAGAACTGTAACGAAGTGCTGCCGGTTTTCTGTCAAGGTTGTAATCACTGTTATCATCAATATAAAGGACATGTTATAGATTAACAAGCTGTTTAGTGTCCAGTTTACTGATTCCGCCTTTAAACTGGATGTAAAACTCTTCTGATCGACTCAATCGGGTAAAACATCGATCCAACACAATTTCTTTGTGTGATGAGCAAGTTAACACCTCTCCAAGGCTTTGTACCTGCAACAAACAAGTGTATGGCCATGATTTAATGCTTGGAAGCTACACAAACATGTGTAATGATCTTGTGTTCTTGCTACAAGTATAAATAGCCCAAACATTTCATTTGTTCATTGCTCATTTCCTTCTTATCATCTCTACAATCTGGTTTGGGAGCTCTCTCAACTGATTGGAACTTTATTCTTTGTAGAAAAGATAGCAAGGACCTTTAGTCAGCCTTCTTTCATTCTTTTATTGCTTTCCTAGTTTAAAAATTCAAACAGTGTTTGACTTTCAGTTTGACCAGTCCATGGTCAACGCAAAGTTCGGTTGAACTTTGCAACGTGATTGTAATCACGATGGTTATAATCCTTAGTGATTATAACTACTGATTACCAAGTTAACTAGGTGTAGTGACGAGTCAAAGTTTCGGTCAAAATGCGTTTTAGCACGCATTTTGCAACGGAACTACTTTAGGGTATCAAAACACTTTGTTTTAATACCAAATCAGTAGGTTAAACATGTTTTGACATGTTTAACTCGTCACTATTAGTTAGTGCTTGTTTATGGTCGTAAGTTAAGTGGTCTAAACAACCGCTTACACTTTCGAACCCGACCCGTTTGGTCGATCTTTAGGATCCGACCAAGCTCAGTTAGTGATCATAGTTGCATAGGGAATAACCACTAAGGTTATACCTTATGATCACATAGGATTGGTTAGTCGTATGCTAGTTAGCTTTTATGCCCATAGGAAATGACCAAAATGCCCTTTTGAAGTATAAATCCGTATTTTGACTATGTGAACATATTTTTGACATATAATCTGATTTAGTAACATGTTTAGGGATAATTGGGCATGTAAGACTTGAAATAGCACATAGTTAACCATCCGAACATTGTTTTACGCAAGCGATGAGTTATAGTGGCTTATACTACCATAATGGGTCGAAACGGGTCAAAAGCACTTAGGTAGACTTCATAATCAGAATGTTAGCACTATTAAATCATACCATATGAGTTTAAATACTCATTTGGTTTATAGAACACCATTCTATCCTATCTCCCGATTTAGGATCCGATTGTTTAACTTAGTGATTCTATACTAGGTGCCACTTGATTCCTTGATTTTCCGAGCTTTGTTAGGACACTTAATCAAGGATACTTACAATCTCAAGTGAGTACATAGTCCCCTCTTTTACTATTTTCAATTGTTTTGGGGTGAAACATATATGCCTAATTGTTATTTTCATAATTTTAAACTATATGATTACACATGCTTAGTACATATTCTTTTGACAAATTAAACACTTACCTATGGTTTAAACACTGATTTTCAAAACTTATAAAACTAATTGTTGGATTGTACCTATTTTTATACATTCACCCAGCCGATTGGTAGTATGATATAGCGCTATAGGACTAGACACCCCATTCCTGTTGTATGGAATGTCAGAAACCAAATGTTAACCAAATAGAAATTGCCTTCGTGGTATTTCTATAGTCTTGTTTGATACACTAAGGCTTGATTGAATACCAAATCACACTTTCTTTGTATATGTTGATATACTACAAAAGTACAGTTTGATGTGCTCTCAAATGTGATCTACCAAAGTATATTTTGATATACTAAGTACAAAATCCAACATATGTTTTAACATACTACTTTCTTATTTACCAAAGCATAGTTTGATATGCTACTGTTTACCAAAGTATAGATTGATATACTGCCAACTTTGATATTTCTTAAACTAAAGTATATTTTGATATACTACCCAAAGCATAGTTTGATATCCTACTGTTTACCAAAGTATAGATTGATATACTACCAACTTTGATATTTCTTAAACTAAAGTATATTTTGATATACTACCCAAAGCATTGTTTGATATGCTACTGTTTACCAAAGTATAGTTTGATATACTGCCAACTTTGTTATTTGATTAACTAAAGTATAATTTGATATACTACCAAAGCATAGTTGATATGCTATTTTCAAACCAAAGCATAGTTGATGTGCTATTTTTAAACCAAAGCATAGTTGATATGCTATTTTCAAACCAAAGTATAATTTGATATACTACCGATACTTTTATCCTTAAACCAAAGTATACTTGAGATATACTACCAAATCTATTATTTTAATTACTAAAGTATATTTCGATATACTATCCATTTAACTATTTCAAAACTAAAGTATACTTTGTTATACTATTTATACAAACTTTTCAAAACCAAAGTATATTTTTGTCTATACTATAAACCCTTTTCCAAAATGACACGTTTTCAGAAACAAAACTTTTACATTGGATTCATGGCTATTTTGAAAACATAAAACCTTTTCTTGCATTATCCAAAGCCATGAATCTAATACACAAAATCCTATGTTACTCACAGGAATTTTTATGCTGACGTACCTATTTTCATATATGTTTCAGGTACTGCTATGTGATGATTGTTGATGCATGCTACACATAGGATGGACTTGTGCCTTAGCGACTTTAAAACTGAGAAAAAATTGTTTGTATTTATCTGAATTGTTCTAAAACATTGAGTTCAATAATTCAATAAAACAAAACTATTTGATCCATGGTTGTGAAAAAATGACTCTGTTACAACACTCCCCGACGTTTCCGCCACAATTTGATGTTTTACGTGGTCGGGGTGTGACAGAAAAGTTGGTATCAGATCCAATGGTTATAGGGAATTAGGTTATTAGTAATGCTTTGACCTAGAATATAACCTTCCTAGGACCCTAACACAAGTTATCTTGTGTTTAGTCTTAAAACAATACACTTCACCTATCCTTAGGTGATTAACAAAAACAAAACACAATTCATTCTCTCGAGTCAAAATTTTTCAAAACATCACAAGAAGTCATCTATCCTTAGATGATTTGTTTTTAGGCTTTTAAGCCTTTGGTGTTTTCAAAATCTCGTCAAAGTTTGGGTCTAAATAATGTGAACACGTGCGAACTAGAAGAGTGAATGCCTGTACCCTGAGTTTTCTGTCTAAGGCTAGAGTGTTCGTACAAATCCGCAGTATCGGACCAGTCACTCTTACCTGGGAACTCTTGGGGTGAGTGCTCACTTATAGGCGAGCTTGTCTTCAGTGATACATTATATTGACCTATTTACTTTGATTTGTCACAGTGTCGTTTGTTTGTTTTAAGTAACGAATAAATGATCACAATCCTTATGCCTTGTTGGTATTCTTAACATCTAGTTTTGAATATCCAATCTCACTCGTTTTTCCCTCATGTTTCTTTGCTCTTTTAGAATATGCCTCCTCGACGTGATCAAGCTTAGGATGCCGCCTTGGCAGCCTTAATCACTCAGCAAATCGCTGTTGTACTCCCGAACCTTATCACCCAGATAAATCAGGCAAACAATAACAATAACAATGTTCAGTGAACCTTTAAGACATTCAATTCAGCCAAACCACTTACATTTACTGGGCCAGAAGGGGCCTTGGGCTCCTACAGTGGTTCGAGAGTCTTGAAAGCACGTTTTGTCATGTACAATGCCCAAACGAGCGAAAAGTTGAGTTTGCGTCGAGTGTATTCCAGAAAAGAGCACTCACATGGTGGAATGGCATAATGAAGGATCGAGGTGTCGATGTGGCAATGGCACAAACCTGGGAAGAGCTTCGGGCTCTAATGATGAAGGAATTATGTCCTCGTCATGAGCTTAGGGCTTTAGAACGGGAATTTGATGATCTCAAACAAGACAGCGGTGAACATCGAGCCTACATTGATCGTTACGAGGAATTGAGTCTGTTATGTCCTACCATGGTTACGCCTTTGGATAAGGCGATTGAAAGGTACATCTATGGCCTTCCTAATCCAGTTCAGGATATTGTTACTGGTAGCAACCCTACTACCGTCAGACATGCCATTGAACTATCTGCTACCCTGACTGGATCTCAAATCAGGAAGGGTAAGCTTTTCCGAAAAGGCGATCCGAAACCATCTGACAAGACAGCACAAGAAAAACCAAAGGATAAATAGACCGAGTCCTCTAAGAAGTCAAAGAAGCGTAAGGCTTCACAAAACTTCGCAGTAGTTGCTCAGAATGATCAGGTTGCACCAAATCAGCCAGCACAGCCTCGTGCTAGGAAGAACTATATTGGTACTGCACCCTTGTGCAACAAATGCAATCGTCATCATGTGAATCAGACACCGAGTCACAAATGTACCCACTGTGGGTGATTGGGACACTTGGTTAATACATGTCGCCATGCTATCCAAAACCAGAATGCTGCAAATCCTGTTGCTGTTCAAGCACAGTTTCCACCTGGGTCGTGCTATAACTGTGGTGATCTTACTCACTACCGGAACAATTGCCCAAGACTTGTTAAAGCGAATCCAGCACGAGGACGAGCATTTAACATAAACGAGGTAAATGCAAATGACAATGCAGCAGTGAACAATTAGACTTTTGTATTTTTCTTGTTTGTTATCTTTTGACACTTGAAACAATTCAGCAGTTATATAAATGAAATGGTTGTTCCAATTTTATTTCCAAAGCTGATACGATGGTGTGTGTTGACATGCCCCTACAATACCGACACCAAAGAACCATGTTCTTTCCAGAACAAACTTCTCATGTGGGTCTTTCATTTTGTGATCACTCGTGATCTCCCAAAAAATCCTAAGTACTAGTTTCTTTTAAGAAGCAAAGTACGATGTACAAATTTCGAATTCGTAATCAGATACTTGAAGTACCATTTCAAATCTTTGATTTGATAAAGGTACTATCGTAAGTCCTTAATTGGATTCTTTATGTGTCCTAATACGAATGTTATAACACGACAGAAACAAATTCCAAATCCTTATAAGATCTTCATATCTTCATAGTTAGATTCTTGAGGATGTTTTAAGTACTAATTGAAGTCCGTGATTAGATTTCTAGTGTACTTCAAAATGCATTAATTCACAAACGAGCTAATAACTAAATTAACAAATACACAATTTTGTGATTTTGTGTTTATGTGTAATTCCAAAGCTCGTTATCTGAGTCCTGGTGGAATCTTCCGTATTTTCATATGTTAGATTCTCAGAAGGATACTTAAAGCACCTTCTTAAATCCTTAAGGAACTTTCTATGTAAATAGTCAGATCCTTGGATTCCAAAATGCTGATTCAAAACACTTATTTGGTTCTGAGTTATAAAGATCCCTTAAGTGGTCTATTTAAAGAGATCATACAACGGTCTAGTTAAGGAAGATCATGTGTTGATCTGGTTAAAAAGATCGTTCGTTGATCTAGTTAAAAAAATCCTTTGGTGGTCTAGTCAAGTCATTTCATGCTGGTTTGATCGATTTTACCCTACACATTATGAGATAAACTGTGCGGACTGTGCAAGGAATTACGTAATTATGGATGCATACGTAATTATGGAGTTCAGTGCACAGAAACCACAACAAGTTTTGTCATGTGTTAAGTCCTATAGTGATGAGAATAACGAGACGGGAACAATGTAAAAAGGGCATGGTGGATACGCCGCTGGTACTTCCTATATATAAGTGTTCGTTATTACATTGCAAAAGTAGCGTTATTTAAGTTACTAGAAGTCCTAGACCTTGACCAATGTTATTTTATTTTGCATTCTCCGAATCTGAATTCGAGCACACACAAGTTTCTTATAATAGTCTTCATAGGAAACCTCCTCCTATCCGTTACTCGAAACACCATGTTTTTGTTACTACAACAACGACATTTTGGCAGTTAACAGATTCGCTAAGAATCCAAACATGACCTAGAGTTTTACTTGGGAAACGGAGGATTCATTCGAAAGCGAAACAATCACAGTTGTCTTTACAAGTTTCCTCTAGAATTAAATTTCGGGACGAAATTTCCTAAAGTAGGGGAGACTGTGACACCTGTGTCACCACGAACACCAAACAAATGCCAAACCAATGAAATATTGTGTTTCATACTTAGGATTTGTATAAATATGTGTATCTTTTGCACATATCAATTCTTGTTCAATTCCGAGCTTTAAATCGTTTTCTGGAAAGTTATACGCGCACTGGTGCGTAAACGTAATCAGTTTAACGTGACAAACACTCCGGAATAGTTAAATAGGCTTAACATACCTTAAATTACCTTTACATAACTTAGAAATAAGTTTTGGAATGTTTGGTATGGCAAAAACAAGTTTATTCAATCGCAGGGACTATTTGCGTCAAACTGCGAAACTTTACCGATTCGTAAAGAAACGTACAGTTCGGAACTTTATCATAAGCTAAACATACCCCATATAACCTAAACATAGCTTAGAAATAAGCTTTGAGTGGTTCAGTGTGCGAAAATATGCTTACATGATCTTACAGGGGCTAAAAGTGTCAAAAACGGCGTAAGTTTGCATTTTGCGCATATCTTACGTTCTGACCACATCTGGACATCCAAAATTTTTGTACACACTAAAATATTTTTATTTTAGTGATTGGTATGCAAAAATTCCATTCGTCGCTTAATTTGGTTCGTTTTCGCGTCCGTTTGAGTTTCGTCGTAATTTAACGAACAACGCGACCGTAAGACCAAACGAGCTGACACCCGAGACTTTCCCAAGCACATTTTGAGTCCTCTAAACTTTATTGACCTTGTAGAGCCTTGAAAATGGCTTAACGGGGGTCAAAAGGGGCTGATATGGGCTTAAAACAAGTGCAGGGACCTGAACTGTAATTTTTGAAACATATGCTGAACTGGGGAGCCCAGGCGGGGCACGTAACGCTTATGCATGTCCTTACGCGGGCCATGTGAGGTGCCCAGCGACCAGAAACTTGTTTTTCAGCTGCTGTTTTATAATTTAGGGGCCAAACATGCAATTTCTTGGTGTGATGAGCAAGTTAACAGCTCTCCAAGGCTTTGTACCTGCAACAAACAAGTGTATGGCCATGATTTAATGCTTGGAAGCTACACAAACATGTGTAATGATCTTGTGTTCTTGCTACAAGTATAAATAGCCCAAACATTTCATTTGTTCATTGCTCATTTCCTTCTTATCATCTCTACAATCTGGTTTAGGAGCTCTCTCAACTGATTGGAACTTTATTCTTTGTAGAAAAGATAGCAACGACCTTTAGTGAGCCTTCTTTCATTCTTTTATTGCTTTCCTAGTTTAAAAAGTCAAACAGTGTTTGACTTTCAGTTTGATCAGTCCATGGTCAACACAAAGTTCGGTTGAACTTTGCAACGTGATTGTAATTACGATGGTTATAATCCTTAGTGATTATAACTACTGATTACCACGTTAACTAGGTGTAGTGACCAGTCAAAGTTTCGGTCAAAATGCGTTTTAGCATGCATTTTGCAACGGAACTACTTTAGGGTATCAAAACACTTTGTTTTAATACCAAATCAGTAGGTTAAACATGTTTTGACATGTTTAACTCGTCACTATTAGTTAGTGCTTGTTTAGGGTCGTAAGTTAAGCGGTCTAAACAACCGCTTACACTTTCGAACCTGACCCGTTTGGTCGATCTTTAGGATCTTAGTGATCATAGTTGCATAGGGAATAACCACTGAGGATATACCTTATGATCACATAGGATTGGTTAGTCGTATGCTAGTTAGCTTTTATGCCCATATGAAATGACCAAAATGCCCTTTTGAAGCATAAATCCGTATTTTGACAATGTGAACATATTTTTGACATATAATCTGATTTAGTAACATGTTTAGGGATAATTGGGCATGTAAGACTTGAGATAGCACATAGTTAACCATCCGAACATAGTTTTACACAAACGACGCATTATAGTGGCTTATACTACCATAATGGGTCGAAACGGGTCAAAAGCACTTAGGTAGACTTCCAAATTAGAATGTTAGCTCTATTAAATCATAATATATGAGTTTAAACACTCATTTTATTTATAGAACACCATTCTATCCTATCTCCCGATTTAGGATCCGATTGTTTAACTTAGTGATTCCATACTAGGTGCCACTTGATTCCTTGATTTCCCGAGCTTTGTTAGGACCCTTAATCAAGGATACTTGCAATCTCAAGTGAGTACATAGTCCCCTCTTTTACTATTTTCAATTGTTTTGGGGTGAAACATATATGCCTAATTGTTAATTTCATAATTTTAAACTATATGATTACACATGCTTAGTACATATTCTTTTGACAAATTAAACAATTACCTATGGTTTAAACACTGATTTTCAAAACTTATAAAACTAATTGTTGGATTGTACCTATTTTTATACATTCACCCAGCCGATTGGTAGTATGATATAGCGCTATAGGACTAGACACCCCATTCCTGTTGTATGGAATGTTAGAAACCAAATGTTAACCAAATAGAAATTGCCTTCGTGGTATTTCTATAGTCTCCAAAGTGTAGTTTTATACACTAAGGCTTGATTGAATACCAAATCACACTTTCTTTGTATATGTTGATATACTACAAAAGTACAGTTTGATGTGCTCTCAAATGTGATCTACCAAAGTATATTTTGATATACTAAGTACAAAATCCAACATATGTTTTAACATACTACTTTGTTATTTACCAAAGCATAGTTTGATATGCTACTGTTTACCAAAGTATAGATTGATATACTACCAACTTTGATATTGTAGGGTCGTTCTCGGCCCTGATTGAGTCGATCAGAAGAATTCCTATCCAAAACAAGAGGCGGAAACTAATGTTTTGGTGCAATCTCAGCCGTATTCACTATTAACTGTTGTTTTATTGATCATTGCAACAATTACAAGCTCTGACAACACTTCGGCAGCACTTCGTGGCTTACCGGAAGAAAACACCTATATCTATGTATATGATTTCGCTTCTAAATGCCACTATATATAGGCTTTCTGATTTCGCCCCAACAGGCTATGTCACCAGGAGCGAAATCATGACAATACCATTACAAGCGAAATCAGGTCTTTAAACCTTTTGGGCGAAATCAGAATGATAAGGTTTCGCTCCAAATATCCACATGTCATTTGGGGCGAAATCACTGCTAATACATGTTTCTAGGATTTCGTGCCCGGTTCTATCCTATACGATGCAAGACTTGATACAAGACGTAGGCGACAGACGGATGCACCAACAAACTCCCCCTCGGATGTTTACGGAGTCTTCAGTGTCGAGTCTTCGGTTGTCAACCTTCAGTCTTTATCAGTCTTCAAGCTTCTTTGAAGTATTTGTCATTACAAGAATCCTCATTCTCTATCTCTCTCTCTAATGCAGTTCCAAAATCAATACTGGCTCTTACTGCTTTATCACAGTGTCTTCAGACTCCCCCTCTCAATCTGCTGGGATCTTAGTCTGGAAATCACAGCTTCAAAATTCATTCCAAGATCGTTATCTGGCTCTCTTCCAGCTCAGATTATCTGCACAATCTCTACCCAACACTTAAGTTTCTTTAAAGATTAAACCTTTAAACTTTAGAAACTATTACAGAACATATTTAAGATAATTTGTTCTCTGAAAACCATTTGTAAACATAACATCTTCACACTCTTTTCCAAACCTATTCTTCATGTTTAGCACTTGGAACTTCGAAAATCAGCTTTTCAACACCAGTTGTCGAAAATCTTTTTGAATTTTTCAAAATTTATGCTAAAACTCACTAAAATCTTTTTGAATTTTCTGAAAGAAAGTAAATGCAGAAAAGTAACAATAGTAAAGAAACTATTTACAGACAATATTTTTTTTTGTGAGTTCGTGCAAGAGGATCATATCAGATTTTGAAACAAATCACTAACACCGTTAAGCTTGATTTCATTTTAAGTTCTAAACAATTCACCTAGATTGTCAGTATATTGGTCCACTTAAATTTTCACACAAAGTTCAACTGTTCCGAGATACGTGATTAATGTCTTAGTGACTTAAACTTACTCGCGTGTCCCACCACTTGAATATACTCCCGATCCCGATCCCAATATTCAGTCTTACAGGTGAGTATACCACAGATGACATCTGTAAAGGAGTTTGATGCGAGGGCCGTGAGAGCTCAGGTCGATACTTCCGTATACGCAGAGAGGTGACGGCTTCGACTTTTCGGTGTGTCCCCTTTAGAGGATCTTTTGTTTCAACAGCAGTGACTATCAATTTTATTGTTTCATCAACATGCTGAGGGCGATGCTTATACAAGCTTTTGCAGAAAGCATTATCCGGGGACTAGGTCAGTATTTCCATATAGCAGAAGTCCCGGGATAATACCCCAAATATCACTGAGCATAAAGACCTAGTATCTCAGAAAGAGGGACCTTTCAAACGAGATTTCGGGGTTACCCATATATCCAAGAAGTTGTTCCCCAGGAGATATGCAAGTTTTAATTTTAGGTTTATATCTTGTTACAATCTACTAAATGTGCGAAAACCTACTGACACATCCGCAGTGAGATTGTTTATCACATTTTTACTTTTCATTTCTTTAGCATGTTGTGATAGTCCACTGATGTACTATCATTTCCTCTTTTATGCAACAAAAACTCATTTTTCATTTTATCATGTTTTTGGCTTTTTCAAATTTTCTAATGTTTTTGGATTTTCTGAAAATTCTTACTCCCCCTAAAATCCAAAAACATCTAAAAAAAATTGAAAACAAATTGTACATAAATGTGACAACTGACATCGAATCGCTTCAATTCTCCATCCGCTTGGCTTAAACAATCAGAACTCCCCCTCACAACAAACTATTTTCCCATAATGATTTCAAAACACTCAAGTTTGTTTTAATCAAAATGGTTTTTCCGGAAAATAAGTTTTGTTGATTTTACCACTTGTAAAGTTTGGGGACCAAATCATCACTTTGTTTGCCAATATTTTGAATGATAGTTAACTCAAGTTCAATTTAATGACCTTGATTAACCACTTGTAGGATCAACCTGGATCAAATTCTGAAACACTTGTAACAACAACAATCATACATATCAAACCTGTTTTTCAACCAATTACCATCTGTTGGTTGAATTCTCAAGGTGCCGATTCCTACTCCACTCTTACAAACCTGGGAGTTCTGGCAAGTCCTGCTTAATTTTTCAAACACATATTAAGAAAGATGCCGATTCATGATCCACGATTACCAACTTGGGATCTCCGGCAAGTCAGGTTTTTACTCTTTGAAAAATATGTTCACCCAAGCCTGACCTTCCTTGGGTGAAACATCCTCTTCGTTGTCATCCTTTCTTTCAACAGACTTGTGAACACATCTTTTAGAAGCATAAAATTCTTTGACACTTTTGGCCTTACCATTAATCATTTTGCCAAAAATGTATTTCACATTTCCGTTGAAAGCCTTTTCAACATCAAATTTCTTCTTGTCAGAATAAAATTAACTTGAAATTTCAACTTTTCCGATTTTAGATTTCAATTTTTTTGCATTCAGTGGTGGAAAGTTCTCATCATCCACTGTCAAACCAGATTTTTCAACTTTTCTTTCAACACGTGGCTCCTCTGATTTTGTGGAATCAGATTCATCACCAGAACTGTTACATGAACCTTTAACAACCCATTTTTGATTTTTCAAATCTTCTTTTCTTTTTAAAACATTCTTTGAACATTCTCCTTTTTCAAAAGTTGAATTTTCAAAGCCTGTAAACTTTCGGGTTTTCAGTTTAGTATTATCCACAACTTTCTCTTTCAATTTACCAGAGACTTCCAGTTTTGGTTTGAATGTTTTCGGACAATTCCTAGCAACATGACCAGCAGTCTTGCACTAAAAACAGGTTCTGGTTTCTATCTTCTTTGGAACAACATTCTTCTTCATATCCTCTTGCTTTTTGGCAAGGAATTCTTGATTTGTCTGCTTCCTGAATGCTTGTTCTTTTTCAGCCTCTGTCGTTTTTCCTAAAACAAACACAGTTTTTGGTTTATAAACTTTTTCATTTTTATAGTTTTTCGGTTGATTGAATCCTAAACCTTTCTTTTTGAAATTACGATTATGGTTTGGTTTCTTTTGGAAATTATAACCACAATTGCAACCCATTTTCTTGTTAATTCTTTGTTGTTCTCTTGAAGTGTATTGTTTAGGTTTTCCAGAAAGATTTAAATCTTTTATTTCAGAAATATTAATTTCTGTGATTTTGAAAACCTTTTGGATCATTTCAACTCTAACACTTCTTATTGGAAAACTCTCATCAGAATATAATTTGTCAGAATCTTTCAAAGTATATGCTACTTTGACCGGTTCGTCATTCAAATTAGACTTCGATAGCAAAAATTCTTTATCATAAACTCGTTTGTCCTTTTTGATTGTTGGCTTTGACATATCAGACTCTGACTTTGACTTGGGTTTTGACTCCGGTTTTGACACCTCACTATCATCCTTACCCAACACCTGATCGACCACACTTTTTATCAACTTTGACTCATGATCAGTATCGGATGACGTGTACGTGACATCAATATTTTCTGGCAAGTTATCCGATGGCCCAGACTCCCATTGTAAGTTAATTGCCTTTTTGACTCTCTCGGAATTTGGATTTCGAGGTGAATATCCATTTTCGACTGGGGGCGGACATTTGTGATAAACAACACTCGGTTTCTTACCAGAAATCTCCACTTCATCTTCTTCTTTTGTCATTGACTTCTTTTCTTCTGAAGTCTTCACTTCTTCAAACGTTTTCAATTCCTCCACGATTGGATAAATGCTGCCAACAACAAAAGTAGAACATGAGTAACTATGCAATAAATTGATAACTCTCTCAGTTTCTATTTTCTGTGTTGCCAGTTTCAGTTCCAGATCAGCACAATTCTTTATGTAAAAGTTGACATTATCAAGCTGTCTTATATAAGCTCCTTTGAGTGTGTTCATTGCTACAGCTTGTTCAGTGTTTGAATCAGTGTATTTGTTGATCTCTCTGTTCATTGTGTCATATGATTCTTTCAATCTGTTAATGTTGTGCAACAGTTCATTATTTTGCTTGATCAGAGAATCACAATTCACACACTTTTCAGAAACTTTGACTGCTTCAGTGTCAACTTTGATCTCAAATTTTGGAACTTCTTTGACTGTTCTGTTTTATTGGAAAAATTCATTTCTTCTCTTTCTTTCGGCTTCAGCTTCAGCTTTTAACCTTTCTTCTTCTTCTTCTTCTTCAATCTTTCTCCATTTTTCTTCTTCAGCTTCCCTGACCTTTCTGATTTTTTCAGCCCATTTTAGATCGTAAGCATTAGCAATAAAAGCTTTAACATTTGACGTCCCTTTTGACATCTCTTTGTTCATTAATTCTTGATCTGGGCAAAAATTGTCCCAATTGAAGCCTTCAGCCAACTTTTCATCTTCTTGATCTGCCAGACATACTTTGTTGTTTGTTGGAATGTATTTATCCCAACTAAATTCACTATCTTTTCCCAAACAAGCTCCCTTTGTATCTTCAATCACCCTTCCATGTGCAATTTGTGCTTGATGTGATGCCTGTTGTTGCTGATACGGCTGTGGCATGACTTGATGATAAATCACCTTTTTTGTGGTAGTCGTTGTTTCCAAAAGGGTTCTGGGCTCCACTAGCTTCACGATTTTTGCACTCCCTCTTGAAATTCCCTTTTTCCCTGCAACAAATACACGTAACTTTAGATTTATCAAAGCCTAGAGTTGAAACATTTGCATCACGGAAATCATCTCTTCCCGTAATTTGTTTAAACTTTTCAGCCCGTCTCAACACACTGGCCATACACCATTTAATGTCCATTAACTCCATTTCCTCGGCATCGATTTGATCATAATCTTCTTTCGTGAGCATTGGATTACCGATCTTTCCGGCCACAAAACTACTATATGATTCTAAAATCATTCCCAACAAAGACATTTGATTTTTAGCAACTTCTTCAGTATAATCTTGATCATTTTCAAGACTTAGAACAATATTGCATTGAAGTTTTCTTCCATTCTTTGTTATTGAAATGTTTGGATCGAATGATGGAAATGATGACAATCTTATAGAGCTGCTTGATCCCTGAGATGTTTTTTCAGAAGAACCTTTTGCATTATAAGCTGTTTCAACTTTCGGAGAAAAATTTGTCTTTTCAGTAACACCACTCTTAAAATACAAGCTGATGTCTTGCTCTCCATCGTAGTTCTTCATCCTGGCAATCTTTCGTTGCTCCATCTCTTGAGCTTCCAGGTGTTTGATGAACTCTCCCAGTGTCAGCTTCTTGTATTCTTTTCTGTTGTTTCTCAGCATCATCAAAAAAGTTCCCCAGATTTCATGTGGTAGCGCATCTGCAAGTTTTTCAATTAATTCATCAGTATCCTTTTTAATACCAAGTTTTGACATATTTCTCACCAAGTTACAATATCTTTCTATAATTTGCTTGGTGTTTTCAGATTTCAAACCACGGAATAAATCGAATTCTTTCTTCATGAGCGACATTTTGTTTTTCAGCATATCATCACTTCCTACAAATTTTGCTTCCAGTTCAGTCCAGATTGAATGAGCAGTTCCATCATGTTGAAGCAGGATCAAAATGTCCTCTTAAATTGCTTGCTGAAGCAGACTCACCATCAATTTTTCATCTCTATATTTCTTTTTCTCTTCAGTACTCATTTCTCTAATTGTTTGCTGCACTCCATTTGTTGTGGGTCTAACATATGGTTCTTCAGTGTGTTCCCACGCATCTAAGTGATAGGCTTCAACCCAATTTCCAAATCGTTCAGACCATGCATTGTAATCATCAATATCCATGAGCTTGGGCGGTTTCTGAGATGTCCCGGTTTCATTTTCAAGCAAAGCATTCTGAGTGATTGTAATAGGACTAGCAAAAGCGTTGTAAAACTCTTTGTCCATGTTTCAAAGTTTAAAAGTTCACAAATTTCTATCTTCGAGCGAAATCAGGTTCTGGAGCGAAATCACAATTAAGTTTCGAGCGAAATCTCGCTTTAAATCTCGAGCGAAATCCCCTTTTTAACCCTGGAGCGAAAACAAATGTAATGTCAGCTTGGAGCGAAATTAAACTCAACTCTTGAGCGGAATCGGACTAAATGACTGTAGGAGCGAAATTAACTTTGAGCTATGGAGCGGAATCACGTTCTGAGCGAAATCAAGTGTCAATTACGAGCGAAATCACCATGACGTCACTATTTGCACGAACAGTTTCAAGCGAAACCCTCAAAATTCAAGTGTTTAAGTCGATTTTAGCTTTGAAACTTTCAAGGATTTATTAATACATGATTACGAGTGCTGTGTGTGAAATTGAGCCGATTTTACCGAGAAAAATTTTCAAAATTTAGAAAGAAGGTGTAGAAAATCAGAAAATGCAGCTGAAATGGCAAGAACTCTTCCTCCTGAGCTCTGATACCACTTGTAGGATCGTTCTCGGCCCTGATTGAGTCGATCAGAAGAATTCCTATCCAAAACAAGAGGTGGAAACTAATGTTTTGGAGCAATCTCAGCCGTATTCACTATTAACTGTTGTTTTATTGATCACTGCAACAATTACAAGCTCTGACAACACTTCGGCAGCACTTTGTGGCTTACCGGAAGAAAACGCCTATATCTATGTATGTGATTTCGCTTCTAAATGCCACTATATATAGGCTTTCTGATTTCGCCCCAACGGGCTATGTCACCAGGAGCGAAATCATGACAATACCATTACAAGCGAAATCAGGTCTTTAAACCTTTCGGGCGAAATCAGAATGATAAGGTTTCACTACAAATGTCCACATGTCATTTGGGGCGAAATCACTTCAAATACATGTTTCTAGGATTTCGTGCCAGGTTCTATCCTATACGATGCAAGACTCGATACAAGACGTAGGCGACAGACGGATGCACCAACAGATATTTCTTAAACTAAAGTATATTTTGATATACTACCCAAAGCACAGTTTGATATGCTACTGTTTACCAAAGTATAGATTGATATACTACCAACTTTGATATTTCTTAAACTAAAGTATATTTTGATATACTACCTAAAGCATAGTTTGATATGCTACTGTTTACCAAAGTATAGTTTGATATACTACCAACTTTGTTATTTCATAAACTAAAGTATAATTTGATATACTACCAAAGCATAGTTGATATGCTATTTTCAAACCAAAGCATAGTTGATGTGCTATTTTTAAACCAAAGCATAGTTGATATGCTATTTTCTAACCAAAGTATAATTTGATATACTACCGATACTTTTATCCTTAAACCAAAGTATACTTGAGATATACTACCAAATCTATTATTTTAATTACTAAAGTATATTTCGATATACAATCCATTTAACGATTTCAAAACTAAAGTATACTTTGTTATACTATTTATACAAACTTTTCAAAACCAAAGTATATTTTTTGTCTATACTATAAACCCTTTTCCAAAATGACACGTTTTCAGAAACAAAACTTTTACATTGGATTCATGGCTATTTTGAAAACATAAAACCTTTTCTTGCATTATCCAAAGCCATGAATCTAATACACAAAATCCTATGTTACTCACAGGCATTTTTATGCTGATGTACCTATTTTCATATATGTTTCAGGTACTGCTATGTGATGATTGTTGATGCATGCTACACATAGGATGGACTTGTGCCTTCGCGACTTTAAAACTGAGAAACAATTATTTGTATTTATTTGAATTGTTCTAAAACATTGAGTTCAATAATTCAATAAAACAAAACTATTTGATCCATGGTTGTGAAACAATGATTCTGTTACAACACTCCCCGACGTTTCCGCCACGATTTGTTGTTTTACGTGGTCGGGGTGTGACACAATCGGGGTACGACTATGTTTACGCACCTTTACCTCCAGGTCCATGATCTCTATAGGTTCTTCAACAAACTGTAACTTGTCGCCAATCTTGAGCTCTTGAAACGGCACAATCAGTGTTTCCTCAGACGAATGCTTCTGTAATCGCGGAACATGAAAGACATCATGAATGTTACCCAGCGCAGCAGGTAACTCAAGTTTGTAGGTTACGCTACTGATTTCTTCCCAGGCTGTTGAATGGTCCATCATGACGTCGGTTAAGCTCACCACGCCTCCCAACCATTCTACACCCTCCCAGGGTGAGACTTTCAACATGATACGATCGTCTACGGCAATCTTTTAGCGCCTCCCAAGTTTATCAGCTTTCCCTGACGGTCACGTATTGCCGCCAATTTTCCCAAGAGTTTCGAGTATCAGTCCTGGACCAGTAACTAAGGTGTCAACCATCTCAGTCTAACAAGAAGGTTAACATTATCGTCTATGAAATGCCTTAACAGAGTTGTCTGGTTACCAAAATGGCAACTGCCATAGTAGTACTCAATCATAGGTAAAAGTCCTTCAAATTTGCACCGGATCCAGTCACACACATGCTCGCAGCACGTCTCCGAGTGCTAGGAGAGTTCGTTTACTCTGATCGTTTGTCCAACGGCGATAAGCAATGCTCTGGTCTTGACGTGAGCCAAGGGTGTTGTGTATTGCCTGACATAAATCATGCTTAGAACAAATTCGGAGGTAACAGGGGTTGGCACCTCGTGCCTAAAAGTCGCCTCTATAAGAGGAATATTCACAAGTTGTGACGACTCGTCAGTTACCTTGATTGCAATAAAGTGTGTTAGTTCCATCTCGAGTTGCAAGTAGACTAGCGACAAAATCCATGGCAGTCTGTTCTCATTTCCATATGGGTGTTTCTGGTTGTTGATACTCCACCTTGACCTTCCCACAAGTCAACCATCATTCACATACCTTGCCAGGTGGATCTTCATGCCCGATCACCAGTACAAGATTCATAGATTCTATTATCTCTCATCAAAACCCAGACGACTAGAATATCAAGGCCGGTAGCAAACGTCGCCCGACCTGCCAAAGGTTGCTTCTCCATGCCCCGCATGGGTTCAACTTGAAAATTCTCTTCCTTCAGTTTTCTAGTTTGAACAGAGCGAGTCTGATCAGGTAGGTTAAAGTCGATAGTGAGTTGCAAAGCTCGTGCACATTCAAGTTTCACAGTCGTAATCATCTCAAAAGTTCTATCCAACAATACCATTAGCTGATTTAGCTCGTTCGAACCCAGGGTACACAGGAGACCCTTGTGATCTGTCTAAGTAGTGTATTCGGTACCATCCAAGTAATGCCTCCGGCTTCAATCGAAAGACCACGGTTTCCATCGCGGGTTGTGTGTCGTGCAGTTCCTCTTCGTAACTCTATTACGTAAGCCATCACCCCCTCGCGTTGCATCGGTGTGTAACTGGGACTCTGATTCGGACCATCATGGTATACCGCCAGATCACCGGTACCCTCGGATTGAAGTGATGCTCAGTACGTGGCAGGGTTGGGTTTCAAAAGCTGAAATGACGTCCTCCTGTTTTGACTTCCACGAACACAGGACCCTGCTGTGTTAAAGAGATTAAAGTTGTGCGTTATTCGAAAATACTGTGATGAACCTGGGATAGTATCTAGCGAGACCAAGAAACTGCTGTATCCACAAAGGGATCTTTGGTGCCGATCAGTTCTAACAAAATGGATCTTTGCGAGATCCACGTGTATTCCCACTTCGTTGTTTATATGATCAAAAATTGTATCTCTCGAATCCAGAAGTTACCTTTATCAAGACTTTGCATGGACTAGCTCCTCCCTCAGGAGCTCTAAAATAAGGTACAAATGCCGCCCATGATTTCTCTTTCCCCTGGAAATGATTTAAACGTCATCAACAAGCACGGTCGATTTATGTGATCCATAAAGCTGCAGGTGTGTTGATTAACCCAAAGGTCATGGAATGATTCTTCCTGTGTCTCATGGCAATGGCCGTATTGTGTTCGATATGTCATTTTAAGAGCATTCTCCCCTTGGACTTCCATCTGATGATAGTTTGCTCGTTCGTCAATCCTCGGATGGGAGCTTGACTATTGCAACTGGTCACCCGATTGTCAATGCAAGGTCGAGGCAAACGGTTCTCAACTATCACCTTGCTGAGTACCCGATATTCAGTACACATACGAAAAGGCTTCTTTTCGTGGGTATAACGGGGCTCCTTAAAGCGAAATCTCCTGTCTGACAGCTCCTGTAGTCGAGTAAACAGCCCCTGCAACCCTCCTGGTGCAAGACGGTAAGGAGTACGAGTATCTAGAACTGCCTCTGGCATGGGGTCAAGCTGAGATCCTACCTAGCAGTTGTGGAAATAATCCTATAAATTCCTCGGTATTGAGGGTAATCATGAACAACTGGTGGATCCTCGATCCTCTTCTTCCTAACCTTAACGTCAATAACAGTTGCTAACCTAGCGGGATAATCCCTCCATAGACACTCCTGGCTTTCATTGCTGAAATGACGCTAACCGTTGCGCCACTATGATGCGTTAGAACAGATAACAATCCTCCACTAAGGAGAGGGATACGTAAAATTTTCTCCTCACAGGGTACATTTATCAAGAATAAAAGAAGAAAGGTTGATGTTGAACACTTGTCCCACAAGGTCGAGTTAGCATCCCAACAACCATAAGGGGTTTCCTTTGACTTACCATCAGTCAGATCCACAACAGGTTTGGTTTCAAGAAGCAACAAGGTCAGAACAGAGACGAAGCGATTAGTTTCCCTTACAAGTTACCATGTTGCTATTTTGTCTGGCGTCGCTTACACCAACCCTAAATGCCCTTCCACAAACATCATTTCCAATGTTGTTGTTTTCGTTACAAGGATTTCTAGCACTATCGTCATCCCCTTGGTTGTTGTCGTCTTGAATTATCATCGGCCTATCCATGACGTAGGTACCTTCGTTTCTATACTGTAGGCTACGATTACAAGTACCTTGATGTCGCTGTGACCGTTACCTCTATTGTCGTTGCTTGAAGCGGAGCCCTACGATCTTTCACTGACATGGTCCATCTGTTCCCGTTCCACGCTACGTACTAAGATGCTACTCATTGTGCTGGCAGCTACGCGTTCCACACCATAGTCAATTGTCATTGCTTATGTCCCGATTGATTCGTAAGAGTTGACTCCAATGAGTCACTGGCTGGGGTTAAGGATTTGATTGAAGTTAATTCGCTGGTGTTCGTTGCCGGTAATTAGGGTCGTCCAAATACTAAGGTCGGTAAGGTACTACATTTACCCTCTTGTCCATCGTCCTTGCAAGTTGACGGAGTACTACACGGTATGTTTCCAGAGTGTTGCAGAAGTGATCGCACTTCGGGGTCTAAGTCGTTAGTACATTGAGTTCCAGCAAACAAAGAGGAGTGTGAAAGGTATAGACCAATCATTGATGTTGCAACATCTAACTTAGGGACGTTCGTACAAGCACCTAACATTCTACACAGTTCGCTAGGCATTCAGATGTGTGTTCAGGTAATACTCGATAGCATTGAGATTCGTAAGGATTCAGATAGGAATGAAAAGATCATGTTTGAGTAGGAGGCAATCACTGCTATGACCCCTATAGACTGTTGTGTTTCACATCAATCTAATAACGGAACGGAACCCCCTTTTTCACTTGTTAAGCATCACTGGGACTCGCATGCACCCCACATTATTATTATGTGTGCACCCACAATAATATTGTGATTTGCATGTTCATCCCAGCTCCTCTTAACTCATGTCAAATGGTTCCTCAAACTTAAGTAGCAAACGAAGAGCATCACGAAACGTAAGTCATGAATGTTCAGGGAAATAACATCCTATCAGTCACATAACACATGCAAGTAATACATGAATTCATACTGTTGTGCTAAACGTGTCATCACATGCAACATCATATGTAAGTGTTCACTAGTTATGCAGTACAATAAGTATACGAGAGACGAACCTTGCAGTCTGGAGCTGAGTGTCATGGTCGTATTTAGAACTTGTTCGGTTATAGTCTGGTTTTATGAAAACGTTTTAAAACCAAGTTCACTATAACCAGTGGCTCTGATACCAAACTGTCCCTGATAGGCGTGTAACTTACTGACGATGAGCCACTAATTACATGGAACCCACACATGTTTCAAAACAAAGTTCTTAAATCATTACTAAATTACCGTCACAAGTTTATACGAAAACCAATATGTTCTGCGAAAGCAAACAATAAACCCTGTTAAAGTTGTTTAAAACCAATGTATGATAATAATAATAATAATAATAATAATAATAATAATAATGATAAATCACATGGATCCCTCCAGTCGACCCACGACCACTCCTGCTCCTCCAGACAGCAAGTTTCCAATCCAAGATACCTAACGACCTGCGAGCATGCAACAAGTGTATCAGACAAAGCTAGCGAGTTCACAGTTTATGAAAACGTTTGTTACCAAGTGTTTAATCCATTTTATTAACAAATGAACAAGTAATATTGATAATATCTCGATATTGAACAAGACAGCTCCTGATGTATGTTTTGCCCTTTCCCTAGTGCTCCTATCAAAGAACTGGGCCCGACTAGGTCATTAGTTCACAACCGTCCTCCCCGGTACGGTGTGAGGGAGCCAAACCTAAGTAGCGCTACCAACTAATACCCGGTTACCTCCCCGGTAACAAAAGATGGGACTTAAGAGTGATAGAATGAGAATATTATACAATATACCAGTTTTACCTAAAAGATTTATCCCTCCTCGGGAAACCCACTGACTGTCCCAACCACCGGGACGCATGCTCAAAAGTAGTGAACTCACCTTAGGTTTGCTCGGTTCAATTTGTTATGCGTTTACCATTGACCGACCAACCCTAGAATAGTTATCATTAATCATCAGTTTTGTATTCACATTGCAACACGTAACTTGTCACATAACTCACAAGCAACGAATGAGCACGACACATAACTCTACAGTTTATCATAGCAAGTGTACGAACTCCAATATTATACAACCAACCAGCCGGGTTCACAAACCGGACCACACATTACACAATAGCTATTCAGGTCACACGTTACTTCGTTTTACAAACATAAGCGACTAACAATATATAACAGTCTATTTCATCGACCCACTTAATGTGCGGCCCACTGGGCCCGACCAAGATAGGTGCGTGTGCAACCCGGGTCAACTAGACCATAATCATCTCATGGTCTCGAACCCAACCCAATCTGGCCCAACTGTGACGCCTAACAACTTAACACAACCCAAACCAATAACTCAATTTATATGTATGTGTGTATCCAGTATTTGCATACGGCCCAACCAATAAATCATCGACTAACTTTATGGTTCATTCACTCAATTATTAATCCAAGAAATACATACATAATCTGTTAAGTGTTCGATCCAAACTAAAAGGCCTAGATCATATGTACAATATTCATACAGTGATCCAAAACTAATTATATCATGTAACCTAATGAATAATCAAATTATACCAATCATGAATAACATCACCATGGTTGTTACACACCCAATCAAGAACGATATTATGTGAACTACACGCCTAGAACTTCATGCATAAACAACCTACATCCTCAATATTCGGATCAGTTACACTATCCTAACACACATTCGGATTATATTGATAAGCAACACTGAAACAGGTTCGGATAATCATTTACTATTGCATACATTATGATCGATTCCTCACAAGACCAAATCACTTCGATTTCATACACGTGGCACATTAAATCAGTTATCCTATCACATAATGTCATCTTATAACTTCATCATAGCAATGATTGATTTCTAATGCATGTTCGAGGTATACACGTAATCGTCTTCACATAATCATATGAACATCAAATCTTTATCAATATATCTAGGTTATACGATCATATGTCTGATCATCGTTCTACAATCTACTTCATCCTATGATCACATTATTCAAGTAACATATTTATCGAAAACACACATACTCCCTGCTATTAACATACATACAAATACAATCGTGTATTAACAAAGTAAATAAGTAAAGGTTTGACACAACACCAATCACTAATCACATGTTTGATCCGCAATGAGGTTGCTTCGAAGGAGGATGACCCTCTGCCGTCGCACACTTAGGGAGAACTAGAAATAGGGTTTGCTCTTGTTTGTAATTACATTAATTCACATACACAAGTAGTTAAATGGGCAAGGAACTGGCCCACTTACATTTGCTAAACAATTGCTAGTTTGGGCCGATCACATTTGCTAACCTAAAGAGTCATTTGGGCTACTTATATTAGCTACACACTTAATGACTTGGGCCCATTACACTTGCTGACCAAAAATGTCACTTGGGCTGGTTATTCATTTGGGTCGGTTATGTTTACTAAACTAAATAATGACCTGGGCCGGTTATATTTACTAACAAAATAGTGATCTGGGCCGGTACTATACATCAATACGGATCGGCATTCGGGCCAAGACTAAAGGTTTGTCAATTGACGTTACCTGTGATGTTTGGGCCGAGTTCAATCCATTGGGTTTCTTTCTTAAACACACAAACACACACACAATGCACCGCTACCAAATACACGTTTAACAGATTCACGGGTCGAATAGATAGACAAACAAGAACGCGGAAAAACACAAAACCGAAGACACTAACCTTGAAAACTCGGGTTGTCACAATCTCATGTATAGGAGATGGGTCATCATACCTATGACATCAAGATCGTCACCTTTAACACCATAATATACTCCCGGTCGGCTCGATTTGAGTTAATGAATGTACTCATCGTCTTCCATCGGAAATAACCACACAAATAACACGAAAACACATAATCACATAATGGTCCAAAATAAAATAAAATCACCAAGTGATCTTAGTAACGTTCTGAAGAATAACACAATAAGAACACTTATATATAGGAAGTACCATCGGCGTATCCACCGTGTTCTTATCGCATTCTACTTCTCCTGTTACCTTAATCACACTAGATTTTATGCCACCATACTTAACAAGGCTTACTATGATTCTCATGCATCGAAATTCATAATTAAGTGTGCACCCATAATCACTTGTTTCGTCACATGGTCCACATAGCTCCTCTTGTTAAGCAAGGGTAAACAAATAATAAGGTCGAACTATCGTCTAAATCAAATAAACATCGTCATAACATAACATCTGTCAAATTGAATTGCATTTCATACTAGCAATAATAGCACTACTTATTTTGCATACAACAAATTTAGTAGTAGGTAATTTATTCTAGTACAAATATTTATATATGATTCATACTTTAACCAAATAGGTAGAACGCAACATATATAATTCATACATTATCATCATAATGTAAGCATATCAAGAAATTGTTTTCAAATCATGTGCTAGGTATGCTAAGTTAACAAACTAAGTACGTTAAAACATATGAAGCAAATTGAATTTATAATCATGCGCTATACATATTAGATAAACAAATCATATATATAATGGTATGATCATAAAACAGTATTAACTTGTATTGATCGTGTTACCAAGTTTGTACGAATGCACTAGAGTGCATTCACATTATACTAAATTATAAGATTTAGTTCCTAAAGAACGAAATCCTCAAAATTAGCATGAAATTTGAAATCACACATAGTGTAATCACATTAGTGTTTGAAATTGAAATTTGAATAACAAAGATAAAGATAAACTTCTTGAAATTTATATTGTCATTACAAACATAGTTAAAATATGTACATTGATCTTGAAAATAAACAGGAAAATTAGAGGATCAGATGATCATAAGTGCTTGATCATTAGCTTGAGCCTCGTTGATGTTGAACACTCGTCCATTAGCATTGGCAAGCTTGGGGCTGTTTCTTTTGAAATGATTTAAGTCACCACAATTGAAACATGCTCTTGGGCGAGTCTGAGTAGGGGCTGCTCGATTCTGGATACGATAAGTCACAGCTAGATGTCCAAATAGACCACAAATTGTACACTGGCGACAAGGGGAATTTGATGCATGATGATAATTGCAATGATTGCATCGAGGTTGCTTCCCACGATAAAATCCCTTAAAGGGTACTGAGTTCAGTTGAGTAGGTGTAGGAATTGCAAAATTCTTTGAAGCCTTGCGCTTCCTAGAACTTTTAGAAGATTCGGCCTTTGATCTTCTCGAATTCTCGGTAACAGATTAGTTGTCTTGTTTCTTGTCTCCTTGTCGAAATAACGTACCATTTTTGACCTATGAGTCAGTCAAGATAGCAGCTAATTACTTAGCCTCCCTAAGCGTTGCAGGTTGGCTTCCAGTGACAATGTCTTGGACAGGGTCAGGTAAACCATCGATGTATTTCTCAATGGCCCGATTGTGACACCTGTGTTACTTCAACCATCAAACAAATGCCAAACCAATGAAATATTGCATTTCATACTTGGTATTTGTAAAAATAGGTGTATTGTTTGCACATATAATTTCTTGTCCGATTTCAAGCTCTAAATCGCTTTCTAGAAGGTTATACGCGCACTGATGCGTAAATATAACCAGTTTAATGCAACAAACACTCCGGAATAGTGAAATAGACTTAACATACCTTAAATAACCTCCATATAACTTAGAAATAAGTTTTGGATGGTTTGGTGTGTTGAAATCAAGTTTGTTCGATTGCAGGGACTAATTGTGTCAAACTGTGAAACTATACCGATTTTTATAGTAACAAACCTTCCGAAACTTGATCATAAGATAAACATGTCCTAAATATCCTTTACATAGCTTAGAAATAGGCTTTGAGGTGTTTGGTGCGCAAAAATAAACTTTTGGTCATTCAGGGACTAAAAGCGTCAAAAAGTGCATAAGTTTGCATTTTCGCCCATATCTTACGTTCTGAATATATCCGGACATCCAAAAATTTATGTAATCATTAAAATATTATGTTTTAGTGATTGGCATGATAAAATTTCATTCGTCGCATAATTTGGATCGTTTTTGCGTTCGTTACGACTTCCGTCGTAATTAAGCGATTAACACGATCGTATGACCAAACGAACCGACATCCAAGATATTTTTGAGCATGTTTCATGTCCACAATGTTTAAGCATCATTTTAGGGCCTTAAAGTTGGCTTAACGGGTCTTAAACATGTCAGAAATGGCTTTAAACACATTCAGGGACTGAAACTGTCAAACTACAAACTTGTTGCTGAACAGGGACACCCAGGCGGGGCGCATAAGACTTGTACATATCTTACGCGGGGCGCGAGGCCCTCCCAGATATGCAGAATTGTTGCAAACAGCTGTTTACAGCTGTTATACCTAAATAAACCATTTGCAAATGGTTTTTGGAAAACAATGAACTGAATCTAGGGGCTCTAATGGTTTTGTAAAACAATAGGCCCATGTGTACGGCCTAGATCGAAGCACGTTTCACGATGAACGATCCTAACGGTTGTACCATGCCTATATAAACCCAACCCACTTCCTTTCATTCCTCACATTTGATCTTATTCAAGCTCTCTAAGTGGAAGTATATGCTTCCTACCTGAGAGAGAATCGAAATCAAATCTTGCGGGGACCTTTTGTAAGTATTCTTTCGCGTTTTTCGTTCATTTTAGCATTAAATTCAAACTGCGTTTGACTTTCTGCATTGACCAGTTCATGGTCAACGCGAAGTTCATTTGAACTTCATAATGTGAGCGTAATCACGATGGTTATAGTCCCGAGTGACTATACCTACTGATTACCACGTTATCTAGGCTCAGTGACGGGTCGTAGTTTCGGCCAAAATGCGTATTTACGCGTATTTTGTAACCAAACTACTCTAGGCTATCAAAACCGTTTGTTTTGATATCAAAACCTGTTTTCTAACTTAACTTAACATGTTCTAGCATGTTTAGCTCCTCACTTTTTAGATTATTGCTTGTGTAGAGTCGCAAGTCAAGCGGACTAAACACCCGCTTAGACTTTCGAACTAGACCCGTTTGGTCGATCATTAGGATCCGACCAAGCACATTAGGTGACCATAGTTGCATAGGGAATAACCTTCCGAGGTTATACCTTATGGTCATTTCGTTTAAGTAGTTGTATGACAGGTAGTTTATATGCCTTAGGTAAATTACCAAAATACCCTTTTATGCATAATTGATATTTAAGCACATGTAACCCAAACTTTTGTCACTTAACTGATTATGCAACATAATTATACATGTTTAGGCATATAATACTTGTCATAGGACTAGTTAGGCGGTTCGAACGCGTTTTACGCAAACAACGCGTTAAGGTAGCGTAAGCTACCTAAACGGGTCATGATGGGTCGTAAGCACTTAGGATAGGTTTCATTTTAGTATGTAAGTCTTGTTAGACCATATTATATGAGTTCCCACGCTCATTTGGTTCACGAGACCTCATACTATCCGATCTCCCGATTTAGGTCCGGTTTATTTATGTAGTTACCTATATTAGGTGCCGTTTGATTTCCGGGACTCCTCTAGCTTGCTTGGTAGTTGTTCAAGACTTGTAAGCACTCTCAAGTGAGTACATAGTCCCCTCTTTTACTGTTTTTCAAATGTTTTGGGGTGAAACATGTGTACCTATCTGTTATTTTCATGATTTCAAAGTATAACTGATTATACATGTTAATACTTATCTTTTGACAAACTGAATGATTAATTTATGGTTCAAACACTGATTTTTCAAAGATTATAAATTTAATTGTTGCAATAGTACTTATTTTTGTTCACCAGACCGGTTGGTCTAGTTAAAAAGATCGTTCATTGATCTAGTTAAAAAGATCCTTTGGTGGTCTAGTCAAATTGCTTCATGTTTATTCAATTGATTTTTCCCCTACGCATTATGAAATGAACTGTGCGGACTGTGCAAGGAATTACGTAATTATGGAGGCCTACATAATTATGGAATTCAGTGCACAGAAACCACAGGAAGTTTTGTCATGTGTTAAGACCTATAGTAACAAGAGTAATGATACGGAAGAAGTCTTGGACTTTGACCGATGTCATTTTATCTTACACTCCCCAATTCTGATTTCAAGCACACACAAGTCTCCTATGATAAGTCTTCATGAGAAACGTTCTTCCGTCCATAGTTCGAAACTCCATGTTTTGTTACTACAAGGACTTCACTTTGAAGGTTGACAATTTCGCTAAAAATCCTAACATGGCACAGAGTTTTATAGGGTTCAATGGATTTATTTGAAAGTAAAACCATCACAGCTGTCTTCACAAGTTTCCTCTAAAATTAAATTTCGGGACGAAATTTCCTAAAGTAGGGGAGACTATGACACCTGTGTCACTTCAACCATCAAACAAATGCCAAACCAATGAAATATTGTATTTCATACTTGGGATTTGTAAAAATAAGTTTATCGTTTGTACATATCATTTCTTGTCCGATTTCAAGCTTAAATCGCTTTCTGGAGGTTATACGCGCACTGATGCGTAAATATAACCAGTTTAACACAACAAACACTCCGGAATAGTGAAATAGGCTTAACAACCTTAAATAACCTCCACATAACTTAGAAATAAGTTTTGGATGGTTTGGTGTGTTGAAATCAAGTTTGTTCTATTGTAGGGACTAATTGTGTCAAACTGCGAAACTATACCGATTTTTATAGTAACGAATCTTCCGGAACTTGATCATAAGTTAAATATGCCCTAAATATCCTTTACATAGCTTAGAAATAGGCTTTGAGGTGTTTGGTGTGCAACAATAAACTTTTGGTCATTCAGGGACTAAAAGCGTCAAAAAGTGCATAAGTTTGCATTTTCGCGCGTATCTTACGTTCTGAATATATCCGGACATCCAAAAATTTATGTAATCATTAAAATATTATGTTTTAGTGATTGGCATGATAAAATTTCATTCGTCGCTTAATTTGGATCGTTTTTGCGTTCGTTACGACTTCCGTCGTAATTAAGCGATTAACGCGATCGTACGACCAAACGAACTGACACCCGAGATATTTTTGAGCATGTTTCATGTCCACAATGTTTAAACATCATTTTAGGGCCTTAAAGTTGGCTTAACGGGCCTTAAACATGTCGGAAATGGCTTTAAACACATTCAGGGACTGAAACTGTCAAACTACAAACTTGTTGCTGAACAGGGACACCCAGGCGGGGCGCGTAAGACTTGTACATATCTTACGCGTGGCGCGAGGCCCTCCCAGATATGCAGAATTGTTGCAAACAGCTGTTTACAGCTGTTATACCTAAATAAACCACTTGCAAATGGTTTTTGGAAAACAATGAACTAAATCTTGGGGCTCTAATGGTTTTGTAAAAAAATAGGCCCATGTGTACGGCCTAGATCGAAGCACGTTTCACGATGAACGATCCTAACAGTTGTACCATGCCTATATAAACCCAACCCACTTCCTTTCATTCCTCACATTTGATCTTATTCAAGCTCTCTAAGTGGAAGTATATGCTTCCTACCTGAGAGAGAATTGGAATCAAATCTTGCGGGGACCTTCTGTAAGTATTCTTTCGCGTTTTTCGTTCATTTTAGCGTTATATTCAAACTGCGTTTGACTTTCTGCATTGACCAGTTCATGGTCAACGCGAAGTTCATTTGAACTTCATAACGTGAGCGTAATCACGATGGTTATAGTCCCGAGTGACTATACCTACTGATTACCACGTTATCTAGGCTCAGTGACGAGTCGTAGTTTCGGCCAAAATGCGTATTTACGCGTATTTTGTAACCAAACTACTCTAGGATATCAAAACCATTTGTTTTGTTATCAAAACCTGTTTTCTAACTTAACTGAACATGTTCTAGCATGTTTAGCTCCTCACTTTTTAGATTAGTGCATGTGTAGAGTCGTAAGTCAAGCGGACTAAACACCCGCTTAGACTTTCGAACTAGACCCGTTTGGTCGATCATTAGGATCCGACCAAGCACATTAGGTGACCATAGTTGCATAGGGAATAACCTTCCGAGGTTATACCTTATGGTCATTTGGTTTAAGTAGTTGTATGATAGGTAGTTTATATGCCTTAGGTAAATTACCAAAATACCCTTTTATGCATAATTGACATTTAAGCATATGTAACCCAAACTTTTGTCACTTAACTGATTATGCAACATAATTAAACATGTTTAGGCATATAATACTTGTCATAGGACTAGTTAGGCGGTTCGAACGCGTTTTACGCAAACGATGCGTTAAGGTAGCGTAAGCTACCTAAACGGGTCATGATGGGTCGTAAGCACTTAGGATAGGTTTCATTTTAGTATGTAGGCCTTGTTAGACCATATTATATGAGTTCCCACGCTCATTTGGTTCACGAGACCTCATACTATCCGATCTCCCGATTTAGGTCCGGTTTATTTATGTAGTTACCTATATTAGGTGCCGTTTGATTTCCGGGACTCCTCTAGCTTGCTTGGTAGTTGTTCAAGACTTGTAAGCACTCTCAAGTGAGTACATAGTCCCCTCTTTTACTGTTTTTCAAATGTTTTGGGGTGAAACATGTGTACCTATCTGTTATTTTCATGATTTCAAAGTATAACTGATTATACATGTTAATACTTATCTTTTGACAAACTGAATGATTAATTTATGGTTCAAACACTGATTTTTCAAAGATTATAAATTTAATTGTTGCAATAGTACTTATTTTTGTTCACCAGACCGGTTGGTCTAGTTAAAAAGATCGTTCATTGATCTAGTTAAAAAGATCCTTTGGTGGTCTAGTCAAATCGCTTCATGTTTATTCAATTGATTTTTCCCCTACGCATTATGAAATGAACTGTGCGGACTGTGCAAGGAATTACGTAATTATGGAGGCCTACATAATTATGGAATTCAGTGCACAGAAACCACAGGAAGTTTTGTCATGTGTTAAGACCTATAGTAACAAGAGTAATGATACGGAAGAAGTCTTGGACTTTGACCGATGTCATTTTATCTTACACTCCCCAATTCTGATTTCAAGCACACACAAGTCTCCTATGATAAGTCTTCATGAGAAACGTTCTTCCGTCCATAGTTCGAAACTCCATGTTTTGTTACTACAAGGACTTCACTTTGAAGGTTGACAATTTCGCTAAAAATCCTAACATGGCACAGAGTTTTATAGGGTTCAATGGATTTATTTGAAAGTAAAACCATCACAGCTGTCTTCACAAGTTTCCTCTAAAATTAAATTTCGGGACGAAATTTCCTAAAGTAGGGGAGACTATGACACCTGTGTCACTTCAACCATCAAACAAATGCCAAACCAATGAAATATTGTATTTCATACTTGGGATTTGTAAAAATAAGTTTATCGTTTGTACATATCATTTCTTGTCCGATTTCAAGCTTAAATCGCTTTCTGGAGGTTATACGCGCACTGATGCGTAAATATAACCAGTTTAACACAACAAACACTCCGGAATAGTGAAATAGGCTTAACAACCTTAAATAACCTCCACATAACTTAGAAATAAGTTTTGGATGGTTTGGTGTGTTGAAATCAAGTTTGTTCTATTGTAGGGACTAATTGTGTCAAACTGCGAAACTATACCGATTTTTATAGTAACGAATCTTCCGGAACTTGATCATAAGTTAAATATGCCCTAAATATCCTTTACATAGCTTAGAAATAGGCTTTGAGGTGTTTGGTGTGCAACAATAAACTTTTGGTCATTCAGGGACTAAAAGCGTCAAAAAGTGCATAAGTTTGCATTTTCGCGCGTATCTTACGTTCTGAATATATCCGGACATCCAAAAATTTATGTAATCATTAAAATATTATGTTTTAGTGATTGGCATGATAAAATTTCATTCGTCGCTTAATTTGGATCGTTTTTGCGTTCGTTACGACTTCCGTCGTAATTAAGCGATTAACGCGATCGTACGACCAAACGAACTGACACCCGAGATATTTTTGAGCATGTTTCATGTCCACAATGTTTAAACATCATTTTAGGGCCTTAAAGTTGGCTTAACGGGCCTTAAACATGTCGGAAATGGCTTTAAACACATTCAGGGACTGAAACTGTCAAACTACAAACTTGTTGCTGAACAGGGACACCCAGGCGGGGCGCGTAAGACTTGTACATATCTTACGCGGGGCGCGAGGCCCTCCCAGATATGCAGAATTGTTGCAAACAGCTGTTTACAGCTGTTATACCTAAATAAACCACTTGCAAATGGTTTTTGGAAAACAATGAACTAAATCTTGGGGCTCTAATGGTTTTGTAAAAAAATAGGCCCATGTGTACGGCCTAGATCGAAGCACGTTTCACGATGAACGATCCTAACAGTTGTACCATGCCTATATAAACCCAACCCACTTCCTTTCATTCCTCACATTTGATCTTATTCAAGCTCTCTAAGTGGAAGTATATGCTTCCTACCTGAGAGAGAATTGGAATCAAATCTTGCGGGGACCTTCTGTAAGTATTCTTTCGCGTTTTTCGTTCATTTTAGCGTTATATTCAAACTGCGTTTGACTTTCTGCATTGACCAGTTCATGGTCAACGCGAAGTTCATTTGAACTTCATAACGTGAGCGTAATCACGATGGTTATAGTCCCGAGTGACTATACCTACTGATTACCACGTTATCTAGGCTCAGTGACGAGTCGTAGTTTCGGCCAAAATGCGTATTTACGCGTATTTTGTAACCAAACTACTCTAGGATATCAAAACCATTTGTTTTGTTATCAAAACCTGTTTTCTAACTTAACTGAACATGTTCTAGCATGTTTAGCTCCTCACTTTTTAGATTAGTGCATGTGTAGAGTCGTAAGTCAAGCGGACTAAACACCCGCTTAGACTTTCGAACTAGACCCGTTTGGTCGATCATTAGGATCCGACCAAGCACATTAGGTGACCATAGTTGCATAGGGAATAACCTTCCGAGGTTATACCTTATGGTCATTTGGTTTAAGTAGTTGTATGATAGGTAGTTTATATGCCTTAGGTAAATTACCAAAATACCCTTTTATGCATAATTGACATTTAAGCATATGTAACCCAAACTTTTGTCACTTAACTGATTATGCAACATAATTAAACATGTTTAGGCATATAATACTTGTCATAGGACTAGTTAGGCGGTTCGAACGCGTTTTACGCAAACGATGCGTTAAGGTAGCGTAAGCTACCTAAACGGGTCATGATGGGTCGTAAGCACTTAGGATAGGTTTCATTTTAGTATGTAGGCCTTGTTAGACCATATTATATGAGTTCCCACGCTCATTTGGTTCACGAGACCTCATACTATCCGATCTCCCGATTTAGGTCCGGTTTATTTATGTAGTTACCTATATTAGGTGCCGTTTGATTTCCGGGACTCCTCTAGCTTGCTTGGTAGTTGTTCAAGACTTGTAAGCACTCTCAAGTGAGTACATAGTCCCCTCTTTTACTGTTTTTCAAATGTTTTGGGGTGAAACATGTGTACCTATCTGTTATTTTCATGATTTCAAAGTATAACTGATTATACATGTTAATACTTATCTTTTGACAAACTGAATGATTAATTTATGGTTCAAACACTGATTTTTCAAAGATTATAAATTTAATTGTTGCAATAGTACTTATTTTTGTTCACCAGACCGGTTGGTCTAGTTAAAAAGATCGTTCATTGATCTAGTTAAAAAGATCCTTTGGTGGTCTAGTCAAATCGCTTCATGTTTATTCAATTGATTTTTCCCCTACGCATTATGAAATGAACTGTGCGGACTGTGCAAGGAATTACGTAATTATGGAGGCCTACATAATTATGGAATTCAGTGCACAGAAACCACAGGAAGTTTTGTCATGTGTTAAGACCTATAGTAACAAGAGTAATGATACGGAAGAAGTCTTGGACTTTGACCGATGTCATTTTATCTTACACTCCCCAATTCTGATTTCAAGCACACACAAGTCTCCTATGATAAGTCTTCATGAGAAACGTTCTTCCGTCCATAGTTCGAAACTCCATGTTTTGTTACTACAAGGACTTCACTTTGAAGGTTGACAATTTCGCTAAAAATCCTAACATGGCACAGAGTTTTATAGGGTTCAATGGATTTATTTGAAAGTAAAACCATCACAGCTGTCTTCACAAGTTTCCTCTAAAATTAAATTTCGGGACGAAATTTCCTAAAGTAGGGGAGACTATGACACCTGTGTCACTTCAACCATCAAACAAATGCCAAACCAATGAAATATTGTATTTCATACTTGGGATTTGTAAAAATAAGTTTATCGTTTGTACATATCATTTCTTGTCCGATTTCAAGCTTAAATCGCTTTCTGGAGGTTATACGCGCACTGATGCGTAAATATAACCAGTTTAACACAACAAACACTCCGGAATAGTGAAATAGGCTTAACAACCTTAAATAACCTCCACATAACTTAGAAATAAGTTTTGGATGGTTTGGTGTGTTGAAATCAAGTTTGTTCTATTGTAGGGACTAATTGTGTCAAACTGCGAAACTATACCGATTTTTATAGTAACGAATCTTCCGGAACTTGATCATAAGTTAAATATGCCCTAAATATCCTTTACATAGCTTAGAAATAGGCTTTGAGGTGTTTGGTGTGCAACAATAAACTTTTGGTCATTCAGGGACTAAAAGCGTCAAAAAGTGCATAAGTTTGCATTTTCGCGCGTATCTTACGTTCTGAATATATCCGGACATCCAAAAATTTATGTAATCATTAAAATATTATGTTTTAGTGATTGGCATGATAAAATTTCATTCGTCGCTTAATTTGGATCGTTTTTGCGTTCGTTACGACTTCCGTCGTAATTAAGCGATTAACGCGATCGTACGACCAAACGAACTGACACCCGAGATATTTTTGAGCATGTTTCATGTCCACAATGTTTAAACATCATTTTAGGGCCTTAAAGTTGGCTTAACGGGCCTTAAACATGTCGGAAATGGCTTTAAACACATTCAGGGACTGAAACTGTCAAACTACAAACTTGTTGCTGAACAGGGACACCCAGGCGGGGCGCGTAAGACTTGTACATATCTTACGCGGGGCGCGAGGCCCTCCCAGATATGCAGAATTGTTGCAAACAGCTGTTTACAGCTGTTATACCTAAATAAACCACTTGCAAATGGTTTTTGGAAAACAATGAACTAAATCTTGGGGCTCTAATGGTTTTGTAAAAAAATAGGCCCATGTGTACGGCCTAGATCGAAGCACGTTTCACGATGAACGATCCTAACAGTTGTACCATGCCTATATAAACCCAACCCACTTCCTTTCATTCCTCACATTTGATCTTATTCAAGCTCTCTAAGTGGAAGTATATGCTTCCTACCTGAGAGAGAATTGGAATCAAATCTTGCGGGGACCTTCTGTAAGTATTCTTTCGCGTTTTTCGTTCATTTTAGCGTTATATTCAAACTGCGTTTGACTTTCTGCATTGACCAGTTCATGGTCAACGCGAAGTTCATTTGAACTTCATAACGTGAGCGTAATCACGATGGTTATAGTCCCGAGTGACTATACCTACTGATTACCACGTTATCTAGGCTCAGTGACGAGTCGTAGTTTCGGCCAAAATGCGTATTTACGCGTATTTTGTAACCAAACTACTCTAGGATATCAAAACCATTTGTTTTGTTATCAAAACCTGTTTTCTAACTTAACTGAACATGTTCTAGCATGTTTAGCTCCTCACTTTTTAGATTAGTGCATGTGTAGAGTCGTAAGTCAAGCGGACTAAACACCCGCTTAGACTTTCGAACTAGACCCGTTTGGTCGATCATTAGGATCCGACCAAGCACATTAGGTGACCATAGTTGCATAGGGAATAACCTTCCGAGGTTATACCTTATGGTCATTTGGTTTAAGTAGTTGTATGATAGGTAGTTTATATGCCTTAGGTAAATTACCAAAATACCCTTTTATGCATAATTGACATTTAAGCATATGTAACCCAAACTTTTGTCACTTAACTGATTATGCAACATAATTAAACATGTTTAGGCATATAATACTTGTCATAGGACTAGTTAGGCGGTTCGAACGCGTTTTACGCAAACGATGCGTTAAGGTAGCGTAAGCTACCTAAACGGGTCATGATGGGTCGTAAGCACTTAGGATAGGTTTCATTTTAGTATGTAGGCCTTGTTAGACCATATTATATGAGTTCCCACGCTCATTTGGTTCACGAGACCTCATACTATCCGATCTCCCGATTTAGGTCCGGTTTATTTATGTAGTTACCTATATTAGGTGCCGTTTGATTTCCGGGACTCCTCTAGCTTGCTTGGTAGTTGTTCAAGACTTGTAAGCACTCTCAAGTGAGTACATAGTCCCCTCTTTTACTGTTTTTCAAATGTTTTGGGGTGAAACATGTGTACCTATCTGTTATTTTCATGATTTCAAAGTATAACTGATTATACATGTTAATACTTATCTTTTGACAAACTGAATGATTAATTTATGGTTCAAACACTGATTTTTCAAAGATTATAAATTTAATTGTTGCAATAGTACTTATTTTTGTTCACCAGACCGGTTGGTCTAGTTAAAAAGATCGTTCATTGATCTAGTTAAAAAGATCCTTTGGTGGTCTAGTCAAATCGCTTCATGTTTATTCAATTGATTTTTCCCCTACGCATTATGAAATGAACTGTGCGGACTGTGCAAGGAATTACGTAATTATGGAGGCCTACATAATTATGGAATTCAGTGCACAGAAACCACAGGAAGTTTTGTCATGTGTTAAGACCTATAGTAACAAGAGTAATGATACGGAAGAAGTCTTGGACTTTGACCGATGTCATTTTATCTTACACTCCCCAATTCTGATTTCAAGCACACACAAGTCTCCTATGATAAGTCTTCATGAGAAACGTTCTTCCGTCCATAGTTCGAAACTCCATGTTTTGTTACTACAAGGACTTCACTTTGAAGGTTGACAATTTCGCTAAAAATCCTAACATGGCACAGAGTTTTATAGGGTTCAATGGATTTATTTGAAAGTAAAACCATCACAGCTGTCTTCACAAGTTTCCTCTAAAATTAAATTTCGGGACGAAATTTCCTAAAGTAGGGGAGACTATGACACCTGTGTCACTTCAACCATCAAACAAATGCCAAACCAATGAAATATTGTATTTCATACTTGGGATTTGTAAAAATAAGTTTATCGTTTGTACATATCATTTCTTGTCCGATTTCAAGCTTAAATCGCTTTCTGGAGGTTATACGCGCACTGATGCGTAAATATAACCAGTTTAACACAACAAACACTCCGGAATAGTGAAATAGGCTTAACAACCTTAAATAACCTCCACATAACTTAGAAATAAGTTTTGGATGGTTTGGTGTGTTGAAATCAAGTTTGTTCTATTGTAGGGACTAATTGTGTCAAACTGCGAAACTATACCGATTTTTATAGTAACGAATCTTCCGGAACTTGATCATAAGTTAAATATGCCCTAAATATCCTTTACATAGCTTAGAAATAGGCTTTGAGGTGTTTGGTGTGCAACAATAAACTTTTGGTCATTCAGGGACTAAAAGCGTCAAAAAGTGCATAAGTTTGCATTTTCGCGCGTATCTTACGTTCTGAATATATCCGGACATCCAAAAATTTATGTAATCATTAAAATATTATGTTTTAGTGATTGGCATGATAAAATTTCATTCGTCGCTTAATTTGGATCGTTTTTGCGTTCGTTACGACTTCCGTCGTAATTAAGCGATTAACGCGATCGTACGACCAAACGAACTGACACCCGAGATATTTTTGAGCATGTTTCATGTCCACAATGTTTAAACATCATTTTAGGGCCTTAAAGTTGGCTTAACGGGCCTTAAACATGTCGGAAATGGCTTTAAACACATTCAGGGACTGAAACTGTCAAACTACAAACTTGTTGCTGAACAGGGACACCCAGGCGGGGCGCGTAAGACTTGTACATATCTTACGCGGGGCGCGAGGCCCTCCCAGATATGCAGAATTGTTGCAAACAGCTGTTTACAGCTGTTATACCTAAATAAACCACTTGCAAATGGTTTTTGGAAAACAATGAACTAAATCTTGGGGCTCTAATGGTTTTGTAAAAAAATAGGCCCATGTGTACGGCCTAGATCGAAGCACGTTTCACGATGAACGATCCTAACAGTTGTACCATGCCTATATAAACCCAACCCACTTCCTTTCATTCCTCACATTTGATCTTATTCAAGCTCTCTAAGTGGAAGTATATGCTTCCTACCTGAGAGAGAATTGGAATCAAATCTTGCGGGGACCTTCTGTAAGTATTCTTTCGCGTTTTTCGTTCATTTTAGCGTTATATTCAAACTGCGTTTGACTTTCTGCATTGACCAGTTCATGGTCAACGCGAAGTTCATTTGAACTTCATAACGTGAGCGTAATCACGATGGTTATAGTCCCGAGTGACTATACCTACTGATTACCACGTTATCTAGGCTCAGTGACGAGTCGTAGTTTCGGCCAAAATGCGTATTTACGCGTATTTTGTAACCAAACTACTCTAGGATATCAAAACCATTTGTTTTGTTATCAAAACCTGTTTTCTAACTTAACTGAACATGTTCTAGCATGTTTAGCTCCTCACTTTTTAGATTAGTGCATGTGTAGAGTCGTAAGTCAAGCGGACTAAACACCCGCTTAGACTTTCGAACTAGACCCGTTTGGTCGATCATTAGGATCCGACCAAGCACATTAGGTGACCATAGTTGCATAGGGAATAACCTTCCGAGGTTATACCTTATGGTCATTTGGTTTAAGTAGTTGTATGATAGGTAGTTTATATGCCTTAGGTAAATTACCAAAATACCCTTTTATGCATAATTGACATTTAAGCATATGTAACCCAAACTTTTGTCACTTAACTGATTATGCAACATAATTAAACATGTTTAGGCATATAATACTTGTCATAGGACTAGTTAGGCGGTTCGAACGCGTTTTACGCAAACGATGCGTTAAGGTAGCGTAAGCTACCTAAACGGGTCATGATGGGTCGTAAGCACTTAGGATAGGTTTCATTTTAGTATGTAGGCCTTGTTAGACCATATTATATGAGTTCCCACGCTCATTTGGTTCATGAGACCTCATACTATCCGATCTCCTGATTTAGGTCCGGTTTATTTATGTAGTTACCTATATTAGGTGCCGTTTGATTTCCGGGACTCCTCTAGCTTGCTTGGTAGTTGTTCAAGACTTCTAAGCACTCTCAAGTGAGTACATCGTCCCCTCTTTTACTGTTTTTCAAATGTTTTGGGGTGAAACATGTGTACCTATCTATTATTTTCATGATTTCAAAGTATAATTGATTATACATGTTAATACTTATCTTTTGACAAACTGAATGATTAATTTATGGTTTAAACACTGATTTTTCAAAGATTATAAAATTAATTGTTGCAATAGTACTTATTTTTGTTCACCAGACCGGTTGGTAGTATGATATATCGCTATAGGATTTGACACCCCATTCCTGTTGTCATGGTATGTCTGAAACCAATTTGTTTCTCCATCCAAATAGGAATTGCCTTTGTGGTATTTCTATAGTCTCAAAGGTGTATTTTGATGCACTAGGTCTGAATGAATTCTTAAATCACATTATTTTTGTATATTAAGTTATACTCCCAAAAGTATAGTTTGATGTGCTCTCATATGTGATATTGTACAAAACCAACATATATTTTGTCAATCATTAAAACATAGTTTGATATGTTATTCTCAAAATCCAAAGCATAGTTTAATATGTTATTTTCATAACCAAAGCATAGTTTAATATGTTATTTATAAATCCAAAGTGTACTTTTGATATACTACTGAAAACTTATTTATTTTACCAACTAAAGTATGGTTAATATACTATTTACTTAATGATTGGTTTTTTGTTAGTGTTTAGATAACTGGACGGGTGTAATGTGATGAAAACATGGTAGATACGCCGCTGGTACTTCTTATATATAAGTGTTTTCATTGCATTACATACCGTGGCGTTATTTAGTACACTTGGGTTAACGGTTTTGGAACTGAAATATATTTTAATATATTACTTATTCGACTTTCTTAAAAACAAAGTATATTCTTATATATACTATGAATCTTTTTATCAAAATATTGTTTTTCAAAACAATATATTTTTATACAAACTTATTCTATTTACTTATTTAATTTCCCATGTATTATTATTTTATATCATCTGATTTCTTATAAATGATTTATAAAAGAAAACCTTTTACAAGGATCATGACTACTTTTATTAAAACTTTTTCTTTAAACCCATAAGTCATGAATCCTAAATACAATAAAACCTATGTATCTCACAGGCAATTTTATGCTGACGTACCTATTTTTACACATGTTTCAGGTGCTACTTTGTGATGATTGATGATATATGCTACACATAGGATGGACTCGTGCCTTAGCGACTTTAAAACTTGAAAGATAATAGTTGTACTTATTTGATTGTATTAAACAATAAGTTCATTTATTCAATAAAACAAAATTATTTATTCCATGGTTGTGAAACAATGAGTCTGTTACAACACTCCCCGACGTTTCCGTCACGTTTTGTTGTTTTACGTGGTCGGGGCGTGACACCGACGTTTCCACCGCAAAGTAGGCTTAACTATTCAAATCGGTCAGTGTAGGCACAGTTTTCCCCACTATCCTGTTTTAAATAATAGAACTCATTTTCAAGAGCCCGAATTTCGCTTCGTGGGCAGAATTCTTTCTTCATAAGATCCTTAAATTCTTCCCACGTCAGTTCCATTGCTACATCGGCACCTCGGTCTCTCATAATACCATTCCACCAAGTGAGTGCTCTCCTTTGAAAGACACTCGAAGCGAAATCTACCTTTCGCTCATTGGGACACTGAACACGGCGGAATATGCTTTCTATACTTTCGAACCATTGTAAGAGTGCGGTTGCTCCTTCAGACCCAGAAAATTTTAGCGGTTCGGCTGAATTGAAGGTCTTGAAATTACACTGGGCGTTGTTGTTATTGTTGTTGTATATCTGATGAATCTGGGTTACTACGCCTAGAAGCACTGCAGCCATTTACTGAGCAACAAGGGCTGCGACTTCTTCATTGGTTTTAGGTTGTGCATCTCGTCGAGGAGTCATTTTGAAAATTCAGCTATAGAGAAAACGAATTAAGTTAGATTCATTCAATTTGTTATGAGTTTATAACATTATTTTTTTGAAACAAGAGTTGTTTGAAAATAAACTTTTATCACTTTTTCATTGGTTTTAGGTTAATGGATTGTGTCATAAATTCTTTACCTGTTAAAAATTTATCACTTTTAAGACAAAAATGTTTTTAAATTAAAATTTTTAAAATAAAGAAACTTTGTGTCGAAATTTTGAAAATTCTCATCCAAATGGTAAAAAATTGAAATTTTAAGAAGACAAAGGCAATATTTTGAAAATAAAATAGGATCTCGTGGAGTCGTGAAATGAAATGAGATTCATTTCAATTGTATCGAATCAAACATATCACCGAAGGTAATATGATGAAATGGTATTGGGATACCTTAAGGCATAAAGCCTAAGGGTTTCAGGATGAATCATCTAAGGTTAGATGATTCGTAAATCATGGAGTAGTTGTGGCACGAATAAGGATGAGGATTAGGAAAGAAGTCCTAAGTCTACTCATGTTTGGGTCCTAGGAAGGTTATAGACTAGGTTCAAGGCATGCTAATAACCTAATTCCCTATAACCAGTGCTCTGATACCAATCTGTAACACCCCAATCGTGTAATATAACAACACGCGGCGGAAATATCAGGGAGTCACGTTACAAATTGCTCACAACTACTGGTACTAAATTGTTTCAATATCATTAACATCGTTTTACAAATAAAGAATACATGTAATTGTTCTTTTTAGAAGTCTAAGGCCCATATGCAGTCCTACGCATTGCATGCTTGGACAGTCAAAAACCTGAAACATATGCGAAAACAGTCAGCATAAAAATGCCGGCAAATACATAGGTTTTATTAGCCAAATAAATGGCAAAACATTTAGTATTAATCTTAATTGTGAAAACTCGTGACAAAATAGGTTTGTATATGGCAATATGATATTTACTAAGTCATTTTATGCCTTATATTGAAATCTCGATTAAACCATCGTAAAAACTTGTTATTATGTTATTAGGAATCCAATCAAGGATTAATAATAACTGTTTTGAAATAAATCAAAACTTATATAAGTAATATATAAATCAATTCAATGAGTCATGATAATACTTCAGGTATATTTCTAAGAATCTAACATATAAAACTATGGGAGATTCTACAAAGATTTTGATAATCAAACATTGAAACAATTGTACACAAAATCCTAATGTGATCCAGATAACGCTACAAGAATAATAAAATAAGAACACTTATATATAGGAAGTACCAATGGCGTATCCACCATGTTCTTATTTTATTATACCCGTTTCGTTATCTAAATCACAACTACCACATAACACATAAATCGTCAACTTGTACCAACTCGTAAACACGATTAAAGTACACAATGAATCCAATCAAGGACTCCAATATCAGTACTTTAAACATCCTACAAGAATCAACCTATGAAGATAGATAGATGCTATAAGGATTCGGGTTCTGTCACATTGTCTAATCTAACATGCATTAAAGTACAAAATGAATCCAACATGGACACCAATATCAGTACTCTAAACATCCCATATAAGTCTAACTATGAATATAGATAGATACTACAGGGATCCTGGGTTCTCATAACATTTTCTAACTTAACACGCATTAAAGCACACAATAAATCCAATCAAGGACTCCAATATCAGTACTTTAAACATCCTACAAGAATCAACCTATGAAGATAGATAGATAGATGCTATAAGGATTCGGGTTCTGCCACATTGAATCATTGAATCAAAACAATCCTAAATCCTAATGGTGATTCGGGATAACGCCACGAAAGGTAATACAATAAGCACACTTGTATATAGGAAGTACCAGCGGCGTATCCTCCATGTGCTTATTGTATTATCTAGTTTCGTTATCTAAATCACCAACAATCTACACAAAAACCAACCATCGAGTTGTAAAGTACTTCTTAAAAACTTTACTATGAAGAGAGGAAGATCTAAGACTGTACTTCAAATATCCTATATGAATCTAACTATGAAGATAGGTAGATCACTTAAGGATAAAACATTACATTTGCATAATTGGAATAATACACATAAAAGCACTTAGTGAACACATATGCCATACATTTTGAAAACAGATCGATTACACATATGAATCACCCCAAAACATTTGAAAACAGTAAAAGAGGGGAACTATGTACTCGCCTGGGGTTGCGTATAGTCCAGATTCAAAGGGTATAATAAAGCTCAAAAGACCAAGAGTTCAAGTGTTGAAGCGGTTCCTAGGTGAAGAAACAGTAGTTAATCGACCGGAATCAGATTAACTAGGGGTTAGATTCTGCATAAAAGGGTGGTTCTCACTCGCTCGCTTCGGATGGACAGATCTCCTCCTCCGGTGAACACTGCAAAACAGAACACCGTTAGTCTCATCAAGGGGAGGACGGAGGTTCTCTCCTTGACCCGACTCCGGCGTGAGAATAAGTATGTGTTTATGGAGAAGAAGAAGTATTGACGAAGTGTGAGTTACTTGAAGTTCATACTGTTGGGATTCAGTGGTGTTAATTTTTTACTTTTATCAAAACAGGTTTGATATATTTTATTAACTAAATATATAATTAATAAAAACGCAGCGGAATAAATATAAATAATCAACACCAAAAGTGAATCGAACAGGATCATGGTTACAAACATGCAAAGACGGTATATAAAATAATTAATCTACCGATGAGAAAAATTATACCCTTTTGGTTAATAATAACCGTGAGAGACACCGAGATACAACGAACGGGTGCTAGACACGAACAAGAACCGAGCGGCAGCGGCTTTAGCTTGGCCGGTCGTCACAATACAAAAGAAAAGGGAAAAAGGTGGCGGCACTTTGTTGTGAAGTCGCGGTTGCTCCCTTTTGTTTTTCTAATCGTAACACACACACAAACAAAAGGAATCACACCTTTTGTTCTTTTGATGGCAACTTTCTGTGTTTAGTCTCACAAAAAGTTGAAATCCTTTTTTTTTCTTTTTGTGATGTCTTACGGCAGAATGCACACATACATGTGTGTTTTTAGTTAGAGTTTCTCTATTAGGTTAATAATAGTAACCCTAGCAATCACCTCTAATAATCTCTTAGGTCACAAAGCCCAATATAATAAGTTAAAGCCCAGACGCGATACGAAGCCCGAAAAACAAAGTTTAATTAAATAAGTAATTAAACGTTATATTATTTATAACATGTATAAATAATAAATCCCATTTCTCGTGAATATATAATTATTCTAGATAATTATATATATCGTCCCGTTAATTGTTCGTGGTTACCAGTTAACCAAGTTAAGTGGATTTAATGTTCGTTGCCCAAGGTGTAACTCTTACAGGTCATAGCTCGGTCAGCAGCGTTGACTTATCGAACCCGTACATATAAATCCGGTTTACGCCCATGCCATATCTCATATGGGGTTTTGTTTACCTTTTTAGTCGGAGCTAGATTGACAATGCGGGGCGACAGTCATAAGAGCATGACCCCAAAAGGAGTGAGGCAAGTTAGTTCTACACATCATCGATCAAACCATATTAAGTAGGGTTCGATTTCTCCACTCGCTCACGCCATTAAGTTGGGGTGTGCCAGGTGGAGTGGGTTCTGAAATTATTCCACATTCTTTGAGATGATTGAGGAACTCTAAGCTGAGGTATTCGCCACCTCGATCTGATCGAAGTATTTTTATCTTTCTAGTAAGTTGGTTTTCTACTTCGTTTTGAAACTCTTTGAACTTTTCAAAAGTTTCATGCTTATGCTTCATAAGATAGACATAAACATACGGACTATAATCTTCGATGAAAGTAACGAAGTATATTTCATGGTTCCTTGTCATGGTTCTGAAAGGGCCACAAACATCAGTGTGAATGAGTCCTAGCAGACCATTGGCCCGTTCACCAACACCAGTGAAGGGACGCTTTGTGAGTTTGCCAGCTAAGCAAGATTCGCAATCATTAAAGGAGTCCTGTCCAGTGGATTCAAGAATCCCCTCGGATTGGAGCCATTTTATGTGTGCCTTACTTATGTGGCCAAGTCTATAATGCCATAGAAAGGTTTCATTCATACCAGCTTTGTTACACTTAGAAAGATGATATATGTTATTACATGTTTGAACATCAATCTCATAAATACCATTTCGAGGTTTAGCCTCAAAATAAAAGATATCATTCAAGTAGGCAGAAATAGAAATACCATTAAAAACGTACTTGAAACCTTGTTCAAACAAAAGAGAAACCGAAATAATGTTTCTGGTTATACCAGGTGCAAACAAACAATTGTTTAAATTAACTACAAGGCCAGAAGGACATGAAAAATGAAATGTGCCGGTTGCAAGAACGGGCACTTTTTTCCCATCACCAACGATGAGTTCCATGTCACCTTGTTTCAGCTTCCTCCACTTTTCAGGCTCATGCAAAACATTAGTGATGTGGTATCCACACCCGGTATCAAATACCCATGTGTTGCTGGAGACAGTAAAAAGTTCAATAACATAAATGAGAATACTTGAAGAAGTGCCAATGTTATTGGCCTTGTTTGCCTTCAGCTTGGCTAGATACTGCGGGCAGTTCCTTTTCCAGTGCCCCATTTGGTTGCATTCAAAGCACTGACGCTCCTGGTGAGGGGGTGGTTTAGCAACCTGCTTGTTGTTGGTGGCAGATTTGGCAGCAACAACAACCATTTTCTTGCCTTTGCTGTTATGAGCCCTTTTTCTTGTTGTTGGGCTTCTTAACACCACCAGACTTGACCATCAGAACTTGGTTGGTTTTATGTGGAATGTTCATCTCGGCCGTTTTGAGCATACCATGTAGCTCAGGCACAGTCTTCACCCAAGCATTCATATTATAGTTCATAATGAACTGGTCATACGAGGTAGGGAGAGAGTTCAAGATGAAGTCCGCTACCATTTCATCTTGTAGGGGATAACCAAGTTTGTTCATCTGGTCAATGTACCCTTTCATCTTAAGCACATGAGTACTGACACACGATCCCTCTTGCATTTTACAGCTTATGAGCTGCTTCATGGTGTCATATCGCTCCTGTCGGGCTTGTTTCTGAAACATGCCTTTCAGTTGCTGGATCATGTCATAAGCATCTTTATCTTCCATGTTCTTCTGAAGTTCAGGAGACCTGGTGGCTTGCATAAGGCAGGTTACCTCAACGGCATCCTCGTTATGTTTTTCCAGTGCCTTACGAGCAGCAGTAGTGTTACTTTCAGGCTCGGTAGGGACTGGCCCATCTAAGATATATAGCTTTTTCGCCATCTTGAGAACTATTCTCAGATTGCGGTGCCATTCGAGAAAGTTGGTTTTATTCAGTTTTTCGTTTTCAAGTATAGACTTGAGAACGAAGGAGTTGTTTTCATTAGACATCTGTTACATAAGCAAAGAGATTTTAATTAGTATTTTCGATGTATGTTTCCTTATTTAATTAATGACCCATTACAGTAATTAGAACAAGGAATGAGAATCTGGCTATGTCCGTAGTAAAGGCAGCTGTGGCATGCACTTTAGTAAGTGACTAGGCAGACTGACAACGAGTGTCAATTGTGAGAATTGCACAATTCTCGAGTATGAGGCCGCTAAGACAACTCTTGTCTATGCATTGATACGTTTAGCCTCATCTATGCCGACTTTTTACTTTCGAGACAGCTGGAGCATGTGGTGAGAAAAGAAAAAGTAATAGTCGTCCTAAAAGAGGTACGTGTGGAAGGGCCGGATGTGTCAACGAAACCCTTGCACCTTGGAAGGATATGCTAGACATCAAGTGTGGTGTTGTGGCTCCAAACACTGATGGTTCGCTTTTACGTTCCAAGTGTAGCTTGTGATAAGATGGCATAGACTATTGATTTTAATTATGGATTAATTTAATATTTACCAAATAGGGTCGTAAGAGCCAATTTTAGTACATATTTAGTCATGACATCTTGATGAACCCTTTCATCTCTCAGGACACTTAATTTTAAATAACCTATTAAAACTAAGTTTGTCGCGACTTGTATAACCATATAAAAGTTAATAGTTTTAAAACTATTAAGTTATGAGTTTTAGAAAGTTAAAACTTGTTAAATTTCAAAAACTTTAATGGTTATTATTTTAAAATAAATTATTTGTTTTATAACAAATATTTACAAGTTGTAAAAATCAATTTAGAACTTGTTATAATTGATTGTGAACATTTTAAAACACCTTTTAAAAGTTTGGTATTAGGTTGGTATGTTATATAACAACTTATATGATAAAAGCAACCATAATAGCAAAAAAGTAAATATGTAAATCTTTAGGCCATTTCGTTTGTTCTTGCTAGAGCCAAATAGCAAGACCAAACTGGGTCACGGGGTAACAACAACCACAAGGATGGACCTAGTGCATCTAGTTGTCTTTAGCACCTCCTCGATTCCTGTAATGTCTTCAGTTTTGTCTTCGGGTCTTCAACATTATAATATAAAATATAATAAAATTGAAACCATAATCTATTACAACTTTGAGCCACAAAGTGGGCTAAAACCATAAAACAAAACAATAACAAAAATACAAGTACATGGTCGGCCAGATTTACATATTCAACACAATCATATTGAAGTGAGCAATCTTTTGGTCAAATACAACAAATAAAACTTTTGACCAAATAACTTTTTGCCCAAGAAATATTTAGATCTGAAATTTTAAACAAGTTAAATTTTGAGATCTATAACCGATTAAAAGGACCGTTTCCGATAGCATGTTGTAAGCGTGGCTCTGATACCACTGTTGGGATTCAGTGGTGTCAATTTTTAATTTTATCAAAACAGGTTTGATATATTTTATTAACTAAATATATAATTAATAAAAACGCAGCGGGATAAATATAAATAATCAACACCAAAAGTGAATCGAACAGGATCATGGTTACAAACATGCAAAGACGGTATATAAAATAATTAATCTACCGATGAGAAAAATTATACCCTTTTGGTTAATAATAACCGTGTGAGACACCGAGATACAACGAACGGGTGCTAGACACGAACAAGAACCGAGCGGCAACGGCTTTAGCTTGGCCGGTCGTCACAATACAAAAGAAAAGGGAAAAAGGTGGTGGCACTTTGTTGTGAAGTGGCGGCTGCTCCCTTTTGTTTTTCTAATCGTAACACACACACAAACAAAAGGAATCACACTTTTTGTTCTTTTGATGGCAACATTCTGTGTTTAGTCTCACAAAAAGGTGAAATCCTTTTTTTCTTTTTGTGATGTCTTACGGCAGAATGCAGACATACATGTGTGTTTTTAATTAGAGTTTCTCTATTAGGTTAATAATAGTAACCCTAGCAATCACCTCTAATCATCTCTTAGGTCACAAAGCCCAATATAATAAGTTCAAGCCCAGACGCGATACGAAGCCTGAAAAACAAAGTTTAATTAAATAAGTAATTAAACGTTATATTATTTATAACATGTATAAATAATAAATCCCATTTCTCGTGAATATATAATTATTCTAGATAATTATATATTTCGTCCCGTTAATTGTTCGTGGTCACCAGTTAACCAAGTTAAGTGGATTTAATGTTCGTTGCCCAAGGTGTAACTCTTACGGGTCATAGCTCGGTCAGCAGCGTTGACTTATCGAACCCGTACATATAAATCCAACACATACCTGAATTATTCTCTTATTTATAACCGAGAGTTTGGGCGGGAAAACCTGTTGATGAAATATTAACGGAAGATGCTAACCCCGTAAGCGGTTACGTTTCCTTCTGTTAATCTTCTTAATCCGACGTGAGCACACACGGATCGCTATTTAGATCTACGGCTAGGGAGATGCCACATGGAAAGTAGACGAGTGGAGGTTTTTCTCCAATTCCATGCTATCATCGTGATTTCAGGGAGGCCTGAGATGACGACACGTCTCCAGACGGTTATACCCGTCTGGTGGTGCATGATTGAGCCCTTCTAGAAGGTTATTGCCATAATCTAGTGCGACTCCTTATCGTGTGTACCAGCTGATTAAATAATATCTAAGTCTGGGTATTATTTAAGCGGAAGTACTTAAACTAGGATTCTTATCCTTTGTTTGTTATGAAGGAAGGCGCAAGGGTTTAGTTTCCTTTTGGCGCGCAAGTGTTGCCTGCTATCTTTTTCCTAAGCCTTTTTTGTAGGACCAGTGCACGGCCGCGCAAGGTCAAAAGAGGGCTAGAAGATAATGTTGTGGTATGGTCCTAAGCACTTATTTTTGGGACCTTACCCCTTCAAGTCCCCCCAGTCTAGTGTTGCTCTTATGCAAATTAGTGGAGCACTGGACTATGAGAGAGATGCTTGTGGGGTTTTTTAGGCGCGGAAATGAAGAATCTTCTATGAGAAGATTTTCTTTGCTCATTGAACATCTTTTGATTTTTTGGGTAGATGAACAGTTTTGAAAAAAGATATTTATACCTTTGTTTGAACTGTTGCAATCTTGGAAAAAGTGTTCGTAATTATGAGCTTGCGATAGCTGACGTCATTTTCTTTTGGCTCTGTTGACTCTTCTTCTTCTGATTTAACAGTAGTTCCTGGGAATTTGTGTGGACTCTGTCAGGGGGTTTTAAATGAGACGTGATACTTGCAGTGGCAGCGCCGTTAAGACGGCCCTTGATTTGACACTTAATCATCACATTTCTTGTCTCGGTATTGCTGCTTTGGTTTATATACTCATTTTGGGTATAATATTCTTCTCCTAATTTTGGAAAAATGGAGAACAAAGGGCAAATCCGATGGATGAGACTCTCTAACGTCCTGAAGGTGCTTGATGCTGCTGAGGGTTTGATATTACTGTCAAAATCGGTGACTAATCTTGCTGCTGGAGATGAAAATGTTGAGAATGCAAATTATCGAGAAGCTTTTGAGGACCGGCTCCGCCTTCGTCTTGCAGATGACAATAATGGTGGAGTTACCCGATTATCGACACATCTTGTGACTCAGTATTTTCCGGTTGGTCGGATGGGGAGTTCCTCGATTGTTTACCAACATCGTCGCCGTGTTGCTGTTCCGGCTATTGTTGAAAATGATGAGGAGGATGTCAACCCTTGGATTGTAGACCCTCGTCTCTTATCTGAGTATGGTGAGGTTCTCCATACTATGTATGAGGTGTTGGATCAGCTTTCCTAGGTTGTTTATGTTGTAACTGATACTACTTTTTATTTTTTGAAGAAACACTTGCCGTGTTCCCTGTAAATGTTTGCTTAAAGTGCTTTCTGCTGCACCTGATGATATAAATTTTTGATGCACTGTTGTGCATATATGCCTTGGTATGTTATCATTGTTTGTTCTGATTACAATATGTTGCATATGTTTAATTGCTTTGAGTAGGTAGAGAGAATGAGAATGGTATTGTGCTCAAGTGTGAACGTATGTCTAAAATGCGCGTGAAGTTTATGCCTATTTTAGACTGTTCATGAGGTGTACAATGTGTTACCATAATGTTTTCGCGTAACCAAAGAAATTATATGCAATTTGTATTAAACAATAATGTGTAAGGATAACTTTTGCATTGATAGGGCGTGGGGCCAGTAATACAAAGTGATATAGGAAGATACATTGCCTGTATAGATTTTGGAAAGTTTGGCTATATATAACACCTGCGCAGCTGCTGCGCATTCCAGGTGCAGGGAACTAGTGTCCCATCAATTCTTTTCAGGGTGTATGCCCCTTCGCCCAAGACCTCGTTGATGATGTATGGGCCTTCCCATTTTGGCGCCAGCTTGCCTGGCTTTTCTGCATTGGAGGCTTCATTGTCGCACAAGACAAAGTCTCCCGGAACGAAAGTACATACGCGTACGCGCATGTTGTAGTATTTTTCGAGTTTGGATTTGTACCTTGCTTCTGGGATGGCGGCATTTCCACACCTTTCTTCAAGAAGGTCTAAATCCAATCTTCGTTGCTGCTCATTGCTTTGTTTTTCCATGGCAAGCATGCGCGGTGATGGAAGGCCAATCTCAGCTGGAATTATTGCTTCCTATCCGTACACAAGACTGAATGGGGTTTCCCCCGTGCTAGTCTTTGGCATAGTACGATGAGCCCATAAAATGATAGGAATCTCATCAACCCAACCTCTGCGTGTCATCCCGAGCCTTGCTTTTATACCATCAACTATCTGTTTTTGTTGACGCTCTCTACTTGGCCGTTTGCTTGTGGGCGCACAGAGGCAAAGTTGTGTTCGATCTTCATTTCCTTGAACCACTTTTGAAGATCTTCTGATGTGAAATTGGTGCCATTGTCGGAGATAATGTGTAAAGGTAATCTGAATCTGCAAATGATATGTTCCCATATAAATTTGCGGATTAGCATTACTGTTGTTGAGGCTAATGCCTTAGCTTCGACCCATTTTGTGAAATAATCAACTACGGCGATAATAAATTTTACTGCGCCAGGCGCATCAGGAAATAGGCCAACAAGATCGATGCCCCATTGCTGGAAGGGCCAAGCGGATGTGACTGGTACGATTGGATTTTTTGGACGGAGGGTTTTTGGTGCATTTCGCTGACAAGCTGGGCATTTTCGCAATAATTCAACTGCATCTACGTGCATCCCCGGCCAATAGTATCCGACGCTCATGATCTTAGCTACTACCATGCGCGGACCCGCATATATCCCGCACAAGCCTTCATAGATCTCCCTGACTAAGTACTGCGCGTCTGTTTTGTCTACACAACCCAAGATTGGACCCATGAATGATTTTTGATATAGAATTTCCTCCACCATCTCATAGTTTATTGCCTTGTGCTGGATTTTCCTGGCTTCTACCTTTCCCTTTGGGAGTTTGCCGTGCTGTAAGTACAAGATGATCGGGGCCATCCAGGAAGGATTGCCAACTTCTACAATGTTTACTTGTTTGAGAGGAACGGAAGGATTAGACAGTACTTCTATGCGTACCTCTTTAGCTTGGTGTCTGAAACTGGTAGCAACCAATTTGCTTAGTGCATCTGCGTGCTTGTTCTCACTTCTGTTTATGTGATTTATTTTGAACGTCTTGAATTGGCTGATTAGCATTCGCGCCTGTTCTAGGTATAATGCCATAGCTTCACCTTTCGCATCATAGTGCCCATTAACTTGTTCAGCTACTAGTTTTGAATCGACATTGGCTTCAAGATTTTTTGCTCCCATCTTAAGCGCTAAACGGAGGCCTGCTAAAAATGCTTCGTATTCTACCTTGTTGTTCGTGCTTCAGAAATCTAAACGTATGGCGTATGTAAGTTCATGATCATCTGGGCTGACTAAACGGAGACCAGCACCTGCCCCATCGTCATTTGAAGCCCCATCTGTGTGCAGAGTCCAGATTTTGTCATCGAAAACAGGAACAGGGTTTTGGATTGCTTCACATTCTTGTATTTTATCTATGGGTACTTCGGTGGCGAAATCTGCTAAAACTTGCCCCTTGATTGCTGGTCGTGGTCTATAGAGGATATTGTATCCTCCTAGTTTTATAGCCCACTTAGCTAATCTTTCCGCAACATCGGGTTTAGAAAAAAATTGCCCCAAATGATAGTTAGTGAGAACTGTGATGACCTGACCTGAGAAATATCGGCGGAGCCGTCGAGATGCATGTACTAGCGCGAGGACCAGCTTTTCTATCACTGAGTAGCGTGTTTCTAGCCTGGTGAGCATCTTGCTTATGTAGTAGATTGGGGTCTGGATGTTTTCTCTTTCCACCATTAATACTGCGCCGACTGCTACCTCTGCTGCGGATAGGTACTGTTAGTGTTGGTAGCTGAATCAAACACACCTTCATTTGTTTGAAGGTTGTTTCCGCTTCTGGCGTCCACTGGAAGTGAGTCTTCTTAGCATAGTTTCATAGCGTACTTATGAATGGGTAAGACTTTGCAGCGTGATTTGCTAAAAATCTGTGCAAGGCCGCTAATCTTCCCACGAGTCTTTGCATTTCTTTTACTGTGGTAGGAGACGTCATTAGCTGGATGGCTTGTACCTTCTCCGGATTGACTTTAAAACCATCCCTTGTTACTATAAATCCCAAAAATTTCCATTCTTCCATTCCGAAAGAACATTTTGTTGGGTTGAGCTTTAAGTTAACGCTGCGTAACGAATTGAACGTTCGCTGAATGTTCTCGAGCATAGTTTCTTCTTCATGGCTCATGATGACAAGGTCATCCATGTATACTTCAACTGTTTTCCCGATATCTTCCCCAAAAACCGTGTCCATCAATCTCTGGTATGTGGCCCCGGCATTGCGCAATCTGAAGTGCATTTTGGTATAGTAGAAGATACCTTTATCAGTTTTGAAGGCTGTCTTGTCTTCATCTTCCACCTTCATGAGGACCTGATTGTAGCCTTTGTAACAATCGAGAAAACACTTCCATCTGAAAGATGCCAAAGAATTGACTTTTTTATCGATTTCTGGGAGTGCATAGCAATCTTTTGGGCAAGCTTTATTTAGGTCTTTGAAGTCGATGCACCTTCTCCACCCGCCGCTGTGCTTTTGAACCATGACAGGGTTAGCGACCCAGGTATGGTACTGTACCTCGCGCAGAATTCCGGCTTTGAGTAATTCTGTGACCTGCTCGTTCATTGCCTCCGCTTTATCTGCGCTGAGACTTCGTCTTCCCTGCGCGACAGGCTCCGCTGAGGGTTTGACATTGAGACAGTGTTGCGCTATTTCTCGCTGGACTCCGGTCATATCTTCTGGGTACCAAGCAAATATGTCTTTATTGTTGGACAGTAATTCCTTCAATTGTACTCGTATTGCGGGTGAAATGGCGTGCCCTAGTAAGATTGTTTGCTCTGGGTATTCTTCGTTTAAGACCCATTTCTTCTGTTCATTTGCTGTTGAAGGCTTGGCCATTTTTGCGGGTGGTTCATAATCAACGTACATGACTTCCTTGCTTGAGTACAGGATTGCTACTCCTGTTTCTTTTGGGAATCCGCACGCATCATGCGGAATGGAAGTGATCATGCTAAATTCCCTTTGTGATCTTCTTCCCAGCAAAACATTGTGGCGCGAGGTTGCTGGCATGACCATGAAGTTTACTGTGACTGTACGTGAATGTTCGCCATCTGATAGAGTCACAGGGAATGCAATTTGCCCTATTGGAAATACTGCATCATTGCAAAAACCGGTAAGGGGAAAATCAACCGGCTCTAGGCTTGCTTTATCTTCTGGATCCAGCTGTTTGAAACACTGTTCATATATGATGTCCATTGATCTTCCTGGATCTATGAACATATAGTTCATTCTGTAATAGCCGAAGATGCGAGTAATGATTACTTTTCGTTCTTCCTGAGGGCCTCCGGGAACAATAGGAAACACAACTTGTTGTTCCCTCCAATGCTGATTGTGGTGTCGCTTATTTGGTCTTCTTGAGGGACCTCCTTGTACCATATGTACTTGCTTGGATCCGATTGTTTTGGTGTCTTCCACCATTCTGTCTTGATTATCAGTTCGGATGTACCACAGATCAGGTGCCTGTGGGTCCAACACTGTAACGTCAAATTTTTTATCAGATTTGTCATTCGTCACCCCAGATTTATTGATTTGCCCAAAAATTTGTTCCATATTGATCTGGAATCTGTCAAACCATTATTCTGGAGGTTTTTCTGAGAGTCGTTTTGAACGGTTATGAACTGTTATGGAGTTATTTCCTTCTGAATGACTGTCGTTGTTTTCTTCTTTTCCCAGAATTCCGTCGACCTGAGTATCCTTGAATTTAGATCGAGGACTTGGTGGGTGAAGAGATGAGTTCTCTACTATGTAAGAACAGAGAATGATAGGAAACAAATCGAAACGAGGAAAACAGGTAAAACAGAGAGTTCGGTGGGCGCCAACGAAGAAACACTAGTTAATAGACCAGAATCAGATTAACTAGGGGGTTAGATTCTGTATAAAAGGGTGGTTCTCACTCGCTCGATTCAAATGGACAGATCTTCTCCTCCGGTGAACACTGCAAAACAGAACACCGTTAGTCTCGTGAAGGGGAGGACGGAGGTTCTCTCCCACTTGACCTGACTCCAGCGTGAGAATAAGTATGTGTTTATGGAGAAGAAGAAGTATTGACGAAGTGTGAGTTACTTGAAGTTCATACCTGAATTATTCTCTTATTTATAACCGAGAGTTTGGGCGGGAAAACCTGTTGATGAAATATTAACGGAAGATGCTAACCCTGTAAGCGGTTACGTTTCCTTCCGTTAATCTTCTTAATCCTACGTGAGCACACACGGATCGCTATTTAGATCTACGGCTGGGGAGATGCCACGTGGAAAGTAGATGAGTGGAGGTTTTTCTCCAATTCCATGCTATCATCGTGATTTCAGGGAGGCCTGAGATGACGACACGCGTCCAGTCGGTTATAACCGTCTGGTGGTGCACGATTAAGCCCTTCTAGAAGGTTATTGCCATAATCTAGTGCAACTCCTTATCGTGTGTACCAGCTGATTAAATAATATCTAAGTCTAGGTATTATTTAAGCAGAAGTACTTAAAATAGGATTCTTATCCTTTGTTTGTTATGAAGGAAGGCGCAAGGGTTTAGCTTCCTTTTGGCACGCAAGTGTTGCCTGCTATCTTTTTCCTAAGCCTTTTTGTAGGACCAGTGTGCGGCCGCGCAAGGTTAAAAGAGGGCTAGAAGATAAGGTTGTGGTATGGTCCTAAGCACTTATTTTTGGGACCTTACCCCTTCACTAGGGTAACAGATACTATGTTAGGGAATCGACACCTAAATCGGAAGATCGGGTAGAATGAGGTCTTGTAACCAAATGAGTATTGGAACTCATGTGATGTGGTTTAACAAAGCCTACATTATAAATCGAAACCTATCCTAAGTGCTTACGACCCCTTTACGACCCATTAAGGTAGCTTACGCTACTTTAATGCGTCGTTCGCGTAAAAGCGTGTTCGAGACGCCTAACTAGTCCTATGACAAGTATTATATGCCTTAACATATCTAATTATGTTATATAATCAGTTTAGATGTCAAAACATGTGTTACATATGCTTAAAATGAAATTATGTGCAAAAAGGGTATTTTGGTCATTTTCCTAAGGCATATAACTACCTATCATATAACTAACTAAACGAAGTGACCATAAGGTATAACCTCGAAAGTTTATTCCCTATACAACTATGTTTACATTATATGTTTGGTCGGATCCTAATGATCGACCAAACGGGTTGGGTTCGGAAGTCTAAGCGGTTATCAAGACCGCTTGACTTACGACTCTACACAAGCACTATCCTAAAAGTGACGAGTTAAACATGTTAAAACATGTTTAACGAAGTTATAACACAAGTTTGGTATCAAAACAAACGGTTTTGATACCCAAGAATAGTTTGGTTGCAAAATACGCATAGACACATATTTTGACCGAAACTATGACTCGTCACTACACCTAATCAATGTGGTAATCAGTAGGTATAGTCACATGGGACTATAACCATCGTGATTACGCTCACGTTGCGAAGTTCAAACGAACTTCGTGTTGACCATAGACTGGTCAAAGCTGGAAGTCAAACACTGTTTGACTTTCACGCTTGAAAACACGTAAAAGAACGAAAGAATACTTACAAAAGGTCCAAGAATGGAGGTCTTGATCTAATTATTCTCAGGTATAGAGTGTTAGAACCCCAACATAGAGAACAAATCAGATCAAGGTGTGGGTTTGAAGCAAATGGGGTTGGGTATTTATAGGAAAACAAGAACCTTTAGGATCGTTTATCGAAAACCGAGCTTCAATCTTGAGCGTACAAGTGGGCACAAGGTTTTGTGATACTAGGGGCATCCAAAACCAGTCCATAGAATCAAAGAAACTACGTGCAAAACCATGGGAGCAACTGGGTTTTATAAAAATGAAATCTGTTGTGCTAGAGAGGGCTTACGGACCATAAGCACTACCATACGGTCCGTATTGAGCTTGTGTGCTGGTAGCAACTTTCAGCAATTGGCAGAACAGGCCCCTGTGACTCCGAACTTGATTTTTGATGCGTTTTGGCACGTTTAAGCCCCGTTAACCCCATTTCAAGGCTCTAAAATGAAGTTAAAGTATAGGGAACTTAAAATATGCTCAAAAAAATCTCGGATGTCGGTTCGTTTGGTCGTATGGTTGCGTTGTTTGGTTAATTACGACGAAACACGAACGGACACGAAAAACGATCCAAATTACGCGACAAATGGAATTTTATCAAGACAATCACTAAAATAAAATATTTTAATGATTACATAAATTTTTGGATGTAGGATCGCGATCTGACCCGAACGAGTCGTTCAGATGAGTTTTACTTCGTTTCAGGTGGGGAATAACAAGAAACGAAGGTAGAAACAGCTTGTTCTTCACTTAATATACTAATTGTATTGATATGACAACGATTACCGCTCAATCTTCACACCGGCAGCACTTCGGCATGGAATACAAGACAACGTTAACGATTTCGCTCATGGAACACCTATATATACTATTCTGATTTCGCCCATACGTACATGCACATATAAGCGAAACCCCTATATGACCATATAAGGGAAACCTCATGACTAAGTCCCTGTGAACGAAATCAGCTCACTAAATACAATACTCTTCCTATTTTCTAGTAAAACGTGCCCTAATCTATACAATCCAAAGTAAGACTCGATTCAAGATGGAGTCGACAGATGTAGTGCACCAACAGACTCCCCCTCAGATGTTGACGAGTCGACTATCGAGTCACGAAAATGCTGTGTCTTCACTTCTTCAGTCTTGATCTGACTCTGAGCTTTTTTCTCTCTTTATCTTCATTAACAGACTCCTCTTTAACTATATCTGCTTGAAAAATCTTCAGACTCCCCCTCTCGATTTGCTGGCATTTCTCTGTTCTTCAGCAACATCTGCTTCAGGATCATTGTCTGGCCTTCACAGGTCCAAGATTGATGCCTGGCTTTTAAGTTTGTCCACAGAATCTGGAACCTGGCACTAGCTCTATTCACAGCATCTAATTTCCAGAATCGAAACTTGGCTTTCTTCAATCAGAATCCTCAGGTATTGTAACCTGGCTCTTTATCATTAGATCCAAGATCGAAACCTGGCTAATACTGCACATTCTTAACCCAGAAGTAAATTTTCTAAATTTAACAATTTGTATGCACCAACACTCTGAAATAATCAGATGACTCCCTCTCATAAACATATGCACCAACAACAACTTTCCCTCAAAAAGAACTATCTCTATGATGAACCACTTGTTGATTTTAAAAACATTTTGATATTTAAGACAAACTCCCCTTCTCAACAATGTCATCATGTTTAGCACTGGGAATTTTGAAAATCAGCTTTCCAACATCAGTTGTCGAAAATCTTTTTGACTTTTTTCAAAAGTTTATGCTAAAACACACACAAAATCTTTTTGGATTTTCTGAAAGAAAGTAAATGACACCACTTGAAGAATTAAGAAAATGCATAATTGAAATATTTACAAACAATATTTTTGTGAGTTCGTGTAAGAGGATCATATTAGTTTTGAGACATGTCACTAACACCGTTAAGCTTAATTTCATTTTCAGTTCTAAATAATTCACCTAGATTGTCAGTATATTTGTCCACTTTAAATTTTCACACAAAGTTCAATTGATCCGAGATACGATGTTAATGTCTTAGATACTAACTTATTCGTGTGTCCCACTACTTGAATATACTCCCGTATCCAGATCCCAATATTCAGTCTTACAGGTGAGTATACCACAGCTGATATCTGTCAGGGGTTAAATGCGAGGGCCGTGAGAGCTCAGGTCGATATTTCCATATACGCAAAGAGATGACGGCTTCGACTTTTCGGTGTGTCCCCTTTAGAGGATCTTTTTGTTTTCAACAGCAGCGACTATCAATTTTATTGTTTCTTCAGCTTGCTGAGGGCGATGCTATGTTTCAAGCATTTGCGGAAAGCATTATCCGGGGACTAGGTCAGTATTTCCATACAGCAGAAGTCCCAGGATAATACCCCAGATATCACTGAGTATAAAGACCTAGTATCTCAGAATAAGGAACCTTTCAAACAAGATTTCAGGGGTTACCTATATATCCAAGAAGTTGTTAACCCACAGAACAAGCAAGTTTGAAATTTAGTTTATATCTCGTCACAATTTACTAAATGTGTAAAAATCTACTGACACATCCAAAGTAAGATTGTTTATCACATATTTATCTTTACATTTCTTTAGCATGTTGTGACAGACTACTGATGTACTATCATTTCCTCTTTTCACAACAAAACTCATTTTTGATTTTATCATGTTTTTGGCTTTTTCAATTTTCAAATGTTTTTTGATTTTCTGAAATTTCTATTCCCCCTAAAATGCAAACACATTAGAGAAAATTAAAAAACATACCTAGACTCTTGACACACATGAAACATAAAATTCAAAATAAACTGTACAAAAACTTGATAACTGACATCGAATTGCATCAAATCGCCATTCACTAGGCATAAACAATCAGAACTTCCCCTATCACAAACCATTTTCTTATTTAGATTTCAAAACACTTAAGTTTGTTTTAATTAAAATGATTTTTCCGGAAAATGAGTTTGTTTTTACCACTTGTAAGTTTACCACTTGTTAAGGGGATATGGTTCATCATTTTGTTTATCAATCATATATGTAGTAAATCAAGTACAACTTAATGTCCCTGATTTACCATTTGTAGTCAAGCAACCTCTGTACTACTTGTAAGTATATCTGAAACAATACCACTTGTAAAGATACTCACAAAACTAACTGTAGGAATGTTACGTCTACATAACCATTTTACCACTTGTAGAATTGGTCACAAAGATGCTGATTCCTGCTTCACACTTACCAACCTGGAAGCTCCGGCGTAGTCCTTTCACCTGTAAAATTTTAACGATTTTAAAAATTTTCATACTAACTCATCAAAAACTTGAATGATGCCGATTCCTGATCCACGACATAAACTTGGGATCTCCGGCGTAGTCCTTTGACATTATGGGAAACAGACTTCCATCCAAGTCTTCTCAGACTTGATGGCTTTCAACTCTTGCATAGTTGGGTTATAAGTTGCCTTTTTAGTTGCATAGAAATCTTTAACCCCCTTTGCTTTCCCGTTCAGCATTTTCCCAAAAATTTTCTTTACATTCCCATTGAATGTTTTCTCGACATCAAATTTAGTTTTCTCTGTATAAAACTGATTCGAGATTTCAATCTTTCCAACCTTTTGTTTAACTTTTTCAAACTACAGTGATGGAAACTCGTCATCATCCACTGAAATTTTCTCCTCAACCTGTGGCTCTTCTGGTTTTGTGGAACCAGATTCATTGTCGACTTTCTCATCAACCTTTTTAACAACCCACACTTGGTTGTCTTTTTCTTTCTTTTTATAAAACTTCTTTTTAGAACACTCACCAATCTCATAAGTTGAATTTTCAAAAATTTTGAATTTCTCGATTGGTGGTTCAACATCAACAATTTTTTCTTTCAATTTCTTAGAAACTCCCTGTTTTGTTTTGGCATTTTTCTGACAGTTCCATGCAATGTGACCAGCTTCATTGCATTTGTAACAGGTTCGAGTCTCCTTTGGATGAGGCATTGCAGTTCCATTCTTCTTCTTTTCAGCAAGAAACTCTTGATTTGACTGTCTCCAGAATGGTTTCTTCTGTTCCTCTTCTGAATTTCCTCCTGAAACAAATTCTATTTTTGTTTTAGAATTTTTCATATTTTTATGATTTTCTGGTGGAATAAATCCTAAACCTTTCTTTTTGTAGCTACGATTTTGGTTAGGTTTCTTTTGAAAACCAGCACCAGAATTGTAACCCTTTTTCTTGTTTAAACGTTGTTGAACTCTTGAAGTGTATTTTTTAGGCTTTCCATTAAGATTTAAATCTTTTATTTCAGAAATATTAATTTCTGTCATTTTGAAAACCTTTTTAATCATGTCAAAACGAACACTTCTTATTGTAAACTCTTTGTCAGAGTATAATTTGTCCGAATCATTTAAAGTGTATGCGACTTCAAATGTTTCATCATCCAAATTTGCCTTTGATATCAAAAATTCTTTACTGTAAGACCGTTTAACCGACGATTTTGAACTGTTGACTGACGAATTTAACCCTCCAGACTCGGATTTTGACTCAGACTCCTCATCAGTATCCAACACCTGATTGACCACCTTTTTGATTAACTCAGACTCATGATCAGTATCGGATGAGGTAAACGTGACATCAATGTTTTCTGGTAGTTCATCAGTTGTGTCGGTTTTTAGCTTTATATTAACTGCTTTTGCAAGTTGCTCCTCATTTGGTTTTCTAGGAGAATACCCTTCCCAAATTGGAGGCGGACACTTGTTATAGCTAACAGTCGGTTTCTTACCACAATTTTTCTTCTTTGGCTTCTCATCCTGAAAAGCTTCCATACCTGCAACAGTTGGGTAAATACGATCAATGAGATAATCAGAACTAGAGTAACTCTGCAATAAACGTCTAATTCTCTCATTCTCAATCTTCTCTGTTTCCAACTCTTGCTTCCACTTAGCACTCTCTTCGATGTAGAAATTTATTGCTTTCTGCTTTGTCATCATGACTGCATTCATCATCATTAGTGCTTGTTCTCTTTCTGAATTTGTCTTTTGAAGACTAGTTACTGTTTTGTTCAAGACATCATAAGATTCTTTCACATAGTTGAGATTGAACAGCAACTGCTCCTTCTTCTTCTCGTACTCAGCAATTATATCGTCTTTTGCTGCACATTCCTTGCATGCTTCCAAACATTTTGTGCAAGGCTTGACAACTTCAAAAATCTTTTGAACTTCGATTGTTTTCACCACTTCAATTACTTTCTCTTCTTCTTTCACCTTTTCTTCTTTAATCACTTTCTCATCTTCAGCAATCTCCTCAGCAACTTTTTCAACATTCATATTTTGAACAACATCTTCAGTTTTCTTTTGTTGTTGTTCTTTTGCAGCTCATTTCTCCTTCAATTTCTCCAAGCGATCTGTAAAATAGAAATGAAAGCTTTCAGGAGAAAGATGAGATTTTGCAACATTAATATGTTTTTCTTCCTCATCATCACTGCTGCTATCATCAGTTGGTGACTGATTAAACTGTGCAGATTTTTTAGAACTAGCATCTGATAAACCAGAATCTGACGGTGTTTGATCAAAAACAACTTCTTTTTCTGAGCTTGCATCATTTTGAACACTTTCATCTGAACTCTGAGAGTTTTCATCATCATTTTCTGAACTATCATCAAATACAACAGACTCGCTCTCCACATTCTTCACAGTCTCACCAATAGACTTCATCCACGTGGCAAACATGTCTGGTTCTCTGACAATCTTAGCGATGAAAGCTTTGAAATCACCCTTTTCATCAACAAACATATCCCAGCTGAAGCCTTGAGGTAATTGTTCGTCATCTTGATCAACTAAACAGGCTTTGCTATCAGGAGATATGTAGTTGCTCCAGTTGAAGTCCACCAAACATGCTCTCTTTGAGTCCTCAATCTTCCTACCATGAGCCGTCTGTGAATCTTGTGATTGACCAACCTGCTGATAAATGGCTTTCCGGTAGTAGTCGTCTTTTTCGAACGGATTCTGAGCACCACTAGCTTCCCTGTTCTTGCATTCCCGCTTGAAATGGCCTTTCCCCCTGCATCGAAAACAAGTAACTTTAGATTTATCAAAACCTAAAGTAGATACATGAGCATCAAGAAAGTCATTTCTCCCGGTAATTGTCTTAAACTTTTCAGCACGTCTAAGAACACTAGCAAGACACCATTTGATATCCATCAGTTCCATCTCTTCGGCGTCTATCTGATCGTAATCCTCTTTGGTGAGCATAGGATTTCCGATCCGACCAGCCACTAGACCCTCATAAGATAACAACACGGAACCAAGCAGAGCCATGTGGTCTTTAGCAGTTTCCTCAGAAAAATTCTGACCCTCTGGAAGATTTAGAGCGATGTTGCACTGAATCATATAACCATTTCCTGTCTTTGTGCTCTGAGACTGAAAGCTAGTATTTGACTCTTTAGGATTGACACTTGGAAATGATGAGAATCCACTGCTGCTTTTGGTTGAACTCTGATCTGCTTTTTCCATTGAATCCCCAGCACTGAATGCAGTTTGGATTTTCGGACTTCTCTCAGCTTCTGGAATCGGAATGCTACCCTTGTAGTACATCTTCACGTCCTGTTGACCACTCGGACTGTTCATCCTAGCGATCTTTTGCTGTTCCAAATCCTGACTCTCGATTTTTTCAATAAACTGAGAGATCGTTAACCCATCATAAACACCCGTATTCTTCAGAATCATCAAATACGTTCCCCACTCTTTCTGTGGTAATGCATCGGCCAGCTTGTCTACCCACTCTTCACGATCTTTAGTAATACTCAACATCGACATGGATCGCACTAAGTGACAATATCGTTCAATCTGCTTCTTCGTATCCTCTCTCGGTAAGCTGCTAAATAGATCAAACTCTTTCTTGAGCAGTGCCTTCTTGCTTTTAATCATATTCTCGCTACCCTCAAACTTGACTTTAAGTGCATCCCAGATTGATTTTGCAGTTTTGTCGTGCTGAAGCAATATGAATACATCTTCTTTGATTGCTTGCTGAAGCAGACTGATCATCATTTTCTCAGCTTTGTACATAACCCGTTCTTGATCTGTAAACTCTGATAACTCTTTAAGAACCTGCAAATCTGTTCGAGGCAACACATATTTCTTCAGTATACATTCCCAAGACCTAAGATGGTTTGCCTGTACCCAGTTCTCGAATCTATCTTTCCACCCGTAATATTCTTCGATACTCATCAATTTAGGGGGCTTTTGGGTGGTTCCCATCTCATTTTCCAAACTCATAGCTTGAACAAAAGCAGCTGGACCAGAAGGTGTTGCAAACGCATTATAGAACTCAGTATCCATCATGACTTAGCACGTTTTTCAAAATCAGTGACAAATAAGCGAAATCAAGTATACTCGGTGTCCTTATGAGCGAAACCTGATAGACCTTAAGAGCGAAGTTAGGGTTTGGGCACTAATAGCGAAATCACCAATGTACATAAAAACGAAATTAGGGTTTTGGTTGACTCAAGAGCGAAATCAGGTGCAACTTTGAGCGAAATCAGGGTTTTGGGTGGCCCTATGAGCGAAATTAGATGTTCCAAAAAGCGAAATCACCAAGTTTCCCTAAAAGCGAAATCAAGTCCGAGGTTAATTTGTCCATTTTTACTTTGAATTTAGGTCTCAAACTGTCAGGGATTTGTCTATGTCCAATTGTCTATGATCTGTGAAATTTTGAGCGAATTTTGACCGGTAAAACTTTCTGAAATGATGAAAGAAGGTGTAGAAGTAAGAAATCTCGATGAATTCCAGCTAATCTCTGTAGAACTCCTCCTCCTGAGCTCTGATACCACTTGTAGGATCGCGATCTGACCCGAACGAGTCGTTCAGAGGAGTTTTACTTCGTTTCAGGTGCGGAATAACTAGAAACGAAGGTAGAAACAGCTTGTTCTTCACTTAATCTACTAATTGTCTAAAATGAGTAATTTCACAGCTTGTTCTTCACTTAATATGACCTTGACATGTGCACCATTTCCTTTTGATCAGTTTTTAGGAATAGTAATTTCACAAAAAAATAAGGAAATTACATCCTGACCAGAGATGAACTTTTTACTATCAAAAATGAGTAAAAGTACAAAATATATTATAAAAATATATATGGTTTTATCTGAGAAAAACACCTTTTTTAAAAATAAATGTTATTTTGAAAATAACATCAAAAAGGATCTGGTAACTTTCCAAATGAACTCATGATCACATAATTCTCAAGTTATTATGACCACTGTTTAGTATCATTTTCTTGTCAATTGATTTTAAATTCTTCTTTTAAGGACAATCACTGGAGATACCATTGTTACCTGAACTTTTCCGGAATTAATGAACGCACACAATTGCATGATGACCATTGTTTACCCAACTTTGGACTCATAAGTGTTTTATGTTTATACTCTTTTCTTTTGACTTCAAAAGTTTTGAGATAAACACACTTTTGAGTTTTGTTCATTTTTTTCTTCCCTTTTTACCCTTCCCATTCATAAGTACAGAAATACTTACTGGGAGATTTTATTGCAGAATGGCTTAATCCAGAATCATTTTACAGGGAATCAACATATACTTTTAAATATCTAATATTCATATTTTTAGCCAATTCTAATCCTGCTATCAGAGCTTCATACTCAGCTTCATTATTGGTAGCAGGGAACTCACATCTAATAGCTTGGAGTAATATGTCCCCCTGTGGTGATTTCAGTAGTATTCCCAATCCTACTCCTCTAACATTAGATGCTCCATCAGTGTACAATGTCCAGGATCCTTAGGATTCTCCTAATTGTTTTCCTTCTAGGTCTACCTCATCCTGAATGTCACTACTGAAATCAGCCACAAAATCAGCTAGAGCCTGCGATTTTATGGCATTTCTGGGTTCATATACTAAGTCATAAGCACTTAACTTCACTGACCACTTAGCCATCCTACCGGACATCTCTGGTTTCCTAAGCACATTTTTAACAGGATAATTAGTTTTAACATGAATTCTATGTGTCTCAAAGTAATGTCTAAGCTTCGTTGATGCCATAACTAATGCTAGTATCAACTTTTCTAAATGAGAATATCTAGTTTCAGCATCTAACAAACTTTTACTAACATAATAAACAGGATATTGCTGACCTTCATGATCCTTTATGAGGACGGCACTTACAGCATTCCCTGATACCGCGAGGTATAGGGACAGTGGTTCACCATTCTTAGGCTTCATCAACAGAGGTGCAGTTGAAAGATACTGCTTCAAATCCTGCAGGGATGCTTCATGCTTCTCTCCCCATTCGAACTTCTTGTTTTTCTTCAGGATATCATAAAATTCTTTGCATTTCTCCGAGGTTCTTGAGATAAATCTATTTAATGCTGCTACTCGTCCTATCAGTCTTTGAACATCCTTCATGTTAGAAGGTAATTTGATATCCAGGATGGCTCTGATTTGTTCTGGGCTCGCTTCTATCCCTCTTTTATTCACCATATATCCTAGAAACTTTCCTGCCCCCACTCCAAAATGGCACTTAGCAGGATTTAGCTTCATGTTATACTGATCCAGGATATCAAATGCTGCTTTAATATCCTGGAGGTGATCCTCAGCCTTTTTAGATTTTACCACCATATAGTCGATGTATACCTCCATTGTGTCCCCCAGCTTATCTTTGAACATCATGTTCACCAATCTCTGGTATGTTGCACCTGCATTTTTCAAACCGAAAGGCATAGCAGTATAACAATAAATACCTGTTGGTGTCATGAAGGCAGTATCCTCTTGGTCCGAAGGCTCCATTTGAATCTGCTGAAATCCTGATGATGCATCCATTAAGGTTAACATTTCATGGCCAACAGTAGCATCTACCATTGAATCAATATGAGGAAGAGGGAATGGGTCTTTTGGACAAGCTTTGTTTAGGTCTGTGTAATCTACACAAACTCTTCATTTCCCGTTCTTCTTCTGTACCACCACTACATTTGCTAGCCACCTTGGAAACTTGACATCTCTGATCATTTTCGACTTCAATAGTCTGTCTACTTCTTCCTGAATAATTGCATTTCGTTCTGGAGCGAATTTTCTTCTTTTCTGTTGGACAGGCTTGAATGACCTGTCAATACCAAGCTTGTGTGTTATAACCTCCTTGGAAATACCTGTCATATCCTCGTGCTTCCATGCGAATGTTGACATCCTGCATTTCAAAAAATTAGTTAATTGGTGCTCAATATCCTGAGGGATGTTGGTTCCCATGAGCACCGAGATATCCAGATTATCCTGATCTAGGATAATATCTTTACATCCTGCTCCGAAGCCTCTGCAATATCCTGGGCCCGTGTCTTTAATTGCTATGCTGCATTAGTCTTGGTAGAGGATTTCATGGAGGATGAGTAGCACTCCTTTGCCTCCTGCTGGTCACTATCTACTTTGACAACTCCCCAGGGTGTAGGGATCTTGATGCACTGGCGATAAGTTGACGGCACAGCTTTCATATCATGGATCCATGGCCTGCCCAATATGATATTGTAGCAGGATAAGGAGTCCATCACACAAAAGCGTTGCATTGAGTTGACCCCTTCAGCATACATGGGCAACTTTCTCTCTCCCACGGTATTCCTTGCTTCTCCACTGAACCCAACAAGTACGGTGGATTTCGAAGTAATATCCATCGGGGATACATTCATCCTCTTCAATGTCTCCAGCTGAATTATGTTGACGGAGCTGCCATTATCCACCAGTATCCTGCGTACAAAATGGTTAGCAACATATAAGGTTATTACCAAAGCATCATGGTGAGGATCCTGGACAGTATCCTATCATCGCTATCGAATGTGATCACTTTATCAGTCGCGAGGGTTGACATCCTGGTTGGCTTATCTCCTCTCTCTGCCTTGGCCTCCTTCGTGTGTCTTTTCGCCGCAGAATATGATGTCCCGCAAATGTCGGATCCTCTTTAAATGAAATTAATTACCTTGGCAACTGCAGGAGGTGATGCTGCTCGTTCAGGATCCTTCTCAGTATCCTGACCCTTATTCTTCTTTCTTCCCAGGAGATCCTTCAGATATCCCTTGCTCAAGAGATAGCTTATTTCATTCCTTAGAGCAATGCAATCCCTAGTAACATGTTCGAAATCCTCGTGGAAGGCACACCACTTGGATTTATCCTTTCAATCAGTTTTTTGTTGATTCTTCCAGGGCCATCTTGCTTTGTTTCCTAAACCCTGCATAGCATACATCAGTTCAGGTATATTAACAGAAAAACAATATTTAGATAACTCAGGATACTCCTCAGGATCCTTGTCTTCAACAGCATTCACTTTTTTGTTGTCATTCCAGCCATATGGCTTAGAGCGATATGGTTTATACGAGTATTCTGACTTCCTGTTAGTTGATTCATATGTTGAGGATGCATTCATCCTCTCCTGCATTTTCTTGTTATCCTCGAGCCTTATGTATCTTAAGGCCCTGTTCCGAGCTTCGTCCAAGTTACTGCAAGGATTCATCACAAGATCTTGATAAAATTGAGAATCCTTCTGTAACCCCCATTTTGAACGCTTGTGCTGCCGTGGCAACATCAAGGTTCGGGATATCCAGGGATTCTCTATTAAATTTGTTAACATAGTCCCACAGGGATTCTTGAGGTCCCTGTGTTATCCTGTAAAGATCACTTGTTAGTTTTTCAAAGCTCCTGCTGCAAGAAAATTGACTATTAAATAAATTAACTAAATGAGCAAACGATGTAATTGAATAAGGTGGAACATTTAGAAGCCATATCAAGGCTGATCTGTTAAAGTAGAGCCGAAGCCCTTGCACAAGCATGCTTCTTTAAGATCTGATGGGATAGGGTTAATCTCCATCCTCTCCCTATACTGGGCAATACGCTCCTCAGGATCCATCGTCCCATCATACGGCTTCACATTGGGAGTCTGGAATCTCTTTGGGATTTCTGCATCACAAATGGGGTGAGCAAAGCGGGATATATTGCGACTATCCCGGGATACTTCCAGTATAGGCTGCACTATCCCAGGCATACTTGATATCATATCCTTCAACTTTTGAAGCTCTCTGGTTATCGCTAATGTCACACCTGTATCCTGCAATGATCCATGATTATTAGTAACAAGGATACTGGTGTTAACAGACAAGTTACCATTTTGGCGATTCTAGCCATATCTTGGAGCGTATCCTGGAGCATATCCCGGATCCCTCACAGTCGACATTCTAGCCGTTAAGGGTATCTCCGGAATATTGCTCTGAGAACGACTCGGTATGATATTGCCCTGATTATCCTCAGTATATACCGCTGAACTAAAGTTCAACATCCTGGCCTGCGGGTGAGTATCAGTATCCTCAGCCGGTCTCTTGGAGTTGGACTTCAAGAGTTGTATTTCCTTCATTATGACTTGGTTAGTCTCCTGTTGTTTCTTCATTTGATCCTGTATATTACCAAACAATGTTAAAATTTCATCATTAGAAACCATAATAGGAGTTCTCCCTGGAACACCAAATTTGTTGACATTCTGAGCGGGAGGAGTGTCTCGGGATATTTGGCTTTCATTTATCTTTAAGGAGCTTGAACTTGTGGAGGAGGAGGAAGCACCAAACCAATTGTTGCAGAGGTTGTAGTAGGCATGGTTGAAGAGCTCATGTTTGATCTTGAGGCCATTAAAAATAGTTGTGCAAAAAGTTTCGAAAAAAGAAAACCAAGTAACAATTTTAGCAAGGTTTTTAGCAAGAATAGCACCACTTGCCCCACGGTGGGCGCCAAATTGTTTTGGTCAAAAATTACCGAAGAAATTAAGTGATCAAATTAGTTAAGTGAGGTAGTGTGCTAAGAAAGTGTGTTGAAAATATGCTGATTAAGTTGTTTGCAAAAACAGTTTTCAGGATACGGCTCAGGATATTGAGCTGTATCTACGATCAAACTATGAGCAAAAAGTAAAGGGGGTGACACGAGATATACGAGGAAAGCCCTTGATCAGTCTAGATCTCCAGCATAAAACCTCGGGAGTTGACAATCGTAGCTGCCTTGTTCTTCTTATTGCTTGAATAACCAGTATACAGTGCAGGATATGGCTCAGATCAATGCTAAGTGGTACAACAATTACAAGTGTTGAGTGTTTGTGTGTAATAGAAAGAAAAAAGAAGTGTGAGTTCGAGAGTAGAGAGTGAAGTGTATGTTCCTAACGATCTGGCCTTCTATTTATAGTTACAAATAACAAACTAACTCTCCTATTATTCCGGGATGCTGGGAATATTCCATTCTGAACATTGGGGGACTGTTTTTACTTGTTTTCCACGTGCTTATTGACTATAAAACTGGGTCTTCAGCTCACATAACCGTTACAACGTTAATAACATTGACCAGCATCCGAAATTCTTGCGGAATATGCCTTTCTTCTATTCTGACCGTTACAAGAGCTATTCTTCCGCCATCAACGTCTTTATCCTGACCAATTTGAGCGGGTCTTCAGGATGACTTGGTCCTCATGAACGTTAGTCCCTTGTAACCAACATTTTACAAGCCAATCGTTAGTAATAGTCAGGATACTGCCTCAGGATGTTACCAATATCCTGACCCGGTATCCTGATACGGTATCCTGATCCGATATCCTGATCATGTACAACTAATAAAAAATCAAGATACAAAGTCAGGATATGGACTCAGAATTTCACCCATAACAAGTATTATCATGAATTTATCTGATTAGGGTTCCCAAACCCTATTCTTGAGATTCATAATTATAAATGCCGCATTAATTTAGTCAAAAGGCATGACTAATAGCTCGTAATGGCCATATCACATTTGAAAAGCAGTCCTCATAACAACTTCATCAGCAACCTTCAACTGATGATATCCTGATCGTAGGTCGATCTTCGTGTAGCAGCTGGATCCCGATAGGTTGATCGAACAAATCGTCAATCCTCAGTAAAGGGTACCGATTCTTGATAGTCAACTTGTTCAGCTCTCTGAAATCCTCTCACATCCTGAAGTATGCATCCTTCTTCCTCTTCAACAAAATAGTTGCACCTCAAACGAAAAGCGTGATCAAATGAAACCCTTGTCTAATAGCTCTTGAGGCTGATTCGACAGTTCCTTCATCCCAAATGGTGCTTAATCTACAAGGAGATTGTGCAAATGGGTGCAGCACCGGGTACCAGATCGATTCTGAATTCGATCTGTCTCGCAGGGGGCAATCGAGGTAAGTATTTTCATGAAAACTTCTGGATAATTGCGAACAATAGGAATCTCTTCGATATTCCTACATTTGGCCTTCGAATCCACCACGTTAACAAAGAACGTAGGATAGCCTCTTCGCAACAATCTTAAGCATCCTCAAAACACTGATAACTCTCAACCATCAGCACTCGACACTCGGTCGGTCTTTGTGAACAACTTCCGCCTCTCCACTATCATCAGGATGAGGTATCCTAACTAGCTTCACTGAGTAATAATCCCTGCTTCATTCTTGGATAGTCAATCCATTCTCATAACTAGGTCAAAGCTCCCCAGCTCCACCGAAATAAATCGACACTAAAACTATGATTACCTAACTAAATACTACAACCGCAAGTGACCTCACAGGTTTCCATCAACTTACCAATTGCTAGTCCTATCGGGCACTTTATACCCAGCTTACTTGTTGGTGAACACAAAAATGGTTCAAAGTTTCTCGAACAAAACTCAAATCAGCTTTGGTATTAAGAGTATGAACATAGATTGTTTTTAGATTCAAAACATACCAGTAATAGTAGCAGGATTCTCATATGCCTTCCCAGCACTCACCTCGACGGCTTTACCCACAGCATCCTGTCATTTCGGTTTCGGGTAATTTCTTTTGTTGTGTCCTTGCTCACTACACACGAAGCATCCCTCTAGCTTTGCTCCCTCCATTGTACTCTTAGCACAGCACTCGCGAGTCATATGTCTAGTCTGACCAAATCTGGCGCACTTTCTCCTCTCATCCTCGTGAGTCTTCCTCTCCGAACCACCCCTGCCGTCCCTGACACTATCTTTTTCCCAAACCACTAGAGTTAACCATACACGCTTTCTCCGAACTGTGTTTCCTTTCTCGAACTCTCAGACTTTAGTTTTCACGAATCCCCAGATCTAGGCTCGGAATGCGGAATTATTTGAATGGTCGATCCGCTGTGAGGGCTCGACATCACGCATACCGTTGCCACGTCATTCCATAGGGCATCAGTAAATGATCTTGGGTTACAACCCTGGATTGTTTTATGTGTACATCTATGTACTGTTCACAAAGTTAATGAAAAATCAGATTTACGCTCCGATTATATCATAACACAGGAACTACTAAAACTTTCCGATCATTATATTACCTGAAGGGTTTCCGATCTGTGTCCCATCAAAACCATGCCCGTGAGCACCACATCCACGTTCCTGGCCATCATTTTGGTTAGCATCGCGCTGTTCTATGGCAGTATTAATGTGTTGGGCTATGAGTTGTGCCAACTCTTCTGGTGTGGTAGGTAGTCCAGAACCCTGTCTCGCTTTTGGCGGCCTTTCGTCGTTTTTATTATTTACAACAATAATAATCACATAAGACGCTAACCAAAAATAATTCAATCATTATATGTTAGTGGACCAAACATTGCGCATGTATAATATCCACATAATAATGAGAAAAAATTTTAAACCAAAAGAAACCCATTCGATATTTATACTAGTAATTACAAAGCTTGTTTTTAGTACAAAGACTAATCAAAATTTGGCATGTCTACATCAACACCCTCAACAAGCCTATATGAAATTTCCTCCTAAATATCTAAAAATTTGGCATGCAAGCCGTAAATAGGGTTCATTAAAGGAGATATACAAAACAAACAACAGAAACAACAAACAACAGAAACAACAAACAACTAACGCTTCAATCCCTGGAAGTCCAACATCTTCCTAACAAGCTCTTCTAGCTCATCATAACAGTTCATCTGTCCCTCTAAGTCCTTCATCATCTCTATACCTACGCGTATCGTGGTGAACTGATGATCATAGGGAGAGCGATTAACCCAAACCCCTTTCTGCCTCTTCATAGTGGACACTGTTTCAACTCTCGAAGTTGATACGATCTCTCTAACGGGTCGAGTCCTCTTCCTACAGTGAGTGTAGACTTAAAAGAGGTGTAGCAAAACACGTGACTCGAGTAGTTGAATAAGCGATTTGTAATGATGGGCGAAAGAATCTCAAGTGTAGGCTCGACAATATCAGTGAGCGGAACTACTAATGGATCTATAGATCGAGACGTGACATATCGTAACCATACAAAGTAAGTGTGTGATCAATATGAATAGTAACACATAAGGCCCAAATTAATAGCAAATCACGTATGCACATAAACACATAAGGGTTTTCATACATGATAAAATTTTCCATGTTTATTGATGTGCGTGAAGTGTGTTATATTTTAGGTATGTATTTTAAGCCCTTTTACACTTTTAGCCAAGTTTTAAATTTATAAAACACGATATTTACTAACACTAAACACACATATGGGCAAGTGCACCCATCGTGGACGTAGTATAGTGTTGGTAAGATACCGAGGTCGTCCAAGGACATAAGAGCTTTTAGTACCGGTTTATCCTCAACGTCTAATCAAATCAAAAATGTTAGAAAAAGATTTTAAACTAAGAAAATGAAACTAACTAAAATGCTGAAAATAAAATAAAAAAAATAAAAACAGATAGACAAGATGAATCACTTGGATCCGACTCGTGTGTTAGTGTAACCTTTGATTATTTTCGCACTTTTGAACTTGTTTAAGAGATTATCTTAGTTATTGTAGTAGGCCCCTCTTTTGAAGGCGACGTTACCCTCAACCCAGTAGTTTGAGTTAGCAAGGATACAATCCTAAAGGGTCGGATTATTGAAAGATAATTAATTAAGTTATTAATGCATAATGTGGTAGGCCCCTCTTTTGAAGGTGACGTTACCCTCAGCTAAGTAGTCTGACTCAGCAGGGATACAGTCCTAAGTAGCTGGATTAAAGTTTTAATAGTAGTTTAACTTATGAGGGGATCAAAGAGTTTGGACCCCCCGCCATCCAATACCTTTGGGTATTGAAGGAGGTCCTACTAAATTTGAGCCAGGTCCCTTGCAGGATCTCTAAACGCTGAACAACGGCAAGACTCTTACCAAACCGTTCCCTTAACCCCCGACCAGGTAGCCAACATACCTCCATATAGACCGTGGAGATATGAATGGTGAAAATCTTTTATTTTATATAGACAGTAAAATAATGCCAAGACACCACGGACAAACGATAAGGAAGAATCACCTTCAACATAAGAAACTAGTAATTAAAGTCATTAATACAAAACCAATTAAAAAGTGCAAAAGATTAAAAATAAAAAGTATTACACTAAACACTTATCTTCACCAAATGATGTAAGAGACTTAGGCAAACATGGCCTTTGATTATCAAGAACTCTTACGATCAATCTTGGATCCCGAGACGACTCACACACTCTATGATGGACAATGGATGATGGTGGTGGATGATGGTGTTATGGTGGTGGTGGGTGGTGGGTGAAGTGTGAGAGAGGTGGTGTACCAAGGGATGAGTTGAAATGTCTCCAAGCACTCCTATTTATAGGCTGAACAGAAGCTCGGGCACGGCCCCGTGCCCGCTGGGCACGGCCCCGTGTCCATCCTTGTCTCTCTCCTCATTAATTGTAATTCGCAATTACAATAAATGCGCCTGCAGGAATCTGACCACGCCCCCGTGTCCGTTGGGCACGGCCCCGAGGTGGGCAATAGAACCTTCTAAAGGTTTGTCTTTTCTGCTGCTTCTTGGGCACGGCCCCGTGCTCGCTGAGCACGGGGCGTGTTCAGTCTTCTGTTTCCTTGGTTTTGCTTGGGAAGATGCTGTTGAGGGGTCGGGCATTCCACTTTTGCTCCCTTTCTTGTATTTATGTTAGATTTTGCTGTCTTTTTGCTTCTTTTGTTAATTTGAGCTCATTTAATCCTGAAAATACAAAAGGAAGACAAAAACACACTTTTTCCAACATTAGTACTAAAAAAGGGTTAGTTTTTTGCCATAATTGATATAATTTATATGTTGCATTTTGCGCATATCAAATACCCCCACACTTGAATCTTTGCTTGTCCTCAAGCAAAACTCTTTATAATGTGGCTTTATTCACTCCCAAATGGAATGGGTAGAAGAGAAGGTTTTTGGACTTGTCATAGAGTGTCGGGATTTCCAAGATTCTTTATTGAGGTTTTATTTTTATTTATTTACAATCCTATTCGGCATGATTTATTAAGAACATTCCTTAAGATAAATTACTTATTTGGGCATAACATACCTTTTTTAAAATTTCATTTATATACAAGTTCACATGCCTCACGGGAGATCATTCAACACTCGGCCGAAGGTGTATTTTTTTTAGTGAATCACTCGAGAGCGGCATGGAACTTACTTCTACCATAAGCTTGCCAAGCAATCAATCCTCCTCCTTTTTAACTATATACCTTTGTAAATATCAAGAGGACTTTACGGGTTTTTTGGCTTGGGCTAAAGGTGGGTAGTTGGGTTAGTGGTTAGTAAAAAGGGCGAAAGGCGTAACAAACGTCGGTTTGAAAGACTTTTTATTTTTTCATATTTTTATTTTATTTCGATGGATTGTTCAAACAAAGATATTTGATAAACTTTGTTTGTTTGTTTGGCTTCATCGAATTTTTTTTTTTTGAAAGTCATAAGAGAACCGAACGTTCTTACTAAAAAAATAAATAAAAAGGTTTAAGTGGGTAAAAAGGGTTATTTTGGGTTAAGAAATGAAAATGTTTAGGCTCAAAGGGGTTAACTAGGGGGATTTTGGGTAAATGGTAAAAAAAAAAAAAAGAAAAATAATGGTATAGAATGAAAAAGGGTTAGTCCTAATGCCTCCATCATTTACTTACTTGGGTTTAAGTTGGTAAGGACCGGGAATGTATTGTTGTGGCAAGTTCTAGAGTCATATGAACCAAGCGGCTATTCACACAAGAAACGAAAAATGAGCATTTAGTGTAAAGATATATATATTTGTATGCTCGTTAAAGGCTCAAAACTCACTTTTGTGGGAAAAAGGGTTTTTATGTGATCAAGTATATATAATCGAATTTTAACTAAGTTTGTCATGCCTTTTCATAATTTTCTTATGTTGGTTCTTTTTATCACGACGCTATTGGTTGTAAATTCGTAAAAATATAACCTTGTTAAGACTTGAATTCCCAACTTAAACTTAGACAAGTAAAAAAAATGAAAGGTGATTAGCGGTTCCAATAGAGTTTTGTGTAAGGCTTGTTATTAGGACTTGCAAAATTCAAGGTTTTAGCATCCCCCCCCCCCCCCCACACTTAAATTACACATTGTCCTCAATGTGTACCAAAAATAAGTTTTTAGGTTGATTGAATGTGTAAAATGGTGTTTAAAGCAAAATTTTATGTTACTGGCAGTCTGGACACGGCCCCGTGGGGACCGGGCACGGCCCCGTGTTCAGGTGCCAGTGAAAAAAATTTAAGAAAAGAAACAGAAGCCTGGGCACGGGGGCGTGTTTAGTGAACACGGCCCCGTGTCCAGTTACCTGAACTGGGCGATTTGCTGCAGATTGTGCAGCACGGGGCCGTGTTGGGTGGACACGGCCCGTGCTGAGCCTACTGTAATGGGAGATCGTTGTTGGATTATTCTGTTTTTGTGCATGGGGCGATGTTTCTCGTTTCCCTCGTTATCCCTCACCATTCATATTGTGTTTTATTTCTTATAACACCATCCAAACCTTAAAACCATCCATTCATTAAAATCATAGAGAGGATTACATAGTCCAAAATATTACTAAGTTAGATAAGTAAGCACAAGAAGCATAAACCATGGAGTTCTAGCCTACAAGTTATTTTAATTAGCAAAATTTCCAAGAAGCTAATAGTCTTGGTTGGTTGTGGCTTCATAGAACTACTTCTTCCGGGCATGGACTCCTCATATGTCGGCAAGCCGCTCCTCTATCTCCCTTGGGAGGAGAAAAGAGGGCTCGTTAGCGTCGGTTTGAGGAGGTACAACTTCCACCGGGACTTCTTGTAGATCTTCAAGGGGAGGTTCCGCTGGAATGTCATCCCATCCGGTCGGGTTGTTGACTCCAAGTGCTAGGTTCCAATCCTCTTGAGGGAGGACGGGTTCCATTGGAGGTGTTACAAGAATGTTTAACCTTTGGTGCAATAGGTTAATTTCTTGAAAACTATTTTCCAGCCCCACCGTAAGATAGTTTATACGGTCAATTAGGATTTCCTCAACCGAAGTCATCTCATCGAGAGCTTCCCGAAGTGCCATGACGTAGTGTACAAGGGTAGCTTCAATGGAAGGCCTCCTTCCTCTTCTACTGTTTGTTGAATGCGCGGAAGAAGTTCCACTGTTTTCACTTGGCATTCTACGAAAATAAACCAAAAATAGCTTATTTTTATGAAACAGTATCTTGGACATGGCCCCGTGCTCATTGAGCACGGCCCCGTTTTCATCTTTCTGCAGAGTTTTGTAACAAGAAATTTTGAAGTTTTAAGTTATTCCTCTAACTTATGAAGCCCGGTTGAGAAATATTAACTTAAAACCATGTTGTTTAACTTGTTTTTAACAAGATTTCTTGAACAAAACTCAATAATCCCTTCATCAAAACTTGAAACTTTAAGCTTTAACGGAGGTTTATGGAGAAAGATGAAGAAGAAGGAAATGGATAAAAGAGGAAAGGACAAGATGGTTGTTGTACCCTTCTTTTAGAACATACCTAGGATGGTAGGAGAGAAGATTGTTGGTCCCGTTGATACAGGATCTGATCGTAGGAACAAGATGAATCGATTTCGTCTTAATGTGCGGAATCCATTATGACGAATCAAAGATGTGTGCAACACAGAATTCAACGTTTAACTGCTTGTCTGTTCGTTCTATTAACTGTTCTGAAAGTCACAAGATCCGGTAGAAGTACAGACTATCCGTGCGTGTCAAAAAGTTCTTACAAAGTAGCACCGGACCTCCTATATATAGACAAACTCAGGAACCTAATAAGTGTTGTACGTGCGGGTGGGCTACCCATGCGTATGGCTACCCGTGCGTATGGCCATCCGCGCGTATGACTTATCCGTGCGGATAAGTCATCCGTGCGTATTACCATCCGTGCGTATTGCCATGCGTGCGGATGAACTAAACAACACTTTTACATACAAAAACTATTCCTGAGTTGTCCTGCTAACTACATACATACATAAACACATAATACAAAATAAGACTACATGCTGACGGAAGCTACAGACGTAATGTACTAACAGACTCCCCCTCGGATGTAGCTGTAGTACCTTCCAGCATAGTCTTTAATTCCTTCTGTTGCGTCTTCGTTCTCGCGCTTTCTCTCTTCTCTTCTGTGCTTGTTCTTCCAACATTCTTTTTTTCTTTTGTCTTCCCTCAGTCAACCACCAATGTCTGTAGACAGGATCTCCATCACGCTTCCGTTCCCACCTTGGAATTTTGTTTTCTTCAGATTCAATTGGTGTCTGATCTGTTGGAGGAATAATTCCCAGTCTACGTTTTCCCAACTCAGCAGCTCTTTCAGCAATCTTCTTGGAACGTTGTTCACGCTTGTATTCTTTCAAGAACTCATCAATCTCTTGATCTCTCCATTTTGTCTTCCAGTATCTTCCAGAGTTGATGTCTTTTGCGTAACAAACACCCACAACCTTTTGATATTGCAAAGCTTACTCTCTATCAGGTCTCTCATAGACTATCTTGTTGTAGAACAGACAATCGATATCTTTCTTTGAGCAATTAACAAGCCACATAGGATCTAACACACAGATCCTTCTAGCTTCTCCTGTGGACTTGTTATTTAAAGAGATTATTGCTTCAGCTGTAGTTTGATTATACAACCAACTTTCAAACTCATCGTGGAAATCTTGCTCCATTGCCCTTAAAGGCATGTTCTTCAAGCAACTAGGAGGCTTGATATCCAGAGTAATATCCTTTTCACCACTTTCTAAGATTCTTTCAATTCGTCGTGGAAAGTGTGCTTTCCAGTCAGGATATCTTTTCTCAGCTTACAGCTTCACATAATTCCATAACCTCTGATCATGTTGTCTCACATCTAACCCATGGTAAAGTTTTGATATCAGACAAGAACTCAAAATACTGTACTCCCTGTTCTCTTCTGATTGCATAAACTTTCAAGTCTTCCAAATATCCCCATGAGAGAATGTCACCCCAAGAGAGTTCTTTGTCGTGTGTAAAGAATTGTAGTGCCCGAAGTTTCTTTCTCTCTTTTGGCATGACTTTGTACCATTTCTTTCTTTCTTCTGCAAGATTTTCTCTTGGTATGGTATCTGGAATACCTTCCGCAGACACTTTCTCCACTATCTTTCCTCTAATTTCTTCTTCATTTCGATCTTTGAACATTTCTGACAACGAAGGAAATGTTTCATCAATCCCAGAATAATGAAAAAAACTTCATCATCAGATGAATCTGAAGCATCTTCAACAATTACTTCGTTGTAATTATCAGCTTCAAAGGCATATCTTGACTCAAGTACATCTTCAGAAGTTTCAGGAATCTCATCTTCAATATCGAATTTAAATTTACCTTCTTGCAATCCCAATTCCTCTAACATCTCTTCCCTTGTTCTTCTAACCTCAATCTCTTCCTGATTTTTATCTTGTAAGAAAATGACGGTAGGATTTGTGAGGAATACCTGATCCATGTATTGCTTTCCAGAAGTGGAAGTTTCTTGATGATCATCATCTTCTTGCTCGTTGATCTGATCATTCAGAAACTCATCAATCTTTTGCTCATCAATAGGATTCTTCACAATCAATCCTGAAGACCCTTGATCATCGTCATCATTCTTCTTATCATCATCTTTCTTATTATCATCGTCTTTCTCATCATCTTCGTCTGCTTCATCATCTCCAATAAGTTCTTCATCAGAATCACTAACCTCTTCACCTCGAGCTTTCTTTGCTTCTTTTCTCTTTTTCATGATTTTCATTCTGTGAAGAGCATCTTTTACTTTGAGTGGCACTGGATATGCATCACCAATAAGAACAAATTGCTTTGTTTTGAATTCTAATAGCAACACTTCTTTGGCCTTCTTCTTCTTTTGATCAGCAGCAACTCTACGAATGATTTCATCATAATCAATGATTTGAGAAGGCTCTCCAACTAACATGAAGTCTTGATCATGAACAACTTGTTCTTGAGCAACTTGGTCTTGAGCATGTTGATCTTGAGCATGTTCAGCATCAATCATTTCAGCATCAACTTGAAGTGAAGAACCACCAGCTTCTTGAACATCTTCAACTATACTTTTGTTCTTTTGGATAGCATCCTCAGCTAGTCTTCGTTCTCTTTCAAGTCTTCTCTCTTCAACTTTCCTTACTTCAATTTCATTGTAAGAAGCATGAACATCCTTTTTCAAAAGATTTTCCACAACAGAGTATAACATCTTCAGTTGTTCATCTTTCATCACTTTGTCTGCTTTCATGGCTTCCATCTCCAACTTTATTGCTTTCATTTCGTTTGAAGTAGATTCACTCATTTCACTGACCAGCTGATTGAGTGTTTGGTTTACATCTTGGAGATTCTTGTTCAATGAAGAAATTTCTGCCAAAAGAGCATCAATCACTTTAGTATTGCTTTCACCGTCTTCCTTTATTTTATTCATGGTGTGTTCATCCTTGATTATCACCGTTCTAAGTTGATCATGAGCTTTCATTATTTTATTCACTTGCTTCAATAAAAGATCGCGTTCGCTTTCAGCCTTTTCTTTCTCTTTTTCAAGATCTTTGACTTTCTTTGCCAGGACTCTCACTGCTTCATTGTTGAATAAGTCATCATCAAAATTCAGATCTTCCAATGGATCACCTGAAGCAGGTGGAATATTGCTGAAGAAATCATCTGAATCTTTTGGTCATGAGGATGATTCTGGAATCTCTATAGTTTCTGGTACTTTTGGAAATTTTGAACAAAAGACTCCAGTCTCAGTAACTTCAATATAGTCATCGTGACTAGTCTGCTTTTCGGGTTCTGTTTCTTGTGGTTGAGGAGATTCAACATGTTGAGTATCTTTACCATCATGTTCCTTTTGAATTTGACCTTCGCCTTTTCTTGCTCGAACACTTCTTGGAATAAGACCAGCTACAACTGCTTTTCTTTTCTTGATTTGCTTCTTTGGACTCTCAGGATCATAAGTTGAATCTTCTTCGTCTGACCCTTTCTTTTTCTTTGGAGACTTCTTCTTTAACTGAGCTTTTCCTTTCCCAAGAGTAAGTGGATCAAGTTCAGATTCTGATATTGTGGTTTCAGAATCATCATCACTTGAAAGATCTTGAACGACTCCTTCTTGATCTCTAACACTCATTCTTCTTTAAGAAACTTTGAAGAGATTGTGATAACAATTCAGCACCTTCTTGAATAACTGTTGACGGTTCCAGAACTGTTTCATCTATCAACTCATGCTGTTGTTTTCCAGAAGACCCTGCAAAACAGATGTTTGACAAATTTATTAGAAATTTTCACAATATAAAATACTAATTTCCTTATGACTCCCCCTTTCACAATACCCTTTTTCACATTCTTCGGAATAGAAACTGCAGGGGACGTCTTTGGAGTTCTCTTTCTTTTTCCATCTTTTATACACCACCATCTTGTATCTTTCTTATAAAACAAACTCATCTTGTCATCTTCATTATCAGAATTGCTAACTTCATGTCTCCAAGCATCATTTTCAGGAGCTACATAGTTTGGATTTGAAATTTTGCAGATCATTCTCTTTGCTCCTGGATTTGGACCTTTGATCAACCTGCTGATTGTGTCAGGTGTCATGTGCCTCAGGCCCAAAATGTCACTACTTCTCTTTTCTAAACCTTCAAACTGATTATCTATCAACATCTGGACAAACCTAGGATACATAAGGAACCTCTTGCTTCCATCCTTTACATTCTCCGACATGTAATCAAAAATTACTTGAGAGATATTGTACGGTCTGTTTAGTACAAGACAAGCAATGATATTCATGATGTAATCTTGGGTTTCATCATATCCACCTTTTCTGTGTGATAATGCATGAATAACACAATGTGCCATGAATTTATAAGCGTGACTGAAACTTGTCTTCTGCATCCTTCCATTCACACTACCAGCAAAACCCATCCTACACCACAATCCTTTTACTAGACGTTCAGAAACTATGGTTGGCTCACTATCATTGTCTCCTAGATTCAGCACTCTCCTTATATCACCAACTGACACTTTCATCTCCACATCTATATCTCTTCCATTCTCATCGTTCTTAGATACAGCATAATAAATGGTCTTATCACTCTCTTCATATCTTGCAGCACTCCAAAATTGTTTCACATGCGATTCATAAGCTACTGTCTTATCAGTTAGAGCCTTAGAGATTCTGCTCTCTCTCAAGAATTTCGCAATATCTTGAACTATTGTGTTTTCGGTATACACTTCATTCAATACACAATATATATTATGAGCTTTATCCCAATCCTTTGCCATTGTAAATGTTGTGTAAACCAACGAAAACAAGGATCCGTGCAAAGAATTCCGAAATCAGAAAGTCAAAGTGTGAGAGAGAAAGAGTATTGTGCGTGCGGATAGCTTTGACTGACTCTTTGACCCTCTATTTATACTATCATCAGACGCGTATTGTCACCCGGGCGCATTGCCATCCGTGCGTATAGCTACCCGTCCGGATGAACATCCGAATGAGGCATACTTAAACTTTTCAATGGAAACTTTGAATTTTCTCAACTTTTGCCAGTTTTTAGAAATCCACTTAAGTTGCTTGGTTCAAATTAATGACCCAAGTTACTTAATTTGTCGACCAAGTCCAACTTAATGACCTTGGTTGACCTGAAACAAAACATACTGACTTTTGAAATTTTTGTTCAATCATTTTTCTGAAAAATTACAAGTATCAACTTAATGAACTTGTGTTTCACATTTTCAATTACAGATTAGTTATGATTAGCTCCAAACTCATCTTCCATCCCAGAAACTTCCTGCATCTTTTATCACTTTCGAATCCAAAGATCAACTCTCCACTTTGGTTTGTCGGAAAATAAAGCAGAAAAATAAAATCTTTTTGGGATTTTTAATGAAACAGGAAGAATAGAACAGAAATATAAGAGCAGTAATTGTAAACTATTTACAAACATATTTTTTGGTGAGCGTGTTAGGGAATCATATCAGCTTCCGACAAGTTACAAGTACCATTAAGCTTGATTTCATGCCAAACATTAAACAATTCACCTCGATTGTCGATATACTGATCCATCTTAAATTCTTACACACATTTCAATCTGTTCAGGATACTGATTTAGTATTTTAGAGACTTAAACTTATATGTGTGTCCCACCTCTTGAATATACTCCCGTATCCAGAATCCCAATAATCAGTCTTACAGGTGAGTATACTACAATGATATCTGTACATAAATTAGGTATGCGAGGGCCGAGGGATCTCAGGTCGATACTTCCGTATACGCAGAGAGATATCAGCTTCGACTTTAAGGTGTGTCCCCTTTAGAGGATCTTTTTGCATACAACAGCAGCGACTATCAATTTTATTGTTTCATCGGCATGCTGAGGGTTTATGCTACGTTTAAAGCATTTGCAGAAAGTATTATCCAAGGACTAGGTCAGAACTACCGTTCAGCAGAAGTCCCGGAATAATACCCCAGACATCATTGAGAATAAAGACCTAGTATATCAGATTATGAGACCTTTCAAACGAGATTTCAGGGGTTACCTATATATCCAAGTAGTGTTCCCCACGAAATAAGCAAGTAAGATTTTAGGTTTATATCCCGAACAAATATACTAAATGTGTAAAAACCTATCGACACATCATTAGTGAGACTGTTTAACGCATTTTAAACTTTCCATTTCTTTAGCGTACTGAAACCGTCTAGCTGATGTACTATCATTTTCCCTTTTTACACAAACTCTTTTTGAAATTTTATCATGTTTTTGGGTTTTTGAAATTTTCTAATGTTTTTGGCTTTTTCGAATTTTTTATTGTTTTTGTATTTTCTGAAAATAAAACTACTATCTCCCCCTAAAAACCAAAACAAGTAAAAATTCGACAAACCATTGCAGATTGTTTCTCAACATCATCTACAGTGGCACCTTCATCAACGCCAACAATTTCCTCCGCATCCGATAGCAACTTCATACCATTAAGTTTCAAAAGATATTTAAAGCGTGTTTTGTCAAAAGCTTTGGTATGTAAGTCAGCTTTTTGTTCATCAGTGTGGATTTTCTCTATTCGTATCAACTTCTTCTCGAAACAGTCTCGGATGAAGTGATGACGAATTTCAATGTGTTTTGTTTTAGCGTGATGAACAGGATTTTTTGTTATGTTAATTGCTGCCTCATTATCAACAAAGATAGGGGAGTTAAGAAATCGCAAACCGTAGTCTCGCATCTGTTGCTGGATCCACAAGATCTGAGAGCAGCAGCTGCTAGCAGATACATATTCAGCTTCACAAGTGGATAAAGCTACAGAGGTCTGCTTCTTGCATTGCCAGGTGACCAATCGTGGTCCGAAAAACTGGCACCCCGCTGTTGTTGATTTAGCATTCACTTTGCAGCATCCGAAATCAGAATCAGAATATCCTTCGAGCATGAAGTCGCCAACTTTTGGATACCACAACCCAAGAGATGGAGTTCCTTTCAGGTAGCGTAGAATCCTTTTCACAATTACCATGTGCGAAGCTCTAGGATTTGACTGAAATCGAGCCGCGAGGCAGGTTGGATACATAATATCTGGTCTTGATGCCGTCAAGTACATTAATGAGCCGATCATGGAACGATACAATGTTACATCTACCTTCTCTCCGGTGAGATCAGGGTTTATTCCATGGTTCGTCGCTAATGGGGTGGACATTGGTGACATTCCTGACATCCCGAATTTCTCCAGAACATCATGAACGTATTTTGTTTGATGTATGAAAGTTCCCTCGGGAAGTTGATCAACTTGAAGTCCCAAGAAAAACTTCATCTCACCCATTGAAGACATTTCAAACTTCTGCTTCATAACTTGTTCAAAATCTTTGCATAGTTGTTCATTTGTAGACCCGAAAATTATGTCGTCCACGTAAATTTGGACAATCAGAAGATGCCCGTCGACTTCTTTTGTGAAAAGAGTGGCGTCTATTTTTCCTCGAGTGAAGTGGTTGGCTAACAGATGTTGAGACAAGGTCTCATACCAGGCTCTCGGGGCCAGATGTAAGCCGTACAAAGCTTTGTCAAGGAGATAGACTTTATCTTTGAGAATTGGGTCGGTGAAGCCCGGTGGCTGTCCGACATAAACCTCCTCTTTACCTTGCCATAGAGAAACGCCGACTTCACATCTAACTGAAAAACTTTGAATCCTTTCCACGATGCGAATGCAAGGAAGATTCTGATAGCTTCAAGTCTTGCAACAGGGGCATACACTTCGGTGAAATCTATCCCCTCCTGCTGACTGAAGCCTTGGACAACGAGTCGAGCTTTGTTTCGAATGATAACACCTCGATCATCCCTCTTGCATTTAAACACCCATTTGGTATTAATCTTCTGGTGACCATCGGGCAAATCTACTAGCTTCCATACACCAAGCTTCTCGAATTGGCTTAACTCCTCCTGCATTGCATTTACCCATGAATCTTCAGTAAGCGCCTCTTTGTACGTCCTTGGTTCTATCTGCGAGATAAAACAGCTTAATGAGAATTCAGTTTGTAAAGGAGCAACTTTTGTGTAAAAACATGTAAGCCCTTGATCAAGCTGTCTTCAAGTGCGAACGCCTGATTGCAGTTCTCCGATTATCAGTTCCTCCGGATGATAAGAAAGCGTTCTTGGCATCACCTCGCCTGAAACATCTACTTCGCTCTCCAAATTTGTGACGTTTTGATCAGCAACTTGTTCACTAACTGGAATAGTTTGATTTGGAAACTGGATTAGCTCCCCCTCAGAGTCTGAATCATCATGATCGAATATTGGTCTGTTTTCAGATTCTTGATTGTCTTTCTCTACCGTCTGATTTTCTTGAGCAACATCATTTTCAACATCGTCATGTTCTCCAGCATTGCTTGGACCCGCCTCGTCATCATTTGAAGCTTGTCGTTTTCGATAAGATTCTGCTGGGAACCTTTCATCTTCATATTCTCTTAGAATATCCAACTCATCAAAGAACTCTGGTTCTTCTTCTATGTTGAAGGACTCCCACAAAACATCATAATTGAAACGCCATGAGTCACCAGGATTCTGTGGAGGCATTGTGTGACCTTGACAATCAACATTTTGAGCTTCAATAATCCGTTTCAGACTTGGAACGAAGACTCGTCGTAAAGGACTTGCATAACCTACGAATATTCCTTCAATACTCTTGGCACCAAATTTTCCAAAAGGCTCAAGAACAGTACAGGGCGACCTGAACGGTTCAAGATACTTCAGATTTGGTTTTCGGTTATTGATCAACTCAAAGCATGTTTTGTTGAATTTCTTGACAGTGAGAACTCTGTTGAGCATATAGCATGCGGCGGAAACAGCTTCTGCCCAGAAATTTATCGGTAACTTTGAATCAGCAAGCATTGTTCTGGCCGTTTCAATCAGTGTCTTGTTTTTACGTTCGGCAACTCCATTCTGTTGTGGAGTGTACGGAGCACTGAACTCATGCAAGATACCTTTTTCATCACAATATTCTTCCATATTGTTGTTCTTGAACTCAGTACCATTATCACTTCTAATTCTTCTGATACGCCTTTGGTACAAATTTTCAATCTTTCTGAACAACCCCCTTAAACTGTCGAATGTATCCTCTTTCAACTTCAAGAATAACACCCATGAAAATCTGGAATAATCATCAGTCACCACAAGACAATAAAGTTCTCCGGTAATACTTTTGACATTCACAGGACCAAATAAATCCATGTGAAGTCTCTCCAAAGGTCTTGAGACTGAATTGACTTGCTTTTTGGGGTGTGACTTTTTTTTTTTGCTTGCCTTTCATGTAGCTAATGCACTCTTTTTCCAGATGGAAACCTTTAATATGAACTCCCAGAACCAAATCATTGTGCACCAGATGATTCATTTTACGAAGATGAATGTGCCCCATCTTTCGGTGCCACAACTTTGATTCTTTCTCCGTTGCTCTCGAAATAAAACAGTGTGCTTGACCTGTTGTTGTAGTTGCTACAGTCATGTCTAAAACATACAGATCATCCACTCTAGGAGCTCTCATGATGATCCATTCTTCAGGAATAACAAAGCCTGGTTTCAAAATCAAACACTCTTTGTCTATGAAGTGAGTAGTATACATCCGGTCACAAATCTGCAAGATACTTAGCAGATTATTTTCCAGCTCAGCAATGTAGTTAACTCTTTCAAACGTGACGATCCCGTTGGATAACGTTCCTTCACCAATAATTCTACCACCTTGGTTACCCACGAACCCTACATAACCTCCATTAATATTGCTGACATCATACAGCAGCGCTGTCTTTCCTGTCATGTGCCGAGAAGCTCCACTATCCATAATCCAACGTGAAACGGATCTCGGAAGCTCCTGCACATGTCAAAAACATTTAATGAGATTTTGATGCTACCCAAGCCTCTTTTGACTCAGGTAACTTGAAATTAAGGTGAGTTGTTTTAGTGTAAAGTGGCGGAAAGTTTTTATCATTCATTTTAAGTCTTTCAGCAGTCCCAACTTCAACCTCTTTGAATAAGAAAAATTCGTCTTTTTGAGGTTGATTAGCTGATTGATTTTTCTTCACCACATACTTCTTTTCAGAAGTCGATTTTTGTTTCTCATAAAACTTCAAAGGTACATACTTCTTCTTGGTTGAAGATGATGATTTTTCAGTTTCAGACACCTTTTGTGAATCAACTTTCTTTCCAACAACTTTTGGCTTCCATGTTTGTTGAGGTGATGCAACCCGTTGGTAAAATTTATCATTTTTAGATGTCGAATTCTTAACAGGTTCAGTTTTGACCTTAGTGTTTTCATTTTTCAAAACCTTTTTCTCAACAATCAATGGAGCCTTTCCTTTCACAACATCTCTCTTGATAGAATTTTTCACAGTTTCAGTCTTAGGCTTCAAGTTGGTACACTTTCGTGCAATATGTCCAACTTGATTACATTTGAAGCATGTTCGGGTGTCAACTACCCGACTTGAGCCTTCAGACTGAGGCTGTGAGGCCTTCTTTTCAAAGAACTCTTTGTTTGATTTTAAAAAGATTTCAGACTCTTCATCAGAAAGTGAACTTGAACTGTTCACAAACACCTTTTTCACAGCAAACTTCTTGTTCTGAACATTCTTTTTCTGATAATTCTTACCACCCTGATATCCTCCCGACCATTTATTTTGATTGTTGTTAGAAAAACGTGGTGGAATAACGGGTTTCTTATAGTAAGCTTTATCTTTCTCAAAATTCATTTGTCTCTTTGTCTGTTTCAAACCGTTTACTTCAGACAAATCAATTTCAACTAGTTTGAAAACATTTTTCAATTTGTTCACATTAACATTCTCCAGAGGAAACTCAAAGTCTGAATACAACTTATCAGAACCAGACATCTTGTACATCACAAGACCCGGTTCATCATTTAAGTTGTTTTTAGATTTTGGTTTCGGAATGTAACTGTTCAGAAAACATTCTTCATCTTCAGTCGAATCACTATCCAAGACACTTTCAGCCATGCCTTTTATGATTTCAGTTTGAACACTGTCATCGGATGATGATGAAGAAAATGTCACATCAATTGTTTCTGGCAGTTTTATTTCATTTGTTTCAACATCATCATTAACCAATCCTGATTGCTTCCTTGAAAAATTATTTAGAACAGGTGGTGGAACTTGATGAAACCCCACCCCTATTCCATCACAGTATACATCTTCGCCAGCTTTGTTTTTCCCAATGGGTTTTGGAACAATGTGTTGCAAAACAAAGCTTGCAGAGTTGTAACTGCTCAGTTTCAAATTAATACGCTCATTCTCAATCTTAGCTTCTTCAAACTGAAGCTTCAATTTTGCAATTTCATCAAGTTGTTGATTGATTAACTCTTCTTTTACCCTCAGAACCCCGGATAGTTGAAGATTTTCTTTCGTTGTTTTACTGTTTCTCTCATCAGAATCTTTAACCGTTCGCTTTAGCTTCTCAAAATTTTCAGAAATTTTACGATTTTCAAGAATCAACTTTTCGTTTTCTTTTCTTATTCTTTCAATGTCATTTTTATCAGCTAATTCTTTTGATCTATCATTCGAAGCTTTCAGCATTTTGTCACGGTTTAAGATTTGATTTTCAACACTTTTGACTTTACTAGTCAACTCTTCAATCTTCTTACCACTGAGGTAAGTGATTGTACTACAAACTTTGCACTCTTTCATGCAATTTTTGCAGTCATTTTCAGATTTATCTTTCTTACCTGATTCAAGTGTACCATTTGTACTGACCTTGTTTGTTGACTCAGTTCCAGAACTAGAAACTACCTCAAGTTCTTTTGCTGCAAGAACTTTTTCAGCCATCTTCCTCAAGTTTTCTGCCGTTAGCTCTTGTGATGTATCAATGATCCCATCATCAGCATTCTTTGACTTTGGCTTCTGTTCTGCTTCTTTGACTTTTTCTTCTTTCTCTACTTGTTTCTCATCACCACCTCCCCACCATTCTCTTTGTCTCGCTTCTTCTTCCTCGGCAAATTGTTGTGTAAGAGCATCAACACTGATGGAATCTGGGTCAACTGCAATGTTTCCTTGAGGATCAAGGTAACATTCTCTGTCGGCATCCCACCTTTTTGCTCTTTTAGCTTCTTTGTAAGTGTTATAAATTCTGTTCATTCTGGTTTGGGCTTTCATTCTTCGGTTGACGAGTTTTTCTTCTTCAGTTCTAATATCTTTAAAAGGAATAATCTTCGTCACGAATGCATAACCCACCGCATCTTCCTCAGGCAATAGTTCGCTCCAATCATAACCTTCGTCATCATGGATCACGGCAAGAGCTCTAGACTTCTCTTTGTTGTCTTCAACTTGCTTCAATCTAGGTGGCTCAGATTTATTCTGGTGATAGATTGCTCTCTTGTAATAATCATCTCTGAAAGGGTTTTCTGACTCATCAGCATATGCATTTCTGCATTCTCGTTTGAAGTGACCTTTCTGCTTACATTTGAAGCACGTCACCTTCGATTTATCAAACCCCAGCTTAGTAGAAGCACCACCAATTGTCTTTCTGCCGGTAATTTCCATGAAACGTTGTGCTCTACGAACAGCACTGGCCATAGCCCAACGAATATCGATTAACTCCATTTCCTCGGGATCAATCTGATCATAATCTTCTTTCGTCAGATTTGTGTTACCTATCTTCCCGGCTACTAACCCTTCATACGACTCTAACACAGATGCTAGAAAGATCATCTGCTGTTTAGCCGACTCCTCATCAAAACTCTGAGCATTTTTCAAATCTACTGCAATGTTGCATGAAAACACGTTCTTTGGAACAGATTGTTGTTGACTTGAAGAATTTGAAGAAGATCCCTGACTTGGAGTATTGTATAAAAAACCTCCATGAAAACCACTGTTTGAACTTGGACTTTCTTTACTTGAAGTGTTTGTGTTTTCAGCGGAGAAAGCAGTTCTTGGAGAAACATTCTTAGGAATCATACTCTTTGGATAGTACAGCTCCATGTTTTGTTGGTATGATGAATGATTTACTTTGTGAGTTTTCTTTATCTCCAATTCATGACTCTCTAGTCTTTCAATCAGCAAGTCGACAGTCAGATCTTTAGCTTTGATTGTATTCTTTAACATCAGTGCATAGTACTGCCAATCCATCTCGTCTGGTAGTGAATCGAACAGTTTGTCAACTAGCTCCTCTTGAGGATAGAGAATTCCGTGCCTTGCCAATTCCAACTTTAAGTGTCTAAATCTTTCAATCATTTTACAAACAGATTCACCTTTTAAGCATCCGAACAAATCAAACTCCTTTCGCAGCAATTTCTTTTTGTTTTTTATTATTTCTTCACTTCCTACACATTTTTTATTTAACTTTTCCCATAGATCTTTTGCGTTTGTGTATTCAATGAGTGAAATAATGTCGTCTCTTACGGACTGGTGAATCAAAGCGATGCATTTTTGTTCAGCTATAAAGTTCTCTACGGATTCACCTTCTGACAAATTCTCACAATCTTGTCTTTCTGAAGCATAACCGTTCTTTAAGTTCTTCCAGCTCTGATATGCGAAAGCTTTCAGCCATTCTTCGAATCTTTTTGCCCACCGATTATATTCTTCGATTGCCATTAGCTTTGGTGGTTTGTTGTAGGTACCATATGCACTTTCAACACTTAGGGCATCGGATAAAGTTTTCTTCGGGTTCGGATTATCATTTGACTGGTTAGAAGTATTGTCTCCGGAATTACCCGCGAAAGCATACATCTCACTGAAGGGATTCATGAATTCTTCCATTTTTAAGTACCTGAAACAATTTTCAAACAATTAGACTATTTTTACAAATTCTAAAAATATCAAACACTAGAACCGGATAGTTATCCGTTCGAGTAGGAAAACGGATGATAACAAAGTCTATCCGCACGGACAGTGATCCGCTCGGATGGTTGTGCGTACGGGTAACTTTGACCTTTTGACTTTTCCGGTTATCTGCACGGGTTGTAATCCGTGCGTGTAACAATGATGATGTCAGCAAACAACTTGCAGTATCTAACTAATCCAAACCGTTCAGACAGTTGTCCGCACGGGTGAATGACGTCATCAAATACGAACAACTAAACATGATTTTCGATGAATTTGATCTAGTTTTAGGTTGAATCTGATTATGAAACTAAGTAGGATTATACTTTGAATGATTTCGAGTCGATTGATATCGATTTTAACAAATTTTAACCGTAAATTCTTGCTCAATTTTTAAAATTTTCTGATTTTATGGTGACAAATGAAGAACAAATGTAAAATCTGAGTAGATGTAGAAGAAATCTGTCAAATTTCCGGTGAAATTTGAATCAAATCGGCAACAGAAGTCAAATCTCCGGTGAAATTGGACTTTGGTCGGCGAATAAAGCTTGAATTCCGGTGAATTCAGTGTCGTTGATCTCGATTCAGCTCCCTGGATGCTCTGATACCACTTGTTGGTCCCGTTGATACAGGATCTGATCGTAGGAACAAGATGAATCGATTTCGTCTTAATGTGCGGAATCCATTATGACGAATCAAAGATGTGTGCAACACAGAATTCAACGTTTAACTGCTTGTCTGTTCGTTCTATTAACTGTTCTGAAAGTCACAAGATCCGATAGAAGTACAGACTATCCGTGCGTGTCAAAAAGTTCTTACAAAGTAGCACCGGACCTCCTATATATAGACAAACTCAGGAACCTAATAAGTGTTGTACGTGCGGGTGGGCTACCCGTGCGTATGGCTACCCGTGCGTATTACCATCCGTGCGTATTGCCATGCGTGCGGATGAACTAAACAACACTTTTACATACAAAAACTATTCCTGAGTTGTCCTGCTAACTACATACATACATAAACATAGAATACAAAATATGACTACATGCTGACGGAAGCTACAAACGTAATGTACTAACAAAGATCCCTTCAAATCTCTGTCCCTAGATGGTCCAAATGTGCAGAATTCTTGGCTGCATTTATAGAAAACGACAGCGCACTGGACACGGCCCCGTGTGCAGGTAGAATTCTGACACAGTTTGTCCGTATTCTGACGTAAAAGTCAGAAGGGAATCTTTTGGTGGACACGGGGGCGTGTTGGCTGGACACGGCCCCATGTTGAAGGGCTGTTTATGAAGTTTGTCTATTGTTTTAAGGAACTTTTCCGGATCAGGTGGTTCCTTGCTGGATGGAACAACCCCAAAGTGCCTAAGATACCTTAACTGACCTAGGTTAAGACGAGAACGCAAGAGGTTGTCGGTGAGGGGGATTCCTATGCTATATATAGGTGGACAAGTCCAACCCTTTTCCGGGCTCTTGTTAAAGAAGGTGTATGCCGAATCGCTCAGGTCTATGTATGCATCGAACGAAGTCGATGGGGAGCCCTTCACGGCACAATCGACACAGGGACGACTATTGTCCAAGTCTTCGCTAGAGTCGAAGGTATTATCGGGAGCAACGAGGTTGTTTGAATGCGATCCCAACACTTCTTCTTGGTTATCATCTTGAGATGAATTTAGAAAATCCATCCTAAGTTCCTTTAACCAATCAAGAATCAGATCTTCTAGTTGAAATAGTTCATCAAGAAGCATTTCCCCTAAAATATCTGGTTGGGCGCCTTCAAGGGAGAGATAAGGATTATTTTTACTTTCGCCCCTCTTAAGGATACAGGGAAACGATGGGTCTATATAGTGGGGCTTATAGTTTAGAAAGTAACATTCTAATTCTTTATGTCCGCCTCCACATAATTGACACCACGTACCATAAGAGTGCTGAAAGTAAAAAAAATCATCATCGCTCATTTTTGTGTCAGAATTTACCAACCGTCGGGATCTTACGGTTATGTTTTCAGTAACTGAATCTTGGGCACGGGGGCGTGTTGAGTGGGCACGGCCCCGTGTTCAGCGAGCAAGGCCCGTGCTGAGTTCTGCAGAAGCTGAAAAATTAAGAAAATCCTAAAAAAAAATAAAAAGAAAAAAAATGATTAGGCCGTTGATTCCTAACTTTCTTAAAATCCTTGTGTCCCCGGCAGCGGCGCAAAAAACTTGATGTGCGTGAAGTGTGTTATATTTTAGGTATGTATTTTAAGCCCTTTTACACTTTTTTAGCCAAGTTTTAAATTTATAAAACACGATATTTAATAACACTAAACAAACATATGGGCAAGTGCACCCATCGTGGACGTAGTATAGTGTTGGTAAGATACCGAGGTCGTCCAAGGACACAAGAGCTTTTAGTACCGGTTTATCCTCAACGTCTAATCAAATCAAAAATGTTAGAAAAAGATTTTAAACTAAGAAAATGAAACTAACTAAAATGCTGAAAATAAAATAAAAAATAAAAACTGATAGACAAGATGAATCACTTGGATCCGACTCGTGTGTTAGTGTAACCTTTGATTATTTTCGCACTTTTGCACTTGTTTAAGAGATTATCTTAGTTATTGTAGTAGGCCCCTCTTTTGAAGGCGACGTTACCCTCAACCCAGTAGTTTGAGTCAGCAAGGATACAATCCTAAAAGGGTCGGATTATTGAAAGATAATTAATTAAGTTATTAATGCATAATGTGGTAGGCCCCTCTTTTGAAGGCGACGTTACCCTCAGCTAAGTAGTCTGAGTCAGCAGGGATACAGTCCTAAGTAGCTGGATTAAAGTTTTAATAGTAGTTTAACTTATGAGGGGATCAAAGAGTTTGGACCCCCGCCATCCAATACCTTTGGGTATTGAAGGAGGTCCTACTAAATTTGACCCAGGTCCCTTGCAGGATCTCTAAACGCTGAACAACGGCAAGACTCTTACCAAACCATTCCCTTAACCCCCGACCAGGTAGCCAACATACCTTCAAATAGACCGTGGAGATATGAATGGTGAAAATCTTTTATTTTATATTGACAGTAAAATAATGCCAAGACACCACGGACAAACGATAAGGAAGAATCACCTTCAACATAAGAAACTAGTAATTAAAGTCATTAATACAAAACCAATTAAAAAGTGCAAAAGATTAAAAATAAAAATTATTACACTAAACACTTGTCTTCACCAAATGTTGTAAGAGACTTAGGCAAACATGGCCTTTGATTGTCAAGAACTCTTACGATCAATCTTGGATCCCGAGACGACTCACACACTCTATGATGGACAATGGATGATGGTGGTGGATGATGGTGTTATGGTGGTGGTGGGTGGTGGGTGAAGTGTGAGAGAGGTGGTGTGCCAAGGGATGAGTTGAAATGTCTCCAAGCACTCCTATTTATAGGCTGAACAGAAGCTCGGGCACGGCCCCGTGTCCATCCTTGTCTCTCTCCTCATTAATTGTAATTCGCAATTACAATAAATGCGCCTGCAGGAATCTGACCACGCCCCCGTGTCCGCTGGGCACGGCCCCGTGGTAGGCAATAGAAGCTTCTAAAGGTTTGTCTTTTCTGCTGCTTCTTGGGCACGGCCCCGTGCTCGCTGAGCCCGGGGCGTGTTCAGTCTTCTGTTTCCTTGGTTTTGCTTGGGAAGATGCTGTTGAGGGGTCGGGCATTCCACTTTTGCTCCCTTTCTTGTATTTATGTTAGATTTTGCTGTCTTTTTGCTTCTTTTGTTAATTTGAGCTCATTAGTACTAAAAAGGGTTAGTTTTTTTGCCATAATTGATATAATTTATATGTTGCATTTTGCGCATATCATTTATTTATTTAAAAATCTTGGCTTCGAGAATTTTGGACTTCAAATCTCAAAATTCTTCGGTTGAAGTCTACTGTTTTCCTCCGAAAACATCTAGTTCGCTAACAACCATTGGCTCTGATACCAACTTCTGTCACAACCCAAAAACGTCGCAGCGGAATATATAACGTAGTGGAGACGGAAGTTGGTGCCCATTTATATCTTGATAATCGATGCATTAAATTGTTGGACATATTATCTTATTTAAAACCTAAGTTTTAAACATTTCGTTTTTAACATGACACAACCATGACATAGTTAAGTTGTTTTTATCCTCACCGATCTTATTACATTCGTGCCAGAAAGTTTTAAAAGTCAGTCCAACATTTTAAGTAACAATACACGCATCAACAACCATAAGATACGCCATAATTCCCTAAGCCGAACTCAAGTACATGTAGAACACGTTAAAATCAAGTGTCAACAGAAAGGAATGTGAGCTCACGTATTCACTTACAAACAATTTTATTCCAAGGAATGTTTATTTGAAAACATCCATATAATTTTAGAAAGTCCATTTTCACACCCCGACCACGTAAAACAACAAAACGTGGCGGAAACATTGGGGAGTGTTGTAACAGAATCATTGTTTCATAACCATGGATTAAATAATTTTGTTTTATTAAATCATTGAATTCTTTGTTCTATTACAACTCAGATAAATACAAATATTATCTTTCAAGTTTTAAAGTCGCTAAGGCATGAGTCCATCCAAAGTGTAGCATGTATCAACAATCATCACATAGCAGCACCTGAAACATGTGTAAAAATAGGGACGTCAGCATAAAAATGCCTGTGAGTTACATAGGTTTTATTGAAAATCGAATTCATGACTTGTAAGTTTAGATAAAAATATTTAATCAAAAATAGTCATGATCCTTAAAATATTTTCCTTTATAAACCATTTTAAAATTTATACGAAATCAGATAATATGACAGAATGATGCATAACTAAATAATTAAGTAAAATGAGTTTGAATAAAATATATTGTTTGCAAAACAATATTTTGATAAAAGGGTTTATTGTATATAAAATGTACTTTGGTTTTAAGGAAGTCGAATAAGTAATATATTAAAATATATTTCGGTTCCAAAATGGTTAAATAGATAGTATATTGAATATACTTTAGTCGTCAAAATAATAGTTTTCAGTAGTATATCAAAAGTATACTTTGGTTTTATTAATAACATATTAAACTATGTTTTGGTTTTATAAACAACATATTAAACTATGTTTTGGTTTTATCACTAACATATCAAAATATGCTTTGGTTTTATGAATAACACATTAAACTATGTTTTGGTATTATAACTAACATATCAAAATATGCTTTGGTTTTATGAATAACATATTAAACTATGTTTTGGTAATTAACTAAATATATATTGGTTTTGTACAATATCACATATGAGAGCATATCAAACTATACCTTTGGGAGTATAACTAAATATACAATAATAATGTGATTTGGAATTCATTCAGACCTAGTGCATCAAAATACACATTTGAGACTATAGAAATACCACAAAGGCAATCCCTATTTGGATAAAATATCGGTTTCTGACATCCATGACAACAGGAATGGGGTGTCAAATCCTATAGCGCTATATCATAATACCAATTGGTCTGGTGAACATAAAATAAGTACAATTCAACAATTAATTTTATAATCTTTGAAAAATGAGTGTTTAAACCATAAATAATCATTTAGTTTGTCAAAAGATAAGTACTAATATGTATAATCAATTATACTTTGAAATCATGAACATAACAAATAGGTACACATGCTTCACCCTAAAACATTGAAAACAGTAAAAGAGGACTATGTACTCACTTGAGAATGCTTAGAAGTCTTGAATAACAACCAAGCAACGCTAGAGGGATCACGGAATCAAACGACACCTAATATATATAGGTAACTATTTAAATAAATCGGACCTAAATTGGATGATCGGATAGGATGAGGTCTCGTAAACCAAATGAGTATTGGAACTCATATGATATGGTTTACAAAGCCTACATACTAAAGCGAAACCTAACCTAAGTGCTTACGACCCATTGCGACCCGTTTAGGTAGCTTACGCTACTTTAACGCGTCGTTCGCGTAAAAGGCGTTCGAAATGCCTAACTAGTCCTATGACAAGTATTATATGCCTTAACGTGTCTAATAAAGTTACCTAATCAGTTTAGATATCAAAAGTTATGTTACATATGCTTAAAATGAATTTTCGCGTAAAAGGGCATTTTGGTAAGTTTCCTAAGGCATATATACTACCTATCATACAACTACTTAAACGAAGTTACCATAAGGTATAACCTTGGAAGGTTATTCCCTATACAACTATGGTCACCTAATGTGTTTGGTCGGATCCTAATGATCAACCAAATGGGTCGGGTTCGAAAGTATAATCTATTGATTAGATCACTTACCTTACGACCCTATATAAGCACAAATCTAAAAAGTGACGAGTTAAACATGTTAAAACATGTTTAACGAATTTAGAAAACATGTTTGGTATCAAAACAAATGGTTTTGATACCTAAAAGTAGTTTGGTTACAAAATACGCAAGAATACGCATTTTGGCCGAAACTACGACTCGTCACTAAGCCTAGATAACGTGGTAATCAGTAGGTATAGCCACAAAGGGCTATGACCATCGTGATTACGCTCACGTTATGAAGTTCAAACTAACTTCGTGTGACCATTGACTGGTCAATGCAGAAAGTCAAACAAAGTTTGACTTTCATGCTAAAAATGCATAAAAGAACGAAAGAATACTTACAACGGGTCCAAGAACGGAAGTTTTGATCCGATTACTCTCAGGTATGAAGTGAATACTTCAACTTAGAGAGCAAATTCAGATCAAAGTGTGCCCCTTGTTTTGTGAAACCATGGGAGCCCCTAAAATGTGCTTCAATCTCAGCAGTCCAAGTGTGCCCCTTGTTTTGTGAAACCATGGGAGCCCCTAAAAGAGCCCATAGATTGTTCAAAACCGTGTGCAAGAGTGGAAGCCCAGCTGCTGAATTGAAACGGCTGGTTTTTGCTGATATGCAGCTTTTACGCGCCCCGTGTAAGAGTCATACAGGGGCTACGCGGGCCGCCTGAAATCCATAGTTCAGCAATAGTTTTAATAATTGCAGTTTTGGTCCCTGCATGCTTCTAAGCTCACTTCCGACACATTTAAGGCCCGTTAAACCATTTTCAAGGCTCTACAATGATGCCTAAACATGAGGGACATGAAACATCTTCAAAAATATGTCGGATGTCGGTTCGTTTGGTCGTACGATCACGTTATTCGGTTAATTACGATGAAACACGAACGGACGTGAAAAACGATCCAAATCACGCGACGAATGGAATTTTATCATGCCAATCACTAAAACATAATATTTTAATGATTACATAAATTTTTGGATGTCCGGATGTATTCAGAACGTAGGATATGCGCGTAAATGCAAACTTATGCACTTTTTGACGCTTTTAGTCCCTATTCATCAATAAAGTTTATTTTAGCGCACAAAACACCTCAAAGCCTATTTCTGAGCTATGTAAAGGATATTTAGGGCATATTTAACTTATGATCAAGTTCCGGAATGTTCGTTACAGTACGAATCAGCATACTTTTGCAGTTTGTCGAAATTAGTCCCTGTAGGCGAATAAACTTGATTTCAACACACCAAACCTTTCAAAACTTATTTCTAAGTTATGTAAAGGTCATTTGAGGTATGTTAAGACTATGTCACTGTTCCGGAGTGTTTTTTGCATTAAACTAGTTATATTTACGCATCAGATTGCGTATAACCTTCCAGAAAGCGATTTAGAGCTCGAAATCGAACAAGAATTGATATGTGCAAACAATATTCATATTTATACCAATCCCAAGTATGAAATATAATATTTCATTGGTTTGGTATTTGTTTAGTGGTTGAAGTGACACAGGTGTCACATCCATTTTACTTCCTTAATAAAATCCATGGGCCTTCCGTCGGTTCATCAATCTGACAACAATAATATTGCCCAGGTTTTGTATATTAAATTATTGCATCAACTTTCAGACTCGTATGTTACCTAGACGATACGAACTATATATTAACCATGCAGGGATAATCAAAGCTAGACAATAAACAGAATATCAATTCGTCGTTTGACTTGACACGGGGCGACCGCGTGCAATACTTAAATGATCAAACGTCATCATGGGCGCAGGGTCCTCTTGAAGGACAATATGATGTCTGCCTCACGTACAATATATATATATATATATATATATATATATCCTACTAATATGACAATTTAATACACGATGTTGTACGAATTCCCCTGACACTCCATTATTTGAGACCCAGTTAAGAATTCGTCCCCAATTGTACGGTCATGTTTCACTTAGGAAATATCGTACTTTCAATATTCATTCATCAAAAACGTTTTACTTTGAAACGTATGACTTATCAAATTTCAAATATTTTCAATGAAAATATATATTTTATATTAAAAGGTATGTTTTATTTCGAAAACATTATTAAACACTTTTATTGACGTGTTCTACCCCCCCCCCCCCCAAATACATACAAAGCAGTATAAGAGGGGTTTAGTGACACTCACATTTGGGTGCGTATTTTAAATAGCGCAATCCGAGAGATTGATTTCTACATGTCCTATTATTTATAGGAACGATTTTAAATCAATATACATAACACAAAAATCCTAAGTTTCTCTGTTTCTTAGAATTGTCACATAACTTTGAGATTTTCTCTAAAAGTTATCATTCTTGATTATGTTGGTACGTTAATATATATATATATATATGGTAGGGATCCTAAGAGAAGTCCACCCTATTTGAGAAACTTGAGAAGCATTCTGGACCACACATTTTCCTAAGCTTTTCGTAATATACACATACGTATAGTTTAAAATTAAATATATACATATGTGTGTTATTCAAGATTTTACTATATACATATATGTATATAGTCAATTTTAAACTATACATATGTGTATATTACGAAAAGCTTAGGGAAAATGTGTGGTCCAGAATGCTTCTCAAGTTTCTCAATTAGCCTAGTGCTTCTCACATGATCCTTACCCTATATATATATATATATATATATATATATATGAGTCCATGTATATAATTTTATGATTTTGTGACTTGAACGATTTTGTTGGTGACCATTATTGTGTCAATCCGCTAACTCTCCCGTTTATACGCAATATATCTACGATTTGTGCGTCGTAATATATATACATAAATGTTTACATAATTTAACACCGATACACGCTAAATCTTGTAAACTTATCTATTTTGTCATTTTTAAATCAAATATACATAAAACATCTCAAAAGTGTCAAATTTCATGCTCAACAAACAGGTTACACATTTAACACGATTTTTACCGTTTCTACCGCACAAAATGCACAAATATACACGCATAATACAAATCTTTAAGATCATGTTAAAACTTAACATATTTTCACATTCTCATGTTTAAATCACATAACACATTTTAAAACATAAGGTTCACCCAAAATTTTTCCTATACTAGTGTACATTGAAAAATGCGTATTTTAGCGATTCGGTAACGATTTCGGGCATCGGAAGTCACGTATGACCAACCAAACACCATGTAAAGTTAAAATTAGTTAAAATACTAATTTTTAAACTAAAAATATCAGTTTACTTACTGATCTAATTCAGTTTTATAAAATCACTCGAAAAGCCGATTTTGACCGTTTTAACGCATAGTTTTACGTTCAACGTTACTATAATCATCCCAACTCGAAACGACTTAATATTTTAACACAATATATGTTATTTACTGATTAAAATAGTGGTTATAATCAGCTTAGTGCAGTTTTTGTTTAAGTCACATAAATCATGCGATTTCACGTATTTTACAACCTTTAATGCACCAAGTACAACATGCAAAGCTAACAAACATTATGACAAAGTTATATGCCACTAAACACTTTAAAATAACTTTATTTTAGTGTTTATAATCTGCTCATAACTTATTTTTACTAAATCATACTCAAATCACCTTTTTACAATCACATATCATTCATGCATACTCGTGTACAGGTATCTAAAGCACATATATCATATTATCATCATCCAACATAATCTTAAATGCATCAAAGACTTTTATTTAACTCATGTTTCAAATATTCAAACATTTCATACTTCACATCTTCATCATCAAATCATTCATACATGAATACAAGTGTTCTTACATTTATAAGTATATAATCAAAAATTACATGCATACATTCACATATACATATATGTACACGAAATGTATTCACCCAAATGAACTCCCAAAAGTTTACTTTTTCATTATTTCCCTTTCAAAATCATGAAACACTATCATTCTTTTATGACATTTTTGATTCATGCATGTATTCTATCATTCAAGAATCATATTATTCAAGAATCACTCAATCAAAAATCAAAACACAATCACATATACATACATATATACCCACGGCTACACACACACACACACATATTCATCCATTTTTATTTATTCAAAAACCCATCTGTTTTTAGATTTCAAGTTTGTGAAATATTCCAAGATTTAAGAGAAACCATCTTTTGTAAGTAAATGTTTATAAACAAAATCAAGAATAAGAAGGATAAAGGTTCATACCCATGATGAACACTATAACTAGTGTAAGGTTTATTATGAATATGCTTGAGTTTTCCTTCGTAAGAGCTTGGTTCATCGTTTTCTAAGTATGAAATCATCAAAAGCTCACTAGTGGAAGATGTATGAGAGCTTCAAATACTTGGATTTGATAAACAAAAATTGAAAGTGAGGGTGTGTGTATGGTTTACGATTATAGGGAGGAGAGAGAAGGAAGAAATGTGAAGTTTGTGTAAGATCTTGATGTGCATGTGTGACACTTGTTCCATTTAACATTTCCAAGATTTTGAAAGTAGGGTGGCATCAACACATGGCACAAGAGATGGGGAGGTGGGTACTCTAATTGGCCGCCACCTATATGCACACTCACACACTTTATATATACATAACACATATATATCATATATAGAGTAAAAACCGGTGTTTTACTGAATACCGGGTATTTTATCTAGCATTTTAATCCCGTTTTAGTGCGTTTTAAATTATTTTTAACGCTCCATAAAAATAAATCCGCCAAAATATTACTGAACAATATTTTGTTTGCCTGGACTGGCTACGTTGTCGATATTTGGCAGTTTGCGCGCTGTGCTGCGCGGTACGTGCTTAAAATCACAAAAATAGGGATTTAAGCGTTTTTATTTATTTTTATCATTCTATAGTAATAAAATCATCAAATTATTATTAAAATGATTATCAGTTGCCTTGACAGGTTGTGTTGACAGTATTTTGTCGGTACACGCGCTGCATCGCTCTGTACGCGATTAAACTCCAAAAATAGCGTTTCTTAGCGTTTTAATTTATTTTTCCTCACGAATAGGATTAAAATTATTATTCTAATCATAAATGACTATTGTTAGGATTTTAACACTGATCTGGTGGTCACCGACGTTCGTTTCGCATTTTAATCGTTACGCGATAAGCGTTTATCTTACCGTTGCCAACATAATTTTTACCAAGGTTTAAATTTACCAACTCATTAAATTTCACATATAAACATCATAATTAGTTAAATATGGCCTTTTATCTATTCACAACATGTGTTACAATTGTACGGTACGGCTTGAAAATCCGGGTGTCACAGTTTCTACGCGGCCTGCGAGAGCACATCAGACAGAAATATTGAATCTGGTCCAATTCAACTGTTATGATGGTTTTTAACCCCTGATTTTGGTATAACTTGTGCTTGTTTTTAATGGCCCATTTTTTAGAAAACCATGTGCCCAAGTGTATGGTTAAGATCAAGGCACGATTTGCGAGAAACGATCCTAACGGTTGTGGGATTTCTATAAATACCCTACACTTTCATTTCTTGCAGCTCACAAATCCGATTCAATTGCTCTAAGTTGGGGTATAGCACTTCATACCTAAGCAATTTGAATCAAGATTTCCTTGCTTGGACCCTTTATAAGTATTCTTTCGTGCTTTTTTTGCGTTTTTAAGCGTAAAAGTCAAACAGTGTTTGACTTTCTGCTTTGACCACAAATTGGTCAACACGAAGTTTGTTCGAACTTCGGAACGTGAGCGTAATCACGATGGTTATAGTCCCATGTGAGTACACCTACTGATTACCACGTTGATTAGGTGTAGTGACGAGTCATAGTTTCGGTCAAAATGCGTATTCATGCGTATTTTGCAACCAAACTATTCTTGGGTATCAAAACCCTTTGTTTTGATATCTGTCACACCCCGACAGTGTTAAAACAACAAAACCGCGGCGGAAACGTCGGGGAGTGTTGCAACAGAATTATTGTTTCACAACCTTGGATACAAAAAGTGTTTCGTTTTATTGATTCACTAAGTAATTTACATTGTTTTAACACAAAGCAAACGAGTTACATAACGACTAATATTGTTATTATGTCACTAAGGCCTCGTCCAAATCCTATGTGACTCATGCATCCTAGTAATCATCATCAAGCATCAACAACTGAAACATATGTGAAAATAAAGTCAGCAAAGAAATGCTGGCGAGTACATAGGTTTTATAGGAGTGTCGGATTCATGGCTAGTTTAAATGTTGCAATACTTTATTAAAAACTTTGTTTTGAAAAGAGTATAATATTGCAACTTAATTAACCAACTCAAATCAAGCGAGTTATAGTTTATAAAACCTTGTAGCCATGATTCTTAACCCAAAAAACATTTGTTTTAGTAAAGCAATTTGTAAAACATATCGTATTAAATCATTAATAAAATCTCGTTAATAAAACTCGTATGGTTTATATTATTTCGAAAACCAAGTTTGTGTGATATCGTTCCAAAATCGTTTACCCAAGTGAACTAAATAACGCCACGGTATGTAATATGTTGAAAATACTTATATATAAGAAGTACCAGCGGCGTATCTACCATGTTTTCGCCATATTACCCCCGTCTCGTTATCTAAACACTTAACCAAAAACCAATCGTTTATCAAATTCGTTTAATCTTGTATGAATCGTTCCCAAATCGTTAACTCGTTCAAATCGTTTAAATCGTCCTCGTTTTAAGTGTGAAAACTATTTGTGGTCGCCTCGCTAATAACATTCAAACCTTCGTGACTCGACTATCTCGTTCTCGCATTAATAAACCACCAAAGGGTAAATTAACAAACATCAGATTCAGTCGCTACCCACAACCCCCACACATAACCATGGGTGTAGTAAAGTAACGGGATTTGTCGGATCCTATGGTACCATAACCTAATACTGGTCGGTTGGGCCAAAATTAATGAATGTCATTTGTTATGTAACTACAACCAACAAGTTTTGTTCACTTTATTGAAATCGTTATTAGTTTAGTATAAACCATCTTAATCATTTTTTTTTTGAAATCATCGTTATAATATCGAAAAATCATTTTGAAAACCATCGTTAAAACCTTGAAAACATTTAGCACATATGAATCACCCCAAAACAATTGAAAAAAATAAAATAGGGGAACTATGTACTCACATGGAGTGCAAAGTATCCTCAATCAAATAGAACTTCAACAAACTCGAGCAAACCAGAGAAATCAAACAGCACCTAGTAATCGAATCACTAGTCAAACAATAGACGCCTAAATCGGAAGATCGGACAGAATGAGGTCTTGTAAACCAAATGAGTGTTGGAACTTATGTGAAATGGTTTAACAAAGCCTACATTCTAAATCGGAACCTAACTTAAGTGCTTTCGACCCATTGCGACCCATTAAGGTAACTCACGCTACTTTAACGTGTCGTGCGCGCAAAAGCGCGTTCAAGACGTCTAACTAGTCCTATGATAAGTATTATATGCCAGTACATGTTTAGTTATGTTAAATAATTAGTTACGTGTCAAAAGTTTGGGTTACATATGCTTAATTACCAATTATGTATGAAAAGGGTATTTTGGTAATTTACCAAAGGCATATAAACTACCTATCATGCGACTAATTAAACCTAAGTGACCATAAGGTATAACCTCGGAAGGTTATTCCCTATGCTACTATGGTCACTAAACATGTTTGGTCGGATCCTAACGATCGACCAAACGGGTTGTGTTCGAAAGTCTAAGCGGGTGTTTAGTCCGCTTGACTTACGACTCTACACAAGCACCAAACTAAAAGTGACGAGCTAAACATGCTAGAACATGTTTAGTTAAGTTAGAAAACAGGTTTTGATATCAAAATAAACGGTTTTGATACCCTAGAGTAGTTTGGTTACAAAATACGTATAAACACGCATTTTGGCCGAAACTACGACTCGTCACTACGCCTAGTCAACGTGGTAATCAGTAGGTATAGTCACAAGGGACTATAACCATCATGATTACGCTCACGTTGCAAAGTTCAACGGAACTTTGTGTTGACCATTGACTTGGTCAAAGCTGAAAGTCAAACTTGTTTGACTTTCATGCTTGAAATACAAGAAAAAGCAAGAAGAGGACTTACAAAGGGTCCAAGAAGGATGTTTTGATTCAAAATTACTCAGGTATGAGGTGTTAAACCTCAACTTAGAGCAGAAATTGAATCAAAGTGTGAAGAACCCAAATGAGAAAACTTGCTATTTATAGGAAATTAGGATAAATAGGATGATTCCAAGTGTTAGGAGGGTGAAATCTTGGTCATACATGTGGGTTAATGGTATTAGAATACAATGGGAGTCGAAAACCAGCTCCAGGTATTGCAAATATTACATTAAAACCCCTGAATTCAGCCCAGATTGCTGATTCTGAAGTTTTTGTCTAACATGGCCACGCAGCCCGCGTAAGGCACAAGCATATCTTATGCGGCCCGTGTAAGATACATTGGCAGATTGTCAAAACAGGTCCCTGCACATGAGAAACTTGCAATTCGGCTCATTTTTGACACGTTTAAGCCCCGTTAACCTCATTTAAAGGCTCTAAAATGATGTTAAAGTATAGAGAACTCAAAACATGCTCAAAAATATCTCGGATGTTGGTTCGTTTGGTCGTACGATTGCGTTGTTCGGTTAATTACGACGGAAGTCATAACGAACACAAAAATGATCCAAATTAAGCGACGAAAGGAATTTTATTATGCCAAACACTAAAACATAATATTTTAATGATTACATAAATTTTTGGATGTCCGGATCTATTCAGAACGTAAGATATGCGCGAAAATGCAAACTTGTGCACTTTTTGACACTTTTAGTCCCTGTTGATCAATAAAGTTTATTTTAGCATACCGAACACTTCAAAGCCTATTTCTAAGATATGTAAAGGATATTTATGGTATGTTTAACTTATGATCAAGTTCCGGAGTGTTCGTTACTACACAAATTGGTATAGTTTCGCAGTTTGACACAAATAGTCCCTGTGATCGAACAAAGTTGATTTTAACACACCAAACCATCCAAAACTTATTTCTAAGTTATGTGGAGGTTATTTAAGGTATGTTAAGCCTATTTCACTATTCCGGAGTGTTTGTTTCATTAAACTGGTTATATTTGCGCATCAGTGCGCGTATAACCTTCCAGAAAGCGATTTAGAGCTTGAAATTGGAATCTAATCAAATTGTAAAATCACCAAACACAAATACACACAAAATAACACCAAAACACATATAATAACACCAAAGCACATTGTTTTATTAATAATCAACATTGTTTTACATCGTACATCAATTACAGAGCATAGTTGTCACAGTCTCCCCTACTTCAGGAAATTTCGTCCCGAAATTTTAACTAGAAGAAGCTTGTGAAAACAAATGCAGATATTTCGTCATCATTTGGTCCTTACGTTCCCAAGTAAATTCGGGGCCACGTTTGGACTCCCAATGAACTTTAACCAGATGAATCAATTTGTTCTTCAAATGTTTGAATGTACGGTCCACTATCTCCACAGGTTTCTCGACAAAGTGCATCGTTTCATCGATTCGGATCTCGTCGAGAGGAATGTGAAGATCAGTGTCAGCTAAACACTTTCGCAAATTGGACACGTGAAAAGTCGGATGAATATTTCCAAGCTCTGGAGGTAGCTCTAGTCGATAGGCAACCTTCCCAATTCTTTCCACAATCTTGAATGGTCCCACATATCGAGGTGCAAGTTTTCCTCTCTGTCCAAATCTCACGACTCCTTTCCAAGGTGAAACCTTGAGTAAGACACGATCTCCGACTTGAAATTCTAAGGGCTTGCGTTGCATATCCGCATAACTCTTTTGACGGCTTCGAGCTGTCACAAGATTATTGCGGATTTTCTTGATTTTATCTGTTGTTTCCAGAACGAGCTCAGGTCCAGTAAGCTGAGCTTCACTGGTCTCGTTCCCACAGACAGGTGAACGACATTTTCGACCGTAGAGAGCTTCGAATTGTACCATTTTAATGCTAGCATAATAACTATTGTTGTAAGAGAACTCGATCAATGGCAGATGAGAATCCCAATTACCACCAAAGTCTATCACGCATGCTCTAAGCATATCCTCCAAAGTTTGAATCGTCCTTTCAGATTGACCATCTGTTTGAGGATGATAAGCAATGTTTAGATTTAGTTGGGTTCCCAAAGCAGATTGCATGGTCTTCCAGAAATGAGATGAAAATCGAGCATCACGATCAGAAATGATATCCAAAGGAACACCATGTCGAGATACTATCTCATCAACATAAATCTTTGCAAGTTTATCAGCAGATAGATCCTCGCGAATCGGAATAAAATGAGCTGATTTCGTTAATCGATCGATAACAACCCAAATAGCATCGTGACCTTTAGATGTATGCGGTAACTTAGTGATGAGATCCATCGCAAGGTTCTCCCACTTCCAAAACGGTATCTCTGGTTGTACAAGCAAACCAGAAGGTCGTTGATGTTCAGCCTTGACTTTAAGACAAGTTAGGCATTTCGATACATACAAGGCAACATCTTTCTTCATACCAGGCCACCAGAACTTAGTACGAAGATCTTTGTACATTTTATCAGCACCAGGATGGATAGAATATCGAGATTTGTGAGATTCGTCCATCACTAGGGTGCGAAGATCGTCTTGTTTCGGAATCCACAAACGATCCTTGAAGTAGAGTAAACCATCGCCTTTCCTTTCGAGCTTAAGCTCAAGTTGAAGCAGTAGCTCATCTTTCAATAAACCCTTGATCACACAGGATCGTGGAGCTTGAAGGACACGAGATTGGATATCGGATAGAGCTTGGACAGAGTGAAGCTTGACTCGCTCTTTTCGACTAAGCGCATCGGCTACGACATTCGCCTTACCATGATGGTAGCGAATCTCGCAATCGTAATCGTTCAAGAGTTCAACCCAACGTCGTTGCCTCATGTTCAGCTCTTTCTGATTAAGACTATGTTGGAGACTTTTGTGGTCTGTGAACACCACACACATCGTTCCATAGAGGTAGTGTCTCCAGATTTTAAGCGCGAAAACCACAGCTCCTAACTCAAGATCATGAGTCGTATAGTTCTTCTCGTGAACTTTCAATTGTCTAGATGCATATGCTATAACCTTACCTTGTTGCATGAGGACGCAACCAAGGCTTAAATGGGACGCATCGCAATAGACAACGAAATCATCGTTTCCCTCGGGCAAAGATAGAACAGGAGCATTACATAACTTCTGCTTCAGCGTTTGGAACGCTTCTTCTTGCTTGGGTCCCCACTCAAAAGGCTTATTCTTCTGAGTCAAAGCAGTGAGTGGAACCGCAATCTTCGAGAAATCAGAAATGAATCGACGATAATAACCAGCAAGACCAAGAAAAGATCGAATCACTGTAGGTGTCGTCGGCGTACTCCAATCCTTAATAGCAACAATCTTGGATGGATCCACATGAATACCCTACTCGTTGACTATATGACCCAGAAACTGAACTTCTTTAAGCCAGAATTCACACTTGGAGAATTTAGCGAAAAGTTGTTCCTTCTAAAGGAGTTCCAACGTTAAGCGAAGGTGTTGCTCGTGATCGGCTCGAGTCTTCGAATAAATGAGAATATCGTCGATGAACACAATAATGAACTTGTCTAAATAAGGTTTACAAACCCTATTCATTAAGTCCATAAAGATAGCTGGGGCATTCGTCAAACCAAAAGGCATGACAGTGAACTCGTAATGCCCATATCTCGTTCTGAAAGCAGTTTTGGGAATATCTTCTTCGAGAACATGAAGTTGATGATACCCAAAACGCAGATCGATCTTAGAAAAACATGAAGCACCTTGCAGCTGGTCAAAGAGATCATCAATTTGGGGTAGGGGATATCTATTCTTGATGGTAAGCTTATTAAGCTCACGATAATCGATACACATTCGAAAAGACCCATCTTTCTTTTTCACGAAGAGGACAGGAGCTCCCCAAGGTGAATAACTCGGACGGATGAATCCTTTATCAGATAACTCTTGAAGCTGTTTCGATAACTCTTGCATCTCCGATGGTGCAAGACGATAAGGTGCTTTCGCAATCGGGTTGGCATTGGGTACAAGGTCGATATGAAACTCAACTTGACGAACCGGAGGCAAACCAGGCAGTTCATCAGGAAACACCTCTGGATAATCCCGAACAATCGGAATATCCTGAATACTCTTACTCTTGTCTTTCTCCTCAGTGACATGTGCTAGAAAAGCAACATATCCTTTTCTCAAATAACTTTGGGCCTTTGTACACGACATAAGCTTCAAACCCCCAGATGGCTTCTCGCCACGTATTTCTAGAACATCGCCAGACGGAAGAGGAATACGAACAATCTTATCGAAACAAACCACCTCAGCGTGGTGTTTGATTAACCAATCCATTCCAACGATAATGTCGAACCTCCCAAGTTGCATTGGCGTGAGGTCAATAGGAAAAAGATGGTTATCAAGGTTCAACTGACAATCATGAATAACAGAGTCGAGGACAAGAGGTTTACCAGTAGCAACTTCGACAGATAAGGGTTTCCTCAATTTAGTTCTAGGTATCGCAAGCTAAGGTTCAAAAGATAACGAAACAAAACTTCTATCGGCGCCAGAATCAAAAAGAATAGATGCGGGTCGATCGTTAACAAGAAACGTACCATTGACAACCTCGTTATCAGCCCTTGTTTCGTTTGCATTTAAATTGTATGCTCGCCCTCGAGCAGGATTCACGTTGGCGTTGACGTTCGCATTCGGATTCGCATTAGCATTCGCATTTGCATTTTCCAACCTCGGACAGTTGTTGCGGAAGTGACCAAACTCTCCACAATTGAAACATGAACCTGGTGGGAATCTAGCAGCATTGCCTTGTACCGGAGCTTGAACCTGGGCAACCTGATTTTGTCCTAAACAACAAACATTGGCCAAATGTCCAAGTTTACCACACATCGTGCACTGCTTACAAGCTTGTTGTGCAACATGATGACCGTTGCAGCGAGCAAAATGAGGTGCGGTACCAACATACGCCTTTTTCGCAGGAGGTTGAGCCGGTGAGTTCTGATTAGTCTGTGCAGTAACAGCAAAATTCTGGGCACCCTTTCACTTCCTCGATTTCCTCGACGACTCACCTTCTTTACCCTTACCCTTTTTCTTGTCCTTCCCAGAATCAGTCGCCTTCTTTTTATCCCCCTTTCGGGTGAGTTTACCCTTTCTGACTTGAGTCTCAGTCAGGGTAGTAGACAACTCGATTGCTTGACAAAGGGTAGTAGGATTAACACCGGTCACAATATCCAGCATAGAATCCGGTAGACCATCGATATATCTTTCGATTGCTTTGTCTGGTGGGGTAACCATGGTGGGACACAATAGACTGAGTTCCTCAAAACGATCCGTGTACGCACGGTGCTCAGCCCCATCTTGCTTTAAATCGTCAAACTCTCATTCCAAAGCTCAAATCTCATGACGGGGACAAAACTCTTTCATCATGAGAGCTTGAAGTTCTTCCCATGTTTGTGCTAATGCCACTTCGGCACCCCTATCGCGCATAATACCATTCCACCAGGTAAGCGCTCGCCTCTCAAACACGCTCGAAGCAAATTCAACCTTACGCGCATTCGGACACTGCAAATGCCTGAATGTGCTCTCGATACTCTCAAACCACTGTAGGAGCGCAGTTGCTCCTTGCGACCCAGAAAACTTACGCGGCTTAGCAGAATTAAAATTCTTGAAATTACACTGTGCATTGTTGTTGTTATTATTGTTATTGTTGTATATCTCGTGGACTTGAGTTACAACATCGGGAAGCACATCAGCCACTTGCTGAGAGACCAGGGCTGCGATTTCTTCAATAGTAAAAGATTGTGCTTCACGTCGAGGAGGCATTGTCTAACAAGGAAATATGAGAAACGAGTAAGGTTGATAATTAGGAAAAGCAAAGGAGGTATCGACAAAACACAAGGAAGGCGATCATTTGTTCGTTACCTCGAACAAACAAATGACACCCAGTGACTAATCAAAGTAAATGAATCAAAATAATGTATCGCGAAGACATGCTCACCTATAAGTGAACACTCACCCCAAGAGTTCCCAGGTAAGAGTGGCTGGTCCGATTATGTGGATTTGTACGAACACTCTAGCCTTAGACAAAAAACTCAGAGTACAGGAATTCACCCTTCCAGTTTGCACATGTTCACACTATTTAGACCCAAACTTTGACGAGATTTTGAAAACTCAAAAGGGTTCAAAACCATATAACAGAGGGTTCAAAACCTAGTAATCAATCTGTCACACCTCTTTCTGCGGCGGAAGCACGAGGTGTGATCATGAAAGGTTCTCATTGCATACGAAGAGTAAACATGCTACATGCTCGTAAAATTAACATCAAATACCATAATTTGAAAACATAAGTTTAGCGTTTACATCGCTAGACAGCTTAAATCATTGTCTTAAAAGTTTACAACTTTATTTAAAGTTAAACACAAGCGACATCCACGAGCATAAGCGAGACCGCGCGCACATCCATCCTAGTTACCTGAAATACATGTGAGTTTTTGGAAAAACGTCAACATAATGTTGGTGTGAATTCATGCAGTTTTTGTATTTCACGTTTGTATACTTTGTATGAAAACATAGTTTGTGAATAAATCAAGTTTTCATATATAAATCCAGTTTCATGTGTACACCACGTACTCATGTATAATTCAAATTCTTCTTGAGTACCCCACGTACTTCAAGTATAATTCCCATTTTCTTGAGTACCCCACGTACTTCAAGTATAATTCAAGTTTTTCTTGAGTACCCCACGTACTTCAAGTATAATTCACGCTTTTCTTGAGTACCCCACGTACTCAAGTATTCATCAAGTTTTAGTATGGTATGAATTTTATGTAAATAAAATATTCCTGTAAATATCAGGATTGTTAATGGGTTGCAAAGCCATTAACATGTGACACGACATAGGAAGTCACCAAACCTAAGGCATTTAATTGGTATATTCTGAGACACAAAAGCACTACTCGATTCTCGCCCTCACCGAGAGTGTGGCTGCTAGGCACCCGTTAGATCTAACCTTTTGTTCTGCGGTCTAGGTATATTGTTGATTAATGGTGCTTCTGTACCCTATTCGTGACACTATTTCTCATAACGCTTCCTACTTGGTTCTCGTCCTCACCAAGTGCGTTTATCATTTCTCATAACGCATCCTACTTGGTTCTCGTCCTCACCAAGTGCGTTTCTTATTATCATTTCTCATAACGCATCCTACTTGGTTCTCGTCCTCACCAAGTGCGTTTCTTATTATCATTTCTCATAACGCATCCTACTTGGTTCTCGTCCTCACCAAGTGCGTTTCTTATTATCATACCATTTATAAACATTACAATATTTGTACATGTATTTCACCCCCGAAGTTATAAAACTGAAAACAGTTAAAAGAAACGGGGGAGCATGAACTCACAACTTTGCGTTCCTGTGCGTCGTAAACTTCACCGGATTTGCTTAATTAACGTCGTAACCTATACGCGTTTTCTTAACGTTAGTCACTAGACTTGCGTCGCACAAGTACAGTCACTCTCTTTTGTACTTATATTCTTGTGTTAAAAATATTTTATATTTTTAACTAAGTGTCTTACTTATATTATTTTCTCACAAATAAATATAAGCTTTTTGTATTTTGCACTTTGCACCCGAATTATGTATCTTGTATGTGGTATGTGTATTTTTATGTTTATACTCCTCATGAGTATTTAGTGTATTTCTAAGTCTTAATACACTAGCACGTATAACACATACTATATACACTTAGCACAAAAGTTGGTGATAATATAATATATATTTTTCTCTCAAAAATATACATATTTATATCCAATTTTTATTCTTGAAGAAATCCTCATTTCTTATCACCAAAAATTAGGGAAACCTTGGTAATACTTTTAAATACATTTTTAGGAAATAAGTTTCTCAAAAACTTATATTTTTCTAAGTGTCAAAATTTATAAAAATTTTGACAGAGTTTCCCCTAAAAATGGAGGTTTCCCATGTTTTCAAAACATGTGTTTATTTTCTTTTAAATCGTCATCAATCATCAACAACAATTATCAACAATAATCATCAACAATAATTACTAATTTCTCCATTTCATGAACTTGAATATTTAAAAAATTTGTAGTAACTTACTAGCACATTTAGTAAGTCTCGTTATCTTTAAAAATAATTTTAGTTTCTTAAAAACTTTATTTTTAAAGAATATGAAGTCTCACAACTTCTAGTCGAGATTCGCAAAAATATTTCTTTGTTAAATTTTTCTTGTGACACAAGTGTCCACACACTTGTTTATTTACTAAAAATGCTTTTAGTTCGGATAAGATCCGGGCTTTTACAACACTAATATTTTTTCTTGGTTCTTCCGAAAAACCACTTGTAGATCTTTAGATCTACTAGTTTAGAACTCCATTTTATAAGAAAAGTCGTTTTTACACAAGTTCATGTTTCCGTATGAAAGGGTTCGTCATCTAATTATTTTTTTTACACTAAACATAGTGCTAGTTCATGTTCCATGAACATGACCTAGGGTGGTTTGATGATGATCCATTCCAACACTAGCAATCAACAACAATAAATAATCATAGCATAACTAGTTTCAAAAGTTTTACACTAATATTCATTCATTAACCACCATGTTTATTATTTTTAGTAGACTTTTAGTTTTGGTCTCTAGTGTTCATAATTTTTTATCCGACAAATCTCTTATTAACCACTTTAGACAAGATTAATAGGATGTTTTAGAACACTTACTACTAGCTCGAGGCTAGGGAAGAAACTAGACGAAAAACGGGTGGTTAATAGCGTTGTGGTGAGGTCCTCGCGATTCCGTAAGCACCGGGTCTCCTCGTATGCGACCTTACACACTTGAGTGTATGTGGAATTGCAAGATTGGAATTGAAAATGGTTGGATGATTGTGTGTGGGATCGGCCGTAGGTAGCCAAGAGATGAAAGAAAGAGTGGAATTCTTTTGTGTTGGTGAACATGTGCAAGTGATGGTCCTTGTTCTAATTTAACGGGTGTTAGGGTATTCGGGGACCCTAACTAGCTCAGTAAAATATAAACAATGTCATTGACAATATTTTTTGTGCTCCGGGTAAAGTCCGGTTGTTCGGTTAGATACCGATTCGTTAAAGTGTTAAATCACACTTTTTAATGCCTTTTAAGTATCCTTTTGTAACACTTTCGATTCCCGGCACTTAGGAAAATATTCTGACTGAAAAATTATATTTTCTGCATAATATTCGGGTGCTAAAAGCTGAATTATTGCTGAGTTATACAAAATTCTGCACTTAAAGTGCGTTTCGGGTGCTTTTTAGTGCTTATTTTTGCTTTCGCATTGTCTATATATTAAACCCTTGCATGTACTCTTGGGTTTTATTGTACTCTTGTCGTTGGACCTACACCTAGGCCTCAGTTCTAATGTCTGACTGCTTTCTGCAGTTCTGTTGACACATTGTGTCCTACCGGTGAGTTTACTAATATTTTTTTGACGCAACGCTCTCGTTTATGCAATAAGCAATATTTTTGTGGTATACAACGTGCATGAATTCACTTATTTAGTATGTGTTCAGACATTGCTGATAATTAAACACATAATTGCAGTCATTAAATAATGATTAAGGTGTACGGAAATTACCTGTTTGGTGCCAGTTGTCACAGTCTCCCCCCGTTAAAAGAATTTCGTCTCGAAATTCAGGCTAAACTAACTCTCGAAGGAGTCTTCTTGAATAGGTGGGGATACTTTTCTTTGAACTGGTCCTCACGTTCCCATGTGTACTCGGGTCCGTGCTTAGAGCTCCAACGTACTTTGACAAGTTTCACACTGCTCCTCCTGGTCTTGTTGACTTTCCAGTCGGTAACCTCAACGGGTTATTCTGTAAATCGGAGGGCTTCATCAATATGCACTTCATCCACCGGGATGATCACGTTTTCTTGTGTTGGACTCTTCTTCAGGTTGGATACATGAAACGTATCATGTACTCCATTAAGTTCTTCCGGTAACTCCAACTTGTATGCCACGGTACCAATTCTTTTCAATATTCTGAATGGTCCGATGTATCGTGGATTCAGCTTTCCACGCTTTCCAAATCTGACTACGCCCTTCCATGGTGAGACTTTTAACAACACCTTGTCTCCCACCTTGACTTCTACTGATTTTCTTTTCGGATCAGCGTAGCTCTTTTGTCGATCTCGAGCCGCCTTAATGCGCTCTCGGATCTACGCAATCTTGTCGGTTGTCTCTTGTACAAGTTCAGGACCAACCATACGTTTATCTCCGGCATCTGCCCAACATAAGGGCGATCGGCACTTGCGGCCATACAGAGCTTCGAACGGCGCGACTTTTATGCTTGTATGATAACTGTTATTGTAGGAAAACTCAACTAAAGGTAGATGAGTATCTCAGCTGCCGCCTAGATCCATGACACATGCGCGAAGCATATCTTCCAATGTTTGTATAGTCCGTTCTCTCTGGCCGTCAGTTTGTGGATGGAATGTCGTGCTTAGATCTAACTGAGATCCAATGGCTTCCTGAAATGATTGCCAGATTCTTGAGACAAAGCGTCCATCTCTGTCTGAAATGATTGAGATTGGCACTCCATGACGTGCCACATTTTCCCTTAAGTATATCTCTGCAAGCTTACCAGTGCTATCCTTCTCTCGGATCGGTAGGAAATGCGCAGATTTCGTTAATCGATCAACTATTACCCATATCATATCGTGCCCTCTCGGGGTCCTGGGTAATTTCGTTATGAAGTCCATCGAAGATTTGTTCCCACTTCCACACGGGAATCTCTGGTTGTTGTAGTAGGTCGGACGGTTTCTGATATTCTGCCTTAACCTTGGCACAGGTTAGGCATTTTCCAACATAAACAGCAACGTCGCTTTTGAGTCTCGGCCACCAATAGTATTCTTTCAAGTCTTGATACATTTTGTCCGATCCTGGATGGATCAAATATCTCGATTTGTGGGCTTCATTAAGGATGACTTCTCGTATGCCACCATAGAGTGGAACCCAAATACGCTTCTTGAAGTATAAGGCTCCCTCTTCGTTTGGCACCATGTATTTCAGCATACCCCGTAGGTATTCAGCTTTACGGTTCTCTTCTTTAAGAGCTTCTTGTTGTGCAATACGAATGCGTGCAATGAGGTTCGTTCGAATCGTCATTTCCAATGCTCGAACCCTTAGGGTCTTAACCCTTTCTTTTCGGCTCAACGCGTCCGCTACAACGTTTGCCTTTCCAGGATGGTACTTAATCTCACAGTCATAATCGTTCAGCAGCTCGACCCAACGTCGCTGGCGCATATTTAATTCCTTCTGATCAAATATGTGTTGTAAGCTTTTGTGATCTGTGAAAATTGTACATCGAGTACCATATAAATAATGTCGCCAGATCTTCAGGGCGAATACCACTGCGCCCAGCTCCAGGTCGTGTGTGGTATAGTTTCTTTCATGTATCTTCAGTTGTCTTGAAGCGTAAGCGATGAATTTTTGGCGTTGCATGAGCACGCAACCCAAGCCTTGTCGTGAGGCGTCGCAGTATACCACGAAGTCTTCAGTGCCTTCGGGTAATGATAGTATCGGTGCATCGCAGCGCTTGTTCTTAAGTAGCTGAAAGGCTTCTTCCTGTTTGTGACCCCAGTCGTATTTCTTGTCTTTCTGTGTAAGGGTTGTTAGCGGTTGAGCTATCTTTGAGAAATTCTCAATGAATCGCCGATAGTAGCCCGCTAAGCCCAAAAATTGTCGAACTTCAGTTGGGGTCTTGGGAGCTTCCCAATTCTTTATTGCTTCTATCTTGGACGGGTCTACATGAATGCCCTTCTCATTCACAACGTGACCAAGAAATTGTACTTCGCGAATCCAGAATTCGCATTTTGAGAACTTTGCATAAAGCTTCTCTTTCTTCAGTAGTTCCAAGATAGTCCTGAGGTGTTGCTCGTGCTCTTCTTTCGTTCGCGAGTAAATCAGGATATCTTCGATAAATACAATCACGAATTTATCGAGATATGGTTTGCATACGCGGTTCATCAGATCCATAAAGACCGATGGTGCATTTGTCAGCCCGAATGGCATCACCAAAAATTCATAGTGCCCATAGCGTGTTCTGAATGCAGTCTTGGGTACGCTTTCCTCTTGTATCCTTAATTGATGGTATCCAGATCGAAGATCGATCTTGGAATAGTAGCTTGATCCTTGCAGTTGATCAAATAAGTCATCAATCCTTGGTAGTGGGTACCAATTCTTGATAATGAGCTTGTTCAGTTCCCTGTAATCAATACACATCCGCAGAGTTCCATCCTTCTTCTTTACGAACAATACTGGAGCTCCCCAGGGTGAGAAGCTTGGCCTTATAAATCCATTATCCAACAACTCCTAGAGTTGTGTAGATAATTCTTGCATTTCGGATGGAGCAAGTCGATAGGGAGCCTTGGCCACAGGAGCGGCTCCTGGAACCAAGTCTATACGGAATTCGACTTGTCGTTGCGGAGGTAGTCCTGGCAGATCTTCAGGGAACACATCAGGAAATTCCTTCACCACAGGAATGTCTTCGAGTTTTGGCTCCACAACCTTCTTGTCTATAACGTGTGCTAGGAAAGCGACACATCCTTTCTTCAAGCACTTATGTGCCTTCATACAACTGATGATTCGAAGAGGTGCGTTTCGTCTTTCTCCATGTACAATGAGAGTTTCATCATTTGCTAAAGGGATGCGAATGATTTTCTCATGACAAATAACTTCAGCTTTGTTCTTGGACAACCAGTCCATTCCGACCACTACGTCGAAGCTACCCAATTGAATAGGTAAGAGGTCGATGCTAAATCTTCGTTCACCAAGCTCTAGTGTGCAGCCTCTAACGACTTCGCTCGATTCAACGAGTTTACCATTGGCTAGTTCTATGGAATAAGGAATTTCTAATCTACTAGATTCTATTCCGAGTATGCGTTTAAATTCCACAGACATGAAGCTATAATCGGCGCCAGTGTCAAATAATATGGATGCAAAGTGATTGTTAATGAGAAACGTACCGGTGACCACGTTAGGGTCCTCGCGTGCGTTCTTTGCTCCAATCACAAATGCTCTAGCCTGAGCATTGTTTTCCTCTGGGCAGTCCTTCATGAAATGATCATTGCTTCCACACTTGAAGCAGCCTTGGTTCCGCCCTTTCCCGTTACCATTCTTGTTACCAGCACCGTTTCCATTTCGGTTCTTTCCTTTTCCCCAGCAGTCTTATGTTTGATGACCCAATTTACCACATTTGTCGCACCTTGGAATGCGACAAGCTCCATCATGATGATACTTACATTTTTGGCATCTAGGCATGGAGCCTTGGTATGCTTTGGTTGCAAGGGTCTTCGCCTCTTGAGACGGGATAGCGTCACGCTTCTTGTTGTTGAAACCTTTGTTGTTACGAGTTTCTTGGTTCAGATTTGAATGCTTTCTCTTTTTGTCACCGGATGACTCAGCATGTGTCTCGGTCTTCTTTGTTGGGTTCAGTGATAACTTCTTCATACGAACACAATCTTCAGTCAGGCTGAAAGCCAGAGTTACAGCCTCAGTGATTGTTTGTGGTTTGGCCGACGTCACCATGCCACGAAACTCTGGGGCCAGTCCCCAAATGTAGCGTTCAACGCGCTTGAATTCGGGAGTCACCATGTAGGGAAGCACTCTTGACAGATCGTGGAACCTTCGAGTATAACCATTAATGTCAGCACCTACCATGGTCAAGTGCCAGAACTCCGTTTCCAGCCTTTGGAGTTCAGTGCGAGAGCAATACTTCTCTCTCATTCTTTCCTTCAGTTCCTCCCAAGTTAAGCTATAAGCGGCATCATCACCCAAAGTTTGGGCTTGCAGGTTCCACCAAGTCAGGGCTTCATCAACAAACAACCCAGTGGCAAAAGTGACTTGCTGGTCCGCGGTACACTTGCTCATGCGGATGGTAGCTTCAGTCTTCTCCGTCCAGTGTACAAAGGCTACTGCACCTCCTGTGCCGTCATAGTTCATCGGCTTGCAGTCGAGGAACTGCTTGAAAGTGCAGCCTGGAATTGATTCAACCAATTCACATGTGAGCAATCGAAGAAATAATGAAACAAAGACCGTTCATAAATTTCTCCATGCTTAGCAAATCGTCTTAAGGTTACCTTGAGCTGCGCTGCCTCCAGATGAATCTCCATTCCCATTACGTCTAGCGTTGCTTGGTCCTCCACTGTCCTGAGTACGGTTCACCTCATATTTGGCGATAGCAACGGAGATCCTTTCTTCCAGTAGAGCATTCAGCTCTTCAGCCGTTCTTGGCAGTGGGGGAGGAGGAGGTTGATCATCATTGCGAGCATTCACAGCTTTCCTGGGTGCCATGATCTGATAGAACATAACATAGCAGGGTTAGACATTTGTTTGATATCGTCATACTAGACAGTAGTAGTATATATATTCACATGTATATACCACATAAGTGACATCAAACAATTATTACTCTAGCAGAGTACTTAGTAGGCTTGTACTGAGGGAATCTATACGTGACAAGACTTGCTGTGATTTCTGTGCACTGAATTCCATAATTATGTATGCATCCATAATTACGTAACTCTTTGCACAGTCTGCACAGTTCGTTTCGTCCTCGTATTTCTTCCTACAGATGGGCCATCGCTTTCAGATAAAGTCACGTATACTTGTGACATTCTACTTCTAGTATATGCTAATTATCACACATAATTGCAATTACTCTCAGTCACAGACGAGTGCTACTCTCGAGCACCCTAAGTCTCGTAGTGTCTTTTCTAGACTCATGTAAACAGTTTCAGGTAGTGGATGTCGCGGGACGTTTTATTCAATGAAAACTCTTTGAAAATTGTTTTCGTGAAAGGATCCTAGAGATTGTAGACTAGACTCGAGAAGGAATCCTGGTTCACTACAATCGCAGCTCTGATACCAATCTGTCACACCCCTTTCTGCGGTGGAAGCACGAGGTGTGATCATGAAAGGTCTCATTGCATACGAAGAGTAAACATGCTACATGCTCGTAAAATTAACATCAAATACCATAATTTGAAAACATAAGTTTAGCGTTTACATCGCTAGACAGCTTAAATCATTGTCTTAAAAGTTTACAACTTTATTTAAAGTTAAACACAAGCGACATCCACGAGCATAAGCGAGACCGCTCACACATCCATCCTAGTTACCTGAAATACATGTGAGTTTTTTGAAAAACATCAACATAATGTTGGTGTGAATTCATGCAGTTTTTGTATTTCACGTTTGTATACTTTGTATGAAAACATAGTTTGTGAATAAATCAAGTTTTCATATATAAATCCAGTTTCATGTGTACACCACGTACTCATGTATAATTCAAATTCTTCTTGAGTACCCCACGTACTTCAAGTATAATTCCCATTTTCTTGAGTACCCCACGTACTTCAAGTATAATTCAAGTTTTTCTTGAGTACCCCACGTACTTCAAGTATAATTCACGCTTTTCTTGAGTACCCCACGTACTCAAGTATTCATCAAGTTTTAGTATGGTATGAATTTGTTGTAAATAAAATATTCCTGTAAATATCAGGATTGTTAATGGGTTGCAAAGCCATTAACATGTGACACGACATAGGAAGTCACCAAACCTAAGGCATTTAATTGGTATATTCTGAGACACAAAAGCACTACTCGATTCTCGCCCTCACCGAGAGTGTGGCTGCCAGGCACCCGTTAGATCTAACCTTTTGTTCTGCGGTCTAGGTATATTGTTGATTAATGGTGCTTCTGTACCCTATTCGTGACACTATTTCTCATAACGCTTCCTACTTGGTTCTCGTCCTCACCAAGTGCGTTTATCATTTCTCATAACGCATCCTACTTGGTTCTCGTCCTCACCAAGTGTGTTTCTTATTATCATTTCTCATAACGCATCCTACTTGGTTCTCGTCCTCACCAAGTGCGTTTCTTATTATCATTTCTCCTAACGCATCCTACTTGGTTCTCGTCCTCACCAAGTGCGTTTCTTATTATCATACCATTTATAAACATTACAATATTTGTACATGTACTTCACCCCCGAAGTTATAAAACTGAAAACAGTTAAAAGAAAAGGGGGAGCATGAACTCACAACTTTGCGTTCCTGTGCGTCGTAAACTTCACCGGATTTGCTTAATTAACGTCGTAATCTATACGCCTTTTCTTAACGTTAGTCACTAGACTTGCGTCGCACAAGTACAGTCACTCTCTTTTGTACTTATATTCTTGTGTTAAAAATATTTTATATTTTTAACTAAGTGTCTTACTTATATTATTTTCTCACAAATAAATATAAGCTTTTTGTATTTTGCACTTTGCACCCGAATTATGTATCTTGTATGTGGTATGTGTATTTTTATGTTTATACTCCTCATGAGTATTTAGTGTATTTCTAAGTCTTAATACACTAGCACGTATAACACATACTATATACACTTAGCACAAAAGTTGGTGATAATATAATATATATTTTTCTCTCAAAAATATACATATTTATATCCAATTTTTATTCTTGAAGAAATCCTCATTTCTTATCACCAAAAATTAGGGAAACCTTGGTAATACTTTTAAATACATTTTTAGGAAATAAGTTTCTCAAAAACTTATATTTTTCTAAGTGTCAAAATTTATAAAAATTTTGATAGAGTTTCCCCTAAAAATGGAGGTTTCCCATGTTTTCAAAACATTTGTTTATCAACAATAATCATCAACAATAATCACTAATTTCTCCATTTCATGAACTTGAATATTTACAAAATGTGTAGTAACTTACTAGCACATTTAGTAAGTCTCGTTATCTTTAAAAATAATTTTAGCTTCTTAAAAACTTTATTTTTAAAGAATATGAAGTCTCACAACTTCTAGTCGAGATTCGCAAAAATATTTCTTTGTTAAATTTTTCTTGTGACACAAGTGTCCACACACTTGTTTATTTACTAAAAATGCTTTTAGTTAGGATAAGATCCGGGCTTTAACAACACTAATATTTTTGCTTGGTTCTTCCGAAAAACCACTTGTAGATCTTTAGATCTACTAGTTTAGAACTCCATTTTATAAGAAAAGTCGTTTTTACACAAGTTCATGTTTCCGTATGAAAGGGTTCATCATCTAATTATTATTTTTTTACACTAAACATAGTGCTAGTTCATGTTCCATGAACATGACCTAGGGTGGTTTGATGACGATCCATTCCAACACTAGCAATCAACAACAATAAATAATTATAGCAAAACTAGTTTCAAAAGTTTTACACTAATATTCATTCATTAACCACCATGTTTATTATTTTTAGTAGACTTTTAGTTTTGGTCTCTAGTATTCATATTTTTTTATCCGACAAATCTCTTATTAACCACTTTAGACAAGATCAATAGGATGTTTTAGAACACTTACTACTAGCTCGAGGCTAGGGAAGAAACTAGACGAAAAACGGGTGGTTAATAGCGTTGTGGTGAGGTCCTCGCGATTCCGTAAGCACCGGGTCTCCTCGTATGCGACCTTACACACTTGAGTGTATGTGGAATTGCAAGATTGGAATTGAAAATGGTTGGATGGTTGTGTGTGGGATCGGCCGTAGGTAGCCAAGAGATGAAAGAAAGAGTGGAATTCTTTTGTGTTGGTGAACATGTGCAAGTGATGGTCCTTGTTCTAATTTAAAGACGATTTATGTGTATTACCCAATAAGCAATATGTCAACAAGATATTAGACCACTTCAAATATAATAATCATAAAAGGTAAGGGTGTGTGTTCCCTAGGGACCGAATCTGTTGGGGGTGGGGCAATTATGGTTCGATTCCCACTAATAGTTTAAGTATTAGTTAGTCTATTTAGGCGATTTAATAAATTATTAGAGTGTTATATAATATAACGGGTGTTAGGGTATTCGGGGACCCTAACTAGCTCAGTAAAATATAAACAATGTCATTGACAATATTTTTTGTGCTCCGGGTAAAGTCCGGTTGTTCGGTTAGATACCGATTCGTTAAAGTGTTAAATCACACTTTTTAATGCCTTTTAAGTATCCTTTTGTAACACTTTCGATTCCCGGCACTTAGGAAAATATTCTGACTGAAAAATTATATTTTCTGCATAATATTCGGGTGCTAAAAGCTGAATTATTGCTGAGTTATACAAAATTCTGCACTTAAAGTGCGTTTCGGGTGCTTTTTAGTGCTTATTTTTGCTTTCGCATTGTCTATATATTAAACCCTTGCATGTACTCTTGGGTTTTATTGTACTCTTGTCGTTGGACCTACACCTAGGCCTCAGTTCTAATGTCTGACTGCTTTCTGCAGTTCTGTTGACACATTGTGTCCTACCGGTGAGTTTACTAATATTTTTTTGACGCAACGCTCTCGTTTATGCAATAAGCAATATTTTTGTGGTATACAACGTGCATGAATTCACTTATTTAGTATGTGTTCAGACATTGCTGATAATTAAACACATAATTGCAGTCATTAAATAATGATTAAGGTGTACGGAAATTACAGGTTTGGTGCCAGTTGTCACACAATCATCCTAGAACGGATGATTAATTTTCGAAACAGATTCGGATTTGTGTTCTCGTTGTGGTTATCACCTAAGGATAGGTGACGGTATTGTTTTAAAATCTAAACACAAGTAAACTTGTGTTAGGGTCCTAAAGTTATAGTCTAGGTCAAAGCATTACTAATAACCTAATTCCCTATAACCATTGGCTCTGATGCCAACTCTTCTGCCACACCCCGACCGCGTTAAAACAACAAAACCGCGGCGGAAACGTCGGGGAGTGTTGCAACAGAATTATTGTTTCACAACCTTGGATACAAAAAGTGTTTCGTTTTATTGATTCACTAAGTAATTTACATTGTTTTAACACAAAACAAACGAGTTACATAACGACTAATATTGTTATTATGTCACTAAGGCCTCGTCCAGATCCTATGTGACTCATGCATCCTAGTAATCATCATCAAGCATCAACACCTGAAACATATGTGAAAATAAAGTCAGCAAAGAAATGCTGGCGAGTACATAGGTTTTATAGGAGTGTCGGATTCATGGCTAGTTTAAATGTTGCAATACTTTATTAAAAACTTTGTTTTGAAAAGAGTATAATATTGCAACTTAATTAACCAACTCAAATCAAGCGGGTTATAGTTTATAAAACCTTGTAGCCATGATTCTTAACCCAAAAACATTTGTTTTAGAAAAGCAATTTGTAAAACATCTCATATTAAATCGTTAATAAAATCTCGTTAATAAAATTCGTATGGTTTATATTATTTCGAAAACCTTGTTTGTGTGATATCGTTCCAAAATTGTTTACCCAAGTGAACTAAATAACGCCACGGTATGTAATATGTTGAAAATACTTATATATAAGAAGTACCAGCGGCGTATCTACCATGTTTTCACCATATTACCCCCGTCTAATTATATAAACACTTAACCAAAAACAAATCGTTTATCAAATTCGTTTAATCTTGTATGAATCGTTCCCAAATCGTTAACTCGTTCAAATCGTTTAAATCGTCCTCGTTTTAAGTGTGAAAACTATTTGTGGTCGCCTCGCTAATAACATTCAAACCTTCGTGACTCGACTATCTCGTTCTCGCAATAATAAACCACCAAAGGGTAAATTAACAAACATCAGATTCAGTCGCTACCCACAACCCCACACATAACCATGGGTGTAGTAAAGTAACGTGATTTGTCAGATCCTATGGTACCATAACCTAATACTGGTCGGTTGGGCCAAAATTAATGAATGTCATTTGTTATGTAACTACAACAAACCAGTTTTGTTCAATTTATTGAAATCGTTATTAGTTTAGTATAAACCATCTTAATCGTTTTTTTTGAAATCATCGTTATAATATATAAAAATCGTTTTGAAAACCATCCTTAAAACCTTGAAAACATTTAGCACATAAGAACCACCCCAAAACAATTGAAACCAGTAAAATAGGGGAACTATGTACTCACATAGAGTGCAAAGTATCCTCAATCAAATAGAACTTCAACAAACTCGAGCAAACCGGAGAAATCAAACAACACCTAGTAATCGAATCACTAGTCACACAATAGACGCCTAAACCGGAAGATCGGACAGAATGAGGTCTTGTAAACCAAATGAGTGTCGGAACTTATGTGATATGGTTTAACAAAGCCTACATTCTAAATCAGAACCTAACTTAAGTGCTTTCGACCCATTGCGACCCATTAAGGTAGCTCACGCTACTTTAACATGTCGTGCGTGCAAAAGCGCGTTCAAGACGTCTAACTAGTCCTATGACAAGTATTATATGCCCGTACATGTTTAATTATGTTACATAATCAGTTACATGTCAAAAGTTTAGGTTACATATGCTTAATTACCAATTATGTATGAAAAGGGTATTTTGGTAATTTACCAAAGGCATATAAACTTCCTATCATGCGACTAATTAAACCTAAGTGACCATAAGGTATAACCTCGGAAGGTTATTCCCTATGCTACTATGGTCACTAAACATGTTTGATCGGATCCTAACGATCGACCAAACGGGTTGTGTTGGAAAGTCTAAGCAGGTGTTTAGTCCGCTTGACTTACGACTCTACACAAGCACCAAACTAAAAGTGACGAGCTAAACATGCTAGAACATGTTTAGTTAAGTTAGAAAACAGGTTTTGATATCAAAACAAACGGTTTTGTTACCCTAGAGTAGTTTGGTTACAAAATAAGTATAAACACACATTTTGGCCGAAACTACGACTCGTCACTACGCCTAGTCAATGTGGTAATCAGTAGGTATAGTCACAAGGGACTTTAACCATCGTGATTACGCTCACGTTGCAAAGTTCAACGGAACTTTGTGTTGACCATTGACTTGGTCAAAGTTAAAAGTCAAACTTGTTTGACTTTCATGCTTGAAATACAAGAACAAGCAAGAAGAGGACTTACAAAGGGTCCAAGAAGGATGTTTTGATTCAAAATTACTCAGGTATGAGGTGTTAAACCTCAACTTAGAGCAGAAATTGAATCAAAGTGTGAAGAACCCAAATGAGAAATCTTGCTATTTATAGGAAATTAGGATCAATAGGATGATTCCAAGTGTTAGGAGGGTGAAATCTTGACCATACATGTGGGTTAATGGTATTAGAATACAATGGGAGTCGAAAACCAGCTCCAGGTATTGCAAATATTACATTAAAACCCCTGAATTCAGCCCAGATTGCAGATTCTGAAGTTTCTGTCTGACATGGCCACGCGGCCCGCGTAAGGTACAAGCATATCTTACACGGCCCGTGTAAGATACGTTGGCAGAGTGTCAAAACAGGTCCCTGCACATGAGAAACTTGCAATTCGGCTCATTTTTGACACGTTTAAGCCCCGTTAACCTCATTTCAAGGCTCTAAAATGATGTTAAAGTATAGGGAACAATAAACATGCTCAAAAATATCTCAGATGTCGGTTCGTTTGGTCGTACGGTTGCGTTGTTCGGTGAATTACGACGGAAGTCGTAACGAACGCAAAAACGATCCAAATTAAGCGACGAAAGGAATTTTATTATGCCAAACACTAAAACATAATATTTTAATGATTACATAAATTTTTGGATGTCCGGATCTATTCAGAACGTAAGATATGCGCGAAAATGCAAACTTGTGCACTTTTTGACGCTTTTAGTCCCTATTGATCAATAAAGTTTAGTTTAGCATACCGAACCATTAAAATCCTATTTCTAAGCTATGTAAAGGATATTTATAGTATGTTTAACTTATGATCAAGTTCCGGAGTGTTCGTTACTACACAAATTGGTATAGTTTCACAGTTTGACACAAATAGTCCCTGCGATCGAACAAAGTTGATTTTAACACACCAAACCATCTAAAACTTATTTCTAAGTTATGTGGAGGTTATTTAAGGCATGTTAAGTCTATTTCACTATTCCAGAGTGTTTGTTGCATTAAACTGGTTATATTTACGCATCAGTGCGCGTATAACCTTCCAGAAAGCGATTTAGAGCTTGAAATTGGAATCTAATCAAATTGTAAAATCACCAAACACAAATACACACAAAATAACACCAAAAAACATATAATAACACCAAAGCACATTGTTTTATTAACAATCAACATTGTTTTACATCGTACATCGATTACAGAGCACAGTTGTCACAATATCAAACTTGTTTTCTAACTTCGTTAAACATGTTTTAGCATGTTTAACTCGTCACTCTTAGTTTAGTGCTTATATGGGGTCGTAAGATAAGTGGTCTAAACAACCGCTTTGACTTTCGAAGCCGACCCGTTTGGTCGATCATTAGGATCCGACCAAACATGTTGTGACAACCCGAACTTTCAAGGTCTTTCTTTGACACGTTACTTTTTTCACACCAGTGTCTTCATAATTGTGTTTAAATTGTAAAAATTATGCACATTTGATATATGATTGATATACTGTGTTACTGTGTTATTTGGTACTGTGTTACTGTGTTATTGTGTTAATGCATTGTTATGTTATAATGATCAATGTTAATGCATTGACTGTTACACATGGTGACTTTCGTCACCTACACACACACACGATGAAACATAGTGACTTTCGTCACCCACTCACACACAACGAAACATGGTGGTAAGGGGAGGCTTTCGTCACTCATGGTGTTTCGTCGCCACTAAGGCGCCTTGGCCTGTGACATCGGTGCCTCCACGGCCATCATACAAATGCCTAACCAATGAAATATTGTGTTTCATACTTGGGATTTGTTTAAATATGTGTATCATTTGCACATATCAATTCTTGTTCGATTTCGATGCGTAAACGTAATCAATTTAACGTGACAAACACTCCGGAATAGTGACATAGGCTTAACATACCTTAAATAACCTTTACATAACTTAGAAATAAGTTTTGGAAGGTTTGGAGTGTCGAAATCAAGTTTATTCGCTTACAGGGACTAATTTTGACAAACTACGAAAGTATGCCGATTCGTACTGTAACTAACATTCCGGAACTTGATAATAAGTTAAATTGAAAATTAAATTTCAAGAGGCTGAAATTGAAAACGAGCGAATCCAGTTGAAGCTTAACAGTTACAGCTCCGCAAGCTTTTTTTTGCAACACATTATTCCCAAACCCATCAGGAAAGACAAAGCAGGTGAAGATGTGTATTGTGATGGAACTGGGGTGGGTTTTCATCAAGTACCACCACCTGTTCTTGATAACTACACGAAAAAGCAATCTGGGTTGGTTGAAATTGAGGAAGAAAGTGAAGTTAAACTTCCGGAGAACATTGATGTCATGTTCACATCTTCCAATGACGATAGTGTCCAAAATGATATTGTAAAAGGTGTTGTTGAAAATGTGCTAAAAATGGATAGTGACACTACTGAGGAAGATGGGTGTTTCTTGGACAAGTACATTCAGAAACCAAAATCCAGAAATCTGACGGTTTTCAAAAATTAACCTTTCATTTTCTTGTTTAATTTTGTCATGATCAATTTTATCATTTTCAATTTGGCTAGTTAATTCTCTTATACGTTCAGTTGAAGCTTTAACTGTTTTGTCACGATCAAGAATCTGATTCTCAACGCTTCTGACCTTTGTTGTCAGATCTTCAACTTTCTTACCGTTGAGATATGTGACTGTGCTACAAAATTTGCACTCTTTGTTGCAATTTTTGCAATCAGCATTTCCATCAATTTTCTTACCTGACACGTTTGAACTGACCTGGCTTTTTGACTCAGACACGGAGTTAGAGTCTACCTCAAGTGCCTTAGCAGCCAGCACTTTGTCAGCCATTTTTCCCAAGTTCTCAGCATTCAACTCCTGCGTTGTGTCAATAACTCCAGTATCAACTTTCTTTGATTTTTCCTGCTCTTCTCTCTCCTTTCTCTCTTTCTCTTCTTTCTCTTTCTCATCTCCAGTTCCCCACCATTTATTCTGCCAGTACTCATCCTCTTCTTTGTACTGCTGGATTATGGGCTCAATATCAAGCGTTTTGTCATCGATCGCAATATTTTCATATTCATCAAGATAACACTCCCTGTCTGGATCCCATCTATTTGCTCTCCTCGCTTCCAGAAAGATACGAGATATTCTAATTATTTTGTTTTCAGCAATCATTTTTCTGTATTGATATTTTTGCTCTTCAGTTCTATCGTCTTTCCACGGAATAGGTTCGTCGCTTTTCGCCATGAATGCGTAACCAACTGCATCTTCTTCTGGTAGAACCTCTTGACTCCAATCATAACCCTCATCATCGTAAATCACCGCAAGAGCTCTAGATTTCTCTTTGTTGTCTTCAACCTGCTTCAATCTAGGCGGCTCGGATTTATTCTGATGATATATTGCCTTCTTGTAATAATTATCTCTGAAAGGATTCTCCGACTCATCAGCATAAGCGTTTCTGCATTCTCGTTTGAAGTGACCTTTCTGCTTACACTTGAAGCATGTCACCTTGGACTTATCAACCCCCAATTTGGTAGATGGACCACCAATTGTTTTTCTGCCGGTAATTTCCATGAAACGCTGTGCTCGATGAACAGCACTGGCCATAGCCCAACGAATATCGATCAGCTCCATTTCTTCCGGATCAATCTGATCAAAATATTCTTTCGTCAGATTGGTGTTGCCTATCTTCCCAGCTACTAACCCTTCATACGATTCCAACACTGATGCTAGGAAGATCATCTGCTGTTTGGCCGACTCCTCATCAAAATTCTGAGCATTCTTCAAGTCTATTGCTATGTTGCATTGAAAACGATTCTTTGCATCAGAATGACTTGCAGATGATGAAGATCCACTGTGATAACCACTGTGATTTCCACTGCTTTGACTGCTTTGATTTTCTTTGCTTGCTATGGACACATTTTCAACAGAAAACACAGTCTTTGGAGAAGTTGCTTTTGGCATCATGGTTTTTGGATAATACAAATCCAAGTTCTGCTGGTAGGATGAGTGATTGACTTTGTATGTCTTCTTCAGTTCCAACTCGTGACTCTCGAGTTTCTCAATCAGCAAATCTAATGTCAACTTTTCTGGTGCTTTGATGGTATTTTTCAGCATCAGCGCATAATATCTCCAATCCATCTCGTCAGGCAACGAATCGAACAATTTGTCGATAAGATCTTCTTCAGGATATCTGATATCATGTCTTACTAATTCCAGCTTCAGATGACAAAACCTTTCTATCATTTTACAAACTGACTCGTTCTTTAAACACCCAAACATATCAAACTCTTTCTTAAGTAGTTTCTTTTTTTTTTCTTGATTTCTTCACTACCTATACATTTCTTTTCTAACTTTTCCCAAAGATCTTTTGCATTTGAATAATCGATCAAGGCAATAATGTCTTCCCGGACGGATTGAAATAACAATGCCACACACTTTTGTTCAGCTACAAACGAATCAATCTCCTCAGCTGCTCTTAAAGTTTCACCATTCTTGTTTCCATTGGCATAACCGTTTTTCAGACTTTCCCAACTGGGAAATGCAAATGCCATCAACCAGTCTTCAAAATTTCTTGACCACCGACTGTATTCCTCGATAGCCATTAGCTTTGGGGGTTTATTGAATGTTCCGAAGGCACTTTCCGATTCCCAAGCTTCCTTTTTCTTTTCTTTCGGCGGATTCTCATTCGTATTGCTAGACGAAGAATCATCATTTCCGGAATCTCCAGCGAATGCGTACATGTCGCTAAACGGGTTCAAGAATATATCATCCATCTTGAATGTACCTGCAAGAATCAACAATCACTTAGTAAAATTTTCGAAATTTTGAAAGATAGTGACAAATGAGCGAAATATCAATTTTGATGAAAAATGAGTGAAATCAATCAAAATGTACACTCGAGCGAAATCAGTTGTGACTGATAAGTAAAATCACTTATGTAACAATAAGCGAAATCAAAATAATGTTCCAATGAGCGAAACTGACTTATAAGCGAAATCAGAATGATATCACTATGAGCGAAACATTCTATGTTCGAATAAGCGAAACTATCAGGTTCAAATAAGCGGAACCACTAAGTCAGAATAAGCGGAACTATCAGGTTCAAATAAGCGGACCTAAGTGTTGTCTGTATAAGCGAACCACAAGAACGAATCAGACTATGTCACAACAAACGAACCACACAAGCGAACCTCTACAAAGTCACAATGAGCGAACCACAAAAGCGGATCTCAAATAACTGTAACTATGAGCGGACCTCTTGAGCGGAACTCTAACAAATGTGAACTAATAAGCGAAGCTGATAAGTGACAGAAAAGCGGAACTCCAATGTCCGAAAAAGCGAACCAGGTAAGTGTCTGTTCGAGCGGAAGTGTCAAATTGTCTGTTCGAGCGGACCTTTCTGATGTCCGTTCGAGCGGATCTATCAAGTAATTTCGAGGAAAAGTGCCTTAGAAGCGAACCTAATGTGTAATTTCAAGCGTACCTACGAATGACCGTAAACAAACATGAAAAACATCAAACATAAACAAACAAACATTGGGATTAAATAACTTTATTTCATTGATAACTGAATTGTTCACAATGATTACAAGCACAAATGTCACAGTCTCCCCTACTTGTGGAAATTTCGTCCCGAAATTTGTTTAGAGGAAACTCGTGAGAATAGATGTGGATACTTCGCCTTCGTTTGATCTTCGCGTTCCCAAGTAAACTCAGGTCCACATTTAGATTCCCAGCGAACTTTAAACAACGGAATGCGCTTGCGTTTAAGCCATTTGACTTCACGGTCCAAGATTTCCACAGGTTTCTCAACAAAATGGAGTGTTTTATCAACACAGATTTCGTCAAGTGGTATGTGGAGGTTCTCATCAGCTAGACACTTCTTGAGATTGGATATGTGGAAGGTTGGATGAACATTTCCAAGTTCAGGAGGTAACTCAAGTCTGTAGGCTACCTTACCGAGTCTTTCGACGATCTTGAATGGTCCAACGTATCTAGGTGCAAGTTTTCCTTTCTTTCCAAATCTGATCACACCTTTCCAAGGTGAGACCTTAAGTAATACACGATCACCGACTTGAAATTCCAAGGGCTTGCATCGTCGGTCCGCATAACTCTTTTAACGGCTTCGAGCTGTCTGAAGGTTATCACGAACTTAACCTTGTCAGTCGTTTCTAGAATGAGGTCAGGTCCAGTAAGCTGAGCCTCACCTATCTCATTCCAGTAGACTGGTGAACGATATTTTCGACCATAGAGAGCCTTGAAAGGAGACATGTTGATGCTGGAGTGATAACTGTTGTTGTAGGAGAATTCAATCAATGGAAGATGTGAATCCCAACTACCACCGAAGTCGATCACACAAGCTCTAAGCATATCCTCCAAAGTCTGGATTGTTTTTTCAGTTTGGCCATCTGTTTGTAGATGATAAGCTGTGCTCAGATTAAGTTGGGTCCCCATAGCAGATTGCATGGTTCTCCAAAAACGAGACGAGAAGCGAGCATCTCTATCAGAAATAATGTTCATAGGAACACCATGTCGAGATACAATTTCATCCACATAGATTTTAGCCAGTCTTTCAGCAGAAAAATCCTCACGGATTGGCAAGAAATGCGCTGACTTAGTAAGACGATCAATAATTACCCAGATGGCATCTTGACCTTTCTTAGTGCGCGGAAGTTTAGTAATGAGATCCATAGCGATGTTTTCCCATTTCCAAACTAGAATCTCTAGTTGCTCCAAAAGACCAGAAGGATGTTGGTGTTCAGCCTTAACCTCAAGACAAGTAAGGCACTTTGAAACGTACAAGGCAATGTCTTTCTTCATACCAGACCACCAATACTGAGTACGAAGATCCTTATACATCTTATCTGAGCCAGGATGAATAGAATAACGAGACTTATGGGCCTCATCCATAAGCAAAGCACGGAGATCATCTTGGCTTGGAACCCACAAACGGTCCATGAAATAATACGATCCATCTTCTTTCAGCACAAGATCAGGCTTAATGTGATAGGGTAATTCCTTACCCATCAAGTCTTGTGATACACAAGCATGTTGAGCCTGAGAAATGCGTGCTTGAATATCAGATCGAGCTTAAACATCATATTGAACATGAACACAATGTAGCTTAGTACGTTCCTTACGACTCAATGAGTCAGCCACAATGTTCGCTTTACCTGGGTGGTAGCGAATTTCGCAATCATGGTCGTTTAGAAGTTCGACCCAACGTCTTTGCCTCATGTTGAGTTCTTTCTGATTGAAGATATGCTGAAGACTTTTGTGGTCAGTGAAAACCACGCATTTTGTGCCGTACGAATAATATCTCCAGATTTTGAGAGCGAAGACAACTGCACCCAACTCAAGATCATGAGTGGTGTAGTTTCTCTTATGCACCTTCAATTGCCTTGATGTGTAGGCTATGACTTTGTTCCTTTGCATTAGAATACAGCCAAGACCTAATTTCGATGCATCGCAATATACGACGAAATCATCATTGCCCTCAGGCAAAGTCAAAATAGGTGCGTCACAAAGCTTCTGCTTCAAGGTCAGAAACGCTTCTTCTTGCTTAAAACCCCATTCAAAGGGTTTGTTCTTTGGAGTTAGAGCAGTTAGAGGAACTGCAATCTTCGAGAAGTTTTCAATGAAGCGGTGGTAATAACCCGCAAGACCAAGAAAAGAACGAACCTCAGTAGGAGTAGTAGGCGTATCCCAATCCTTAATCGCACTGATCTTGGAGGGATCTACATGAATACCTTGTTCGTTAACAATATGTCCCAAGAATTGAACTTCCTTAAGCCAAAATTCACATTTGGAGAATTTGGCAAAAAGTTGCTCTTTCTTTAGGAGTTCCAGAGTAAGACAAAGATGTTGCTGATGATCAGCTCGCGTCTTAGAGTAAATCAAGATGTCATTGATAAAAACGATGATGAACTTATCTAAATAAGGCTTGCAGACCCTATTCATTAAGTCCATGAAAACAGCAGGAGCATTGGTCAAACCGAATGGCATGACTGTGAACTCATAATGCCCATATCGAGTGCGGAATGCTGTCTTGGGAATATCCTCTTCATGCACACGAAGTTGATGATACCCAGAACGAAGAACGATCTTCGAGAAGCAAGTAGCACCCTGTAACTGGTCAAAGAGATCATCAATGCGAGGTAGGGGATATCGATTCTTGATGGTAAGCTTGTTCAGCTCATGATAATCGATACACATTCTGAAGGATCCATCCTTCTTCTTGACAAAAAGAACGGGAGCACCCCAAGGTGAAAAGCTAGGACGAATAAAACCTTTATCATAAACCCTAAGTTATGTAAAGGTTATTTAAGGTATGTTAAGCATAACTTGATTTTCCGGAGTATTTGTCGCGTTTAACTGATTACGTTTACGCACCAGTTTGCGTATAATTCTCCAGAAAATGATATGGAGTTTGAAATTGAATAAAAGTCAAAACATGAAAAACATCAAACATAAAAAAACAAACATTGGGATCAAATAACTTTATTTCATTGATAACTGAATTGTTCACAATGATTACAAGCACAAATGTCACATAATGGGCTCGACTACAAATCACAACCCAAACCTCATACGGCCCAACAAGTGTTCGGTCCAATTGCAAATGTATATAAGTAACCCATCAAACCCCAAATGTATCGAACCCAACCCAAACAGCAACCAATTCCCACCCAAGGGACATTAGTGATGTCGGGTCGAAATAAGGCGTTTTGTATATAGTTTGTGTCGGTTCTTAGCGTGTTAAATATATTAACTCGTAAAGATTTTTATACTTATAATGTGTTTACGTTTTTATGCTTAAACAGGTGATATGAAATTAACGATGGAAACGAGGTTAAAAACGGAGTTGACAAGCTAACACGAGATGAGAAACGTCCCACAACACGCGGCAGTTGCTGTTTTACTCCGCGACCCGCGGAAGCGATCAAACGAGAATATGTGGAAGTTGGCTAAATATTGTTATTCAAAAGATCCAATTCACAATTCTTAAAAAGGATCCGTATACAATTGAGTGGTGGGGGATCAATTTTATTAATGTATATCATCTTCACACAAATTAAGAAGTGGCAGCCGTCAAATTACAAGAGGAGGATCGAATATGGGGCAGCCCATTATCTCGAATTTTGGAGCCACTATCACGTGTTAAGGAGCAGTTTCCATTAACTTCTTGGGCCCATAATCACACTTCATCATTCATGAATTGTTTGGCAGCAAAGAGGACTTGGGCCACGAACAACTATTGGAGCAGACTTCATTAATTGGGCTTGACAATTGGCAGCCACCAGCATCGATTTTGGGCTGCTGGATCCACAAAATGTTGGGCAGCCATCGACTAGTATCTTTGGGAGCCTTTAATTCATTAATATATATCACTCCATTATTATCGATCAGGGGAGCCGTCAATATATATCAAAGGGACGAATTGTATTATTATTCCAACTTTCGAGCTACTCTTAGAGGTCTGAACAATTCGGGATGCCAACTAAAGCAGTGAGCGGCTAGGCTCCTCGTGGCTTCCTCCAGGCGGACGGTTCGTATTAGGTTTTTACTTTATTCAGTTTATATTCAGGTCTGGATGTATTTTTGACCTTGACAACGTTGTATTAATACATTGATGTGTTGGTTTATTTGAACTATTTGCATGTGTTTTGAGTTCTTGTTTTACAACTTGTTCGGTTGATGACAAAACTTAGTAACTTGTTGGGTGACATAGAGTAGGTTGACTCACACTAGTAAATAGGGTTAATCAAATTATAAAAGATCTGATGACAAAGACCTATTTTTGATTATTATATTAAATTAACCAACTTTCCAAATCATGTCTATGTGATGGCCAATTAACTGAGTAAACTGAACTTTGTGAAACCTAGAACCTGAAGTTTGGAGGAAGTTACGTTTTACAAATCTGATATCTTTTCTTGTAATTAGTTTTTTTTAGTCTCTTTCAAATTAATAAAAACCCCCAATTCTAGATTAGTAGTAGTTAATTAAATAATTTAGCTAAACACTAACCACCTATTCCCCGTGGATACGATACCCTACTTACGCTATCTACTTAGTTTAATTAGGTTTTTGCATGACCCTTACGACAATCATCAAAATGGCGTCGTTGCCGGGGAATTAGTGCGCTTACTGTTAGTTATTTAGTTAGTTAGTTAGTAGTTAGGTGTTCTTGCTTTCTAAAAAATTCTAAAAAACCCAAAAATATTGTTCTTTATATTTTATTTTAATTTTTGCTAGTTCGATATTACGCTCGGGTGTCTTGTTTGTGCTTGTGCAGGCATTTGAATCATGGATCGAGCTTATCAGCCCGTGTTTAATGAATTTGAGGGTGTTGATTTCTCATAACATAACCAGCCAATGCATCAGCAAATGAGCTTTTAAAACAGACAATCACTGACTCAAAACCGATATACTAGATATGATGTAGATGAAGTGAATGGGTATTATGACCAGTTTGGATGTGAAGAGTATAATGATTTTGTGCCTCCACTGCAGCAGTTTATTCAAAGAGGTCAAAATCGGGTCAGTTTGGGTCAGCAAAGGTATAATGATGTTCCACAAAATAGTTATGGAAGATTTTCCGAGATATCAAATCAGAATCACCAGCAAGGCAATCAGAGAAGTTATCAGCAGAATCCAGATCAAGGAAGATCGAGTGGTCCAGATGAAGGTTCTAAGGATGAGATTATGGAACTGTTGAAACAGATAAAGCAAGGATTCTGCAATTATTCGAGCTATCAAGGAGATCAAGATAACTATGACAACAATTGGCAGACTCGAGAGAATGAGCAAGCGGGTCAGCATGAGTCGGATGATAACTCCAACAATGAAAAATTTGACACAATCATGGAGTTATTGAAGGATATTCAGAAAGGTAATGAGGTCAGAGATGGGGAAGTTAAGGCATTGTCACAGCAGGTTGGACAATTAGCTGAAGAAGTGGCTATCATCAGAAGAAATCAGGATCAGCTTCTTAGGGATTGTCAGAAAAATCCAGCTCACAATTTTTCTCACCCGAGTGTCCACACAGATGAGGTAAGTACTCATTCTCTTTCTAAAAGTTCTACTGTTGAAACTCAGTCACCACAACATGTTGAGGGTATGGTAGAGGATGTGACTGAGTCTGAGGGTGAAAGTGAACATGATCAGGAAATTGGAAATTTTATAAAATCTAAGCATGGTTCAAATAAAACGTTTTTTGATAGTAATAATGGGAATGCAAAGGTTCCATTCCCCCATGGTGTTACTTGCACCCAAAAATTTAAATAAACGGAAATCGTCTAAGGATGAAAATTGGGAAAGTTTTGAAAAGGTAAAAATGAATAAACCATTGCTTGAAAAAATTAAAGAAAGTCCTGATCACGTTGAATTTTTTGAAGAGTTGAGTACCCAAAAACGACGTCACAAGTTGCCTAAACAACTTGATACAGTTCATGTGAACGCCGTTTTGATGGGTACCCTTCCCCCAAAACTCCAAGATCCAGGAGCACCTATTATTTCGATACAAATAGGTGATTTTAAGTTGGACAGGGCTTTGTTGGATCTTGGAGCTTGTGTAAGTATTTTACCGGGGAGTTTATATGATCAGTATGATTTTGGACCACTGCAAAAAGTTGAAACCATAGTAGTGTTGGTTGATCAAACTCCTACGTGTCCTCGGGGGATTGTAAAAGATGTGATTGTGAAAGTGGGTGAGTTTTATTATCCTGTCGATTTCTTGGTTCTTGAGTGTGTTAAAAATAACCAACCAACTGTTATATTGGGTAGACCGTTCCTAGCTACGGCTCATGCTGTCATTCATTATGTTGAGGGAATAGTAAGGTTTAGGTTTGGGGATCAAAAATCGATTTTAAAAGTATTTTTAAACTCAACCAAACCTGTTTCTAACAAGTGTGAACCTTCTGAAAAGAAGAGTCTTGTGGAAGAAAAAGAATGTTTTATGATTGCCAGGTTTGTAGATGTTAAGAAAAAGAAGAAGAAATCGAGGAGGAGCAGGAGAAAGAAAAGAAAGCAATCACAGAAGATGGATGGAGAAGAAGAAAAGTGTGAGTTGAATAGCTGCTGGTTGTTGAACAAGCTGGATGGTATTTCGAAGTTGTGGATGAATAGACTGATGAAAATGAGAGATTGCAAACACCCGACACGCCCACCATGATTTGATAGGTATGATCTGGCTGAAGATCTAAAACTTAGCGCTTCTTGGGAGGCAACCCAGTTTTTGCTTTTTATTTCATTTGTTTTTGTTTTTGTTTTTGTTTTTGTGTTTGTGTATGAACCGGACAAGTGTGGGGAAGTCTGAGGAGGTTTTGTTGCTCGTCGAACCGGTTTTTGCTTGTCTATCTTCGTTTACTGACCTATTTAACCTGTTTGGGAGCTTGTGCGTCTTAATTTTGCAGGTTTCGGTCGTTTTGTCCATACTCAATCTCCATTTGGACGAAAGTGATTCGAATTATATAAAGACAAGCGTCCCGTGTTGAAGCAGCCGCGAATGAAATGCTATACGGTTGTAGTGGAACAAGCCTCATAGGAAGATGAGGCTTGTTCCATTATCTCTGTGTTTTTATTTATGTTTTTAGTATATAAATAGTTTCTCGCTCCATTGAGGACAATGAAGGAAATAAGTGTGGGGAGGGGAAACTAGCGTTTAGTGTGTTAGTGTCGTGTCGTAAATATAAAAAAATTAAAAAAATTGAAAAAATCAAATATCCAAAAAAATTGAAAAAATAGAAAATGTTTCGAGAAAGTTTTTGCACAAAATGGAAGATGATAGGTATAATTGGATCGCTGGCATTCGATTACTATATATATGAGATAATGAACGGTCGGTCACGCGTCTACCTTAGGATATGTGGGTAGGCCCAGCCAGCTGAGAGGTTTCTTAGGAATGATATAATATACTTAAATTAGGAATCTTGTGGGTTCTCACCTTAGGAGCTATGGCAAAACTGAAACTGTGGAAAGTATAAGAGGTACGTCATAAGTAAAAAACTTATAAGTTTTTCCGATTAAATTGGCACACCTTTTTCTTTTTGTGAAAACAAATCCGAAACAGTGTGGCGCCCGAAAAAAAACATTCCATCAATCCATTTGAGCTACATGTTGAAAAAAAAGGAAAACAAAGCCTATGGTATTGCCGCGGGGATAGCGACTCATGCGGTACATACCCTCTAGGTGGAGTTATAAAAAAATATGTGAAGTTTATGGCATTAACCACTGGGATGGTGACTCGGGTGGGGTATGTCCGCTAAACGGATCATAAGCAAAAGCATGTAAAGCTCGCAATATCATCCATTATCCATCATAAATTTAATCGGAATAACATAAGGGTTTTTTATATAAGATGGTAGATATAATCTTTTAACCTTATAAGCTTGAAACGAGAATATGTGGCGTTGTAGTCTTTTGAGTGTGAGATCCATAGAGAACTATAATTCACTTGAACTTAATTGATCGTGAATAAGGGCTTGGAAGCTGGCGGCTGGGTTTAAGTGGACTGTATACCTGCAATCTTGGTTAACGTGTGGTTTGATCTGTTATTAAATTAATTGAATATATTGATTGCCAATGTTCTGATTGTGATTCCATTGCAAAGAATTTTTTTGGGACGAAAAAAAGATAAGTGTGGGGATGTGATGTCGGGTCGAAATAAGGCGTTTTGTATATAGTTTGTGTCGGTTCTTAGCGTGTTAAATATATTAAGTCGTAAAGATTTTTATACTTATAATGTGTTTATGTTTTTGTGCTTAAACAGGTGATATGAAATTAACGACGGAAACGAGGTTAAAAACGGAGTTGACAAGCTAACACGAGATGAGAAACGTCCCACAACACGCGGCAGTTGCTGTTTTACTCCGCGACCCGCGGAAGCGATCAAACGAGAATATGTGGAAGTCGGCTAAATATTGTTATTCAAAAGATCCAATTCACAATTCTTAAAAAGGAGCCGTATACAATTGAGTGGTGGGGGATCAATTTTATTAATGTATATCATCTTCACACAAATTAAGAAGTGGCAGCCGTCAAATTACAAGAGGAGGATCGAATATGGGGCAGCCCATTATCTCGAATTTTGGAGCCACCATCACGTGTTAAGGAGCAGTTTCCATTGACTTCTTGGGCCCATAATCACACTTCATCATTCACGAATTGTTTGGCAGCAAAGAGGACTTGGGCCACGAACAACTATTGGAGTAGACTTCATTAATTGGGCTTGACAATTGGCAGCCAGCAGCATCGATTTTGGGCTGCTGGATCCACAAAATGTTGGGCAGCCATCGACTAGTATCTTTGGGAGCCTTTAATTCATTAATATATATCACTCCATTATTATCGATCAGGGGAGCCGTCAACATATATCAAAGGGACGAATTGTATTATTATTCCAACTTTCGAGCTACTCTTAGAGGTCTGAACGATTCGGGATGCCAACTAAAGCAGTGAGCGGCTAGGCTCCTCGTGGCTTCCTCCAGGCGGACGGTTCGTATTAGGTTTTTACTTTATTCAGTTTATATTCAGGTCTGGATGTATTTTTGACCTTGACAACATTGTATTAATACATTGATGTGTTGGTTTATTTGAACTATTTGCATGTGTTTTGAGTTCTTGCTTTACAACTTGTTCGGTTGATGACAAAACTTAGTAACTTGTTGGGTGACATGGAGTAGGTTGACTCACACTAGTAAATAGGGTTAATCAAATTATAAAAGATCTGATGACAAAGACCTATTTTTGATTATTATTTTAAATTAACCAACTTTCCAACATCATGTCTATGTGATGGCTTAACTGAGTAAACTGAACTTTGTGAAACCTAGAACCTGAAGTTTGGAGGAAGTTTCGTTTTACAAATCTGATATCTTTTCTTGTAATTAGTTTTTTTTAGTCTTTTTCAAATTAATAAAAACTCCCAATTCTAGATTAGTAGTAGTTAATTAAATAATTTAGCTAAACACTAACCACCTATTCCCCGTGGATACGATACCCTACTTACGCTATCTACTTAGTTTAATTAGGTTTTTGCATGACCCTTATGACAGTCATCAATTAGCCGGCCTGCGGCCCAACCCACACACAGCCCAATCAAATCAGTCTAACAATTGTACTAAACCACCTAATCAATTACAGGTTACACAAACATATGCACAGCCTATCAAACACTTACATTATATGAATTTATTGGTTTGTTTCTAACAGCCCACTAATTGAGCACCTATGTTAATATCGGTCCATTACGGTAATCTTCGTGGCATGCGGCCCAGATGAGTTTCTCCAAAACTTAGTATGAGTTAATTAGATCAAGATGGTGGCTGACAAACTAGTTACAACCACACATGAGCCAGATGTCATGAGTTGACATGATGAGGGAACAAATCACATGATAATCAATGAAATCTAGTGAATTCTAATAATCATGGCTGACATATATCACAGATAAAGCTTCAATACATGAAAACTATTGATAATGATTATCACATGCCACCTTGAAGTACTAAACCACTATTTTGACAACCATATAATAATTTGCACATGCTTGATTTGATTGAGACTTCAAACTCCCTTTTACACATCAACTTATTATCATAATTATTTCTTCTAATGTTCCACACGGTTTCAGGTTAATCACGTATGTATAAGTCATAACAATCAAATATAATATATCATAAATCATAAATCTACACAGTCCTCACACTAAATTCAAAAGCATGGCACCATAGATCGGTTATCATATATCATCACGTCACTTATCTAACATACAATAACAAGTATTCTTCCGGCGTATAAATTTCGTGTCACATAAATATCATCCTCATAATGTAAAACTAGCAAACAGTCTCCTAATACAACACTATCAAGGCATAGTTCACGTGTGAAACAAGATCATAGATTGACTAACACGCATGACATCAATACCACATAGTCAATACGTGACATCAAATCCAACATAATCAATCATAATAACCGATACAGCTATGCATATCATATTTACACTATTCGAACCTAGTATGCATGCCATCCTACTCATTCATTACAAAGCAGTTATCCTAACACTTCTTGATTTGGTTCAACAAAAGGTTTATTAAGATGTTTGTTGCAATCCTAATCATCATGTACATCATATTCATGCGATCAAGGTCATACAAAAACATGATTATTAATACAAATCAAACATGAGAAATCACTAACCCAACTAGCTTGATCCAATAATGTAATGTCTCGAGGGGGGGGTCTCCCGCCGTCACGAATAAGGGTGAGGTGAAGAGGTTAGGGTTTTCAATCATTCAACTACCTTTATACAATTGTACACAAACTAAATATTAAGAAGATGGGCTTAAGAAGATGGGCTCGATATTAAGAGAATGGGGCTCGATTTAGTTGAGTGGGCAGACCGGGCTTAGGGTAACAAGGATACAAAGTGCCCAATAAACACATGCAAAGCACAAGAGGAGTGAGCTCAATTCTAAGGTCCAGTTGGGCTCTAGGCCCAATCATACGTCTGATGTGATTTCATGTATACACATGCGGCCCGACGCATGTTATTTATCCGAGTTATCATAAACGTCTAGATTTAATGGGGTTATCATAGAACAGGACATTTATGCAAAGAAGAGGGATAATAAAGAGTTAAGGTCACAAGATCCAATGCTACTAACCTTGAGGGTTCGGGTTGTCACACTATATTTCTTCAAAACAAGGTTTTTAATTAAGTATTGCAACATGTAAACTAGCCATGAATCCGACACTCTCATAAACCTATGTGCTCACCAGCATTTCTTTGTTGACTTTGTTTTTACGTATGTTTCAGGTGTTGTTGAATGATGTTGATTGCTAGGATGCATGCTCACTTAGGACTGGACGAGGCCTTAGTGACTTGATAACAAAGATAGACTATGTTTAACTTGTTTGTTTAAATTTCAAGACAATGTAATTGGTTAATCTTTAAATAAAACAAAACTTAAAATATCCGTGTGTTATGAATCAATGATTCTGTTAAAACACTCCCCGACGTTTCCACCGCGATTTGTTGTTTTACGCGGTCAGGGTGTGACATGGCCCAGGTTGTTTCGGCCCAACTCCCTCTGTACATATATTTAGGAATCTTTAGCAAACCCTAAACACTCTCATCCTCTCCTACCCCTCGAAGGCAGCTCTATCCCCTTCGAAGATCCCCTTCGTGTGATACTATCTCTCTCGTTCAGATGGCACACAATACATATTCGGTTAGTACGATTCATCGCTAGATTGACTTATAATTGCTGCTAATTCTGGTTATGTGCTTACACGATGAGTTATGTTGATGAGATTAGTTTTCTTTGGTGAGACACAACTCGGTGCTAGTTATTTTGTGATTATGGTAGAATAAATCTTTGTGATTATGTGACCATAATAAACTATGTTACTGATTATGATGAATAACTGTTAGTGATTAACTAGGGTGAATAACTGTTAGTGATTATGATAATAAACTTGTAAGCAGACTCGATAATATGTGTTACATGCTGGAATCGATGTTGATCTATGATGAATAACTGTTAGTGATTAACTAGGGTGGCATAATGTTCATGATTGCATATAATCTGATGTTGGATGATGAATTGATTAATCGGGTTAGTAGAATGGTTGAATATCGATGCACATGTTTAGGCATATGATTTGGCTAGGACAATTAGGTTTTGCAGGCACCCCATAACCATCGCTGGTATTCACGGGGAAACCTGTATATTGCGTTGCTGTCATCCACGGGGAAACCTGTATGTTTCGACGCTGTCATTCACGGCGAAACCTGTATGTTTCGTCGCTGTTATTCATGACGAAACTCATATATTTCGTCACCACCTAGTTTCATCGCTAAAGTGATGCATGGACAGAACAGTTCTCATATAACATGATACTTTATCCCATCTTTAATATATTAGGACACATGTGTGTGACTTTCTGTTTATTTCATGATAATAATGTTACAGAATATGAGGGTTCTGATTTGGACTCATGCGGTAGTCAATTTATGTGTTATAAGTTATTGTGATAACCAATGAACTGTATGATGTACATGATAACCAATAAATTGTATGATGAGCATGATATCCAATGAAACGGTATGTTGTTTATAACGTCGAATGAAACTGTTGTAAATTGTGTAGTTGGTTTATAAAGGTCTATCTATTAATCAGAAGAGGACCCTGACTTAACCCCTATGAGTAAACAGTACCTCAATTAATGTTGATATAAGTCATGAACACAGGATGTAGACTTGCTTGGAAACTGAGTGCTTGATGTGTGTTATACTATAATCTTAACCAAATGCAATCTGTGGCAAATACATGGATTGATTTCTACGAAACTGGTGATGTCAGTGTCTACTGAAGGAAACATAAACTTGTGTCATAAAAGTGCATGAAAACTAAATGTTTGCTACGTGATACGTGATTTGGATATGTGAACAAGCTGAACGTAAACTGATTTCGTGTACATGAACATCATAGGCTTTGACTGGTTTTGTGTGAACAGGTAACTAAACTTACCAAGCAAACCTAAGGTGAGTTCACTGCTCTTTTCCAAGCATGCATCCCGGGGAGGGATATCGGGTAATGTTCCGGGGAGGTATGTTAGGTTTTTGAGATGTTTGTTATTATACTCTTTTCTATCATATAAGACCCCTTACATCTACCGATAGTTGTCGGGGAGGCAACGAGGTTATTAGTTGATAGCATTGTTAGGTTTGGCACCCTCACACCGTACCGGGGAGGACGAGCGTGAACTAATTACCTTAAAGCATGACCAATGTTTTGATAGAGACATTGGGGTTGGGAAAATACATCTTGTAGCCATTGCCATAATCAAGTTAATAACAACATCAAATCATCGAATTTGTGAAACGTTTTAATATGGTAACTGGTATCTAAACACGATTAACAAACTTTGAACTCACCAGCGTCGTCTGACACACTTGTCTGCATGCTTGCAGGTCTACAGGCTTATATCATTGGGAACTTGCTGTCTGGGAGGCTGGAGTGGTCATGGGTCGAGATACATGGAAATCTCAATACAAGCTTAACAGTTTATGTACACTTTGATAGGTCCCGTAACGATCCGATTTCAGTCTCGGTTCGGTGAAAAATGGTGAGACGGGTGATTCGAGCCATGAACAATGGATAATAAACAAGAAAGATAGAAACTTTAATGATTGGAACAAATATATTTTGATTGATAAGATTAAACAGATACAAAGATAATCATGCACCCCGGGTGAGCTCCCCCGGTGTGGTGGCTCACAAATGCACCCTTCACAAATGAGGTCTAGTAATCTATATATAAACCCTGAGCCTTGTTTTCAAAGCAGGCCGCCCCTTGCTTGGAAAACCTACTAAACTCACTAAAATGCACAACTATACTAACTAACATAGGCGTAATTGATAACATCATTCTCCATTTGACCCAACAATATTGTAGATCCCAAAATCAATCCGGATCACAGTGGTTGGTTGTTCTAACCGAAAACACCTATTGATTAAGTGTTTGAGCTAAGAAAGGTCAAGAATGATCAAAGATGAAGGTGAAGCTAATGGATTAATGAATACAACAAGTGTTGTATTGAATCCAAACAAAAATATAGATCAATAGAACACCTTGGATATCAGATTTGAGCACAAGATCAATGATAGAATGTAACAACACCAATATTCATTCAAGAGCCAAAAGCTTGCCAAGGTTACAATGTGAGGGCTATATATAGTGTTCCTGACTAGCCAGCAAATTTATAAATTTGCTGGAATCTTATCTACACTAGGTCAGGAACCTTAATTCTAGAGTATTACAAAATAAGCCCTTTTACATTCAAAATAGCTACAAACTATAACTAAAACTAATCCAGCATAAGTATCAACGATCTCAAAAGATCTAACAATATCCCTCTAGATCGTTGCACACTTGTCTTTTCATTCTTCAGTTGTCTCTGCTGGATTCTCTGTAGCTGGCTTTTCAGGCTCTGTGGGATTTTCTTTGTTCGTTGTTGTTTCGGGTGGTGCCTCGGTCTCGATTGGCGCAGACTGAGTTTCTTGAGTAGTTGCAGCTTCACTAATTGGTTGATCCTCCATGGTGGCCTCATATGTGGATGAGGCAGGAGGTGGTGATGTTGTGGTGGGCTCGGTTGTTGAAGCGGAGGTTCTTTCTTTCTTGCGTTCATGTTTCTTCTTCTTCCTTGCTTCCTTTTTCTTTTCTTCAGTTTCTTTCCTCTTTTCAAAATGTGCTCCTCTGCTTCTCCACACTTCTTTTCATTCTCAGGCTCCACTGAAGTCAGAATGCTTTTCAAACCTTTGTCAGCAGTATTGTCTCCTTTTGGAATTCCGATTGTCTGCTTTTCAAACTGCCTTGATGAGGATTCACTTGAGATCTTGGCCATCAGAGCTTTGTTGACTTGCTCCTTTGATTCAGTAATTTCTTCACTCCAATCATAGTCTTCCACGACTAAAGCTTTTGACGTGCTAGGAGACGTGTTGTTCTTGTTCTCTTCAACTGTGATTTGCTTTACAGCAGGAGTGGTTTCACTGTTTCCTTCTTTCAACAGAGGACAATCACGCTTGAAATGGCCCAGATTCTTGCAGTTGTAGCACCTAAGTTTAGATTTGTCAAAACCATCTTTTCCCAGACCCAAACGCTTTCCTGTCTTGTCTTGAAATTTCTTTAGCCTCAAGGTGATCATGGCCATTTTCCATTTCAGATACATTTCCTCCATGTCATCTGGATCAACCTGATACATGTCTTCAGCAGTGAACATCTCCTTCTTTAGTTCTCCAGACATCAGGGCTTCATAGCTGCTCAGAAATGTGTTGAAAAGTGCCACGTTTTCAGTGGACACTTTCAATGCTTGAGTGTCAACAGTGATAGTCTTCTCAACAAGTTGTGGAGCTTTCGATGCGCTTGCGGAAGCGTTGGCGTAGATTAAGTCACAAGCTTGTGGAGTGATGCCCCCTGAAGCAAGAAATGCCACATTTTTCAATCCAGCAAAGGTTTGAGTTGACTTTGGTGGGTAACCAGCAGTGTTCATCTCTCTTTTGTTGACATCCATTTCAAAGGCTCTTAGGGTGTTTATCAAGTCGGACAGAGTGACAGGATTTGGATTGTTGAGGAAATCCTTCTTGATCATCATGCATTGTAGGCTCCATTCCTTGCGAAGAGAATCTAGCAGCTTCTTTATTGCAGCACGATTTGTGACAGGATTTCCCGCCTTCTTCATTTTGGTCATCATATTCAGAAAGCGACTGATGTGATCGGAAAGACTTTCTCCACGAACTCCACAAAACATGTCATATTGTTTCTGCACCATATCTCTCTTGCTTTCGATCAACTCTTCAATTCCCTCATAGTACTCAATCAATGCATTCCAGAGTGCATTTGCAGTTCGGTGTTCTTCAAACATGTTGCAGTCATTAGTTGATAGTGCCATGGTTAAGGCAGCATGAGCACGACGATCACGTTGGATTAGAGCCTTGTCTTCATCAGTGAAGGTGGTTGCATCATTGTTGGCCACCACCGCATCTCCTCGAACAACCGTTGGAATGTGGGGTCCAGCGGTGACAGAGAGCCACAGATTGTAGTCCGTGTACTCGAAGAACGATTGAATGCGAGTCTTCCAAGTGCTAAAGTCTTCAGCCCCTTTCAACTTTGGTGGCCGAGTTGTGGTTCCAGTCTCAAGTTCCGCTTGAGCAATTGGACTTAGTTGATTCAACGACATCTTTGCTTGATTTTGACAAAATAGGGCTGATCAGAACCTAATTTCGCTGACAAGTCATAGAAGACCAGTGACAGAGTTAATTTCGCCGATGACAAGAGAAGATCTTTCAATTTCGCTGACAGATCTTGCTGATCTTCAACCTTCGCTGGTACTCTAGGCTGTCCTGCACGAGCGAACAAGCTAATTCCGCTGACAAACACAACACAGACGTTAGTTGGACTAATTTGGCCGATTACCGTGATAAGAACGCTGTGGTTCAGTATCACAGATCTCAAAGTCGCCTTCGATAATTTCGCTCAAGGGTCACCGGACACTATTTCGCTGATGATCAGTAATTTCGCTCGAATGATGATCGTCGAAATTAATGATCCTGCGATGAGTTTCTAAACGATTTGATTATGTTCACTATATTCAACGCTATGTTCGCTATATTCAAAAATTAATTTCGCTGCCTTCAAAAATTGTTCGCTGCATTCATGTTAATTTCGCTGGACAGAGGGTTTAACACGAACTAAAACCCTCTAATCACTCAAAAACAGCTCAAAAACCATGTTTTGATGCATCAAAATGTCCAAAATGACTCCCTAATCATGTATTAACAACAACGTATCGATTAAACACACCAAATCAATCCATTTTAAGTCCAAAAATTTGAAAACTTTGAAACTTTTGAAAAACCTTCAAAACTATGAAAAATCTCAACAAGAACACAACAACCAAGAGCACTAAGGCTCTGATACCAAATTGTAGATCCCAAAATCAATCCGGATCACAGTGGTTGGTTGTTCTAACCCAAAACACCTATTGATTAAGTGTTTGAGCTATGAAAGGTCAAGAATGATCAAAGATGAAGGTGAAACTAATGGATTAATGAATACAACAAGTGTTGTATTGAATCCAAACAATAATATAGATCAATAGAACACCTTGGATATCAGATTTGAGCACAAGATCAATGATAGAATGTAACAACACCAATATTCATTCAAGAGCCAAAAGCTTGCCAAGGTTACAATGTGAGGGCTATATATAGTGTTCCTGACTAGCCAGCAAATTTATAAATTTGCTGGAATCTTATCTACACTAGGTCAGGAACCTTAATTCTAGAGTATTACAAAATAAGCCCTTTTACATTCAAAATAGCTACAAACTATAACTAAAACTAATCCAGCACAAGTATCAACGATCTCAAAAGATCTAACACACTTGGACTACGAAATATTTAACAAATGAGTTATGCTTCCACTGTATACAATTAATGATATGTAATGTTTGTAACACTTTACGTTAATGAAAGAAAGTTTTATTTAATTATATTTATGAGTTCAATGTGATTGGTGGCTTGGATCCTGGTACGTCACACGCCTCGCGGGGGTTCCGCATGTGGTATTTTTGTGACAACTGTGCTCTGTAATCGATTCACAATGTAAAACAATGTTAATTATCAATAAAACAATGTGTTTTGGTGTTATTATGTGTGTAATTGCATTTGATGATTTTACGATTTGATTCGATTCCGATTTCGAGCTTTAAATCGCTTTCTGGAAAGTTATACGCAAACTGGTTCGTAAACGCAGTCAGTTTAACGTGACAAACACTCTGGAATAGTGAAATAGGCTTAACATACCTTAAATAACCTTTACATAACTTAGAAATAAGTTTTGGATGGTTTGGTGTGTTGAAAACAAGTTTGTTCGATAGCAGGGACTATTTGTGTCAAATAGCGAAACTATACCGATTTTTATAGGAACAAACATTCCGAAACTTGATCATAAGTTAAACATACCCTAAATATCCTTTACATAGCCTAGAAATAGGCTTTGAGGGGTTCGGTATGCTAAAATAAACTTATTTGATCAATAGGGACTAAAACCGTCAAAAAGTGCATAAGTTTGCATTTTCGCGCATATCTTACGTTCTGAATATATCCAGACACCCAAAAATTTATGTAATCATTAAAATATTTTATTTTAGTGATTGGCATGATAAAATTCCATTCGTCGCTTAATTTGGATTGTTTTTGCGTTCGTTAGGACTTCTGTCGTAATTAACCGAATAACGCAATCGTACGACCAAAAGAACCGACATCTGAGATGTTTTTGAGCATATTTTAAGTTCCCTATACTTTATCCTCATTTTGGAGCATTTAAATGAGATTAACGGGGCTTAAACGTGTCAAAAATGCATCAAAACAAAAGTTTCTCAAGTGCAGGGACCATTTTTGCAATTCTGTCAAACTAGCTCTGGCGGGCCGCGTAAGATAGGGTCTCATCTTATGCGGGGTGTGACAAACTACCAGACAGAAACAATGAATCTGGCCCATTTTTTATGTTTCGATGGTTTTCAACCCTTGTTTTGGGATACTATCTGCTGGGTTTTGATAGTTTTTCATGCTCCCATGGTTTCTAAAACCATTAATCCACATGTATGGCCAAGATCATTGCCTCTTTAGCAAGAAACGATCCTAACGGTGAACCGAAAACTATATATAACCATGCTCTCCTTCCATTTTCGGCACCCTTGATCATTTTAATGCTCTAAGTTGAAGCCTTTGCTTCATACCTGAGTGTTATAGATCAAGTTCTCCCTTGCTTGGACCCTTTGTAAGCTTCTTTCGTTCTTTTATCGCTTTTCGAGCGTGAAAGTCGAACAGCGTTTGACTTTATACTTTGACCACGAGTTGGTCAACACGAAGTTCGTTTGAACTTCGCAACGTGAGCGTAATCACGATGGTTATAGTCCCTAGTGACTATACCTACTGATTACCAAGTTGACTAGACATAGTGAGGAGTCGTAGTTTCGGTCAAAATGCGCATTTAAGGGTATTTTGCAACCAAACTACTCTTGGCATCAAAACACTTTGTTTTGATTTCAAGACCTGTTTTCTAACTTAGTTAAACATGTTCTAACATGTTTAGCTCGTCACTTTTAGTTTAGTGCTTGTTTAGAGTCGTAAGTCAAGCGGTCTAAACCACCGCTTAGACTTTCGAACTCGGCCCGTTTGGTCAATCATTTGGATCCAACCAAGCATGATTAGTGACCATAGTAGCATAGGGAATGACCTTCCGAGGTTATACCTTATGGTCACCTAGTTTAAGTAGTTGTATGAAAGGTAGTTTATATGCCTTAGGAATGACCAAAATGCCCTTTTCATGCATAATTGGATTTTAAGCATATGTAACCTAACTTTTGTCACCTAAACTGATTATGCAACCTATTTAAACATGTTTAGGCATATAATACTTTTCATAGGACTAGTTACACATCTCGAACGCGCTTTTGCGCGAACGACACGTTAAAATAGCATAAGCTACCTTAATGGGTCGTAACGGGTCGAAAGCACTTAGGTTAGGTTTCGACTTAGAATGTAGGCTTTGTTAAACCATATCACATGAGTTCCAATACTCATTTGGTTTACAAGACCTCATTCTATCCGATCTTCTGATTTAGGTGTCGATTTATTTACTAGTGATTCGATTATTAGGTGCTGCTTGTGTTTCCTTGGTTTGATTGAGCTTGTTGAGTTCTTTAGATTGAGGATACTTTGCACTTCGATGTGAGCATCCTCAATCTAAAGATTTTGAAACGAGAATGATTTTGGGACGAGTTAAATGATTTGATATGACTTAAACGAGATAAACGAAACGATTGGTTTTGGGTAGTGATTAGATAATGGGACGGGTGTAACATGATAAAAGGATGGTAGATACGCCGTTGGTACATCTTATATATAAGTGCTTTTATCATATTATATTATGTGTCCTCATTTAGTTCACTTGGGAAACGATTTTGAAACGATGTCACACAACGGGGTTTTCGAAATGATATAAACCATACGAGTTTTATTAACGAGTTTTTACGAGATGTTTTACGAGTTGGTTTACTAAAACAAATGTTTTGGGGTTAAGAATCATGGCTACGAGATTTTATAAACTATAATCAACTTGATTTGAGCTGGTTAATTATGTTGCAATACACTTTTCAAAACGAGGTTTGTACTTTTGACTCTTGTAGTCTAATGAGGTACTGCAACATATATACGAGCCATGAATCCGATACTCTCATAAAACCTATGTGCTCGCCAGCATTTCTTTGCTGACTTTGTTTTTACGTTTGTTTCAGGTGGTGTTGCGCGATGTTGATTACTAGGATGTATGTTCACATAGGATCGGGACAAGGCCTTAGTGACTTAATAACGATAATAGACGATGTCTAATTTGTTTGTTTGGTTTTAAGACAATGTAAATTTCTTAATAAATCAATAAAACATAACTTTTGTATCCATGGTTGTGAAACAATAATTCTGTTACAACACTCCCCGACGTTTCCGCTGCGGTTTCGTTGTTTTAACGCGGTCGGGGTGTGACAATTTTGGGGGGGGGGGTGTGACAGTTTGGTATCAGAGCCACTGGTTATAGTGAACTTGGTTTTAAAAACGTTTTTTATAAAACCAGACTATAACCAAACAGTTCTGAAAACGTGAATACGACCATGACACTCAGCTCCAGATTGCAAGGTTCGTCTCTCGTTTACTCATTGTACTGCCTAATTAGTGAACACCTACATATGATATTACATGTGATTGCACGTTTAACACAACAATATGAATTCACGTATTACTTGCATGTGTTATATGACTGATAGGGTGGTATTTCCCTAAATATTTGTGACTCACGCTTCGTGATGCTCTTTGTTTGCTACTTGAGTTTGAGGAACCATTTGACATGAGTTAGGAGGAGCTGAGATGAGCATGCAAATCACAATATTATTGTGGGTGCACACATGATAATAATGTGGGGTGCATGCGAGTCCCAGTGAGGCTTAACAAGTGAAAAACGGGTTCCATTCTGTATTTAAATCGATCTAAAACACAACAGTCTATAAGAGTTATAGCAGTGATTGTCTCTTACTTAAACGCGATCTTTTCACTCCACTCTGAATCCTTACGAATCTTGATGCTATTAAGTATTACCTGAACACCCCTCTGAACGCCTAGCGAATTGTGTATAATGTTAGGTGCTTGTACGAACGTCTCTGAGATGGATGTCTCCGCGTCAAAGGATTGGTCTATACCTTCCTCACCTATCTTTGTTTGTTAGAACCTAACACGTTAACCTCTTAGACCCTGAAGTGCGACCACTTTTGCAACGCTCGGGAAACATATCGTGTAATACTCAGTCAACTTGCAAGAACGATGGATAAGAGGATGAGCGTAGTGTCGTACCAACCTTAATATTAGAACGACCTTGACTACCGGCAACGGACACCAGCAGGCTGACTTCAACCGAATCCTCAACCCTAGTCAGCGACTTATGGGAGTCAGCTCCTACGGAATAATTGAGACATAAGCGATGCCAACAGATTATAAGTGTGGAATATGTGATTACCAGCACAATGGATAACGCCTTAGGACGTGGTACGAAAATGTGACAAGATGGACCCTGTCTCCTTCCAAGCAACAGCATGAGAGGCAACAGTCACGGCGACATCAAGGTACTTGTAATCGTGGCCTACCGTATGGAAACAAGGGTGACTTCGACAAGGATCGACTGTTGTTAAGTCAAAATGCCAACAACCAAGGGAACGATAACAGTATTGGGAAATCCATGTGATCATAACAACACTGGTCGTGGTGCCCGTGGAAGAGCATTTAGGATTGGCGTAGGCGACACCAGGTATAATAACAACATGGTAGCTTGCATGGGTAGTTAACCACTTCGTCTCGATTCCGTTCAACTCTGATGCTTCCCAAAACCAAACCTGTCATGGAACCGGCTGATGTCAAGCCAATTGAAGCCTTGTATGTTCATTGGGATGCAAACTCAACCTTGTGGGACAAATGCTCGACATCGACCTTCCTTTTTGGTCTCGATGCAGTAGTAGTGTAGATTGATTATCTGGATATCGCGTAAATATACCTTGAGGAAGGAAAATTTTGCGTCACTTATACTTTGAAGTGTCTGAGTGGTGCAAGGGTTAGCGCCATTCCCGCTATGAAGACCCAGAAGTGTCTACGGAGGGATGACCTCGTTATGATAGCAACCGTTTCTGATGATAAGGCTAAGGTAAATAGGATCGAGGATCCACCGATTGTTGTGACTCATCTCAGTGTGCTATTTGAGGAACTTTCAAGTTTACTACCACAACTGTTAGTCGGAATCTCAGTTGATCCCACGCCAGAGGCAGCTCCGAATACTCATACTCTTACCGTCTTACACCAGGAGGGTTGCAAGAACTGTATAGGCTACTACGGGAACTGTTGGACAGGAGTTTTGTCGGACCTAGTGTTCGCTTTGGGAAGCCCCAGTTATATCCATAAAGATAAGCCTTTTTGTGTGTATGCTGATTTTCCAGAACTCCGCAAGGCGACAGGCAAGAACTGTTTACCTCGACCATTGTATTGACAACCTGTTGACCTGTTGCGAGGGACAAGCTTCCATTCGAGGATTGATTTACGAACAAGCTATTATCAGATGGAAGTCCAAGGGAAGGATGTTTCGGGAATGGCGTATCAAGCGCAATATGGCCAGTGCGACCTAGTACACCATAACCATGGGTTTAAACAACACACCAACAGTTTTATGGACCACAAGAATCGACCATGTTTATCGACGATGTTTTGGATTATTTCCAGGAGAAAGGAACATCATGGACGGCATTTGAATCTTATTTTAGAGCTCCTGAGGGGGGAGCCACTCCGCGCGAACTGTTGTTAAATGTGACTTCTGGATTTGAGAGGTCCCCTTTTTGGGTTATATAATCAGCGAAGTGGGAATGCACGTTGATCTCGCTAAGACCTGCTTTGGTTGTAAACTGATCTACACCAAAGAGTCCTTCAAGGATACAACAATTTCTTGGTCCCGCTTGATATTATCACAGATTAATCACAGGATTTTTGAAGGTCACGTAGCTTAAATCTCTTTAGCACAGCCGGGTTCTGTCTTCGTGAAAAACAGAACAGGAGGATGTCTTTTCAGCCTTCGAATCCCAACTCTGCAATGCACTGAGCATCGTCTTTACCTGAGGGCGCGAGTGATTTAGTGGTGTATCATTATGGTTAGAATCAGAGTCCCAGTTACACGTCGACGCAACATGAGAGAGTGATGACTTACGTAATGGGGTTACACAGGGGAACGGCACGACACATAACCAGCGGTGGAAACCGTGGTCTTTGGATTTAGGTTGGAGGCATTACTTGGACGATACCGAGTGCACTACTTAGACCGATCACAAGGGCCCCCTGTGTACCCTGGTCTCGAAAGAGCCAAATCAGTTAAGGGCATCGCTGGAGGGAACTTTTGGATGATTACAACTGTGAAACCTGAACGTGTATGAGCTTTGCAACACACTATCGACTCTAACTTATCTGACCAGACTCGTTCTGTTCAAACCGAAGAACTAACGGGGGAGAATTCTCAAGTTGGGTCCATGCGGGGCATGGAAAGCAACTTCTAGCAAGTCGGACGATATCCGCTATCTCATGGAGCGAATGTGGATCTCATTATACCGTACCGGTAGCAGATTTGTGTTGAGCGAAGCACCCCGGCCTCAATATTCTAGTCGTCTGGGTTTTGATGAGAGTCATTAGGAGTTATGAACCTTGTACTGGTAATCGGGCATGAAGGCCCACCTAGCTAGGTATGTGAATGATGTTTGACACGTGGGAAGGTCAAGGTGAGGTATCAGCATCTAGAAACATTCATTTGGAATGAGAACAAACTGCCATGGATTTCGTCACTAGGGCTACCTAGAACTCAAAACGGAAACAATATCACTTGGGTGATCGTTGATTGTCTCACGCTACCAGCACGCCTTCTTCTAACCAAGGAAACTGACGAGCCTTCACCGCTGTGAACTTTCCTCTAAGAGAGGCGGCTTTTAGGTACGAGGTTCCCGCCCCCGTTACTTATGATTTTGAGATATACCCGATTTATGGCAGGCAATACACGATACCCTGGGCTCACTTCTAAACATGGACATTGCTTATCACCATAGGACAAGTGGTCTGAGTAAGCGAACCATCCTGACACTTGAAGACATACTACGGGCATGTGTGTGATTAACGTTGCTAAGATATAGAAGGACATTTATCTTTGGTTGAGTTCTACTACAGTAGTTACCATTCTAGTATTTGGACAACTTTGTTTGAGATATGTCATGGATAGTAACGCTAATCTCCTTGTTGGATTAAGGTGGGTGACAACCTAATCATAGATCAAGGACTTGTACTCGAAACTCTTAAAGATTGCTTGGATCGGAAACTGTCTGACGGCAACGCGTGGCAATCAGGAAAGCTGATAAACTTAGGAAACACTGGGAGTTCGCTGGAGGCAAAAGTACCTTTATCGAAAGTCTCACCCTGGGAGGGTACGGTACGATAGACAACGTGGCAAGCTTAGTTTACGATGCGTTAGGACACGCAGACCTATGGAACGAATCGGTGACATGGCTCACATGTGACATCTGTGCTTATGTAATCATTCTACAGACCCTGAACAATAAAATATTAATAAAATAGTGTGTTTTGATCCCAATGTTTGTCATTTATGTTTGATTTTACGCACGTGTTGATTTTTGATCGATTTTGAACTCTATATCGCTTTCTAGAAAGTTATACGCAAACTGGTGCGTAAACACGATCAGTTTAACGCGAAAAACACTCTGGAATAACAAAATAAACTTAACATACCTTAAATAACCTTTACATAACTTAGAAATAAGTTTTGAAGGCTTTGGTATGGCAAAAACAAGTTTATTCGCTTCTAGGGACTATTTGCGTCAACTTGCAAAAGTCTGTCGTTTCGTATGGAAACTTACAGTCCGGAACTTGATCATAAGTTAAACATACCATATATAACCTAAACATGGCTTAGAAATAAGCTTTGATAGGTTCGGTGTGCAAAAACATGCTTATATGATCTTACAGGGACTAAAAGTGTCAAAAACGGCGTAAGTTTGCATTTTCGCGCATATCTTACGTTCTGACCACATCTGGACATCCAAAATTTTTGTACACACTAAAATATTTTTATTTTAGTGTTTGGGACGCGAAAACGCCATTCGTCGCGCATTTTGGATCGTACACACGTCCGTTACGATTTCCTTCGTAATTAGCCGAACAACGCAACCGTACGGCCAAACGAACCAACATCCAACATATTTTTGAGCATGTTTCATGTTCCCTATACTTTAACTTCATTTTATAGCTTTGAAATGGGGTTAACGGGGCTTAAACGTGTCAAAAATGCATCAAAAATCAAGTTTCTCAAGTGCAGGGACTAAATTGTAAATTTCTAAAAGTTGCTGGTCTGCAAGTAGCTTACGGACCGTATGCACATGTCCTTACAGTCCGTAAGGCATGCCCAGTGACCAAAAATCATAATTTGCAATCTGTTTGATACTTTAGGGGCTTTTCTTGCAAGTTCTTGGTGTGGCAGCCAAGTTAACACCTCTCCAAGCAAATTAGCTGGCCTCTAACACTTGTATGTCTAGGATTTCTTGCTTCTTGGCCACACAAACACTTGTTTTGATCTTGTTCTTCATGCTCTACTATAAATAGCAAGGGCCATTCACTTGAATCCTTGCTCATTCCTCTCTTCTCTTCTCTACATCTGAATTGGAGCTCTCTCATCTGATTTGGGAATTGTTTTCTTTGTAGAAAAGATAGCAAGGACTTTAGTGAGCATTCTTTCATTTCTTTTACTGCTTACTAGTTTAAAAAGTCAAACGATGTTTGACTTTCAGTTTGACCAGTCTTTGGTCAACGCAAAGTTCGGTTGAACTTTGCAAACGTGATTGTAATCACGTTGGTTATAATCCTTAGTGATTATACCCGCTGATTACCACGTTAACTAGGTGTAGTGTCGAGTCAAAGTTTCGGTTAAAATGCGTTTTAGCACGCATTTTGCAACGGAACTACTTTAGGGTATCAAAACACTTTGTTTTGATACCAAATCAGTAGGTTAAACATGTTTAACTCGACACTATTAGTTTAGTGCTTGTTTAGGGTCGTAAGGTAAACGGTCTAAACAACCACTTAGACTTTCAAACCCTACCCGTTTAGTCGATCATTAGGATCCGACCAAGCTTGCTTAGTGATCATAGTTGCATAGGGAATAACCTTTGAGGTTATACCTTATGATCACGTAGGATTGGTTAGTCATTTGCTAGTTAGCTTGTATGCCCATAGGAAATGACCAAAATTGTCACACCCCGACCACGTAAAACAACAAAACGTGGCGGAATCGTCGGGGAGTGTTGTAACAGAATCATTGTTTCATAACACATGGAAAAATTGAAATTTTGTTTTATTGATTAAATGAGTTACAATGTCTTAACAACAAAGAAAATATATCATAGTTAACTAGTCTTGCATCTTTTAATGTCGCTAAGGCCTCGTCCAATCCTATGTGAGCATGCATCAATATCATCATCAAATATCATCAACTATTATACCTGAAACACATGTGAAAATACGTCAGCATAAAAATGCCGGCGAGTACATAGGTTTTGTGAAAATAGGATTCATGACTTAGGTTTAAGAAAATGTTTAATGAAAAGTTGTCATGAATCCAGTTTAAGTGCTTGCTATTATAAAACGTTTGAAAATCGATAATAAGGTAGATGATATGTAAAAGAGTAATGTAAGGTTAAATGAATAACCAAGTAAAAATGAGTTTGTATAAAATAAGTTGTTTGTAAAACAATGTATTGTGAAAAATATGTTATATGTCTAAACTGAAATGATTTAAACAATGTTGCGATATGTAATATCATACAAACACTTATATATAGGAAGTACCAGCGGCTTATCCACCATGCTTGTATCATATTACACATGCCTCGTTACTTAAATCACTTACCCAAACAAACCACCAATGTAAAATGTCTATGTTTAAACCAATTGCCAAATGTATTGAATAATATGTCAAAATGTTTATGTCAAATGTAAAACATGTAATGTATAACCAATGTTAAAAAATGTTTGTGTGTCAAATGTAAATCATGTAATGTATAACCAATGTCAAAAATGTTTATGTGTTAAATGTAAATCATGTAATGTGTAACCAAAATCATATGTATGGCTAGTGAAATGCATCAACTAAAACATAGGTGAAATGCACAAAACAAAGTATTGAAGTAAAACTTGGTTTAAATCAAAGTTATGTTTTGTGGAAATGCATGATATACTGACACAAACAAATCTATGCGGTGTTGTGAAAATGCATACATTCAAGCCTTGCGACTGTGGCGATAAACCCCTAAACGAATTTAAAGGTCTATCTGTGTAAATGTATATCGAATTCGGTCATTCCTTCCACCCAAACATACCTAGGATGTCAGGAACGGGAGTTGTCAATTCCTATGGTACCACTACCTACTAACAAGCGGCGTGATCAATGTTAATGAATGTATATTGTCCCATTTAAACAAACCAAATGTCATACCAAAATGTAAGCATGTGATGTGATGTGAATGTACTAAGTATGAACTAAATGAACATACATAGTATGAAAAGGTAATGTAAATCAAATGTACTAAGTATGCGCTAAGCGAATATACATAGCATAAAATGTCATGTAAAACGATGTACTAAGTATGCACACAATGGACATACATAGCAAAAACATAATGAAATCATGTACTAATAGTGTACTAATGAACATAGCAAGTATATGATATGAAAACATGAAAAGCATGAAAGTAACAAGTAGGCACATGTGTTTCACCCCAAAATGTTTGAAAAACAGTAAAATAGGGGACTATGTACTCACTTGAGATTGCTCAATAGACTTTAGATATCCACCAAGCAAAGCTAGAGGGATCACGGAATCAAACGGCACCTAATATAGGTATCTACATTAATAAACGGACCTATCGGAGGATCGGGTAGTACGAGGGTTTGTAAACCAAATAAGTGTGGGAACTTATGTAATATGGTTTAACAAAGCCTACATACTAAAACGAAACCTAACCTAAGTGCATTTGACCCGTTACGACCCGTTTAGGTAGCTTATGCTACTTTAACGCGTCGTTCGTGTAAAACGCGTTAGGACCGCTTAACTAGCCCTATGACAAGTAAAATATGCCTTAACATGTCTAATATAGTTACCTAATCAGTTTAGATGTTAAGGCATATAAACTACCTATCATACAACTACTTAAAAGACGTGACCATAAGGTATAACCTCGGAAGGTTATTCCCTATACAACTATGGTCACCTAATGTATTTGGTTCGAAAGTATAAGGATTGATTAGATCGCTTACCTTTACAACCCTAAACAAGCACAAATCTAAAAGTGACGATCTAAACATGCTAGAACATGTTTAGTTAAGTTAGAAAACAGGTTTGGTATCAAAACAAACGGTTTTGATTCCCTAGAGTAGTTTGGTTACAAAATACACGAGAAAACGCATCTTGGCCGAAACTACGACTCGTCACTGAGCCTAGATAACGTGGTAATCAGTAGGTATAGTCACTAAGGACTATAACCATCGTGATTACGCTCACGTTATGAAGTTCAAACGAACTTCACATTGACCATAAATTGGTCAATGCAGAAAGTCAAACGCAGTTTGACTTTAACGCTAAAACGAAAGAAAAGCACGAAAGAATACTTACAGAAGGTCCCCGCAAGATTTGATCCGATTTACCCTCAGGTATGAAGTATGAACTCCAACTTAGAGGGCCAAAATCTGTTTCAAATGTGGGTTTTTCAAATGAGAATGGAGGGGTATTTATAGATTTCATGGAACCGTTAAGATCGTTCGTCGAATAACGTGCTTTAATCTTAACCGTACACATGTGCCCATGGTTTTGTAAAACCATGAGAGCCCCTAGAATGAGTCCATGGTATAATAAAAACCATTGAATATTAGCCCATGGTATTGCAAAACCATGGGTTAAAACCATTAAATCTCAAAAGTGGCCAAGTTCAATGTATCTGCCAGAAATTTCAAAAACGGTCCCTGCACTTGTAAAACTTGATTTTTTTTGCACTTTTAAGCCCCGTTAACCCCATTTCAAGGCTCTAAAATAAACTTAAAGTATAGGGAACTTAAAATATACTTAAAAACATCTCGGATGTCGGTTCGTTTGGTCGTACTGTTGTGTTGTTCGGTTAATTACGACGGAAATCGTAATGAACACAAAAACGATCCAAATTACGCGACGAATGGAATTTTTCTTATGCCAAACACTAAAATAAAATATTTTAATGCTTACATAAATTTTTGGATGTCCGTATGTATTCAGGATGTAGATATGTGCGAAAATGCAAACTTATGCACTTTTGACGCTTTTAGTCTCTATTGATCAAATAAGTTTATTTTAGCATACCGAACCCCTCAAAGCCTATTTATAAGTTATGTAAAGGATATTTAGGGTATGTTTAACTTATGATCAAGTTACGGAATGTTCGCTACAGTACGAATCGGCATACTTTCGCAGTTTGTCAATTTTAGTCCCTGTAAGCGAATTAACTTGATTTCGGCACACCAAACCTTCCAAAACTTATTTCTAAGTTGTATAAAGTTTATTTGAGGTATGTTAAGCCTATGTCACTATTCCGGAGTGTTTGGTGCATTAAACTGGTTATATTTACGCATCAGTGCGCGTATAACCTTCCAGAAAGCGATTTAGAGCCCGAAATCGAACAAGAATTGATATGTGCAAATGATACACATATTTATACAAATCCCAAGTATGAAATACAATATTTCATTGGTTTGGTATTTGTTTGATGGTTGAAGTGACACAGGTGTCACAGTCTCCCCTACTTCAGGAAATTTCGTCCCGAAATTTATTTAGAGGAAACTTGTGTGAGCTTGAAACATGAAGTTGAAAAGATCGAACAACACTGGTTAGAGTCCTGAACTTCTAGTAACTTTAAATAACATCATGCTTGCAATGTGAGAGGGTCACTTATATACAAGTATATAAAGCGCTATTGTGCGTCCACCGTACCTCTATTACATTATTCGCATTTCGTTATGGTTGCCACTATTGATTCTTACACATAAAAAAAGTCTTACTGTGATTCCTGTGCACTGAACTTCATAATTATGTACGCGTCCATAATTACGTAATTCCTTGCATAGTTCACACAGTGTATTTTATAAGGTGTAGGGAAAAGACCAAATGAACAAACCTGTGATGAGTGTGACTAGACCATCCTAGGGTCCTTTTAATTAAATCAATAAATGATTTAGATAGACTACCAAGGAGTCTGTTCAGCTATATCACCACATGTCGTTCTTAACCAGATTCTGAATCAATCTTTTAGACCACTCAAAGGGTCTTTTTGAATCATGGAATGGTACTATATAATCCAAGGGTCTTAACTGTTACGTAGAAGCCCATTGAGGATTTAAGGTAGTACCTTTTGAATATCCTACTATGAATCCCTCATATGAAGATATGAAAGATTCTTCGAGGATTTGGATAACGAATATCCAAAGTATACAAAAACACAAAATGCATAAAAGAAAACACAAAGTGCATAAACACATAGTCACATAACCACAAAATTGTTTATCTTGATTTTAGATTTGTTATTATTTTGTTAATTTGTTCTGCTAACTGTGCACATGTATTTAAAGCACACCAGGTATCCAATCAGTGGATTTTGATTGGTGCTTTAAATATTTCCAAGAATCCAACTATAAAGATAGAAAGATCTTTAAAGAGAAAATTCGATTTCGATTATAAGGAACCGGAATGTTCGAATTAAGGTACACAAGGAATCCAATTAAGGGTTCTGATTTGAATGACAATTATCCACAAGGATCTAATTGTGAAGATAAAAAGATCCCATATGGATTTTGGGAATTGAAGATGTTTTGAAACCTTGCACTGGATGTGCTTAAGTCAAAACATGAAGTAAAAATGCTTATGAAGTTGAGATGCTAGATATGCCAAGGCGACATATGAAGCGGAATTTGAAGGTTAAGTCAATGTATGAGGAAAATACTTTGAAAACTATGCATGGGGTTCTAATATGTGTTCAATGTTTTTTTGGAAACCATATATATAATACTTTTGAAATCATAAAGTAGGTGTATTAGGTAAGTATATTTATAAAAATGTTTTAAAATCATGCGAGATGAATTTTGAAATTATGTATAAGGTTTTTGAAAACATGAATGAGGCTTTTGAAATCATGCACTTGATATAAGTATTTATACTGTATTAATAACATTTTGAATTCATGAAGGTTGTTTTTGAAAATATAGGCAATGTTTTTGAAATCATGCATTTGATATGTTAAGTAAATACACTATATTAAAAATGTTTTTGAACTATATATAAAATGTTTTTGAAATCATGAAGGTTGTTTTGAAAACTTATGTTATGCATGTTAATAAATCAAAACGTAATGGGTATGAGATTTAAAAATAACCTTAGTTATCTAACCAAGGATTCAAAGGTATAGATGTGCAAAAGCACAATTACTCATAATGTCACTTTATTTCCTGTACTTTGTTTCTTAGAATGAAACGAGTACTTAAAATTTTCGAGGAAATCACGATCAATCACTTGAAAGGGAGAATCACAAGAGTAGTTTTTAAAGATCATAGTTCCTTGATGTAAGTATCATAGGGAAATGTCATACACACATGTAACTACATTTGTATATCAGAATTGCGAACAATGACTTTTATTTATGAACAAAACAGATTGTTTCAGGGTTCAACAAAAGATACAAAGCACGAAAGTTTAGAGTATTTAAAGCAGCAACTTCTTCTGATCAGCCAAATGCTCATTCATGGGTTGAATTTGCATTGACAATTTTTGGGCATTTGTTCTTGAAATGGCTCGTCTCACCACAGTTGTAGCAAGTACCAGACGAGAAACGAGCTTGAATAGGGTTGACTTGGAGTTGGGTAGCAGCAAGGTTTGCAACAGCTTTGTTTTGGATAGAAAAACGGCATATGTTAATCAAATGTCCCAACCGTCCACAGTAGGTACATTTGGAGCAGGGTATGAGGTTTAAATGATGACGGTTGCATCGCTTGCACCATGGGGCAGCTCCCTAGTACAGCTTCCTAGCTGGTGGTGTCACTACCTGGCTAGGTCCCGCTTGATTAGGTGTAACTGCTGCGGGTTTCTTTGAAACCTTACGCTTTCTTGATTTTGGTGCAGGCCTGACTTCTGCTTCCTTCGGTGACTCTTGAGTGGCTCCATTTTTGAGACGAGACATGGCAATGCCTAGATCCACAGACTTCAGTATCACTTCGCCTATTTGCTAGGAAACTTTGGATGTTTGCTCGGACATTTGACCATTGTTGAGATGAAGAGACATTCTAGAAGAAAATGAAAGACATAGGAAGAAACAAATGAAATGTTATCGGATAAACAAAACATAAAGGCAATGCATACGAATTGCAATCATTTGTTTGTTACCTAAGGCAAACAAATGAAACGGTGACAAATCAAAGCAAGCGGGTCATAATAATGTATCGCTGAAGACATGCTTGCCTATAAGTGAACACTCACCCCAAGAGTTCCCAGGTAAGAGTGACTGGTCCGATACTGCGGATTTGTACGAACACTCTAGCCTTAGACAGAAAACTCAGAGTACAGGCGTTCACCCTTCCAGTTTGCATGTGTTCACATTATAAGACCCAAACTTTGACGAGATTTGAAGACTTAGAGGGTTCAAAACCTTATAATCAATCATCCTAGAACAGATGATTGCTTTTCAAAGTGGTTTTGAAATTTATGTTCTTGTTGTGGTTGTCGCCTAAGGATAGGTGACGGTATTGTTTTATGACTAAACGCAAGTAAACTCGCGTTAGGGTCCTAGGAAGGTTATAGACCAGGTCAAAGCATTACTAATAACCTAATTCCCTATAATCATGAGCTCTGATACCAACTTTTCTGTCACACCCCGACCACGTAAAACAACAAAACGTGGCGGAATCGTCGGGGAGTGTTGTAACAGAATCATTGTTTCATAACACATGGAAAAATTGAAATTTTGTTTTATTGATTAAATGAGTTACAATGTCTTAACAACAAAGAAAATATATCATAGGTAACTAGTCTTGCATCTTTTAATGTCGCTAAGGCCTCGTCCAATCCTATGTGAGCATGCATCAATATCATCAACTATTGTACCTGAAACACATGTGAAAATACGTCAGCATAAAAATGCCGGCGAGTACATAGGTTTTGTGAAAATAGGATTCATGACTTAGGTTTAAGAAAATGTTTAATGAAAACTTGTCATGAATCCAGTTTAAGTGTTTGCTTTTATAAAACGTTTGAAAAGCGATAATAAGGTAGATGATACGTAAAGAGTAATGTAAGGTTAAATGAATAACCAAGTAAAAATGAGTTTGTATAAAATAAGTTGTTTGTAAAACAATGTATTGTGAAAAATATGTTAAATGTCTAAACTGAAATGATTTAAACAATGCTGCGATATGTAATATCATACAAACACTTATATATAGGAAGTACCAACGGCTTATCCACTATGCTTGTATCATATTACACATGCCTCGTTACTTAAATCACTTACCCAAACAAACCACCAATGTAAAATGTCTATGTTTAAACCAATTGCCAAATGTATTGAATAATATGTCAAAATGTTTATGTCAAATGTAAAACATGTAATGTATAACCAATGTCAAAAAATGTTTATGTGTCAAATGTAAATCATGTAATGTATAACCAATGTCAAAAATGTTTATGTGTTAAATGTAAATCATGTAATGTGTAACCAAAATGATATGTATGGCTAGTGAAATGCATCAACTAAACCATAGGTGAAATGCACAAAACAAAGTACTGAAGTAAAACTTGGTTTAAATTAAAGTTATGTTTTGTGGAAATGCTTGCTATACTGACACAAACATCTATGCGGTGTTGTGAAAATGCATACATTCAAGCCTTGCGACTGTGGCGATAAACCCCTAAACGAATTTAAAGGTCTATCTGTGTAAATGTATATCGAATTCGGTCATTCCTTCCACCCAAACATACCTAGGATGTCAGGAACGGGAGTTGTCAATTCCTATGGTACCACTACCTACTAACGAGCGGCGTGATCAATGTTAATGAATGTATATTGTCCCATTTAAACAAACCAAATGTCATACCAAAATGTAAGCATGTGATGTGATGTGAATGTACTAAGTATGAACTAAATGAACATACATAGCATGAAAAGGTAATGTAAATCAAATGTACTAAGTATGCGCTAAGCGAACATACATAGCATAAAATGTCATGTAAAACGATGTACTAAGTGTGCACACAATGGACATACATAGCAAAAACATAATGAAATCATGTACTAATAGTGTACTAATGAACATAGCAAGTATATGATATGAAAACATGAAAAGTATGAAAGTAACAAGTAGGCACATGTGTTTCACCCCAAAATGTTTGAAAAACAGTAAAAGAGGGGACTATGTAATCACTTGAGATTGCTCAATAGACTTTAGATATCCACCAAGCAAAGCTAGAGGGATCACGGAATCAAACGGCACCTAATATAGGTATCTACATTAATAAACGGACCTATCGGAAGGTTATTCCCTATACAACTATGGTCACCTAATGTATTTGGTCGGATCCTAATGATCGACCAAATGGGTCGGGTTCGAAAGTATAAGCGATTGATTAGATCGCTTACCTTTACGACCCTAAAAAAGCACAAATCTAAAAGTGACGAGCTAAACAGGCTAGAACATGTTTAGTTAAGTTAGAAAACAGGTTTGGTATCAAAACAAACGGTTTTGATACCCTAGAGTAGTTTGGTTACAAAATACGCGAGAAAACGCATCTTGGCCGAAACTACGACTCGTTACTGAGCCTAGATAACTTGGTAATCAGTAGGTATAGTCACTAGGGACTATAACCATCGTGATTACGCTCACGTTATGAAGTTCAAACGAACTTCGCATTGACCATAAACTAGTCAATGCAGAAAGTCAAACGCAGTTTGACTTTAACGCTAAAACGAAAGAAAAGCACGAAAGAATACTTACAGAAGGTCCCCGCAAGATTTGATCCGATTTACCCTTAGGTATGAAGTATGAACTCCAACTTAGAGGGCCAAAATCAGTTTCAAATGTGGGTTTTGCAAATGAGAATGGAGGGGTATTTATAGATTTCATGGAACCGTTAAGATCGTTCGTCGAATAACGTGCTTTAATCTTAACCGTACACATGTGCCCATGGTTTTGTAAAACCACGGGAGCCCCTAGAATGAGTCCATGGTATAATAAAAACCATTGAATATTAGCCCATGGTATTGCAAAACCATGGGTTAAAACCATTAAATCTCAAAAGTGGACCAAGTTCAATGTATCTGCCAGAAATTTCAAAAATGGTCCCTGCACTTGTAAAACTTGATTTTTTTTTTCACTTTTAAACCCCGTTAACCCCATTTCAAGGCTCTAAAATAAAATTAAAGTATAGGGAACTTAAAATATATTTAAAACATCTCGGATGTCGGTTCGTTTGGTCGTACTGTTGTGTTGTTCGGTTAATTACGACGGAAATCGTAATGAACACAAAAACGATCCAAATTACGCGACGAATGGAATTTTTCTTATGCCAATCACTAAAATATAATATTTTAATGCTTACATAAATTTTTGGATGTCCGTATGTATTCAGGATGTAGATATGTGCGAAAATGCAAACTTATGCACTTTTGACGCTTTTAGTCTCTATTGATCAAATAAGTTTATTTTAGCATACCGAACCCCTCAAAGCCTATTTCTAAGCTATGTAAAGGATATTTAGGGTATGTTTAACTTATGATCAAGTTATGGAATGTTCGCTACAGTACGAATCGGCATACTTTCGCAGTTTGTCAATTTGAGTCCCTGTAAGCGAATTAACTTGATTTCGGCACACCAAACCTTCCAAAAATTATTTCTAAGTTGTATAAAGGTTATTTGAGGTATGTTAAGCCTATGTCACTATTCCGGAGTGTTTGTTGCATTAAACTGGTTATATTTACGCATCAGTGCGCGTATGACCTTCCAGAAAGCGATTTAGAGCCCGAAATCGAACAAGAATTGATATGTGCAAATGATACACATATTTATACAAATCCCAAGTATGAAATACAATATTTCATTGGTTTGGTATTTGTTTGATGGTTGAAGTGACACAGGTGTCACAAAAATGCCCTTTTGAAGCATAAATTCGTATTTTGACTATGTGAACATATTTTTGACATGTAAACTGATTTAGTAACATATTTAGGGATAATTGGGCATGTAAGACTTGACATAGAACATAGTTAACCATTCGAACATAGTTTTACGCTAACGACGCCTTATAGTAGCTTATGTTACCATAATGTGTCGAAACGGGTCAAAAGCACTTAGGTAAAATTTCAAATCAGAATGAAGGGTCTATTAAATCATACCATATGAGTTCAATTACTCATTTGATTTATAGAACCTCATTCTATCCTATCTCCCGATTTAGGAGCCGATTAATAACATAGTTACTTATACTAGGTGCCGGTTGATTCCGTGATACTTGGAGCTTTAATTGGTCTTATTCTCAAGACTAATTAGCAATCCCAAGTGAGTACATAGTTCCCCTCTTTTACCGTTTTCAAATAGTTTGGGGTGATACACATGTACATACGTGTTACTTTCGTGCATTTCATGCTTTTATGACATAAACATGCTAGTTTCATCTAGTACATATCTAGTACATGATTTCAGTTATGTTTTGCTATGTATGTTATGCATGCTAGCACATTGATTTGTTACACATTTGTTACGTATGTTTATTTAGCATATGTACACATTGTTTTTACATGACATTTCTGCTATGTATGTTTAATAAGCATGCTAGCACATTGTTTTACATGAACATTTCTACTAGGCATGTTCATTTAGCATTCCTAGTACATGGTTTTCATAGCATGCTTACATTGGTTATGTCATTTGGTGTGTTTAATCGGGACAATAATACATTCATTAACATTGATCACGCCGCTCGGACTTATGTAATGGTACCATAGGAATTGACAACTCCCGTTTCCGACTTCCTAGGTTTGTTTGGAAGTTGGGGATGACAGAATCCGACTACATAACTTTAGATGAACCTTTAATTTGTTTAAAGGTTTGTCGCCACAGTCGCAAGGCTTGAATGTATGCGATTAACATTACTACATAAATGTTTGTAATCATAAAGCATTGTTTTTCTGCAAAGCATAACATTTGATTTAAACTTAGGTTTATTCAAAAACATTTTTTTGTACATTTTCTATGCGGTTGAGTAGCTTCTAGTTATTCAGCATACATGACATTTGTTACACATTGACATCATTACATAGTTTAAGTAGATGATTTCCTACTTACTATGCATTCCATTTGGTTATACATAACACATGTTACACATGACATTGAACATGGTTTAAACATATACATTTTGACATTTCACATGACATTTTGATTGGTTATTGATAAGTGACTTATGTAACGGGGCAATGTGTTATATGATAAAAGCATGGTGGATACGCCGCGGTTTCGTTGTTTTGACGCTGCCGGGGTGTGACAGAAGAGTTGGTATCAGAGCCAATGGTTATAGGGAATTAGGTTATTAGTAATGCTTTGACATTGACTATAACTTTCTAGGACCCTAACACATGTTTACTTGTGTTTAGATCTTAAAACAATACCCGTCACCTATCCTTAGGTAATAACCACAACGAGAACACAATAACAAAACCGCTTCGATAGATGATTGATTATATGGTTTTGAACCCTTCTAGTTTGATTCATTTTTGGCTTAATGCCTTCTGAATTTTCAAAATCTCGTCAAAGTTTGGGTCTAAATAATGTGAACACGTGCAAACTGGAAGAGTGAATGCCTGTACCCTGAGTTTTCTGTCTAAGGCTAGAGTGTTCGTACAAATCCGCAGTATCAGACCAGTCACTCTTACCTGGGAACTCTTGGGGTGAGTGTTCACTTATAGGCGAGCATGTCTTCAGTGATACATTATTATGACCTATTTACTTTGATTTGTCAATGTGTGTTGTTTGTTTGCTTTGTGGTAACAAACAAACGACCACCATCCTTGCTTTTTGTCGATTTTATGATATCTCATTTTTCATCACATTATCTCACTCGTTTTCTCTCATGTTTCCTCTTTTAGAATGCCTCCTTGACGTAACGTTCCACAACCTGATGCCGAACTGGCAGCTATTATAGCACAGCAGATGGCTGCTATGCTACCTGGTCTCATAACTCAAATAAACCAAGCCACCAATAACAATGTTAAAGCACCTTCTCCGTGCAACTTCAAAAGTTTTAACTCGGCTAAACCACTCAAGTTTAGTGGTACTGAAGGAGCAACTGGGCTCCTACAGTGGTTTGAGAGTCTTGAGAGCACATTTCGCCATGTTCAGTGTCCGAACAATCGTAAGGTCGAGTTTGCCTCGAGTGTATTCCAGAAGAGGGCTCTTACCTGGTGGAATGGGGTAATGAGAGATCGAGGTGCTGATGTTGCTTTGGGTCAGACATGGGAGGAACTCAGGGCTCTCATGATGAGAGAATTTTGTCCTCGTCACGAGTAGAGGGCACTCGAAGATGAGTTCCATGATCTGAAGCAAGACAGTGGTGAACACAGGGCTTACACTGACAGATATGAGGAGTTAAGCTTGCTCTGTCCTACAATGGTCACGCCTTTGGATAAGGCAATCGAGAGGTACATATACGGTTTGCCAGATCCTGTTCAGGATATTGTCACTGGCAGCCACCCTTCTACCGTCCGTCAGGCCATTGAGCTAGCTGCTACCCTTACTGAATCCCAAATCAAAAAGGGTAAACTCCACATAAAAGGTGATAAGAAGCAGAAACAGTCTGATAGCACCAAGGAGAGTAAGGGCAAGAAAGCTGCTGAGTCTTCAAAGAAATCGAGGAAGCGTAAGGCTTCCTAGAATTTCGCGGTCACAGCTCAGACTAACCAGGCTGCTCCTAATCAGGCTGCACAGAATCAGGCTGCACAACCTGCTGCCAAGAGGCAGTATGCGGGAAATGCACCTCTGTGCAACAGATGTAACAGCCACCACCAGCCACAGTTGCAATGTCGCATCTGCACGAATTGTGGCAAGTCTGGTCATCTTGCGAATACCTGCCGTTTTGCTCCTAACCAAAATCAGACAGCTCAAAACCTAGCAGTACAAAACCCTGCCCAGAATCCTGCACGACCTCGCTTTCCGCTTGGTTCATGTTTCAACTATGGGGATCTGACCCACTATAGGAACAACTGCCCGAGGTTGGCACATGTGAATCAAGCACCAGCTCGTGGTAGAGCTTTTAACCTAAATGCAAACGAGGCGCGTGTGGATAACGAGGTGGTGAATGGTACATTCTTTGTTAACAACCATCATGCTTCTGTTCTATTTGATTCGGGTGCCGATAAGAGTTTTGTGTCCTTAGCATTTGAGCCTTTACTTGCGATGACTAGAACAAAACTAGCAAAGCCCTTGACAGTAGAGGTAGCTAGCGGTGAACCCGTTGTACTCGACTCTGTTCTTCAAAATTGCCAGTTGAACCTCAATAACCATCTTTTCCCTATTGACCTCACACCGATGCAACTCAGGAGCTTTGATGTTATAGTAGGAATGGATTGGTTATCCAAGTACCATGCTGAGGTGGTATGTTTTGAGAAGTTGGTCCGTATACCGCTTTCGACTGGTGAGATCTTAGAAGTTCATGGGGAGAAACCTGCTAGTGGTCTTAAACTCATGTCTTATACCCAAACCCACAAATACCTACGAAAGAACTATGTTACTTTCTTAGCACATGTTGTAGAGGATAAAGGCAAGGGTAAGACTATCCAAGATATCCCTGTTGTTCTGGATTATCCCGAGGTATTTCCTGAAGAATTACCTGGTTTACCCCCTGTGCGCTAAGTTGAGTTTCGCATCGATCTCGTACCTGGTGCAAATCCTATTGCTAAATCACCTTACTGTCTTGCACCGTCTGAGATGCAAGAGTTATCTAAGCAGCTTCAGGAGCTATCTGACAAAGGATTCATCCATCTAAGCTTTTCCCCTTGGGGCGCTCCTGTCCTATTTGTGAAAAAGAAAGATGGATCATTCAGGATGTGTATCGATTACCGTGAGCTTAACAAGCTTACCATCAAGAATCGATATCCCCTACCTCACATTGATGATCTCTTTGATCAGCTACAGGGTGCTACTTGCTTTTCAAAGATTGATGCGTGTGAAGTGTTATATATTTTAGGTGTATAGTTTAAGCCCCTTTAACACTTTTTAGTCAAGTTTTAAATTTATAAAACACGATATTTACTAACACTAGACACACATATGGGCAAGTGCACCCATCGTGAGCGTAGTATAGTGTTGGTAAGATACCGAGGTCGTCCAAGGACACAAGAGCTTGTAATACCGGTTTATCCTCAACGTCTAATCAAATCAAAAAGTTTGGAAAAAAATGTTTATAAACTAAGAAAAATAAAAACTAACTAAAATGCTGAAAATAAAAATAAAAGAAAAACAGATAGACAAGATGAATCACTTGGTTCCGACTCGTATCTAGTGTAACCTTTGATTATTTCCGCACTTTTGCACTATTTTAAGAGATTATCTTAGTTATTGTAGTAGGCCCCTCTTTTGAAGGTGACGTTACCCTCACCCCAGTAGTTTGAGTCAGCAAGGATACAATCCTAAAAGGGTGGATTATTGGAAGATAATTAATTAAGTTATTAATGCAAATTATGGTAGGCCCCTCTTTTGGAGGTGACGTTACCCTCGACTAAGTAGTCTGAGTCAGCAGGGATACAGTCCTAAATAGCCGGGTTATAGTATTAATAGTAGTTAACTTATGAGGGGATCAAAGAGTTTGGACCCCCGCCATCCAATACCATGAAGTATTGAAGGAGGTCCTACTAAATTTGACCCAGGTCCATTGCAGGACCTCTAAACGCTGAACAATGGCAAGACCTTTACCAAACCGTTCCCTTAACCCCCGACCAGGTAGCAAACATACCTCCATATAGACCTTGGAGATATGAATGGTGAAAATCTTTTATTTTATATAGACAGTAAAATAATGCCAAGACACCACGGACAAACGATAAAGAAAGATCACCTTCAACATAAGAAACTAGTTATTAAAGTCATTAATACAAAACCAAGTAAAAAGTGCAAAAGATTAGAAATAAAAAGTATTACACTAGACACTTTGTCTTCACCAAGTGATGTAAGAGACTTAGGAAAACATGGCCTTGATTGTCAAGAACTCTTACGATCAATCTTGGATCCCGAGACGACTCACACACTCTACGATGGACAACGGATGATGGTGGTGGATGATGGTGTTATGGTGGTGGTGGGTGGTGGGTGAAGTGTGAGAGAGGTGGTGTGCCAAGGGATGGTTTGAGCTTAACCCAAGCACTTCTATTTATAGGCTGAACAGAAGCTCGGGCATGGCCCCGTGTCCACATCCTTCTCTTTCTTCATTTAATGCAGTTTTGTCTTTTTAGTTGACCACGCCCCCGTGTTCGCTGAGCACGACCCCGTGGTGCAGAAGAATATTTGTACTATGCAGATTTGCTGGATTGTGCGAATCTTATAGTTGTCCACGGCCCCGTGTCCGCTGAGCACGGCCCCGTGGTGGGCAATAGAAGCTTCTACCACTTTGTCTTTTCTCCTGACACTTGGGCACGCCCCCGTGCTGGCTGAGCACGGGGCGTGTTCAGGCTTCTAATGTCTTGTTTTGCTTGGGAAGATGCTGTCGTGGGGTCGGGCATGTCACATCTTGTTCCTTTTCTTGTATTTATGTTAGATTTTGATGTCTTTTTGCTTCTTTTGTTAATTTGAGCTCATTTAATCCTGAAAATACAAAAGGAAGACAAAAGCACACTTTTTCCAACATTAGTACTAAAAAAGGGTTAGTTTTATGCCTCATTTGATGAAATTTATATGTTGCATTTTTAACACATCAAAGATTGATCTTCGTTTTGGGTATCATCAACTTCGAGTTCTCGAAGAAGATATTCCCAAGACAGCTTTTCGTACACGTTATGGTCATTATGAGTTCACTGTTATGCCCTTCGGTTTAACAAATGCTCCTGCTGTTTTCATGGACTTGATGAATAGGGTTTGTAAGCCTTATTTGGACAAGTTCATCATCGTTTTCATTGATGATATTTTGATATATTCTAAGAATCGAGCTGATCATGAACAGCATCTTCGTCTTACAATGGAGCTTCTAAAGAAAGAACAACTTTTCACCAAATTCTCCAAGTGCGAATTCTGTCTTAAGGAAGTTCAATTTTTGGGGCACATCATTAACGAACAAGGTATTCATGTAGATCCCGCCAAAATCAGTGCGATTAAGGATTGGGATACTCCTACTACTCCTTCCGAAGTTCGTTCATTTCTTGGTCTAGCGGGTTACTACCGCCGTTTCATTGAAAACTTCTCCAAGATTGCGGTTCCTCCCACTACTTTAACTCAGAAGAGTAAACCTTTTGAGTGGGGATCCAAACAGGAAGAAGCTTTCGAGACCTTGAAACAGAAACTCTGTGATGCACCTATTCTATCTTTGCCCAAGGGTAATGACGACTTTGTTGTGTACTGTGATGCATCCAACTTAGGCCTTGGCTGTGTTCTTATGCAAAGAAACAAAGTTATAGCCTATGCATCAAGACAGCTGAAAGTACACGAGAAGAACTACACAACTCATGATCTTGAGTTAGGTGCAGTAGTCTTTGCTCTCAAAATCTGGAGACACTACCTTTACGGTACAAAGTGTGTGGTTTTCACTGACCACAAGAGTCTCCAGCATATTTTCAATCAGAAAGAACTAAACATGAGGCAACGATGTTGGGTTGAACTCCTAAACGACTACGATTGCGAAATTCGCTACCATCCTAGTAAGGCGAATGTCGTGGCTAACGCATTGAGTCGTAAGGAACATGTCAAGCTTCACTGTGTTCAAGTTCGATCTGACATTCAAACCCGTATAATTCAAGCTCAACATACTTGTGTTGCACAAGACTTGATGGGTAAAGAATTACTGTGTCATATTAAGCCTGAGCTTGAACTGAGAGACTTTGGGATATTCTATTACATGGGCCGTTTATGGGTCCCAAGTATAGACAATCTTCGCACCTTGCTAATGGATGAAGCTCATAAGTCTCGTTATTCTATTCATCCTGGTGCAGACAAAATGTATAAGGATCTTCGAACCCAGTATTGGTGGCCGGGTATGGAGAAAGACATTGCCTTATATGTTTCAAAATGCCTTACTTGTCTTAAGGTTAAGGCAGAACACCAACATCCCTCTAGATTATTGGAGCAACCAGAGATTCTGGTTTGGAAATTGGAAAACATTTCTATGGATCTCATTACCATGTTACCACGCACTTAAAGAGGTCACGATGCCATTTGGGTTATGGTTGATCGTCTTACAAAGTCAGCACATTTCTTGCCGATCCGTGAGGATCTATCTGCTGACGAGCTTGCCAAGATCTATGTTGATGAGATTGTATCTCGACATGGTGTTCCTTTGAACATTATATCTGACAGAGATGCTCGATTCTCATCTCGCTTTTGGAGAACCATTCAATCTGCCATGGGTACCCAACTTCATTTGAGCACAGCGTACCATCCGCAGACAGATGGTCAATCTGAGAGAACAATCCAGACATTGGAGGATATGCTTACAGCTTGTATGATCAATTTTGGTGTTAGTTGGGATTCGCATCTACCGTTGATCGAATTCTCCTACAACAATAGTTATCACTCTAGCATCAACATGGCTCCTTTCGAAGCTTTATACGGTCGAAAATGCCGTTCACCGGTAAGGTAAAAAAGATTACCTTCAGACAGCTAGAAGCCGTCAAAAGAGTTACGCGGATCGACGATGCAAGCCCTTAGAATTTCAAATCGGTGATCATGTCGTACTCAAGGTATCCCCTTGGAAAGGTGTGGTTAGATTTGGGAAGAAAGGAAAACTTGCACCACGCTATGTTGGACCTTTCAAGATCGTTGAAAGAATAAAAAAAGTAGCCTACAGACTTGAGCTACCTCCTGAACTTGGAAATGTTCATCCAACATTCCACGTGTCCAATCTCAGAAAGTGTTTAGCTGATAAGAACCTTCACATACCACTTGATGAAATTCGTGTTGATAACACAATGCACTTTGTCGAGAAACCTGTGGAAATAGTGGACCGTACATTCAAACAGTTAAAGAACAAACGGATTCGGTTGGTCAAACTTCGCTGGGAATCTAAACGTGGCCCAGAGTTTACTTGGGAACGTGAAGATCAAATGAAAGCGAAATATCCGCATCTATTCTCATAAGTTTCCTCTAAATAAATTTCGGGACGAAATTTCCTAAAGTAGGGGAGACTGTGACATCTGTGCTTGGGTAATCATTCTACAGACTCTGAACAATACAATATTAATAAAACAGTGTGTTTTGATCCCAATGTTTGTCATTTATGTTTGATTTTATGGACGTGTTGATTTTTGATCGATTTTGAACTCTATATCGCTTTCTGGAAAGTTATATGCAAACTGGTGCGTAAACACGATCAGTTTAACGCGAAAAACACTCCGGAACAACAATATAAACTTAACACACCTTAAATAACCTTTACATAACCTAGAAATAAGTTTTGAAGGCTTTGGTATGGCAAAAACAAGTTTATTCGCTTCGAGGGACTATTTGCGTCAACTTGCAAAAGTCTGCCGTTTCGTATGGAAACATACAGTCTGGAACTTGATCATAAGTTAAACATACCATATATAACCTAAACATGGCTTAGAAATAAGCTTTGATAGGTTCGGTGTGCAAAAACATGCTTATATGATCTTACAGGGACCAAAAGTGTCAAAAACGGCTTAAGTTTGCATTTTCGCGCATATCTTACGTTCTGACCACATTTGGACATACAAAATTTTTGTACACACTAAAATATTTTTATTTTAGTGTTTGGGACGCGAAAACACCATTCGTCGCGCATTTTGGATCGTACACACGTCCGTTACGATTTCCGTCGTAATTAGCCGAACAACGCAACTGTACGGCCAAACGAACCAACATCTGACACATTTTTGAGCATGTTTCATGTTCCCTATACTTTAACTTCATTTTAGAGCTTTGAAATGGGGTTAACGGGGCTTAAACGTGTCAAAAATTCATCAAAAATCAAGTTTCTCAAGTGCAGGGACTAAATTATAAATTTCTGAAAGTTGCTGGTCTGCAAGTAGCTTACGGACCATATGAACATGTCCTTACGGTCCGTAAGGCATGCCCAGTGACCAGAAATCATAATATGCAATATGTTTGATACTTTAGGGGCTGTTCTTGCAAGTTCTTGGTGTGGCAGCCAAGTTAACACCCCTCCAAGCAAATTAGCTGGCCTCTAACACTTGTATGGCTAGGATTTCTTGCTTCTTGGCCACACAAACACTTGTTTTGATCTTTTTCTTCATGCTCTACTATAAATAGCAAGGGCCATTCACTTGAATCCTTGCTCATTCCTCTCTTCTCTTCTCTACATCTGAATTGGAGCTCTCTCATCTGATTTGGGAATTGTTTTCTTTGTAGAAAAGATAGCAAGGACTTTAGTGAGCATTCTTTCATTTCTTTTATTGCTTACTAGTTTAAAAAGTCAAATGATGTTTGACTTTTAGTTTGACCAGTCTTTGGTCAACGCAAAGTTCAGTTGAACTTTGCAAACGTGATTGTAATCACGTTGGTTATAATCCTTAGTGATTATACCCGCTGATTACCACGTTAACTAGGTGTAGTGTCGAGTCAAAGTTTCGGTCAAAATGCGTTTTAGCATGCATTTTGCAAAGGAACTACTTTAGGGTATCAAAACACTTTGTTTTGATACCAAATCAGTAGGTTAAACCTGTTTTGACATGTTTAACTCGATACTATTAGTTTAGTGCTTGTTTAGGGTGGTAAGGTAAGCGGTCTAAACAACCGCTTAGACTTCGAACCCGACCCGTTTAGTCGATCATTAGGATCCGACCGAGCTTGCTTAGTGATCATAGTTGCATAGGGAATAACCTCTGAGGTTATACCTTATGATCACGTAGGATTGGTTAGTCATTTGCTAGTTAGCTTGTATGCCCATAGGAAATGACCAAAATGCCCTTTTGAAGCATAAATCCGTATTTTGACTATGTGAACATATTTTTGACATGTAAACTGATTTAGTAACATATTTAGGGATAATTGGGCATGTAAGACTTGACATAGCACATAGTTAACCATTCGAACATAGTTTTACGCTAACGACGCCTTATAGTAGCTTATGTTACCATAATGTGTCGAAACGAGTCAAAAGCACTTAGGTAAAATTGCAAATCAGAATGTAGGGTCTATTAAATCATACCATATGAGTTCAATTACCCATTTGATTTATAGAACCTCATTCTATCCTATCTCCCGATTTAGGAGTTGATTATTAACATAGTTACTTATACTAGGTGCCGGTTGATTCCGTGATACTTGGAGCTTTAATTGGTCTTAATCTCAAGACTAATTAGCAATTCCAAGTGAGTACATAGTTCCCCTCTTTTACCGTTTTCAAATACTTTGGGGTGATACACATGTACATACATGTTACTTTCGTGCATTTCATGCTTTTATGACATAAACATGCTAGTTTCATATAGTACATATCTAGTACATGATTTCAATTATGTTTTGCTATGTATGTTAAGCATGCTAGCACATTGATTTGTTACACATTTGTTACGTATGTTTATTTAGCATATGTACACATTGTTTTTACATGACATTTCTGCTATGTATGTTTAATAAGCATGCTAGCACATTGTTTTACATGAACATTTCTACTAGGCATGTTCATTTAGCATTCCTAGTACATGGTTTTCATACCATGCTTACATTGGTTATGACATTTGGTGTGTTTAATCGGGACAATAATACATTCATTAACATTGATCACGCCGCTCGGACTTATGTAATGGTACCATAGGAATTGACAACTCCCGTTTCCGACTTCCTAGGTTTGTTTGGAAGTTGGGAATGATAGAATCCGACTACATAACTTTGAATGTATGCGATTAACATTACTACATAAATGTTTGTAATCATAAAGCATTGTTTTTCTGCAAAGCATAACATTTGATTTAAACTTAGGTTTATTCAAAAACATTGTTTTGTACATTTTCTATGGGGTTGAGTAGCTTCTAGTTATTCACCATACATGGCATTTGTTATACATTGACATCATTACATAGTTTAAGTAGATGATTTCCTACTTACTATGCATTTCATTTGGTTATACATGACACATGTTACACATGACATTGAACATGGTTTAAACATATACATTTTGACATTTCACATGACATTTTGATTGGTTATTGATAAGTGACTTATGTAACGGGGCAATGTGTTATATGATAAAAGCATGGTGGATACGCCGCTGGTACTTCCTATATACAAGTGCTTTTATTGTATTATACATTGTTGCGTTATATAAATCACTTGGGCAAGACATGAAACATTTTATACAAGAACATGACATTGTTTTACAAAGTACACTTTTTATACAAATTCACTTTTACTTGGTTATTCATTTAACCATGCATTGTCCTTTCATTTGATTTTCATATCGATTTTCACATGGTTTTACAAAGAAAAACATTTTACAAGGTTCATGACTACATTTTTTAAACACTTTTTATAACACAAGTCATGAATCCTGCATGAACAAAACCTATGTATCTCACCAGAATTTTTATGCTGACGTACCTATTTTTACATGTGTTTCAGGTGCTAATGCATGATGATGTTTGTGCTTCACTTAGGCGGACTTGGGCCTTAGTGACTTAAAAGACAGTTATTATGATGTTATTGTTTAAACTCTAAGACAATGTAAACTTTAACCGTAATAATACATAACTTTAATTGCCATGGTTGTTGAAACCATAATTCTGTCACAACTCACTCCCCGGTGTTTCCGCCGCGGTTTCGTTGTTTTGACGCGGCCGGGGTGTGACATCACAAACTTGAGTTAACAGATGAAATGGAATAACATTCGCGATGATATTTATGCCTTGATAAGGCAGTGTTTGTCTGATGAAACACTTGTGATACCTTTACCAGAGTCTGAGGTAATCGGACCAGTTGAATTATCAGGGAATCTCTTGAAAACATGGACCAAGAAGTCAAGGTTCGTTAGCATAAGTCGTATGACAATCATGAGGGTTCGTTAAACCTCAAGACGTGGACCGGAGTTCGCATAGGAACATAAGGATCTATTAAAGCTTTAATATCCTCAATTGTTCAAGTGGTTGTACCATCTTTTGTTATCATTGGCGAATTTCGGGACGAAATTCCTTTTCAAGTTGGGGATGATGTGGCACCTGGGAAAAATCCACAGTCATCGTGAGTCATCCCAACCTAACATTGCGTCACTTTTGGTTTACCGTGTCACCTTAGCAGTACTTATCAAATTTCGGGACGAAATTTCTTTCAAGTTGGGGATGATGTGACAACCCGAACTTTCAAGGTCTTTCCTTGATATGTTACTTATAATTGCTGCTAATTCTGGTTATGTGCTTACACGATGAGTTATGTTGATGAGATTAGTTTTCTTTGGTGAGACACAACTCGGTGCTAGTTATTTTGTGATTATGGTAGAATAAATCTTTGTGATTATGTGACCATAATAAACTATGTAATTGATCTAAGCTTACTTGTAAGCAGACTCGATGATATGTGTTACATGTTGGAATCGATGTTGATTTATGATGAATAATTGTTAGTGATTAACTAGGGTGGCATAATGTTCATGATTGCATATAATCTGATGTTGGATGATGAATTGATTATTCGGGTTAGTAGAATGGTTGAATATCGATGCACATGATTAGGCAGATGATTTGGCTAGGACAATTAGGGTTTGCAGGCACCCCATAACCATCGCTGGTATTCACGGCGAAACCTGTATGTTTCGTCGCTGTCATCCACGGCGAAACCTGTATGTTTTGTCGCTGTCATTCACGACGAAACCTGTATGTTTCGTCGCTGTTATGCACGACGAAACTCATATATTTCGACACCACCTAGTTTCGTCGCTGAAGTGATGCATGGACAGAACAGTTCTCATATAACATGATACTCTATCCCATCTGTTATATATTAGGACACATGTGTGTGACTTTCTGTTGATTTCATGAAAATAATGTTATAGAATATGAGGGTTCTGATTTGGACTCATGCGGTAGTCAGTTTATCTGTTATAAGTTATTGTGATAACCAATGAACTGTATCATGTGCATAATAACCAATAAATTGTATGATGAGCATGATATCCAATGAAACTGTATGTTGTTTATAAAGTCGAACGAAACTATTGTAAATTGCGTTGTTGGTATATAAAGGTCTATCTGTTAATTAGAAGAGGACCCTGACTTAACCCGTATGAGTAAAGAGTACCTCAATGATTGTTGATATAAGTCATGAACACAGGATGTAGACTTGTTTGGAAACTGAGTGCTTGATGTGTGTTATACTATAATCTTAACCAAATGTAATCTGTGGCAACATGTGAATTGATTTCTACGAAACTGGTGATGTCAGTGACTACTAAAGGGAACATAAACTTGTGTCATAAACGTGCATGAAAACTAAATGTTTGCTACGTGATACGTGATTTGGATGTGTGAACAACAACGTAAACTGATTTCGTGTACATGAACATCATAGGCTTTGACTGGTTATGTGTGAACAAGTAACTAAACTTACCGAGCAAACCTAAGGTGAGTTCACTGCTCTTTTCCAAGCATGCATCCCGGGGAGGGATATCGGGTAATGTCCGGGGAGGAATGTCAGGTTATTGGGATGTTTCTTATTATACTCATTTCTATCATATAAGACCCCTTACATCTACCGATAGTTGCCGGGGAGGCAACGAGGTTATTAGTTGATAGCGCTATTAGGTTTGGCACCCTCACACCGTACCGGGGAGGTCGGGCGTGAGCTAATTACCTTAAAGTGTGACCAATGTTTTGGTAGAGACATTGGGGTTGGACAAATACATCTTGTTGCCATTGCGGTAATCGAGTTAATAACAACATCAAATCATCGAATCTGTGAAACGTTTTAATCTGGTAACTGGTATCTAAACACGATTAACAAACTTTGAACTCACCAGCGTCGTCTGACACACTTGTCTGCATGCTTGCAGGTCTATAGGCTTATATCATTGGGAACTTGCTGTCTAGGTATCTAAACACGATTAACAAACTTTGAACTCAATACAAACTTAACGGCTTATGTACACTTGGACTACGAAACATTTAACAAATGAGTTATGCTTCCGCCGTATACAATGAATGATATGTAACGTTTGTAACACTTTATGTTAATGAAAGAAAGTTTTATTTAATTATATTAATGAGTTCAATGTGATTGGTGGCTTGGATCCTGGTACGTCACACGCCTCGCGGGGGTTTCGCAGGTGGTATTTTGGGGGGGTGTGACACATGTTTTGTGACCATAGTTGGATCTGACTCGTGTGTAGTGTAACCTTTGATTATTTTCGCACTTTTGCACTTTTTAAGAGATTATCTTAGTTATTGTAGTAGGCCCCTCTTTTGAAGGTGACATTACCCTCAACCCAGTAGTTTTTGTCCGCAAGGATACAATCCTAAAGGGTCGGATTATTGAAAGATAATTAATTAAGTTATTAATGCATAATGTGGTAGGCCCCTCTTTTGAAGGCGACGTTACCCTCGGATAAGTAGTCTGAGTTAGCAGGGATACAGTCCTAAGTAGCCGGGTTAAAGTTTTAATAGTAGTTTAACTTATGAGGGGGTTAAAGAGTTTGGAACCCCGCCATCCAATACCGGTGGGTATTGAAGGAGGTCCTACTAAATTTGACCCAGGTCCTTTGCAGGATCTATACACTGAACAATCGCAAGATTCTTACCAAACCGTTCCCTTAACCCCCGACCAGGTAGCCAACATACCTCCATATAGACCGTGGAGATATGAATGGTGAAAATCTTTTATTTTATATAGACAGTAAAATAATGCCAAGACACCACGGACAAACGATAAGGAAGAATCACTTTCAACATAAGAAACTAGTTATTAAAGTCATTAATACATAACCAAATAAAAAGTGCAAAAAGATTAAAAATAAAAAGTATTACACTAAACACTTATCTTCACTAAGTGATGTAAGAGACTTAGGCAAACATGGCCTTTGATTGTCAATAACTCTTACGATCAATCTTGGATACCGAGATGACTCACACACTCTATGATGGACAATGGATGATGGTGGTGGATGATGGTGTTGTGATGGTGGTGGGTGAAGTGTGAGAGAGGTGGTGTGCCAAGGGATGAGTTGCAAGTGATCCAAGCACTCCTATTTATAGGCTGAACAGAACCTCGGGCACGGCCCCGTGTCCATCCTTCTCTCTTTCTTCATTAATTGTAGTTTGTCTGCATTAGTTGACCACGCCCCCGTGTCCGCTGGGCACGACCCCGTGTGCAGAAGCGTATCTGTAATATTAAGATTTGCCTGGATTCTGCGAATCTTATAGTTGACCACGGCCCCGTGTCCGCTGAGCACGGCCCCATGGTGGGCGATGGAAGCTTCTACAGCTTTGTCTTTTCTGCAGACACTTAGGCACGCCCCCGTGCTCATTGAGCACGGGGCGTGTTCAGTCTTCTGTTGTCTTGTTTTACTTGGGAAGATGCTGCTGGGGAGGCCGGGCATGCCACGTTTGTTCCTTTTCTTGTATTTATGTTAGATTTAGTTGTCTTTTTACTTCTTTTGTTTATTTGAGCTCATTTAATCCTGAAAATACAAAAGTAAGATAAAAGCACACTTTTTCCAACATTAGTACTAAAAAAGGGTTAGTTTTATGCCACAATTGATGTAATTTATATGTTACATTTTGTGCACATCAAATAACCTTCTGAAGTTATACCTTATGGTCACTTCGTTTAGTTAGTTGTATGATAGATAATTTATATGCCTCAGGAAAATGACCAAAATGCCCTTTTTACGCATAGATTCATTTTAAGCATATGTAACCTAAATTTTTACATCTAAACTGATTAGGTAACATTATTAGACATGTTAAGGCATATAATACTTGTCATAGGACTAGTTAGGCGGTCCAAACGCATTTTACGCGAACGACGCGTTAAAGTAGCGTAAGCTACCTAAACGGGTCGTAATGGGTCGTAAGCACTTAGGATAGGTTTCGATTTAGAATGTAGGCTTTGTTAAACCATATTACATGAGTTCCTATACTCATTTGGTTTACGAAATCTCATTCTATCCGATCTTCCGATTTAGGTCCGGTTTATTAACGTAGTTACCTATATTAGGTGCCGTTTTGATTTCGTGATCCCTCTAGCTTTGCTGTGTTGTTATTCAAGACTTCTAAGCATTCTCAAGTGAGTACATAGACCCCTATTTTACTGTTTTTCAAACATTGTGGGGTGAAACACATGTGCCTACTTGTTATTTTGTGTTTTTCATGCTTTTGTATCGTTTACTTGCTATGTTCATTACTACACATATAGTAGATGATTTCATTATGTTTTGCTATGTATGTTCACTTAGCAGGCTAGCACATTGATTTTTATATATTACATTTTTGTTGCATATGTTTACTCAGCATATGGGCACATTGTTTTACATTTCTACTTTGTATGTTCATTTAGCATATTTAATACATTATTTTCATAAAACATGCTTACACTTGGTATGACATTTGGTTTGTTTAAACGGGACATAAATACATTCATTAACACCGATCATGCCGCTCAGTAGTAGGTAGTGGTACCATAGGACTTGACAACTCCCATTTCTGAAATCCTAGGTTTGTTTGGGTGGAAGGAATGACCGAATCCGAAAACATTTTCGGTAGACCTTTGACATTGTTCTAGGGTTTATCCTACAGTCTCATGGCTTGGATGTATGCGTTAGAACATTACCGCATAGATGTTTGTATCAGTAAAGCATGCATTTAGTTTACAAAACATAACTTTTGATTTATTCAAATACTTTGTTTTGTGCATTTTTAGATATGGTCTAAGTTGTCACACCCCGACCACGTATAACATACAAAATGTGGCGGAAAACATCGGGGAGTGTTGTAACAGAATTATTGTTTCACAACCATGGCATTCAGAGTTATATTTTAATTATTAAATAAGAGTGTTGCATTGTCTTAAACAAGAAACAAAGAGTTCATAACATAATTAAACTATTCTCTCTTCATTTTTAGTCTCTAAGGCACAGGTCCGCCCTAGTGTCACTGTCACACCCCGACCACGTAGAACATACAAAACGTGGCGGAAACATCGGGGAGTGTTGTAACAGAATTAATTGTTTCAAATCCATGGCAATTGAAGTTTCGTTTTATTGATTAAAAGTGTTACAATGTCTTAACAAACGAAGAAATACAACATAATTAACTAGTCTTGCATCTTTTATTGTCACTAAAGCCCAAGTCTGCCTATGTGTATCTTGATCATCTTATGCAACAGCTCCTGAAAAACACATGTGAAAATAGGTACGTCAGCATAAAAATGCCTGTGAGATACATAGGTTTTGTGAAAATAAGATTCATGACTTCTGTTTAAGAAAATATTTAGTCATGAACCTTGTAATTTGCTTTGTCTTTGTAAATCATTTGAAAAACAATAAGTTCAGATGATATGTATAAATAAGAGAATAAAGCATGGTTAAATGAATAACCATGTAAAATGAGTTTGTATAAGATAAGTTGTTTTGTAAAACACTGTCTTGTCAAAAGTATGTTATTTGTATAAAATGTTATATGTATCAAACTGAAATGATTCAAATAACGCTACGATATGTAATACCATACAAACACTTATATATAGGAAGTACCAGCGGCGTATCCACCATGCTTGTATCATATTACACACGCATCGTTACTTAATCAAACCAAACCAAAGTATGTAAGATGTCTATGTTTAAACCAATTGTCAAATGTATTGAATAACATGTCAAAGTGTTTATGTCAAAATGTAAATCATGTAATGTAAAACAAAATGTGATATGTATGGCTAGTGAAATGCATCAACTAAACCATAGGTGAAATGCACAAAACAAAGCATTGAAGTAAAACTTGGTTTAAATCAAAGTTATGTTTTGTGGGAAATGCATGATCAAATGTCAATCATGTTAAAATGTCTATGTCGAAATGTCTATGTCAAATGTCTATGTCAAAATGTCTATGTCAAATGTCTATGTCAAAATGTCTTGTCAAAATGTCTTTGTGTAAACCATGTCAAAATGTCATGTATGGCTAGCGAAATGTGTCAACTAAACCATATGCACAAGAACATAGTATTGAAGTAAAACTTGGTTTAAATCAACGTTATGTCTTGTGAAAATGCATGCTATACTGAATATGAACATTTATGCGGTGTGTTATAATGCATACATCCAAGCCTTGCGACTGTGGCGATAAACCCTTAAACGACTTAAAGGATTATCTGTGCTTCATATCATCGAATTCGGTCATTCCTTTCATCCCCTTTCCCTGGGATGTCCGGAACGGGAGTTGTCAATTCCTATGGTACCACTACCTACTAACGAACGGCGTAGCTAATGTTAATGAATGTATTGTCCCATTTAAACGAATCAAATGTCATACCAAAATGTAAGCATGTGATGAAATGAATATGTACTAAGTATGCACATAATGAATATACATAGCATGTGATGTGATATGATGTGATGTGATGTAAAACAATGTACTAAGTAGGCACGCAATGGGCATACATAGCATAAAATACAATGAAATCATGTACTATGAGTGTACTATTGAACATAACAAGCATATGATATGAAAACATGGAAAGCATGAAAGTAACAAGTAGGCACATGTGTTCCACCCCAAAACGTTTGGAAAACAGTAAAAGAGGGGTCTATGTACTCACTTGAGATTGCTCAGTAGTCCTTGAGTAACAACCAAACAAAGCTAGTGATCACGGATATCAAACGACACCTAATATAGGTAACTATGTTAATAAACCGGACCTAAATCGGAAGATTGGGTAGCATGAGGGTTTGTAAACCAAATGAGTGTAGGAACTCATGTGATATTGTTTAACAAAGCCTACATACTAAATGAAACTTAACCTAAGTGTTTACAACCCATTACGACCCGTTTAGGTAGCTTATGCTACTTTAACGCGTCGTTCGCGTGAAACGCGTCCGGACCGCCTAACTAGTCCTATGACAAGTGTTATATGCCTAAACATGTTACATAATCAGTTATGTGGCAAAAGTTTAGGTTACATATGCTTAATTACCAATTATACATGAAAAGGGTATTCTGGTAATTTACCTAAGGCATATATACTACCTATCATACAACTACTCAAACGATGTGACCATAGGGTATAACCTCGGAAGGTTATTCCCTACCTACTATGGTCACCTAATGTATTTGGTCGGATCCTAATGATCGACCAAAAGGGTCGGGTTCGAAGGTATAAGCGATTTATCAGATCGTTTACCCTACGACCCTAGACAATGTGGTAATCAGTAGGCATAGTCCCAAGGGACTATAACCAACGTGATTACACTCACGTTGCGAAGTTCAAACGAACTTCGCATTGACCATAAACTGGTCAACGTAGAAAGTCAAACAAAGTTTGACTTTCAGACTCTAAAAGACTCGAAAAGCAATAAAAGAACGAAAGAATACTTACGAAGGGTCCCCGCAAGATTGATAACCCGAGTATTCTCAGGTATGAGGCGATAAAACACCCCAACTTAGAGAATTCTCAGATTTCAAGTGGGTTTTCCAAGTGATCATGGTGGGTATTTATAGGATATGCACCACCGTTAGGATCGTTTCATGGAAACCGTGCACGAATCTCATGCGTACACTTGTCGGAACCTTATGGAACCCAAAATGGCCACTCACCATAAGAGATCAACATGTGGAAAGGGGTTTGGAAGTGGTTTGCAGCTGGAAACAGGCTGTTCTAAACATTGAATCTGGTCTGCAGGTGCCCTACGCATCGTAGGGGAAAACTGCCTGCGCATCGTAGGCATAAACTTTGGCAGATTTACACTTTTGGTCCCTGTTATGCAATAAGGTCATTTTTGACACGTTTAAGGCCCGTTAACCCCATTTCAAGGCTCTAAAATGAAGTTAAAGTATAGGGAACTTAAAATGTGCTCAAAAATATCTCAGATGTCGGTTCGTTTGGCCGTACGAACGCGATGTTCGCTTAAATACGACGGAATGCGCACAAGCGCGTAAAACGATCCAAATGACGCGACGAATGAATTTTTCTTATGGAGAACACTAAAGTATAATATAGTCATGCTTATATAAATTTTTAGATGTCCGGATGTATTCAGAACGTAAGTTATGCGCGGAAATGCAAACTTGTGCACTTTTTGACACTTTTAGTCCCTGAATGACCCAAAAATTTATTTTAGCATACCGAACCCCACAAAGCCTATTTCTAAGCTATGTAAAGGATATTTGTGGTATGTTTAACTTATGGTCATGTTCCGGAATGTTCGTTACAGTTCAGATTGGCATACTTTCGCAGTTTGTCAAATTTAGTCCCTGTAGACGAAATAACTTGTTTTTGCCATACCAAAGCCTTCAAAACTTATTTATAAGTTATGTAAAGGTTATTTAAGGTATGTTAAGCCAATGTCACTATTCTGGAGTGTTTGTTGCATTAAACTGGTTATATTTACGCATCGGTGCGTGTATAACCTTCCAGAAAGTGATTTAGAGTTTGGGATTGAACAAAAATTGATATGTGCAAATGATACACATATTTTTACAAATCCCAAGTATGAAATACAATATTTCATTGCTACAGTATTTGTTTGATGGCCGCGGAGGCACAGGTGTTACAGTCTCCCCTACTTTAGGAAATTTCGTCCCGAAATTTTATTTAGAGGAAACTTGTGGGAGTCTGAAACATGAAGTTGAAAAGATCGAACAACATTGGTTAGAGTTCTTGAACTTCTAGTAACTTTAATAACATCATGCTTGCAATGTAAGAGGGATACTTATATACAAGTATATGAAGCGTCATTGGTGCGTCCACCGTACCTCCATTACATTGTTCTCATTTTGTCATTGTTGTCGCTATCGGTTCTTACACATAATAAACCTTACTGGGTTTCTGTGCACTAAATTTCATAATTATGTACGCGTCCATAATTAGACAATTCCTTGCACAGTTCACACAGTCTATTTTATAATGTGTAGGGTAAAACCAAATGAACAATCCTGTGATGATGGTGACTAGACCGCCGTAGAGTCCTTTTAATTGAATCAATAAATGATCTAAATAGACTATCAAGGAGTCTGTCCAGCTACATCACTAGATGTCATTCTTTAACCAGATTGTGAATCAATCTTTTGACTAGACCACTAAAAAGGTCTCTTATGAATCAAGGAGCGGTACTATGTAATCCAAGGGTCTTAACTATTACATAGAAGCCCATTAAGGATTTAAGATAGTACCTTTTTGAATATCCTACTACGAATCCCTCATATTAAGATATGAAAGATTCTACGAGGATTTTGATAACGAATATCCAGAGTATACAAAAACACAGAAATGCATAAATGAAAACACCAAATATGTAAACACATAATCACATAACCACAAAGTTGTTTGTTAATTTGTCTTGTAAATTGCGTACATGCATTTAAAGCACACTAGGAATCCATTCCGTGGGTTTCCTTTGGTACTTTAAACGTTATCAAGAATCTAACTATAAAGATAGAAAGATTCAAAAGAAAATTCGATTTCGATTGTAAGGAACCGAAATGTTCGAATTAAGGTACATAAGGAATCCAATCAAGGACTCTGATTTTGGATGATAATCATCCACAAGGATCTAAATGTGAAGATAAAACGATCCCATGTGGATTTTAGAAGTTGAAGATGTTTTGAAATCTTGCACTGGATGTGCTTAGGTCAAAACATAATGTAAAATGCTTATGAAGTTGTGATGCTAGATATGTCAAGGCGATACATGAAGCAGAATTTGAAGGTTAAGTCAATGTACGAGGAAAATATTTTTGAAAACTATGCATGGGGTTCTTTTAAGAAAAATGTGTTTATCGTTTTTGAAACCTTATATATAATACTTTTTGAAATCATAAAGTAGGTGTATTATATAGATATATTTACAAAAATGTTTTAAAATCATGCGAGATGAATTTTGAAATTATGTATAAGGTTTTTGGAAGACATGAATGATGCTTTTCGAAATCATGCACTTGATAAGAAAATGTATTGTGTTAATATTGTCTTCAGACTATATGAAATATATTGAAATTAGGAAGGTTGGTTTTGATAACATGGCCAATGTTTTTGAAATAACATAGACAATGCATCTAGAAAAATTGTTTTCAAACTATATGAAATGTTTTGAGATCATGAAGATTGTTTTGAAATACTTGTACTGTGTATGTTGAAAAATCAAAACGTAATGGGTATGAGATTTGAAAATACCCTTAGTTATCTAACCAAGGATTTAAAGGCACCGATGTGCAGAAGCATGATTACTCATAATGTCACTTTATTTTCTGTATTTCGTATCTTAGAATGAAACGAGTACTTGAAATTTTTTGAAGGAATCATGAGCGATCATTTGAAAGAGAGAATCACAAGAGTAGTTTGTAAGGTACATAGTTCCTTGATGTAGGTAACATAGGAAAAGTCATACACACATGTAACTACACTTGTATATCAGAGTTGTGAACAAAAATTTATTTATGAACAAAACACATTGTTTCACAATACACGAAAACGAAAGCAACAAAAAGCATAAGATAGCAACATCTTCTACTCAGCCAACTGCTCATCCGTGGGTCAGATTTGCATTAGCAAGCTTTGGGCAATCCCTTTGGAAATGGCCCATCTCGCCACAGTTGAAGCAAGACCCTCATGTGAAACGAGCTTGAGTAGGATTGTAGTCAGCTTGATTTGATGCAACTGCTGCTACGCAAACTTTTGCCGTATGACCTCTACGTCCACAAATTTGGCATTCGCGGCACTTCACACTAGGGTGATGATGAAGGGTACATTGGTTGCACAAGGGTTCAGTTCCGTTGTATGGCTTCCTAGCAGGGGGTTGAGCTGGTTGGTTGGGGAAGGCTTTACCATTGTGAGCGACCACGGCGAAGTTCTGAGAAGCCTTTCGCTTCTTTGACTTCTTAGGGGATCGTTCATCCATGGTCTTTGATTCCACGATTGGTTTCTTGGCTGGTGGTGCTGGCTTGACTTCTGCTTCCTTTGGTGGCTCTTGAGTGGCTTCTTTGTTGAGACGAGAGACTTCATTTTTGAGACGAGACATGGCAATGCCTAAATCCACACTCTTCAAAATCACCTCGCCTATTTGCTGGGCAAATTTGGCTGTTTGCTCGGACATTTGACCAGTGCTGAGAGGAAGAGACATTCTAGAAGAAAATGAAAGATATTGGAAGAAACAAGTGAAAGGTTATCAGACAACCAAAACAGAATGGTAACGCATGAAAATTGCGATCATTTGTTTGTTACCTAAGGTAAACAAATGAGAGGTGACTAATCAAAGTAAACAGGTCTTATTAATGTATCACTGAAGACATGCTCGCCTATAAGTGAACACTCATCCCAAGAATTCCCAGGTAAGCACAACTGGTCTCGCGTCTGATGAGATATATACGAAGTGCTTGCCTAGACAGAAAACCCAGAATACAGGCATTCACCCTTCCAGTTTGCACATGTTCACATTATAAGACCCAAACTTTGACGAGATTTTGAAAATTCAAAGGGTTCAAAATCTTACAATAGCGGGTTCAAAACCTTATAACTGAGGGTTCAAAACCTTATAACAGAGGGTTCAAAACCTTATAACTGAGGGTTCAAAACCTAGTAATAAATCATCCTACAACAGATGATTGGTTTTCAAAGCGGTTTTGAAATTTATGTTCTTGTTGTGGTCGTCGCCTAAGGATAGGTGACGGTATTGTTTTATGACTAAACGCAAGTAAACTCGCGTTAGGGTCCTAAGAAGGTTATAGACTAGGTCAAAGTATTACTAATAACCTAATTCCCTATAACCATGAGCTCTGATACCATCTTTTCTGTCACACCCCGACCACGTAGAACATACAAAACGTGGCGGAAACATCGGGGAGTGTTGTAACAGAATTAATTGTTTCAAATCCATGGCAATTGAAGTTTCGTTTTATTGATTAAAAGTGTTACAATGTCTTAACAAACGAAGAAATACAACATAATTAACTAGTCTTGCATCTTTTATTATCACTAAAGCCCAAGTCTGCCTATGTGTATCTTGATCATCTTATGCAACAGCTCCTGAAAAACACATGTGAAAATAGGTACGTCAGCATAAAAATGCCTGTGAGATACATAGGTTTTGTGAAAATAAGATTCATGACTTCTGTTTAAGAAAATATTTAGTCATGAACCTTGTAATTTGCTTTGTCTTTGTAAATCATTTGAAAAACAATAAGTTCAGATGATATGTATAAATAAGAGAATAAAGCATGGTTAAATGAATAACCATGTAAAATGAGTTTGTATAAGATAAGTTGTTTTGTAAAACACTGTCTTGTGAAAAGTATGTTATTTGTATAAAATGTTATATGTATCAAACTGAAATGATTCAAATAACGCTACGATATGTAATACCATACAAACACTTATATATAGGAAGTACCAGCGGCGTATCCACCATGCTTGTATCATATTACACACACATCGTTACTTAATCACTTAATCAAACCAAACCAAAGTATGTAAGATGTCTATGTTTAAACCAATTGTCAAATGTATTGAATAACATGTCAAAGTGTTTATGTCAAAATGTAAATCATGTAATGTAAAACAAAATGTGATATGTATGGCTAGTGAAATGCATCAACTAAACCATAGGTGAAACGCACAAAACAAAGCATTGAAGTAAAACTTGGTTTAAATCAAAGTTATGTTTTGTGGGAAATGCATGATCAAATGTCAATCATGTTAAAATGTCTATGTCGAAATGTCTATGTCAAATGTCTATGTCAAAATGTCTATGTCAAATGTCTATGTCAAAATGTCTTGTCAAAATGTCTTTGTGTAAACCATGTCAAAATGTCATGTATGGCTAGCGAAATGTGTCAACTAAACCATATGCACAAGAACATAGTATTGAAGTAAAACTTGGTTTAAATCAACGTTTTGTCTTGTGAAAATGCATGCTATACTGAATATGAACATTTATGCGGTGTGTTATAATGCATACATCCAAGCCTTGCGACTGTGGCGATAAACCCTTAAACGACTTAAAGGATTATCTGTGCTTCATATCATCGAATTCGGTCATTCCTTTCATCCCCTTTCCCTGGGATGTCCGGAACGGGAGTTGTCAATTCCTATGGTACCACTACCTACTAACGAACGGCGTAGCTAATGTTAATGAATGTATTGTCCCATTTAAACGAACCAAATGTCATACCAAAATGTAAGCATGTGATGAAATGAATATGTACTAAGTATGCACATAATGAACATACATAGCATGTGATGTGATATGATGTGATGTGATGTAAAACAATGTACTAAGTAGGCACGCAATGGGCATACATAGCATAAAATACAATGAAATCATGTACTATGAGTGTACTAATGAACATAACAAGCATATGATATGAAAACATGGAAAGCATGAAAGTAACAAGTAGGCACATGTGTTCCACCCCAAAACGTTTAGAAAACAGTAAAAGAGGGGTCTATGTACTCACTTGAGATTGCTCAGTAGTCCTTGAGTTACAACCAAACAAAGCTAGAGATCACGGATATCAAACGGCACCTAATATAGGTAACTATGTTAATAAACCGGACCTAAATCGGAAGATTGGGTAGCATGAGGGTTTGTAAACCAAATGAGTGTAGGAACTCGTGTGATATGGTTTAACAAAGCCTACATACTAAATGAAACTTAACCTAAGTGTTTACGACCCATTACGACCCGTTTAGGTAGCTTATGCTACTTTAACGCGTCGTTCGCGTGAAACGCGTCCGGACCGCCTAACTAGTCCTATGACAAGTGTTATATGCCTAAACATGTTACATAATCAGTTATGTGGCAAAAGTTTAGGTTACATATGCTTAATTACCAATTATACATGAAAAGGGTATTCTGGTAATTTACCTAAGGCATATATACTACCTATCATACAACTACTCAAACGATGTGACCATAGGGTATAACCTCGGAAGGTTATTCCCTACCTACTATGGTCACCTAATGTATTTGGTCGGATCCTAATGATCGACCAAAAGGGTCGGGTTCGAAGGTATAAGTGATTTATCAGATCGCTTACCCTACGACCCTAGACAACGTGGTAATCAGTAGGCATAGTCCCAAGGGACTATAACCAACGTGATTACACTCACGTTGCGAAGTTCAAATGAACTTCGCATTGACCATAAACTGGTCAACGTAGAAAGTCAAACAAAGTTTGACTTTCAGACTCTAAAAGACTCGAAAAGCAATAAAAGAATGAAAGAATACTTACGAAGGGTCCCCGCAAGATTGATAACCCGAGTATTCTCATGTATGAGGCGATAAAACACCCCAACTTAGAGAATTCTCAGATTTCAAGTGGGTTTTCCAAGTGATCATGGTGGGTATTTATAGGATATGCACCACCGTTAGGATCGTTTCATGGAAACCGTGCACGAATCTCATGCGTACACTTGTCGGAACCTTATGGAACCCAAAATGGCCACTCACCATAAGAGATCAACATGTGGCAAGGGGTTTGGAAGTGGTTTGAAGCTGGAAACAGGCTGTTCTGAACATTGAATCTGGTCTGCAGGTGCCCTACGCATCGTAGGGGAAAACTGCCTGCGCATCGTAGGCATGAACTTTGGCAGATTTACACTTTTGGTCCCTGTTATGCAATAAGGTCATTTTTGACACGTTTAAGGCCCGTTAACCCCATTTCAAGGCTCTAAAATGAAGTGAAAGTATAGGGAACTTAAAATGTGCTCAAAAATATCTCAGATGTCGGTTCGTTTGGCCGTACGAACGCGATGTTCGCTTAAATACGACGGAATGCGCACAAGCGCGTAAAACGATCCAAATGACGCGACGAATGGATTTTTCTTATGGCGAACACTAAAGTATAATATAGTCATGCTTATATAAATTTTTAGATGTCCGGATGTATTCAGAACGTAAGTTATGCGCGGAAATGCAAACTTATGCACTTTTTGACACTTTTAGTCCCTGAATGACCCAAAAGTTTATTTTAGCATACCGAACCCCTCAAAGCCTATTTCTAAGCTATGTAAAGGATATTTGTGGTATGTTTAACTTATGGTCATGTTCCGGAATGTTCGTTACAGTTCAGATTGGCATACTTTCGCAGTTTGTCAAATTTAGTCCCTGTAGACGAAATAACTTGTTTTTGCCATACCAAAGCCTTCAAAACTTATTTCTAAGTTATGTGAAGGTTATTTAAGGTATGTTAAGACAATTTCACCATTCCGGAGTGTTTGTTGCATTAAACTGTTTATATTTACGCATCGGTGCGCGTATAACCTTACAGAAAGTGATTTAGAGTTTGGGATTGAACAAAAATTGATATGTGCAAATGATACACATATTTTTACAAATCCCAAGTATGAAATACAATATTTCATTGCTACAGTATTTGTTTGATGGCCGCGGAGGCACAGGTGTTACAGTCACGATCATCATCCTACGCAAAAGCTCCTGAAAACACATGTGAAAATAGGTACGTCAGCATGAAAATGCCTGTGAGATACATAGGTTTTGTGAAAATAGGATTCATGACTTTGTGTTTAAGAAAATGTTTAGTCATGAACCCTGTAATTTGCTTTGGCTTGTAAATCATTTGAAAAACAATAAGTTCAGATGATATGTATAAATAAATGTAAGATTAAATGAATAACCATGTAAAATGAGTTTGTATAAGATAAGTTGTTTGTAAAACAATGTCTTGTGAAAAGTATGTTATTTGTATAAAATGTCATGTATCTCAAATTGAAATGATTTAAATAACGCTACGCTATGTAATACCATACAAACACTTATATATAGGAAGTACCAGCGGCGTATCCACCATGTTTGTATCATATTACACACGCCTCGTTACTTATATCACTTACTCAAACTAAACCACCAATGTAAATTGTTTATGTATAATCAAATGTCAAAATGTTATTGTGTAAACCATATCAAATGTTTGTGTTTAATGTCAATCCTGAATGTGTGTATATCAATGTCAAAATGTTCATGTCTAACGTAAATCATGTAATGTGTATCCAAAATGTCATGTATGGTAAGTGAAATATATCAACTAAACTATATGTAAAATGCACGAAAACAAGGTATTGAAGTAAAACATTGTTTAAATCAAAGTTATGTATTGTGGAACAAATGCATGCTATACTGATATAAACATCTATGCGGTATTGTGAAAATGCATACACTCAAGCCTTGAGACTATGGCGATAAACCCTTAAACAAATTAAAGGTTTATCTAAGTTATGTGTATCGAATTCGGTCATTCCTTCCAATCCAAACAAACCCAGGATTTCAGGAATGGGAGTTGTCAATTCCTATGGTACCACTACCTACTAACGAACGGCGTGATCAATGTTAATGAATGTATTGTCCCATTTAAAACAAACCAAATGTCATACAAAATGTAAGCATGTGAAAGCAATGCACTAAGTATGTAATCAAATGAACATACATAGCGTGAAATGTAATGTAAATCAATGTACTAAGTATGCACACAATGGGCATATATAGCATGAAATGTAATGTAAAACAATGTACTAAGTATGCACACAATGGACATACATAGCATGAAATGTAATGTAAAACAATGTACTAAGTATGCACACAATGGGCATATATAGCATGAAATGTAATGTAAAATAATGTACTAAGTATGCACACAATGGACATACATAGCATGAAATGTAATGTAAAACAATGTACTAAGTATGCACACAATGGGCATATATAGCATGAAATGTTATGTAAAAACAATGTACTAAGTATGCACACAATGGACATACATAGCATGAACACAATGAAATTATGTACTAATAAGTGTATTATTGAACATAACAAGCATAAGATATGAAAACATGAAAGGCACGAAAGTAACAAGTAGGAACATGTGTTCCACCCCAAAACAGTTTGAAAACAGTAAAAGAGGGGTTCTATGTACTCACTTGAGATTGCTCAGAAGTCCTAAGATAACCACCAAGCAATGCTAGAGATCACGGAATCAAACGGCACCTAATATAGGTAACTATGTTAATAAACCGGACCTAAATCGGAAGATTGGGTAGCATGAGGGTTTGTAAACCAAATGAGTGTAGGAACTCATGTGATATGGTTTAACAAAGCCTACATACTAAATGAAACTTAACCTAAGTGCTTACGACCCATTACGACCCGTTTAGGTAGCTTATGCTACTTTAACGCGTCGTTCGCGTGAAACGCGTTTGGACCGCTTAACTAGTCCTATAACAAGTAACATATGACTTAACATGTCTAATATTGTTGTCAAATCAGTTTAGATACCAAGATTTATGTTACATATGCTTAAAATGAATTTTGGCGTTAAAAGGGCATTTTGGTAATTTACCTAAGGCATATAAACTACCTATCATACAACTACTTAAACGAAGCGACCATAAGGTATAACCTCGGAAGGTTATTCCCTATATACTATGGTCACCTAATGTGTTTGGTCGGATCCTAATGATCGACCAAATGGGTCGGGTTCGAAGGTATAAGCGATTTATTAGATCGCTTACCCTTACGTCTCTAGACAACGTGGTAATCAGTAGGCATAGTCACAAGGGACTATAACCATCGTGATTACAATCACGTTGCAAAGTTCAAACGAACTTCACATTGACCATAAACTGGTCAATGCAGAAAGTCAAACAAAGTTTGACTTTCGGACTCGAAAAGCAATAAAAGAACGAAGGAACCCTTTCAAAGGGTCCCCGAATGCTAATCTAGATCAAAATAGCTCAGGTATGAAACAAAAGTTTCAACTTAGAGCACATAAGATCAGATTCTTGTGAGGAAATGGTGGAAATGGGTTGGGTATTTATAGTTTTTCCCGAACCGTTAGGATCGTTTCTTGGAAAAGGAGGCACGATCTCACCCGTACACTTGTTGGAAAGTTGTGGTAGCTTATTTTGCCCCCACCACAAGAGTTTGACAAGTGGCGTTGTCCTTTGGGGCGTTTGAAAGGCTGATACAGGCAGTTAATACATTGAATCTGGTCTGGAAGGCTGATGCAGGCCGCGTAAAGGATAGCCCTGGTTTTACGCGGGCCGCCTGAGTGTCTGATCAGAAAACAACTTTCATAAATGACAGTTTCAGTCCCTGCACGTGTTTAAGGCCATTTCCGACACTTCTAAGGCCCGTAAAGCCAACTTTAAGGCCCTAAAATAATGCCTAAACATTGTGGACATGAAACATGCTCAAAAATATGCCAGACGTTGGTTCGTTTGGTCGTACGATCGCGATGTTCGCTTAATTACGATGGAATGCGCATAAGCACGAAAAACGATCCAAATGACGCGACGAATGGATTTTTCTTATGCCAAAAACTAAAATAAAATATTTTAGTGCTTACATAAATTTTTGGATGTCCGGATGTATTCAGAACGTAAGATATGCGCGAAAGTGCAAACTTGTGCACTTTTTGACACTTTTAGTCCCTGAATGACCCAAAAGTTTATTTTAGCATACCGAACCCCTCAAAGCCTATTTCTAAGCTATGTAAAGGATATTTATGGTATGTTTAACTTATTGTCATGTTCTGGAATGTTCGTTACAGTTCAAATTGGCATACTTTCGCAGTTTGTCAAGTTTAGTCCTTGTAAGCGAATTATCTTGTTTTTGCCATACCAAAGCCTTTAAAACTTATTTCTAAGTTATGTAAAGGTTATTTAAGGTATGTCAAGTATATGTTGATGTTCCGGAGTATTTGTCGCATTAAACTGGTTACGTTTACACACCAATTTGCGTATAACTCTCCAGAAAGCGATATAGAGTTTGAAATTGAATATAAGTCAAAACATGAAAAATGTAAAACATATCAAAACGAACATTGGGATCAAATAACATTGTTTTATTGATAACTGAACTGTTCACTATGATTACAAGCACAGATGTTACAGTCTCCCCTACTTGTGGAAATTTCGTCCTGAAATTTATTTAAAGGAAACTGGTGGGAATAGATGCGGATACTTCGCCTTCATTTGATCTTCGCGTTCCCAAGTAAACTCAGGTCCACGTTTAGCTTCCCAGCGAACTTTGACCAAAGGAATGCACTTGCGTTTGAGCCACTTGACTTCACGTTCCATGATTTCCACAGGTTTCACAACAAATTTCAGTGTTTTATCAACACGAATTTCGTCAAGTGGTATGTGGAGATTCTCATCAGCTAAACACCTCTTGAGATTGGACACGTGAAAGGTTGGATGAAAATTTCCAAATTCAGGAGGTAACTCAAGTCTGTAGGCTACCTTACCGATTCTTTCGACGATCTTGAATGGTCCAACGTATCTAGGTGCAAGTTTTCCTTTCTTTCCAAATCTGATCACACCTTTCCAAGGTGAGACCTTAAGTAATACTCGATCACCGACTTGAAATTCCAAGGGTTTGTGTTTTGGGTCCACGTAACTCTTTTGACGGCTTCTAGCTGTCTGAAGGTTATCACGAACTTTCTTTATCTTGTCAGTTGTCTCCAAAATGAGGGCAGGTCCAGTAAGCTGAGCCTCGCCGATCTCATTCCAGCAGACTGGTGAACGACATTTTCGACCATAGAGAGCTTCGAAAGGAGCCATTTTGATGCTGGTGTGATAACTGTTGTTGTAGGAGAATTCAATTAATGGAAGATGTGAATCCCAACTACCACCAAAGTCGATCACGCAAGCTCTAAGCATATCCTCCAGAGTCTGGATTGTTCTTTCAGATTGACCATCCGTTTGCGGATGATAAGCTGTGCTCAGATTAAGTTGGGTCCCCATAGCAGATTGCATGGTTCTCCAAAAATGGGAAGTGAAACGAGCATCTCTGTCAGAAATGATGTTCAAAGGAACACCACGTCGAGCTACAATTTCATCCATATAGATTTTAGCAAGTTTGTCAGCAGAAAAATTCTCACGGATTGGCAAGAAATGCGCTGACTTAGTAAGTCAATCAAAGACTACCCAGATGGCATCATGACCTTTCTTTATGCACGAAAGTTTAGTAATGAGATCCATAGTAATGTTTTCCCATTTCCAAACTGGGATCTCTGGTTGCACCAATAATCCAGAAGGACGCTGATGTTCAGCCTTAACCTTAAGACAAGTAAGGCATTTTGATACGTATAAGGCAATGTCTTTCTTCATACCAGGCCACCAATAATGAGTACGAAGATCCTTATACATCTTATCTGAGCCCGGATGAATAGAATAACGTGACTTATGGGCTTCATTCATGAGCAAGGTATGAAGATCATCCTGGCTTGGGACCCACAAACGGTCCATGAAGTAATATGATCCATTGTCCTTCAGTTCTAGATCAGGTGTTATGTGATAGGGAAATTCCTTATCCATCAAACCTTGTGAAACACAAGATTGTTGAGCCTGAGAAATGCGTGCTTGGATATCGGATCTAGCTTGAATAACAGATTGAACACGAACACAATGAAGCTTAGTTCGTTCCTTACAACTCAATGCATCGGCCACGACATTCGCCTTACCAGGATGGTAGCGAATTTCGCAGTCATAGTCGTTTAGGAGCTCTACCCAAAGTCGTTGCCTCATGTTGAGTTCTTTCTGGTTGAAGATATGCTGAAGACTTTTGTGGTCTGTGAAAACCACACATTTTGTGCCCCACAAATAGTGTCTCCAGATTTTGAGAGCGAAGACAACTGCACCCAACTCAAGATCATGAGTGGTGTAGTTCTTCTCATGTATCTTCAACTGCCTCGATGCATATGCTATGACTTTGTTCCTTTGCATCAGAACACAGCCAAGACCCAATTTAGATGCATCACAATACACGACAAAATCATCATCACCCTCAGGCAATGATAGAACAGGCGCATCACAAAGCTTCTGCTTCAAGTTTTGAAAAGCTTCCTCTTGTTTGAATCCCCAATCAAAGGGCTTATTCTTCTGAGTTAGAGCAGTTTGAGGAACTGCAATCTTCGAGAAATTCTCAATAAAGCAGCGATAATAACCCGCTAGACCAAGAAAAGAACGAACTTCAGTAGGAGTAGTAGGCGTATACCAATCCTTAATCGCACTGATCTTGGAGGGATCTACATGAATACCTTGTTCGTTGATAATATGCCCCAAAAATTGAACTTCTTTAAGCCAGAATTCACACTTGGAGAATTTGGCGAAAAGTTGCTCTTTCTTTAGGAGTTCCAGAGTAAGATGAAGATGTTGCTCGTGATCAGCTCGCGTCTTAGAATAAATCAAGATGTCGTCAATAAAAACAATGACGAAAAGATCCAAATAAGGCTTGCAGACCCTATTCATTAAGTCCATGAAAATAGCCGGAGCATTAGTCAAACCGAATGGCATGACTGTGAACTCATAGTGCCCATATCGAGTGCGGAACGCTGTCTTGGGAATATCTTCTTCATGCACCCGAAGTTGATGATATCCAAATCGCAGATCTATCTTCGAAAAATAAGAAGCGCCATGTAACTGATCAAAGATGGTCGTTAAGGTTCAACTGGCAGTTGCGAAGAACAGAGTTAAGAACAATGGGTTCACCATTAGCAACTTCTACTGTCAAAGGATTACCTACTTTCGTTCTAGACACGCGAAGCATTGGCTCAAAAGACAATGATACAAAACTCTTATCGGCACCCGAATAAAAAAGAACAGATGCAGGCTGATTATTAATAAAGAACGTACCGTTCACCACATTATCGTCCGCCTGCGCCTCTTGGGCATTCAAGTTAAAAGCTCACCCTCGAGCCTGAGCCTGATTCTGATTTGGGTTAGCATTCACCAATCTTGGACATTGATTACGGTAGTGGGTCAGATCCCCACAGTTATAACAAGCACCTGGTGGGTAGTGTGGTCGTGCAGCTTGACCCTGTTGCTGAGCAGGAGGCTGAGCAACTTGTTGAGCCGGGTTCTGAACTGCCCGGTTCTGAGCAAACCGACAAACATTGGCAAGATGGCCTGACTTCCCACAGTTAGTACAGAAACGGCACGGAAGTTGCGGCTGATGGTGATTGTTGCATCTATTGCACAAAGGTGCATTTCCTGCATAAGGTTTCTTCGCTGGAGGCTGTGCGGGTTGGTTGGGAGCTGCTTGGTTAGCTTGGGAAGTGACAGCAAAATTTTGGGAAGCCTTACGCTTCCTTGACCCTCTTGAAGAACCAGAATTCTTTCCATTCTTGTTTTGACCTTTCTTGCTATCTTCTTTGTCAGACGACTGTTTCTTGCCCTTGTCACCCTTCCTGTGTAACTTATTCTTCCGAATCTATGACTCAGTCAAAGTCGCTGATAACTCGATCGCCTGACGGAGTGTGTGTAGGGTTGCTACCAGTAATGATGTCTTGTACTAAGTCAGGTAGGCCGTCGATGTACCTTTCGATAGCCTTGTCGAGTGGGGTAACCATTGTTGGGCATAGCAAACTCAGCTCCTCAAACCTATCAGTATATGCCCGGTGCTCGCCACTATCCTGTTTCAAGTCATCAAACTCCTTCTCCAAAGCTCGCTGTTCATGACGAGGACAGAACTCCCTCATCATAAGAGCCCTAAGTTCAGCCCATGTCTGTGCCAAAGCAACTTCTGCACCACGGTCTCTCATTACCCCATTCCACCATGTGAGAGCCCTCTTCTGAAACACACTCAAAGAAAACTCGACCTTGTGATTATCCGGACACTGCACATGACGGAAAGTATTCTCAATGCTCTCAAAACCACTAAACTTGAGTGGTTTAGCCGAGTTAAAATCCTTGAATTTGCATGGAGCATTGTTGTTGTTGTTGGCTTGGTTCATTTGAGCAATGAAAATTGGGAATTGAGCAGCCATCTGCTGCGCAATGATTTCTGCCAGTTCGGCAGTTGCTATCTGATGTTCGCATCGAGGAGGCATTCTAAAAAGAGGACACATGAAAGGAAACGAGTGAGAGGATTGAATGAAAAGGATGAGATGATATAAAAATTGACAAAAGAAAAGATGGTGGTCATTTGTCTGCATTACCAAGCAAACAAACGACACACAGTGACTAATCAAAGTAAATGGATCAAAAATAATGTATCGCGAAGACATGCTCGCCTATAAGTGAACACTCATCCCAAGAATTCCCAGGTAAGCACAACTGGTCTCGCGTCTGATGAGATATATACGAAGTGCTTGCCTAGACAGAAAACCCAGAATACAGGCATTCACTCTTCCAGTTTGCATGTGTTCACACTATTTAGAACCCAAAACTTTGACGAGATTTTGAAAATTTGAAGGCACAAGGCCAAACACCAAACTGGAAGGGTTCAAAACCATATAACAGAGGGTTCAAAATCTTACAATTGAGGGTTCAAAACCTTGTAATCTATCATCCTAGAACAGATGATTAGTTTTCAAAGCGGTTTTGAAATTTATGTTCTTGTTGGGGTCGTCGCCTAAGGATAGGTGACGGTATTGTTTTATAACTAAACGCAAGTAAACTCGCGTTAGGGTCCTAGAAAGGTTATAGTCTAGGTCAAAGCATTACTAATAACCTAATTCCCTATAACCATTGGCTCTGATACCAACTCTTCTGTCACACCCCGACCATGTATAACATACAAAACGTGGCGGAAAACGTCGGGGAGTGTTGTAACAAAATTATTGTTTCACAACCATGGCATTCAGAGTTATATTTTAATTATTAAACAAGAGTGTTGCATTGTCTTAAACAGGAAACAAATAGTTCATAACATAATTAAACTATTCTCTCTTCATTTTTAGTCTCTAAGGCACAGGTCCGCCCTAGTGTCACGATCATCATCCTACGCAAAAGCTGCTGAAAACACATGTGAAAATAGGTACGTCAGCATAAAAATGCATGTGAGATACATAGGTTTTGTGAAAATAGGATTCATGACTTTGTGTTTAAGAAAATGTTTAGTCATGAACCCTGTAACTTGCTTTGTCTTGTAAATCATTTGAAAAACGATAAGTTCAGATGATATGTATAAATAAATGTAAGATTAAGTGAATAACCATGTAAAATGAGTTTGTACAAGATAAGTTGTTTGTAAAACAATGTCTTGTGAAAAGTATGTTATTTGTATAAAATGTCATGTATCTCAAATTGAAATGATTTAAATAACGCTACGCTATGTAATACCATACAAACACTTATATATAGGAAGTACCAGCGGCGTATCCACCATGTTCGTATCATATTACACACGCCTCGTTACTTATATCACTTACTCAAACTAAACCACCAATGTAAATTGTTTATGTATAATCAAATGTCAAAATGTTATTGTGTAAACCATATCAAATGTCTGTGTTTAATGTCAATCCTGAATGTGTGTATATCAATGTCAAAATGTTCATGTCTAATGTATATCATATAATGTGTATCCAAAATGTCATGTATGGTAAGTGAAATATATCAACTAAACCATATGTAAAATGCACGAAAACAAGGTATTGAAGTAAAACATTGTTTAAATCAAAGTTATGTTTTGTGGAACAAATGCATGCTATACTGATATAAACATCTATGTGGTATTGTGAAAATGCATACACTCAAGCCTTGAGACTGTGGCGATAAACCCTTAAACAAATTAAAGGTTTATCTAAGTTATGTGTATCGAATTCGGTCATTCCTTCCAATCCAAACAAACTTAGGATTTCAGGAATGGGAGTTGTCAATTCCTATGGTACCACTACCTACTAACGAACGGCGAGATCAATGTTAATGAATGTATTGTCCCATTTAAAACAAACCAAATGTCATACCAAAATGTAAGCATGTGAAAGCAATGCACTAAGTATGTAATCAAATGAACATACATAGCGTGAAATGTAATGTAAATCAATGTACTAAGTATGCACACAATGGGCATATATAGCATGAAATGTAATGTAAAACAATGTACTAAGTATGCACACAATGGACATACATAGCATGAAATGTAATGTAAAACAATGTACTAAGTATGCACACAATGGGCATATATAGCATGAAATGTAATGTAAACCAATGTACTAAGTATGCACACAATGGACATACATAGCATGAAATGTAATGTAAAACAATGTACTAAGTATGCACACAATGGGCATATATAGCATGAAATGTTATGTAAAAACAATGTACTAAGTATCCACACAATGGACATACATAGCATGAACACAATGAAATTATGTACTAATAAGTGTACTATTGAACATAACAAGCATAAGATATGAAAACATGAAAGGCATGAAAGTAACAAGTAGGCACATGTGTTCCACCCCAAAACAGTTTAAAAACAGTAAAAGAGGGGTTCTATGTACTCACTTGAGATTGCTCAGAAGTCCTAAGATAACCACCAAGCAATGCTAGAGATCACGGAATCAAACGGCACCTAATATAGGTAACTATGTTAATAAACCGGACCTAAATCGGAAGATTGGGTAGCATGAGGGTTTGTAAACCAAATGAGTGTAGGAACTCATGTGATATGGTTTAACAAAGCCTACATACTAAATGAAACTTAACCTAAGTGCTTATGACCCATTACGACCCGTTTAGGTAGCTTATGCTACTTTAACGCGTCGTTCGTGTGAAACGCGTTTGGACCGCTTAACTAGTCCTATGACAAGTAACATATGCCTTAACATGTCTAATATTGTTGTCAAATCAGTTTAGATACCAAGAGTTATGTTACATATGCTTAAAATGAATTTTGGCGTTAAAAGGGCATTTTGGTAATTTACCTAAGGCATATAAACTACCTATCATACAACTACTTAAACGAAGCGACCATAAGGTATAACCTCGGAAGGTTATTCCCTATATACTATGGTCACCTAATGTGTTTGGTCGGATCCTAATGATCGACCAAATGGGTCGGGTTCGAAGGTATAAGCGATTTATTAGATCGCTTACCCTTACGACTCTAGACAACGTGGTAATCAGTAGGCATAGTCACAAGGGGCTATAACCATCGTGATTACAATCACGTTGCGAAGTTCAAACGAACTTCGCATTGACCATAAACTGGTCAATGCAGAAAGTCAAACAAAGTTTGACTTTCGGACTCGAAAAGCAATAAAAGAACGAAGGAACACTTACAAAGGGTCCCCGAATGCTAATCTAGATCAAAATAGCTAAGGTATGAAACAAAAGTTTCAACTTAGAGCACATAAGATCAGATTCTTGTGAGGAAATGGTGGAAATGGGTTGGGTATTTATAGTTTTTCCCGAACCGTTAGGATCGTTTCTTGGAAAAGGGTGCACGATCTCACTCGTACACTTGTCGGAAAGTTGTGGTAGCTTATTTTGCCCCCACCACAAGAGTTTGACAAGTGGCGTTGCCCTTTGGGGCGTTTGAAAGGCTGATACAGGCTGTTAATACATTGAATCTGGTCTGGAAGGCTGACACGGGCCACGTAAAGGATAGCCCTGGTTTTACGCGGGCCGCCTGAGTGTTTGATCAGAAAACAACTTTCATAAATGACAGTTTCAGTCCCTGCACGTGTTTAAGGCCATTTCCGACACTTCTAAGGCCCGTAAAGCCAACTTTAAGGCCCTAAAATAATTCCTAAACATTGTGGACATGAAACATGCTCAAAAATATGCCGGACGTTGGTTCGTTTGGTCGTACGATCGCGATGTTCGCTTAATTACGACGGAATGCGCATAAGCACGAAAAACGATCCAAATGACGCGACGAATGGATTTTTCTTATGCCAAACACTAAAATAAAATATTTTAGTGCTTACATAAATTTTTGGATGTCCGGATGTATTCAGAACGTAAGATATGCGCGAAAGTGCAAACTTGTGCACTTTTTGTCACTTTTAGTCCCTGAATGACCCAAAAGTTTATTTTAGCATACCGAACCCCTCAAAGCCTATTTCTAAGCTATGTAAAGGATATTTATGGTATGTTTAACTTATGGTCATGTTCCGGAATGTTCGTTACAGTTCAAATTGGCATACTTTCGCAGTTTGTCAAGTTTAGTCCCTGTAAGCGAATTATCTTGTTTTTGCCATACCAAAGCCTTTAAAACTTATTTCTAAGTTATGTAAAGGTTATTTAAGGTATGTTAAGTATATGTTGATGTTCCAGAGTATTTGTCGCATTAAACTGGTTACGTTTACGCACCAATTTGCGTATTACTCTCCAGAAAGCGATATAGAGTTTGAAATTGAATATAAGTCAAAACATGAAAAATGTAAAACATATCAAAACAAACATTGGGATCAAATAACATTGTTTTATTGATAACTAAACTGTTCACTATGATTACAAGCACAGATGTTACATAAGTAGTCATTTTTACTTGCCATACATGACATTTGTTACACATTACACGATTTACATTTGATAATAGACGTGGTTTACACATTACATGATTTACATTTGACAATAGACATGGTTTACACATAAACATTTTACAATTGGGTTAAACAAGACATTTTTGGTGGTTTGTTTGGGTAAGTTATTTAAGTAACGAGGTGTGTGTAATATGATAAAAGCATGGTGGATACGCCGCTGGTACTTCCTATATATAAGTGCTTTTATGATATTACATATTGTAGTGTTATTTAAACCATTTCAAGTTAGACATATTACATTTTACACATATATCATATCTTCATGAAACATTGTTTTACAAACAACATATTTTATACAAACTCATTTTTCTTGGTTATGTATTTATCTATGCATTTTTCCTTTATATCAACTGATTTCTTATCACTGTTTGTATGATTTATAAAAGAAAACAATTTACAAGGTTCATGACTAACTTTTGTTAAACATTTTCTTTAAACTTACAAGTCATGAATCCAATTTTAATAAAACCTTTGTATCTAACAGGCATTTTTATGCTTACGTACCTATTTTCACATGTGTTTTCAGGAGTTGATGCATAGGATTGATCAAGATACACTTAGGCGGACTTGGGCCTTAGTGACAATAAAAGACGCAAGACTAGTTAATTATGTTATGTTTCTTTATTTTTAAGACATTGTAACTTCTTTTATTAAATAAAACAAAACTTCAATTTCCATGTGTTATGAAACAATGATTCTGCTACAACACTCCCCGACGATTCCGCCGCGATTTGTTGTTTTACGCGGTCGAGGTGGGACACATTTGATGAAATTTATATGTTACATTTTGCACACATCAGGAATCCCTGTACGAGACATGGGAAAGTTCAAGGAACTATTAGGGAAATGCCCACATCATGGTCTTGAACGTTGGTAACAAGTGTCCATTTTCTCTAATGGACTCTTACGAGACACAATGCAAATCCTTGATTCCGGATCTAGGGGAATCCTTGTGAATCGGTGCCCCAAGGACATTTATAATCAAATTGAAGAAATTACTCCAAACAGTTTTCAATGGCATACTCCTACGGGTTCAAAATCCATAGCCCCGGGCACCCATAAAGTGGACGAAACCACTTCTTTGCAACCCCAAATCAAAGCCTTCACTTTAAAAATAAATAAACATGAATAAAATAAAACAGCTGTTGGTGCATATGTCTGTCGACTTCATCTTGTATCGAGTCTTGTAATAGAATAGAAAGATCAAGGCACGTAGTACGAGTAAAATGAGAAAAGTATAAATAGAGGTCATTTTGCACGAAATGGAAAGGTGTCAATTTCGTACGAAATGCATCTGGCCATTTCGCATGAGCCTGTTTCGTGCGAAATGGATGCTCTATAAATAGTAGCCTTGTTCATTTCATTTAACAACTTTCTGATTCCGGTACCGAGGTGCTGCCGAAGTGTCTCCAGGCTGTAAAACGTTGTTATATCAATAAACAAGACAATTAGAGTGTATATCAAACTGATTCAAAGTCGATACGTTTGTTTCTGCCTCTCATATTGATTAGAACTCTTCTGAACGACTCATTTTGGTCGTGCAAGCGATCCTACAAGTGGTATCAGAGCTCAGGAGGAAGAGTTCTTACCAATTTCAGCTTGATTTCATCAAAATTCTGACTTCTACACCTTCTTTTACAAGATTTTTCAAAATTAAACAAGATTTCACGGTCAAAATGGGCTAATTTTCACATATAACGTGCGAAACACTGTTTTAACAAATCCTTGAAAGAATTAGACCTAAAATCAATCTAAAACCTGATCAATTTGACAAAAATCCGGCCGAATGGATGACATCAGCATCATTTCGCACGAGATGGATTTTCATTCCGCTTGAAATTGACTTTCATTTCGCACGGATTGACAGGTGTTAGGTCCATTTCGCACGAATTGAACTTTGATTGGTCATTTCGCACCAAAGTGTTCCATTTCGTTTGAAAGTGATCCCATTTCGCATCAAAAGTTCATTTCGCACCAAAAAGGATACCATTTCATACGAAATCATTCATTTCACATCAAATTTGCCATTTCATTTTAAAGTGATTCCATTTCGTTCGATGTTGTCCATTTTGTTTGAAAGAGGGTGTTTGTGAATTTTTGATAACTAAACATGGAAGAAGAGTTTTATAACGCGTTTGCTACTGCCCCGAGTACTCCTGTTACTATTGCTCAGAGTGTGAACATGGAAAATGAAATAGGAACGTTACAAAAACCTCCAAAGATGATGGGCATTGAAGAATACTATTGTTGGAAAGACCGTTTCAAAAATTGGGTTCAAGCAAATCATTTAATGTCTTGGGAGTGTATTGAAAAGAAGTATGTTAAACCTCGTACAGATGTGGGAGTTAACAAAACTATTTCTGAATTGTTGGATAAAGAGAGAGATATGTATAAGGCAGAAAAAATGATGATTAGTCTACTTTAGCAAGCTGTGAAGGAAGACATCTTCATACTACTTCAACACGATGGTACTTCACGTTCGATTTGGGAAGCACTTCGAATTAAGTTTGAAGGGAGTACAGAGATGATTAGGAGTAAGAAATCATTATTAAAGAAAGAATTTGATTTATTTATAAGTTTGCAGGGTGAAACTACAAAGAGACTGATTGAGAGATATTGTCATTTAGTGCGTTCAATGTCACTGTTAGATATTAACAAAGATCGAGAAGAATGGGTTGACAAATTAGCTGATGCTTTACCTCAGAAAGAATAGGGTACATATCTGATGATCTTAAAGAACACTGGAGAATATGATAAATTGACAATTTCTCAGTTCGTTGAGAAAATTGAAGGACAAGATCTTGAACAACAAAAGATTGCTAGAATGAACAATCCAAGTGGTCAACAAGACATCAAGATGTATTACAAAGGGAATGTTCAGAATGCTGAAGCAAGTCCAAAGGTCCAAACCGCTTTCACTTAATCAAAGTCTAAACAGCAACAATGGATTTTCTTAATACTCGAATGTTAATCCAAATGTTTCAACCTCAAGTTATCAGTCTCAAAGCTCAAACAACGGTAATGGTTATGTGATACAATGCAACATCACGTTGCATCTTCAGAACGGTCAAAATTTCTCTGAAGAAGTTGCTAAAGGTCATATGGCATTACTAGCTACAGTATTAGAATCATATGAGGGATTGGTTGCAGGAAGGATCGGAAATCCTATGTTGACAAAAGAGGATTACGATCAGATCGATGCTAAGGAAATGGAGCTTATGTATATTAAATGGTGTTTAGCGAGTGTGTTGAGAAGAGCTGAGAAATTTAAACTGATTACAGGAAGAGATGACTTCCGTGATGCTAATTTTTCTACTTTAGGTTTTGATAAATCTAAAGTTACTTGTTTTCGATGCAGGGAAAAAGGACATTTCAAGAGGAAATGTACCAATCGAGAAGCCGGTGGAGCTCAGAATCCATTCGGGAATAATGATTATTATCAAAAAGCTATATATCAATAAATTGCTCAACAACCGTCATCATCCCATGCTATTGAAGATGGAAAGAAGAAAGCTTATCTCGTAAATCAAGATGATGAAAAAGTGGCAGAAGGTTTTAGCTGGGACAAATACATTCCGGCTGATTTCAAGTTAGGAGCATTCATTGCACAAATAGTTCAAGAACCAGATTTGATGAAAGAATGGATGGATGTGTTTTCTAATGATGAGAAAAGTCAAGATGAAGAATCTGTTTATTCAGATGATAGTTCAAGAAAAACACAAGTGTTTGATCAATCATCAACTGATACCAGTGATGATGAAGAAGAAATACAAAAAAACATTGGAAAAACTCAATTATCTCCTGAAAGTTTTAAATTTTATTTTGTAGATAGACTGGAGAAGCTAAAGGAGAAATGAGCAGCAAAAGATCAGAAAAAGGCAAAATGCAAAAAGGTTGCTCAGGAAGAGAAGTCTGAACAGAGTGAAGATGTTAAAATTGCTGAAAAGATAGTCGAAATTGAAAAGATTATTGAAGTTGAAAAAACTGTTGAGATCACGAAACCTTGTCTAAAATGTTTGGAACCATGCAAACATTGTGAAAAAAAAAGATGAGAAGTATAGTGAGCTTGACAAGATCAAAGAAAAATTATTGTTCGATGTTAAGTATGTGAAAGATTCGTATGATGTGTTAAACAGAACGGTGAATAGTCTGTAACTGAATGAATTACTTTGTTTGCTTCATCATACATCGCGTGCTTCAGGAAACGTTTCACATGTGATTTGTACACAGGACGTTGATCCGTAAGAGCTTTCTGAATTGGAATTCTCCTCATAAACTCCAGAATATTGCTGAATTTCGCCAACTCTGTATTTTTCTCCACATCAAAGTCACAACAACTGTTGTGCAACGGATCAAATATCACATTCGAACCCTGCAATACAATACACAAAATGAATCAATCACTTAGAAAAACTTCAGCATCAAAACAATTACAAGCGAAATCACCCAAAGTAGATTGGAGCGAGATCATCATGACAATTTAAGTAGAATCAGTTTAGTACTTAGAAGCGGAATCACATGTCAAGAGTTGAAGCGAAATCAACTTGACAGTTTAGAAGCGGAATCACATGTACATCACAAACACATCATCTGAAGCGGAATCAGATATTACCCTCAGTTTCAAGCGGAATCATAATTAAACTCTCAAAACTGATCCGATCATGAAATTGAACATGTTAACTTGTTAAACAATGAAATCCGACCATAGGGTTGTGTTTAAAATTCATTTTCACCAACAAATTTATCCTAGATCTAAGTCTGTAACAACAGTTCATCGACAAACATGCAATCCGCTCAGATCTGTTACAATTAACACTCAAATACATGATATACACTGATGTGCACAAAATGCAACATATAAATTACATCAATTGTGGCTTAAAACTAACCCTTTTTTAGTACTAATGTTGGAAAAAGTGTGCTTTTGTCTTCCTTTTGTATTTTCAGGATTAAATGAGCTCAAAATAACAAAAGAAGCAAAAAGAACAAAATCTAACATAAATACAAGAAAGGGAACAAAAGTGACATGCCCGACCCCCGGACAGCATCTTCCCAAGCAAAACAAAGAGGACAGAAGACTGAACACGCCTCGTGCTCAGCGAGCACGGGGCCGTGCCCAAGAAGCAGCAGAAAAGACAAACCTATAGAAGCTTCTACTGCCTACCATGGGGCCGTGCCCAGCGGACACGGGGGCGTGGTCAACTTGCTGCAGGCGCATTTATCGTAATTGCGAATTACAATTAATGAAGAGAGAGATTGTCAGATGGACACGGTGCCGTGCCCAACGGGCACGGGGCCGTGCCCGAGCTTCTGTTCAGCCTATAAATAGGAGTGTTTGGAGCTCTTGCAACTCATCCCTTGGCACACCACCTCTCTCACACTTCACCCACCACCTACCACCACCATAACACCATCATCCACCACCATCATCCATTGTAAATCATAGAGTGTGTGAGTCATCTCGGGATCGAAGATTGATCGTAAGAGTTCTTGACAATCAAAGGCCATGTTTGCCTAAGTCTCTTACATCACTTGTTGAAGACAAGTGTTTAGTGTAATACTTTTTATTTTTAATCTTTTGCACTTTTTAATTGGTTTTGTATTAATGACTTTAATTACTAGTTTCTTATGTTGAAGGTGATTCTTCCTTATCGTTTGTCCGTGGTGTCTTGGCATTATTTTACTGTCTATATAAAATAAAAGATTTTCACCATTCATATCTCCACGGTCTATATGGAGGTATGTTGGCTAGCTGGTCGGGGGTTAAGGGAACGGTTTGGTAAGAGTCTTGCCATTGTTCAGTGTATAGATCCTTCAAAGGACCTGGGTCAAATTTAGTAGGATCTCCTTCAATACCCAAAGGTATTGGATGGCGGGGGTCCAAACTCTTTGATCCCCTTATAAGTTAAACTACTATTAAAACTTTAACCCAACTACTTAGGTCTGTATCCCTGCTGACTCAGACTACTTAGCTGAGGGTAACGTCGCCTTCAAAAGAGGGGCCTACCACATTATGCATTAATAACTTAATTAATTATCTTTCAATAATCCGACCCTTTAGGATTGTATCCTTGCTGACTCAAACTACTGGGTTGAGGGTAACGTCACCTTCAAAAGAGGGGCCTACTACAATAACTAAGATAATCTCTTAAACAAGTGCAAAAGTGCGAAAATAATCAAAGGTTACACTACACACGAGTCGGATCCAAGTGATTCATCTTGTCTATCTGTTTTTATTTTTATTTTATTTTTCAGCATTTTAGTTAATTTTATTTTCTTAGTTTAAAAAGATTTTTCTAACATTTTGATTTGGTTAGACGTTGAGGATAAACCGGTACTAAAAGCTCTTGTGTCCTTGGACGACCTTGGTATCTTACCAACACTATACTACGTCCACGATGGGTGCACTTGCCTATATGTGTGTTTAGTGTTAGTAAATATCGTGTTTTATAAATTTAAAACTTGGCTAAAAAGTGTAAAAAGGGCTTAAAATATATACCTAAATTATATAACACACTGACACGCATCATACACTACAAACCGACAACATATGTTTGATTTCTTGTTCATATTTAACAGTTATTAACCCTAAATCTAGGATTCATTTCATGACAAACACCGACACCTTGATTTAAACATATTATGGGTCAAATCGGTTTGTAAATCTACCTTGCCCATGTTAATAGTTGAGATTGCCAACTAATAACACAAGATCTAACAGAAATCGGGCAGCAATTCGTCTTGAAAACAAAGATCTAAGGGTTTCGCTTGAATTGCCTTGGAGCAGAAACGATGAAGCGAAATCAGAAAAGTGAAGTTGGAGCGGAATTAGATGGCCTTTTATAGACTGTCTGATTCCGCTCGAAATGGTCAAATTGCTCACAAGCGGAATCACTTAGGAGGCTTCAAGCGGAATCACATTAAGAGCAGCTTCAAGCGAAATCAACTTTTGATGCATTTTCAAGCGAAATTAAAAAGTAACTTTCAAACCTTTTGATTTTTAACATTTTTTGATTGTTCACCGACACACCCAGTTAACCAAGTCCAAGTTAATGGCCTTGGTCAACTGTTCAGCCTACCAAGTCTAAATTAATGACCTTGGTTGACCTGATTATGAAGAATGCTGACTTTTGATTTTGAAAACAGTTCAAATTAATGAACTTTCGAACTTTTCAAACTTTCAAACACTTTTTCAATTTGACAGACATGTACCAGTCACTTTCCAGAATCTCCTGCTTACCTAAACCTCATGAATCGGACATGTTCTGCACAAGACTTTGAGCATCTGTTCCCCAACGTCTGTTGTCGAAAAATAAGATGAAAATAAAATATTTTTGGATTTAGAATGAGATAAACAGAAATCTGTACACACAATCTTTTTGTGAGCGTGTTAGGGGATCATATCAGCTGCCGACAAGACACAAGCACCGTTAAGCTTCTATTTCATACCAAGCCTTAAACAGTTCGCATAGATTGTCGATATATTGATCCATTTTAAATTTTCACAGAATTTTTAATCTGTTCGGGATACGTATTTAGTGTTTTAGGACTTAAACTTTCACGTGTGTCCCACCTCAGTATATACTCCCGTATCCAGATCCCAATATTCAGTCTTACAGGTGAGTATACCTAGATGATATCTGTAATGGGGTGAGATGCGAGTGCCGTGAGAGCTCAGGTCAATACTTCCGTATACGCAGAGAGATGACGGCTTCGACTTTTCGGTGGGTCCCCTTTGGGGATCTTCTTTACAACAGCACATGATTATCATGTTGCAATGTTTAATCATTTTTTATGCTGAGGGGAGGCTCTACAAGTAAAGCATATGCGTAAAGTATTATACGGGGACTAGGTCAGTATTTCCATACAGCAGGAGTCCCGGGATAATACCCCAGATATCACTAAGCATAAAGACCTAGTATCTCAGAAAGAGGGACTTTTCAAACAAGATTTCGGGGGTTACCCATATATCCTGGAGGTGTTCCCCACGTAAAAGCAAGTAAATTTTAGGTTTATATCCTAAACAAATCTACTAATTTTGTAAAAACCTATCGGCACATCATCAGCGATACTGCTTAATGCATTTTAAACGTTACATTTCTTTAGCGTACTGTGTCTGTCTAGCTGATGTACTATCATTTCCCCTATTATACACAAACTCTTTTTCAAGTTTTCTAATGTTATTGGATTTTTCAATTTTATCATGTTTTTGTATTTTCTGCAAATTTCTCCCCCTAAAAAGAAAAACATATTTTTGTGTTTTTGTTTTTATCGAATAGTAGAAAAAAACTATACAGAAAGTTGACAACACGACATGGTTCACATCTGATCGCCGCCCTCCTCGGCTTCACATTCTACTACCCTCCCAGAACGCAGATTTTTCATCCCATTCAATTTTAGAAGATAGTAAAATCTCTTTTTGTCAAAGGGTTTTGTATAAAAATCAGCTTTCTGATCATCGGTGTGTATGTGTTCAATCCGGATTAACTTCTTCTCATGACAATCACGGATGAAGTGGTGACGGATTTCGATATGTTTTGTTTTAGAATGGTGAACCGGATTTTTCATGATGTTTATAGCTGCTTCATTGTCCACATAGATCGGCGTATCCAAGAATTGCAAACCGAAGTCGCGCATTTGTTGTTGGATCCAAAGGATCTGTGAACAACAGCTGGAGGCTGAAACGTATTCTGCCTCACACGTAGAAAGCGCCACTGCAGTTTGTTTCTTGCACTGCCAGGTAACGACTCGAGTTTCGAAGAACTGACACCCAGCAGTGGTGGACTTTGCATTCTGCTTGCAGCTTCCAAAGTCAGAATCAGCGAAACCTGAGAGGGAGAAGTCACCCGAGCGAGGATACCACAAGCCGATGCTTGGGCAGCCTTTCAAATACCGTAAGATACGTTTGACAATCGACAGGTGTGACTGCTTCGGGCTCGACTGATATCTGGCACAAAGACATGTCGGGTACATGATGTCCGGTCGAGAAGCAGTGAGATACATCAAAGATCCGATGATTGACCGGTACAATGTCTCGTCCACTTTCACTCCACTTTCGTCAGGGAAAATACCATGGTTCTGTGCAAGAGGAGTTGCTGATGGACTGCATTGAACCATATCAAACTTCTCCAACACGTCATTCACATATTTTGTTTGGTGAATGAAGATTCCATCGGGCATCTGCTCCACCTGCAGCCCGAGGAAGAACTTCATCTCCCCCATCGAACCCATTTCAAATTTCTTCTTCATAACCCTACCAATAGCTCTGCTATTTGGGGGATTTTACTGGGTATGATTGATTGATTGATTGATAACTTTCTCGAACTTTTTACACAAATCGTCGTTGGTCGAACAAAAAATGATATCGTCAACGTAGATCTGCACAATTAGGAGATGTCCTGCAACTTCCTTTGTGAACAATGTGCTATCGACTGTTCCCCTGGTGAACCCGTTAGCCAGCAGATATTGGGAAAGCGTCTCATACCAGGCTCTCGGGGCCTGGTGTAAACCGTAGAGCGCCTTATCCAGCAGATAGACCTTGTTCTTGTGCAGTGGATCAGTGAACCCCGGTGGTTGCCCCACATACACTTCTTCTTTAATCTTTCCATATAGGAAGGCAGATTTAACATCCAGCTGGTACACTTTAAAGTCTTTACATGACGCAAATGCAAGGAACATCTGAATCGCCTCAAGTCGAGCAACAGGCGCATAAACTTCATCATAGTCGATGCCTTCTTGTTGACTAAAGCCTTGTACCACTAATCGTGCTTTGTTTACTCCTCTGTCATTCCTTTTGCACTTGAATACCCACTTTGTTTTGATCAACTTTTGATTCTCTGGCAGATCAACTAGTCTCCAAACACCCAGTTTCTCAAACTGTAGAAGCTCTTCCGTCATAGCATTTACCCAGCTGTCTTCAGTTAAAGCTTCTTTATGAGTCCTGGGCTCGATCTGCGAAATAAAACACTTTAATGAGAATTCTTCTTGCAAATTTGCAACAGAAGAATAAAAACATGTAAGAGCTCAGTTGATTTGGTCTCTAGTTTTAACACCACTTTGCAGGTGACCGATTATTTGCTCTGATGGATGGTAAGACAAAGTCCGAGGCATAATGGTGTCAGTGTAGCAACTCAAAACATGTCTTCTTGTACTTATTTGCGTAACCTACAAAGAAATCATCGTTTGATTTAGCACCAAATTTTCCATTTTCATCAATAAACGTACACGGAGACCCAAATGGCTCCAGAAACTCTAGATTCGGCTTGTATCGGTGTAGCAACTCAAAACATGTCTTCTTGTACTTCTTGACGGTGAGTACGCGATTCAATGTGTAACAAGCTGCAGCCACTGCTTCGCTCCAGAAGAAGATCGGTAGTTTGGAATCGGCTAACATTGTTCGAGCTGTCTCTATTAGGGTCCTATTCTTTCTTTCAGCAACGCCGTTCTGTTGTGGTGTGTATGGCATACTGAATTCATAAATAATTCCCTTTTCATTGCAAAACTCGAGCATTTTGTTGTTTTTGAATTCCGTTCCGTTATCACTACGAATTCTTCAGATCGGCAGCTTATACAGCGTCTCCATCTTCTTGAACAACACCATCAGCGACTCAAATGTTTGATCCTTTCTTTCCAAGCACACGACCCACGAGAATCTTGTAAAGTCATCAGTCACTACTAAGCAGTACAAATCTCCACTGATGCTCTATACATTGACCGGCCCGAAGAGATCCATGTGGAGTCTCTCAAGCGGTAATCTGATCGAATTAAGTATCTTTGGTGGGTGTGACTTCCGAGTCTGCTTCCCCTTTTTACAAGCTACACAATCATCATTCAAATGAAAATTTTTTAAGTTTACACCTTCTACCAAATCATTGTGCACTAGAAAATTCATTTTACGAACATCAATGTGGCCCATCTTACGATGCCACATAATTGACTCCTTTTCTGTTGCTTTCGATTTCGACACAAAACATTGTTTTTGATGATTTGTTGGTGTTGCGACACTCATATCTAGAATATACAAGTCGTTCTCCCGTGGAGCGCGCAACAACACCATCTCATCAGGGATTTTCAACCCAGTTTTAAAACCAAACACTCATTTTTTTGTAAAATGTACCGTGAAAGATTTATCACATATTTGAGAAATGCTAAGTAAATTGTTTTCCAACTCTACGATATAGTTCACTTTCTCAAATGAAATGACACCATTCATCAATGTTCCCTGTCCAACAATTCTGTCGCCTTGATTTCCTGCAAAGCCCACATAACTTCCATTTATTGATTTAACGTCGTAAAGCAGAGCTAGCATCCATGTCATATGTCTCGATGCACCACTGTCCATGATCCACTTTGATATGATAGACCTGGGCAGCCCCTGCAAACATCATATCAAATTATTCAAACAATGACGCCCATAACTTTTTGACCTCAGAAACAGTGCCAAACACTACATCACACTTCTCATCAATTTTAGGAAAGTTAAATGTGACATTAGAAACATCATCTTTTGTAATTGGTTTTACTTTGTTGTTAATTGGGGGAAACTCTGCAAGAAATTTATCAAGTTCAAATTCAAACTCCATAACATCATCTTTTAAAACCCCTGTTTCATTTTTCAAAGCATTTTCTATCTTTTTCTCCTCGACAGATGGTTTCGACTTCGCAACCCATGATTGGTTTTCAAAAATTTTTGTTTTCGGATAAATCTTTGAAGTCTTGTGAGACTTGGAAGATTCGCCAACCTCAAAGGTCGATTTCAGCTTTTCTTTCGACTTCAAAGATTCACCTCTCTTTAAGATGCGAATCGGGGAAACCATTGGTTTCTTACCTTTTGTATCAATTGGTGACTTTAGTCGAGGTTTTCGAACAATAGGTTTTACGAAAACGGGTTTTTCCAACACTTTCTTGCATTGTTTTGCCATGTGCCCGATTTCATTGCAGCGATAACAAACTATTTTTTCATATTTGACAAAAGTAGATTTGAATGTCTCCTCTTTCAGCTTCTTTGCTGCATTGAAATCGTCAATGGCTTTCTGACTAAAGATGTAGTCCCTTTCATCGTCTACACTAGGTCCAACCACAAAGATATCATTCATGTTCTCTTTTGGCTTAACTACCTGCTTTGCCATCTTTTTCTCAAAACCAATCCCTTTGTTTTTAAAGTTGTTTTTCTTGTTGTTACCCTTTCCTTCCCATTCTTTCTTACCCAAGCTGGTAGGACGTGATGTAACAAAAGATTTTTTCGGTTTTGAAAAGAATTCTTTGTTGTTGACCTCATCAATGTTCATTTCAACCAACTTGAAAACTTTCTCAACATTCTCAATCTTCACGTTCTGAAGATGATACTCAAAATCAGAGTAAAGTTTGTCAGTTCCAATCATAGTGTAGACCAGTATAATTGGATCATCATTTGCACCTCTGTCTGATTTCGGTATGAAACGGTCCAAGAAATTACCCTTATCTTCAGACTCAGTAACTGATTTCTCAGATTGAGACTTCTAAGAGTTATCACTCTCTTCATCTAACACTTGATCGACAATAGTCTTTATGATCTGTGATTCGTTGTCTGTGTCGGATGCAGAGAATGTAACATCAATGCTCTTAGGCAAGTCATCCTCAATTGATCTCAACTTGAGATTCAAAGCAGCTTCCACCCCATCTGGATACTTTTGTGTATAATGATTCCACATTGGGGGTGGAACGCTGTTAAAGACCAGTGCAACATGTGGCTGTTGTGGAACAATGTGTTCAAGGACATAGGATGAAGCCACATAACTCATCAATTTCTTATCAATTCGCTCATTTTCAATTTTAGCTAATTCAAGCTCTTTCTTTAATGAAGCGATCGTGTCAAGATGAAAATTAACCTCAACTTGTTTATCAAAAAGTGTTGCTTTAACCAATTTTGTTGCTTTGTCATTTTCAACACTTTCTTTTTGGATCATTTTAATTGACCTAGCAAGAGTATCATAAGCCTCTTTGACTTGTCCAAGATCAAATTTTAGCATATCTGCATGATGTTTCAATTCCTGAAACTTAGTGTCTTTCTCAAGACACTCCATGCAAGGTTGTAAACACTTTTGGCATGGTGTTTCTGGGATTGAATCGACTTTCTTAATAACCTGTTTATCACAATCAATTATTACATCCTGTTTACCGACATTTTTCAACTCAGACTCAGACACTTTGTCAGATTTGACCTCCTCAACTCCAGACTCCTGATCAGACTCCTGTTTGACTGACACGGTACTGACAGACTCTGACTTCTCGAGTTCTGTGTCTACCTCTTTCAGCTTTCCCATGAGAGCTCTGTCAGCGATATCTTTCAAAGTGTCTCCGGTCAACTCTTTTGTCACATCTATCATTTCCTCGACAGATTCTTTCTTTTCCTCGTATCTTGGACACACTCCAGTCGTTGGTTCTTCGAAAAAACCTGCAAAAGATTCAAACACTTTAGGAGGCATTATTGATTTCATAGAACTTGCCAATACCTCCTGTTCTGATTGGTAATAGTAAACTTCTGCAGCGATTTCTTCAATGTCAACCACATTCTCAACAGGAACATCTTCAACAACTAACTCAGGCTCAACCACCATCTCAGGCTCTTCAACTATCTCTGCCATCATGGCCTGTCCATCACTTCCAGGGATGTATTTATCCCAACTGAACCCTTCGGCTACTTTTTCATCGTCCTGGTTCACGATAAGAGCCTTTTCTGGTTTATTCTCGATTTGTGGTCTCTGAACAGCAGGTTGTTGGTTCGGCCGGTGATAGATTGCCTGCCTGTAATAATCATTCCTGAACGGTTCTGATGATTGTTCACTTCTTGGTTCGGGCATTCTCTCTTGAAATGACCACATTCTTTGCACTTGAAGCAGGTAACTTTTAACTTGTCGAAACCTAGCTTCTGATCAGGACTAGAAAGACTGTTTCTGCCTGTGATCTCCATAAAGCGCTGTGCTCTTCTAACCAGACTTGCCATGCACCATTTTATATCAATCAATTCAAGCTCCTCCGGGTCGATCTGATCGTAATCCTCTTTTGTCATATCCAGATTTCCGATCCTACCCGCTACTAAACCTTCATACGCCTCTAAAATGGAAGCAAGTAATGCAATGTGTTGTTTCGCGACTGTTTCAGTAATTTCATTCCCATTCTTAATATTCACCGCGATGTTGCATTGCACCCCAGAAACATAAGCCTGATTGTTGGAACTTGTAGAGCTTTGAGGTGATATCTGCTCTTCAGCTTTAAAGTTTGGCTCATAGTTTACAAACGGTGAAGGCTTGTTTGATTGTGGAGTGTTTGTAGAAGCACTAGAAGTTGTATCAGCACTAAAACCCGTTTATATCTTCGGACTCTGGTTTGTTGCAACAGGAGTGCTTCCTTTGTAGTAAAGAGATACATCTTGTTGTACATTTGCTGAATTCGTCTTCTTGATCTTCAACAACTCCAACTCATGAGCTTCTATCTTTTCAATGAATGAGCTGAGATTCAAATTCACGAAATCCGAGTTGTTTTTCAACATCATTAAGTATTGGCCCCATTCATCATAAGGTAATGCGTCGGACAACTTGTCGATCCATTCCTCGTTTGTCTTTGTAATCTCCAATCTTTTCATCTCTACCACAAGGTAATGCGTCGGACAACTGCTTCGTTGTTTCACCCTTCATCCCGGTAAAGATATCAAACTCTTTCTTGATCAAGGCTTTCTTGCTTTTGATCATAGATACGCTGCCTTGGAACTTCAACTTTAATGCTTGCCACATCGATTGCGAGTTGTCATCATGTTGCAACAACACAAGAATATCTTCTTTGATGGCCTGTTGGAGAATACTGACCATCTTTTTCTCAGCTTAAAATCATTCTGTTCAGTCTCTATCAAACTTCCAATGCCTTTCTCTAAGCCCAACCCATCAACCGGTGGAACGTACTTTTTCTCTATTTTCATCCAACATTCAAAATGGTTGGCTTGGACCCAATTCTTGAATCTACCCGACCATCCGGCATACTCATCTCGAGCGAAATCAGAATTTGAAACTTTGGAGCGAAATCAACAAGGTAATTCAAGCGGAATTACCACTGGAGCTGAATCACAGATAAATCTCAAGTGGAACCACAAAACTCGAGCGGAATCACTGATTCCGATTCAAATTCTCGAGCGGAATTAGAACTTTTTACACCAAACACTTGATTTCGCTTGAAAGTCAAGCGGAATCACCAAAACCTTCGTTCGAGCGGAATTAGGTTCTAGGCCATTTTTAACCACTTTTAAGCTGTATTTTAAGCTGAAATTCTCAAGTGTTTGTTAAATGTCAATTTTACACAATATGTCAAAAATTCAGTTCATTTTGTCCGTGGCAATTTCCAGAAACTCAAAAAGTGTAGTAAAAAAGCTTTGATTCAGGTATTTTAGCTCATAATTGGCTCTGATACCAATTGTAGGATCGATATTGACGATCTAATGAGTCAATCAGAGCAGAAATAGCACTGTTTATGCGGCGGAATCACACAAACAGCTTGAATCAAAGAGAATGGAGTAGAAATAGACAAAATATCACTTTAAACACAGTTTCTCATTAATTGATCACAGAAAAATTTGGCAGCAGTTCGGCTACAACTTGGACATTCGGTACCAAATGAGAAACTGACATGACTATATATAGTGGGTCTAATTCCGCTCCAAATGACACATTGTCATTTCGGGCGGAATCAACATCTTCTGATTTCGCTCCAAATGACAACGTGTCATTTCGAGCGGAATCACCACATTACAACATAACATTTACATTTTGACCCCTACACTATACATAATTGACATATTTGACCCCTAGACCCTATACAAGCATGACTAAGACTAAGACGTAGGCTTTAGACATTCGTGCACTAACAAGAACTATAGGAATGAGGCCGATAGAAAAAGTCTGACCAGCGAGGATAAGATTACAACCCTGAACTATGTGTGTGGCCTCTAGACTTTTACCATTAGCTAACTCTACGACATGCTTGGTGTTCAAAGGTGTTGGTGCGCGTTTGAGCATTTTACTAACTTTCAAAGACATATAACTAGTATCCGCACCCGAATCAAATAAAACAGTAACATAAAAGTCATCGAGAAGGAACTTACCCATCACCACATTAGGATCATTCCTTGCTTCACCCTGCCCCAGCACGAACGCTCGACCCCTAGCACCATTGTTTCCATCATTGTTTCCCCCGTTGTTGTTCCCATTGCCCTGATTATTGTTGTTGTTGTTCTGATTTTGATTTAACTGGGGGCAATCCCGCTTGAAGTGGCCTTCAGCACCACACTGAAAACATCATATGTTGCCTCGCTGTTGCCGCTGCTGGTTCTGTGGAGCGAGCGAGTGTTGTTGTTGGTTCTGATTTGCAGGTCGTGAGCTCCTGCAATCCTTAGCTTCATGACCCATCTTGAGACACCGCTGACAACGACCCTTGTTGCACTAACCACTGTGGTGCCTATTGCATCTGTTGTACCTTGGGTGATTTCCTCGATATCCACCCTGCCTGTGACTACCAGAAGACTGCTGACTGGGGCTCTGGTAGTCATCTGTCTTTCGCTGCTGTGCCTGGGACTGAACCGAAGTTGAACCCTTGCTGGAGGTTCCATCCCATTTTCGCTTGTTGTCACTGGGAGTAGCAGTAGTGGTAGCGGTAGTAGTATCACTGATACGTTTAGGCAGCCTGTTCTGTTCCACCGCCTGGTCTGTGAGACGATGAGCTAGTTGAGTAACATCTTGAATGGTAGCAAGATTAGCCGAAGTCACATGGCTTTGAATTTCTGGTACAAGACCCTTGAGATACAGCTCGATGCGCTTGATTGGAGGGTCTACCATAGTTGGGCATAACATTGCCAGTTCATTGGATCGCTTTGTATACGCTTCTATCTCTGACCCCGTCATCGTTAGGTTAAAGAACTCCACTTCCAACTTGTGGATGTCATCACGACTACAATATTCCCGCTTGATAAGTTCCTTAAAGTCGTTCCATGGGGTGGCATTGGCAGCTACCAGCCCCAACATTTGCACTTGCGCGTTCCACCAAGTCAATGCAACGCCTTCGAGAGTACCAGTGGCGTATTTTACCCTACGTGCCTCAGGGCATTCCCACATTTCGAAGACTGACTCGAGCTTCTCGAACCAGTGGAGGAGTCCAACTGCTCCTTCTGTGCCACTGAAAGTACTAGGACGATAATCCATGAAAGTTTTGAACGTGCATGCAGGCTGCTGAGCAAACTGGCCTGTTGTGTAAACAAGAGGGAATAACAATTAAACACGAGAGTTGGTTAGAGAGAGTAGGATCTAAAGATCCTAGAGTAAGTTGTAATGGCAGGTTATACCTTCTGCCTGAGCGGCTGCGAGTGCCTCAGCAACTCGTTCATTGATCAAAGCCGTCAACTGGGCTTGAGTTAGGTTAACGCGTCCAGCCATGATCTTCATACCAAAGAAAACATGGGTAAGAAAAGGTTTGCGAAAGTGCGATGACAGAAGAGGGTAAGCATTTATGCGTTTTCAAGTAATAGTTATTACGTTCATCTAAGCATACCATGAGCAATGTAATATGTATCTAGCAAGTAGGTAATATAAACATAAACCATATCACCTATAGTGTCGAGTCTTGCACGTGGAATGAAGCGTCGTTGTGGATCATTGAGCACTGTACAGGTTATAGACTGATTTTAATAAAAACTTTTTCCCCTTATTAAAACCAAGTTCACTATAACCAATGGCTCTGATACCAATTTGTCACACCCCCAAAATCCACTCGCGGAGTATCACCGCTTGCAGGCGTGACTGACCAGGATCAAGCCACCAATCATATTGAACATAACAAATAATAAATAAAATTCAACCACACAATATGAAAGGTGTTTCAAATCACAAACGTAGTTAAGTGTTTAGCGGAAGCATAAATATGAAAACCCAACATAAGTATAAGTTTGAAATGTCATAAACGTTTAAAATGGCATCCACGATCCATGTCCCACAACGACTGTGCCTCCCTGTGCAAGCTCCATGAGTACCTGTCGACCTGCAAGGCATGTAACAACGAGTCAATAACAAAGTTGAGCGAGTTCACAGTTGGGTGTTTAGTTGTTCGATCGTGTTGTGACCCTAAACAGTCAGTAAAAGGCAGTTCATCTTCGTTTACAGAGGCGGAATCAAAGTAAACAAAGTCACACAGCTTTATCCTCTTAATTTCCTCTCTATTAACGCTTTCTGAGTCAAATACAAAGAAATCTGACAAAAATCATGCAGCACCTCGACTCCTAATTCCGCTCCAAAGTTCTTAATGAGATCACACAACACACATATATATAGGAGGGCTGATTCCGCTTGAAACTGTTCAAGCGGAACCCCATGTGATCACTCGAGCGGAATCACCAGGTTAACTTGGAGCGGAATCACCTAAACGACATCTGGAGCGGAATTACAAAACCATCTAATTTCGTTTGAAATGACACAAATGTCATTTCAAGCGGAATTACATCATATAACCCACTTTTCATGTTTTCCAACTCCGAACAACCTATCTAGACCTAAGACTCGATTAAGACGTAGTCAGCAGACATTCAGTGCACCAACAGACTCCCCCTTGGATGTTGACGAAGTCTTCGGCGTCGAGTCTTCAGTCTTTAGACTTTAGTCTTGATTTGTCGCTCTCTGCTCCATTTCTTCAAACATGCTGAATCATCTTTTTATACACAAGACTTGATACCAGACGAAGTTGACAGACAAATACACTAACAGACTCCCCCTTGGATGTCGACGAAGTTTGTAGTGTCAAGTCTTCAAATTCTTCAGTCTTCATCAGTCTTTATGTTCCATCAAAAATTCTAACACTGTAAAGCTCCGTTAAACTCTATCCGTTAAACAATGGAAGTAGAACAATTCTTCAACATCCTTTTTATCACCCCATTCTTCACCCACTACTTCTTGTACCTTCATCCTCATCATCTCATCCACCTATTTCATCATTTTCACACATCAATTTCATCATTTCAACCACCAATTTCATCGTTTTAAATCATCAATTTCAAAGAAGGAGTTTGTTGAAATAGTAACATGTTTGGTGGTGTTACAAGTGGACATGCCCACTTTCAAGCGGAATCACATGCTAAGAACCTAATCTTGATTTCCGTGCACTATTCAAACCTATCTAGACCTAAGACTCGATTAAGACGTAGTAAACAGACATTCAGTGCACCAACAGACTCCCCCTTGGATGTTGACGAAGTCTTCAACGTCGAGTCTTCAGTCTTGGTCTCTTTCTAAACTTTGTCTTCACATTTTAAACTTTCTCTTCACAGGTTCAGGTTCTTGACCCAGCTCCATCTTTAGACTCCCCTATGATTGTTGATCCAGACTCCCCCTTTCACAGACTCCCCCTCTCAGTATGCTGGGATCTAGGATCTTAATCTGGTTCAAACTTTGACATTTTGCAGCCGTGGGGATGATGAAGTCCAAAACCTGTTTCTCAAACATATAACATTACAATCTATCTTTTTCACAATAAATCACAACATCTATCAATTCTAGAAATCCAGTCAAGTATTCAGGTCCAAGTTAATGACCCTGATTACTCAATTAATCTACCAAGTTCAACTTAATGACCTTGGTTGATCTTGTGACAAAACAGACTGACTTTTGTTTAAACAATTTCAAACTTTTTCAAGAAATAACAAGTATCAAGTTAATGAACTTGTTTTGACTTTACAAACAATCAATCTTAATCAAAGATAAGCTCTCCTCATCCTCCAGTCTAGAAACTTCCTGCATCTGCTTCTTCTTCAGAGAATCCAACGATCAACTCTCCACTTTGGTTTGTAGGAAAATAAAGCAGAAATGAAAAAATCTTTTTGGATTTTCAATAATGTTTCTAAACTAGAAATTAAATACAGAAACTTAAATTGCAGAATGTAAAGAAAGTAAACTATTTACAAAGATATTTTTGGTGAGCGTGTTAGGGAATCATATCAGTTATCAGACAAGTCACTAGTACCGTTAAGCTTAATTTCATACTCAGATTTAAACAATTCACCTCGATTGTCGATATACTGGTCCACTTAAATTCTCACACAATTTTCAATCTATTCAGGATACAAATTAGATGTCTTAATGAACTTAAACTCATTCATGTGTCCCACCTCTTGAATATACTCTCGTATCCAGAATCCCAATATTCAGTCTTACAGGTGAGTATACCACAGATGATATCTGTAAAGGGTTAAATGCAAGGGCCGTGAGAGCTCAGGTCGATACTTCCGTATACACAGAGAGATGACGGCTTTGACTTTTTGGTATGTCCCCTTTAGAGGATCTTTTGTTTCAACAGCACACGATTATCATTTTGCAATGTTTCATCGTTTTTTTATGCTGAGGGTGGTGCTATTTTTCAAGCAATGCAGAAAGTATTATTCGGGGACTAGGTCAGAAATTCCATTCAACAGAAGTCCCGGAATAATACCCCAGATATCACTAAGCATAAAAACCTAGTATTTTAGAAAGAGGGATCTTTCAAACGAGATTTCAGGGGTTACCTATATATCCAAGTAGTGTTCCCCACGAAATAAGTAAGTTAAAATTTTATGTTTATATCCCGAATAAATCTACTAAATGTGCAAAAACCTATCGACACATCATCAGTGAGACTGTTTAACGCATTTAATTCTTTACAAATCTTTAGCGTACCGTAACTGTCAAACCGATGTACTATCATTTTCCCTTTTTACACAAGCTCTTTTTCATTTTCTATTGTTTTTGGATTTTGAAAATTTTATCATGTTTTTGTATTTTTGAATTTTTTACTATTTTTTTATTTTCTGAAAATATATCTACTCCCCCTAAATACCAAAACAAGTAAAAAATCGACAAACCATTGCAGATTGTTTCTCATCTTCATCTACAACAGTACCCTCATCAACGCCAATAATGCCATCCGACACCGAGAGAAGCTTCATACCATTTAGTTTTAAAAGAAATTTAAAACGTGTTTTATCAAAAGCCTTGGTATGTAAATCAGCTTTCTGATTGTCAGTGTGGATTTTCTCTATTCGAATCAACTACTTCTCGAAGCAATCTCGGATGAAATGATGTCGAATTTCTATATGTTTAGTTTTAGCGTGATGTACTGGATTTTTCGTTATATTTATTACGGCCTCATTATCAACAAAAAAGAGGTGTGTTAAGAAACTGCAAACCGTAGTCGCGCAGCTGTTGCTGTATCCACAGGATTTGAGAGCAGCAACTGCTAGCAGACACATACTCCGCTTCACATGTGGAAAGAGCCACAGACGTTTGTTTCTTACACTGCCAGGTAACCAAGCGAGGTCCAAAGAACTGGCATCCTACTGTTGTTGATTTAGCATTGACTTTGTAGCATCTGAAATCTGAGTCGGAATACCCTTCGAGCATAAAATCGCCTTTTCAAGGATACCATAACCCCAAATATGGAGTACCCTTCATGTAGCGTAATATCCTCTTCACAATAACCATGTGCGATGCTCTCGGGTTAGATTGAAATCTTGCTGCGAGGCACGTCGGATACATGATATCGGGTCTTGAAGCAGTTTAATACATCAACGAACCGATCATGGAACGATAAAGTGTCTCTTCTACCCTGTCTCCGGTGAGATCTGGATGTATCCCATGATTCGTTGCTAATGGGGTTGACGCCGGAGTAGAACCTGACATCCCAAATTTCTCTAGAATATCATGAACGTACTTCGTCTGGTGAATGAATATTCCTTCAGGTAGTTGATCAACTTGAAGACCCAAAAAGAATTTCATCTCCCCCATCGATGACATTTCAAACTTTTGCTTCATCACTTGTTCGAAATCTTTGCACAAATTCTCATTTGTTGACCCAAATATTATGTCATCAACATATATCTGAACTATCAGAAGATGACCGTCGACCTCTTTGGTGAAGAGAGTGGCATCCACTTTTCCACGAATGAAGCTGTTGGCTAGTAGGTGTTGAGACAAAGTCTCGTACCAAGCTCTTGGGGCCTGGTGTAAACCATACAGTGCTTTGTTTAGTACGTAGACCTTGTTTTTGTGGATTGGATTGGTAAAGCCCGGTGGCTGTCCGACATATACCTCCTCTTTTACCTTCCCATAGAGAAACACCGATTTTACATCAAGCTGATATACTTTAAAGTTTTTCCACGATGCAAATGCTAGGAAGATTCTGATCGCCTCTAGTTGAGCCACAGGAGCATAAACTTCAGTAAAATCTATCCCCTCCTGCTGACTAAAGCCCTGGACTACGAGTCGAGCTTTGTTACGTACAACAACTCCACGATCATCTCTTTTACACTTAAATACCCATTTTGTATTGATCTTCCTGTGACCATCTGGTAAGTCTACCAACTTCCACACTCCTAACTTCTCAAATTGACTTAACTCTTCTCGCATCGCATTGACCCAAGAATCTTCAGTAAGCGCCTTTTTGTAAGTTCGCGGTTCGATCTGCAAAATAAAACAACTTAATGAAAAATCAGTTTATAAAGGTGCTACTGTAGAATAAAAACAAGTAAGCCCTTGGTCAATTTGACGTCTAGTGCGAACGTCTGATTGTTGTTCTCCAATGATCAACTCCTCTGGATGGTATGAAAGAGATCTTGGCATCACTTCGCCTGGAACATCTACCTCGCCTTCCAGATTAGTAACATTCTGATCTGCATCATGTTCACTGACTGGGTTTATTTGACTTGAAATCTGGATCTGCTCCCCCTCAGAATCTGACTCACCATGATAAAAAAACTAGCATATTTTTAGCTTCTTGATCATCATTCTCTGCCGACTGATTACCAGGAGCAACTTCATCTTGTTGGACATCATCATGTTCACCAACATTGCTTGGACCAGCTTCATCATCATTCGAAGTTTCCCGTGGTCGTCTAGAATACTCGGCTGGAAATCTTTGCTGCGACTCGTACTCTTGCAAAATATCCAACACATCAAAGAAGTCTTCTTCTTCCTCTGATTCTTCTCTCATGTCAAACGAATCCCATAACTTGTCATAATGATAACGCCATGAATCTCCTGGATTCTGCGGCGGCATTGTATTGCTTTGACATTCAACATTGGCAGCTTCAATAATCCGCTTCTCACATGGAACGAAGACACGTCGCATAGGACTTGCATAACCAACAAATATTCCCTCAATGCACTTCGGACCAAACTTTCCATAATGCTCTAGAACAGTACATGGTGACCCGAACGGTTCAAGATACTTCAAATTAGGTTTGCGGTTATTGATTAACTCAAAGCACGTTTTGTTGAACTTCTTGACAGTGAGAACTCTGTTGAGAGTATAGCATGCGGCGGAAACAGCTTCTGCCCAAAAAATTATTGGTAGCTTTGAATCTGCGAGCATTGTTCTTGCCGTCTCGATTAGTGTCCGGTTTTTGCGTTCTGCGACTCCATTCTGCTGCGGAGTATACGGAGCACTAAACTCATGCAATATACCTCGTTCTTCACAAAATTCTTCCATCCTGTTGTTCTTGAATTCAGTACCATTATCACTGCGAATTCTTCTGATACGCCTTTGGTACAGATTCTCAATCTTTCTGAACAACACCATCAAACTATAGTAATCTCCAGTAATGCTCTTGACATTCACAGGACCGAACAAATCCATGTGAAGTATTTCCAGGGGTCTTGATACTGAATTAACTTGCTTTTTAGGGTGTGACTTTTTCTTCTGTTTGCCTTTAACACTGTCACACCCCGAAAATATCAGAGCTGGCGTGACTGGACCGGTATCTTCATTGCACAGCGGAAGCAAATAAGCTAAGACTTCTAGAAAATGAACGCCGCTAAGTACTCGAAATCCTGTGGGTTCTCCTATTCCAACCGTTCCATAGTTTTGAAAATGCAACCTGAGAAAGAACATGCAAAAAAGTCAACATAAAGTTGAGCGAGTTCATAGTTTGTTTTGAAAAGATTTAAAATAAATCTTTTTGATAACCGGTTTTAAAGTTGTTGAGAAAATATAGTAAAATCATTTTCTTGGCATGACATATGAGAACTGTGAGTCTAGCCCACGAGAGTCTTTGTGCATTGCACGAGAGAGAGTGGGCCGAGCCCAAACGAACCTTTTTAAGCAGGATCAGCACGTCCTCTTACTTAGGTATAATTTGAAAAACGTTACCAAAGTTTGTAAATCCATGTATTTGTGAGTTTACATCAAATGAATCTTAAAAACATTTGAAAGTTCAGTTTATAAGTAGGTATGTAATGCGTCTATGAACATGTTGATCATTAATGTGTAGCTAAGACATTAATATGTGTGCCGACATAGGAAGCACTCAACCCGGTAGACGATTTAAGTGTCGATTCACTTCGAAAAGGACACAAAAGCACTCTAAGTGGCCGCACAAGGACCGTGAGTGGGGCTCGCCCGTACCCGATAGATCTACCCCCTGTTCCGTGGTCCTTAAAAGGATTAATGGTGCCTTAGTTAGCGCCTATTCGCACGTGATCCAAGAATTCATTCCATAGCTTAATCATACCCTAGTTAATATGTATTTCAAAAGAAAAAGGGGGACATAAACCCATTGGGTTGTCTCGTTGTTCGTACGCAGAACAACCTAGTCCCGTTGTAGTAACTAGGACATTCCTGTCACTAGTCATGAAAATCATGCACGTTTGTGAAAATACGCGTTTGTTTTGTAAAACCGGTATGTTTAGTATAAACCTTTCGTAAACCATTCGAGTTCGTTGAAATTCATTTGCAATATGGTTTATAAATATGTGTTTTCGTTCATCGAAATAGTGTTTTCTTTTGCAAAAACTTGCATGTCTTTCCACCCCCGAAAACATTTATAAAAATGTAAAATAGTAAAAAGTGGGGGTTATGAACTCACCTTGATATTCCTGTGCAAAGCTAGCCTAGCGTGATTCCGTAGTGTCATTCCATGAATGTGAACTCGCTAGCGTGCAACTAAAGCATTCCTAATCAAGGAACAATTATAAGTTTCTAACTAAATTGACGTAGCTAAACTACGTGTCCGAGCTCTACCGAATCGTTAACTAAACGACTCTAAGGTAGTGTTATCTTGACTTAGAATAACCATTATATGGTTATTTGATCCCGTTTATAATCGGGATGGACGTTAAGTCTCGGCAACAACTTAGTTTCCGAGTGATGTAGGATATATATATATATATATATATACATGAACGTAACTATATTAGCGAATTCGTGTTAGTCGTCGCGAATAGAAGGCGTAGGTGAATAGGGGTACGTATCCGAAATGTCGCATGTGGTGCGATAATATACCGTTGTAGTCTCGTAAGATGTAAACAAATAAACAAATATATATATATATATATATATATATATATATATATATATATATATATATGTATATATATATATATATGTATATATATATATATATGTATGTATTTGAATCGTTGGCGTTCGGAATAAATATAAAACATTATTTTTATTTTATAAAAGAATACGGACTAACTACGTTTGTAATAAATATAACGATTCTATTTATTTTGTAAAGTCGCGCGAATTGGCGACGCTTGAAATGAATATAAATAATTGTATTCGTTCTATAAGATATTCTAAATTGTTGAAAGAAATACAAATAATTATATTTACTATATAAGATTTCCGAATACTAAGTGTTTGAAATAAATATGAAAACTACATTTAATGCGTAAGAGAGTTTCAAGTCGCCGTTTGAAACACTTATAAACTTTATGCTTATGTCACATAAGTGTCGGGTTTCGTTAACTTATAACTCATTTTCTAAATCGTATGACGTCGTCAAATAATTTATATATTTATATTTATTTTATATGAAGAACTCGAAATTTGATAAGGCGTCGTTTTTAGACCATAAATACATGTCGTGTTTCGGATTTTTACGAAAATCGAACAGAGTTTCCTCTGTTTTTGGAATAACCCTGACAACTCAAGTTGTCGTATTTTGTCAAAAAAAAAAACAAATCAACAATAATTCAATCGATTTAAACAATATATATATTAACTTTTCGACAAAATAAACCGTAAATAAACACTAAAAGTATCGGTCGAGCTCGGTTTCGCGTTTAACTATGTAAAATCTAACGTAAACCACTTCGTTATGCTAACTTACCGGATCTTTCGTTGACTGTTGTTGACTGCGTTGATCGTCTGTTACCCGAGTTGACCCGGGTGTGGACCGAGTCAACCGGGTTTAACCGAGTTGACCCGCAACACGAGTTGACCAGCTGACCAAACCCGTCATCTGGACCGATCATGAACCCAAACCAAACTTAAACACTTGAACCGAAGCCACACATATCTGATGTTGAGAAATTATAATCCGAACCCGATTCTGTAGTGAACTCGCTTAACCCCGAGCCTAACCGACCACCACCATTGCTAATGGCGTAGACCCGTCACCAACCACCATCTCGTTACTACCTGAACCAAACTCAAAACAAACCCAACTTGATCCTCAATCTGTCGTGACCGAAGAAAATCACATCTTCAGCAACATCATCGTCATCAACATCACCGACTTCAACAGCAGATCATCATCGTCATAATCGTCAACATCAGCGGCAGTCGTCGGTAAACTGACGACGCCGTCACCGTCGTTCGACTCCACCGCCGCCGCGAGCGGCGGCGCTGCTCATTCGTCTCCGATTCTCCGATCTCACTCTCGTCTCTCTCTCCGACTCTCTCTCTCTCTCGTTCTACCTCGTCGCCGCCGCCATCGAGGTGTGGTGGTCGGCCCCACTGTTGTCGTCGGCTCCCTGTGGTTTGTCGGAGGTGCATAAGCGACCGGGGGGGCTGTGAGTGGTGTAACCTCGCCAGAAATCACGGGTCGCCGGAGCTCCGGCCGAACCCGGCTCCAATCGCTGTTTAGGGCAGAGAAAGAGGGAGAGATTGTAGGGTCTTTGGGTGTGCTTGAGTGGTGTTCTAGGGTTTCTTCAAGAAAGAATGCAGAGAAGGGAGGTGTCGGCTGATCAATGTTTGGGGAAATGAGGGTTTCACTTTGAAAAGTGATTTATATACTAGGGTTGGTAAGTGGGCTTGGGCCCCAAGCCCACAAGCCCGCTTCTCGTGTTATATGTGGCCCGATACGTTTTTAGAGCCCGTTTTCGCAACCAAGAGTCATAAATTGTTGTAGGGTGGTGTTTTTGCGTTAAAGGCCCTTAAATTTCCGTCGTAAGTCGTTAATAGACGCGTTCGTTCGATTAGTCGCGTTAAATCTAGGAAAAGCCCCGTCCGTCGTTTTTCGATCTGATTTTCAACTACAAATATAAAAATTCGAAAACGAAGCCAAATATATCATAGTATATTAATATCGAGACAAAATTCGAGTCCGGTGCTTCAGTTTCATCGTTGATTGCCGGTGCGCTCTTGCAGTCGTGTTTTTCATCCACGTTTACGTTTTGTGATGTTTGGAAGCATGATAGTTTCGCAAAACAAAATTCATTAGTTTAAAGTATACGTATGAACTTCGTATTTGTCGGCATTGTCAGTAGTTTGTACGGTGTTTGTTAGTTATCGCTTAATATTCAGTAGATTTCACGAGAATCCTCATACGCGTACTACAACGTCCGATCAGTGTTCCTAGGCATACCAAGAGCCTAATTAAGTTCATTCGTGCATTAAACACTACTTATAATCGGCTTAAACGTTTGTTAATCGTGTAATTAGAAGCCGTTAATTACCGGTTGTCACATTCTCCCCCTATTGCAGAAATTTCGTCCTCGAAATTTAGACTATGTTATCTCCTCAGAGTTGTGTTGTTTGCAGGTAAGTCCGAATAATACCAAAGTGAATAACCGCGTAATCAAATCAAGACTTATTTAAATTACGTCAGTGTAAGGACATTTTGTATCAATAAGAACCCAACGGTTCAACTGAGTTTGTTCCAGCGATCGATGTCGAGTGAACGAAGCGTAGTGATACTATCACCAATGTGACCAAGTTTACGGGGTTCAACAAAAGAGGAATTTCAACCAATAGAATTCCAAATGAAAGTTCATAATATACAAATCAATTTTTGAAACAATAGAATTTACTACCAACGGAAACTTGCGTTGGTTGTTGTATGATTGAAACTTGAATCAACAAGGTCAAATGGATAGTTTGCATGAAATGCTCGATCGTGATTAGCACAAGCTGCAAGTTATACCGACACCACAAGGTGTCGTAGTGAATGAAACAATTCAAATAAAGCGGTGATCGAACAAGTATCACCTGTGTTTTGCATGAAACGCTCGATCATGATTAGCCCAAGCTACAAGTTTATACCGACACCACAAGGTGTCGTAGTGATTTAAATACTTAAATAATTGCGGTGATCGAACAACTTCACCGTGTTTGAAATCAAATGAAAGTGTAATAAAGTGAATCTGAAAGTTTGTTTCAAATGACATCATAGGATTTTCAATTGAAATGGAACATTAAAGAAATAATGTTTTCGATCGAAGACGAAGAAGCAATGAATATGAAATGCCCACTTTCCGATAATCAATAATTAACATAAACTTCTTACAAATTTTTTTATTTATTTATTTTTTTTTTTTGGATTTTCAAAATTTTGACATGACCCATTCGTAAAGAAGACGATTCCCTGTTTTTATACAAAATCAATCAAAATACATTCAACGACATTTACAAAAGATGTTAAATTTTAAACCTTACGCTTTTCACCCAAAACATTAAACCCACACTATTCAAAACAAAGTTTAACTTCAAACTACTACCATCATCCTAGTAACTAGTTTAACATTTACTACACAAAAGGACGTTTCAACCCATTCAAAAGAAACAACTTGAACCGGAAGCGTATAAAGGTCAACGTTGTGTGTGTTCGGTCCGAGCGCGCCGCAATTAACCATGTGATTTACCTATCATTCATAACAACAAAACACATGTTAGTTCATAGTACGTAACATTTGAATTCTTTTAATTCCATGTCATTGTTCGACCCGTTAACATAACATATTACTTTAATAACATTATCACTTCCATTCGGAAACATTCATCATACCACTTCCCGATTCATTTGTAATGAATCGCTACATACCATATCTTTCGATATACTTACATCAATTGACCCGTTATAAACAAGTCAATTTCTACACATTCCAACAACCATTCTACTTATCCTTTTAACCCATTTAGACGGGTCATTCCATATTCACTATCACATCATTTTATCCTTAAAAAAACAATCCTCATTATAAAACTCATTACAACTAGTCAATTATGAATCATAATGTAAACTTACACCAAACTCTTAGTACTAAATATTTTTATACATAAAGCTACAAATAGAGTACATAAAGTTCATATGAACTTACCGCGATCTTGAGATGCTTGTGCCTTCGAGTGACTTGCACCTTCTTCCTTCTTCGTGCCTATATGTCATAATCTCATACTTTAGCTTTCATAAACAATACTTTCACAATCCTTTTAATACATTATGGCGTCTACTATTCACATACATCATTATCATAAAGAAGTTGCATCAATCTTAACAAGCATTCAAGTAAAAACCATAACTAAACTCACTTAGGCATTTCGTCGAACACATTGTGTGCGTATCACTAGTTTAGCACAATGTACAAGCATCCTAAGCACAATTTCCATAGTTCTTCCCATTGATTTACATAAACATCCTACTATTTTGAAATCTACCATTCAAATCATGAGCACATAGTTCTAAATCAATTATTCATAACAATTTCATAAATAAAAAATCAAATTAACATACGAAACTTCACACATTACTTGACATGCAAGTGGGTTTTGCCCTAATCATGTTCATATTAGAAATTTAGCATCTAATGATGTCTAGACCTTCGTAGAAACCATTAATCATACTGAATTTTGTATTACATTCACGAATCACACAAAACCCACAAAATCAAACATCACCAAATCAAGAAATTTCACTTACTTGAGATCAAGGATACTTAGAAAATCTGAATTCTTAGCTCATGCATTCGATTCTTCAGTAATTTAGCCTTCAATTGATGAGATTTTAGAGACTTAGGGTTTCTTGACTCTCTCCTTGGTCCTCTCTCGATCGAACATAATGCCAGGGAACTCCTGGCTTTTTTTTATGTTTTAATTACACTTTTCACTTTAACCCCTTAACTATTCCAACATGACACCTTTCTCATTATTATTTACTAACTTATTAATCTTTCATGCCTAATCATAGGATTTTAGATTTTTTTTTATAAAATGCTACAAATCTTATAAATGGTAAAATTTCATGTTTACCAATTCTTTTCGCTAAAGCATTGAGATTAAACATTATAACATGTCATACGAAATTTGGGGTGTTACAGAATATCGCAAAACATTCGATCGATGTTAAAAGGACCGTTAGGAGGTACACCGGAATATGAAATGAATTTTGTGTACCCTTGTCTTATCACACGATTGTGTTAAGATTGTTGTAATGTGATAAATCAAAGCGGATGTAATCTAAATCAATAAATAAATAATTAAATCCGTGCATGAGATATGTAAACGAGTTTAGCGCAAGCTTCAAATAAGTGAAAATACCACCACAAGGTGTCGAAATCAACAAACAATTTAATGGAGTCGAATTCCAAACAAGTTTACTTCGACTCAGAACAAATGAAACACTTGTTAAAACGAACTTTGAATATGATGCTCCCAATACATCATACGATGCTCTGAATTGAATATGTGTAATGGACAAGTTCAAACAATGGAACTTGGTTTTAGCGCAATCCGACCATAAATATATGTATCAAAAAGGAAATTTCGACATGGTTACGACGATAAACCATGTATGTAACTTGAAAAGAAAAGAAATTTCAAGAAAATGTGTTGACTTACGAACAAGAAGTCAACAATTTCAAGAATGTAGATCATTAATATCACGAAGCAATAATTGGATATAGCGAAATAATAATTGAAATTTTGATAAAAGTGATCACTCAAAGTGAAGCCACATGCGTAACAAACGATGCATGTGTAACATATGAATTTTTCAATAAATGAAGCAAACAGCTGTTCGCTATAATGAAAGAAGTTGTCGTGATACAAGGACCATTAAGAGGATAGGAATGTCAAAATCTACTCATTAGATGCAAAATTCGGAACTTCAACAAAGGAAATTTGAGGACTTTACCTGGGGTTGCATGTGATGACTGGTTGTTAGGTGACATAATGTTGGACCGATTTAGGACCTCGAAAAGTCAGTTAAGGATGTTCATCTTCAAATACGAAGGCGGAATCAACGTAACAAAAGTCACAACAGCTAATTTCCTTTTAATCTATCTTTTCTGATTGATTTTTGTGCTTTTACAATGTATTCTGAAACAAATCCGGCAGCACCTTGTCTTACACACACATACAAGTTCGCTTCAAATGAACAACACACACCACTATATATAGACCTAGGAGGTTTCGCTTGAGACTGGCAACCCATAGGGTTTCGCTTGAAGATGCCAGTCCATGGGGTTTCGCTTGAAGTCAGTTTCAAGCGAAACTGTATGATGATGATGATTAGGTTTCGCTTGAACCTGCCAATACACACTTTCAAGCGAAAACCCTATCTCAAAAATGATCTAGACCTAATTTTGACCCTATTGTGTGTTCATTCAGCCTATCTAGACAAAAGACTTGTATAAGACAAAGTTAACAGACACTAAGTGCACCAACAGACTCCCCCTTGGATGTTGATGAAGTCTTCGGCTTCAAGTCTTTGTCTTTGTCAATCTCCAACTCTGTCTTTTCATCATAAGCACTCTATCTTCACAGGTTCACAATCTTGTCCTGGCTCCATCTTCAGACTTCCCTTTGACCGTTGATCCAGACTCCCCCTCTCTATATGCTAGAATCTGAGGTCTTGATCTGGTTCAAGCTTTAACATTTAGCTTCCATGGGAATAATGAAGTCCAAAACCTGTTTCTCAAACATCAATCGTTACAAACTATCTTTTCAACAATAAATCACAAACTTAATCAGTTATAGCAATCCACTTAAGTATTCAGGTCCAAGTTAATGACCCTGATTACTCAATTAATCTACCAAGTCCAATTTAATGACCTTGGTTGATCATTTGACGAATCAAACTGATTTTGAAAAACAACAATTTACACATTTTCTGAAAATAACAAGTATAAAGTTAATGAACTTGTTTTTGACTTTACAACAAATTAAACTTCATCAAGATAAGCTCTCCTCATTCTTCAGTCCAGAATCTCCTGCATCTGCTTCAAACATCTGAGAATCTAACAATCAACTCTCCACTTTGGTTTGTCGGAAAATAAAGCAGAAATAAAATCTTTTTGAATTTTATAAAGTGTTCTAAACTAAGAAATGAAATATAGAAAACTTAAATTGCAGAAAGTAAACAAAGTAAACTATTTACAAACATATTTTTTATGAGCGTGTCAGGGAATCATATCAGCTATCAGACAAATTACAAGTACCGTTAAGCTGTGATTACATACTCAGACTTAAACAATTCACCTCGATTGTCGATATACTGGTCCATCTTAAATTCTCACACAAATTTCAATTTACTCAGGATACGAATTAGATGTCTTATGAACTTAGCTCATTCATGTGTCCCACCTCTTGAATATACTCCCGTATCCAGAATCCCAATTATTAGTCTTACAGGTGAGTATACTACAATGATATCTGTACATAAATTAGGTATGCGAGGGCCGAGGGATCTCATGTCGATACTTCCGTATACGCAGAGAGATATCAGCTTCGACTTTTTAGTATGTCCCCTTTAGAGGATCTTTTAGCTACAACAGCAGCGACTATCAATTTTATTGTTTCATCGGCATGCTGAGGGTTTATGCTGTGTTTCGAGCATTTGTGAAAAGTATTATCCAAGGACTAGGTCAGAACTACCGTTCAGCAGAAGTCCCAGAATAATACCCCAGACATCATTAAGTATAAAGACCTAGTATATCAGATTATGAGATCTTTCAAACGAGATTTCAGGGGTTACCTATATATCCAAGTAGTGTTCCCCACGAATTTCACAAGTTTGAAATTTAGGTTTATATCCCGAATAAATCTACTAAATGTACGAAAACCTATCGACACATCATTAGTGAGACTGTTTAACTCATTTAAACTTTACAAATCTTTAGCATACTGTAATTGTCTAGCCGATGTACTATCATTTTCCCTATATACACAAGCTCTTTTTCAAATTTTATATTGTTTTTGTATTTTGAAATTTTATCATTTTTTTGTATTTTCTGAAAATTTATCTATATACAACTATCTACTCCCCCTAAATACCAAAACATGTAAAAAATCGACAAACCATTGCAGATTGTTTCTCGTCTTCATCCACAACAGTATTCTCATCAACGCCAATAATTCCATCCGACACTAAAAGAAGCTTCATACCATTCAGTTTTAACAAATATTTAAACCGGTTTTTATCAAAAGCTTTGGTATGTAAATCAGCTTTCTATTCATCAGTGTGGATTTTCTCAATTCGTATCAACTTTTTCTCAAAACAATCACGAATAAAGTGATGACGAATTTCTATGTGTTTAGTTTTAGCGTGATATACTGGATTCTTTGTTATATTTATTGCGGCCTCATTATCAACAAAAAGAGGTGTGTTAAGAAACTGCAAACCGTAGTCACGCATCTGTTGCTGTATCCACAGGATCTGAGAGCAGCAACTGCTAGCAGAAATGTACTCTGCTTCACATGTAGATAACGCCACAGACGTTTGTTTCTTACACTGCCAGGTAACCAATCTAGTTCCAAAGAACTGGCATCCTGCAGTTGTTGATTTTGAATTGACTTTGCAGCATCCGAAATCCGAATCGAAATACCCTTCGAGCGTAAAGTCACCTTTCCTAGGATACCACAACCCCAATGAAGAAGTTCCTTTCAGGTAGCGCAATATCCTTTTTCACAATAATCATATGCGAAGCTCTTGGGTTAGATTGAAATCTTGCTGCGAGGCACGTTGGGTACATGATATCAGGACGTGAAGCAGTTAAGTACATCAAAGAACCTATCATGGAACGGTAAAACGTTTCATCAGCCCTGTCTCCGGTGAGATGTGGGTGAATCCCATGATTTGTTGCAAGTGGGGTAGCAGCTGGAGTAGAACCTGACATCCCGAATTTCTCCAAGATATCATGAACGTACTTCGTCTGGTGAATCAAAATTCCCTCAGGAAGTTGTTCAACTTGTAGACCCAGAAAGAATTTCATCTCCCCCATTGATGACATTTCAAATTTTTGCTTCATCACTGATTCAAAATCTTTGCATAGATTTTCATTTGTTGACCCCAAAATTATATCGTCCACATAAATCTGAACTATCAGAAGATGACCATCGACCTCTTTAGTGAAGAGAGTGGCATCCACTTTTCCACGAATGAACTTGTTGGCTAGTAGGTGTTGAGACAAAGTCTCATACCAAGCTCTCGGGGCCTGGTGTAAACCATACAGCGCTTTGTCCAATAAGTAGACCTTGTTTTTGTGGATTGGATCGGTAAAGCCCGGTGGCTGTCCGACATAAACCTCCTCTTTTACCTTCCCATAGAGAAAAGCCGATTTTACATCTAACTGATATACTTTGAAGTTCTTCCAAGACGCAAATGCTAGGAAAATTCTGATAGCTTCTAGTCGTGCTACAGGAGTATAGACTTCTGTAAAATCAATCCCCTCCTGTTGACTAAAACCCTGAACAACGAGTCGAGCTTTGTTCCTTACAACAACTCCTCTGTCATCTCTCTTGCATTTAAATACCCATTTTGTATTGATTTTCCTATGACCATCTGGCAAATCAACTAACTTCCACACTCCCAACTTTTCGAATTGGCTCAGTTCCTCCTGCATCGCAATGACCCAAGAGTCTTCAGTAAGCGCCTCTTTGTAAGTTCTTGGCTCAACCTGCGAGATAAAACAACTCAAAGAGAATTCAGTTTGCAAAGGAGCAACTTTTTGTATAAAAACATGTAAGCCCTTTATCAATCTGTCTTCGAGTGCGAACGCCTGTCTGCAATTCTCCTATGATTAACTCCTCTGGATAATATGAAAAAGTTCGCGGCATCACTTCACTTAGAACATCTACATTTCCCTCCAGATTAGTAACATTCTGCTCTGCATCTTGTTCACCAACTTGGTTTGTTTGACTTGAAAACTGAATTTGCTCCCCCTCAGAATCTGAATCACCATGATCAAAGACTGGCATGTTTTCAGCTTCTGAATTATCATTCTGATCCAACTGATTATCCTGGGCAACTTCAATTTGATGGACATCATCATGTTCACCAGCATTACTTGGACCCGCTTCATCGTCATTTGAAGTTTCCCGTGGTCTTCTCGAATACTCAGCTGGGAACCTTAACTGTGACTCGTATTCTCGCAAAATATCCAACTCATCAAAGAAATCTTCATCATCCTCTGATTCTTCTCTCATGTCAAACGAATCCCACAGTTTGTCATAATGATAACGCCATGAATCACCAGGATTCTGCGGTGGCATATTATAACCTTGACATTCAACATTTACAGCTTCAATAATCCGCTTCTCACTTGGAACGAAGACACGTCGCATCGGATTTGCATAACCAACAAATATTCCCTCAATGCTCTTCGGACCAAACTTTCCATGAGGCTCTATAACTATACAGGGTGACCCGAACGGTTCTAGATACTTCAAATTCGGTTTGCGATTATTGATTAGCTCAAAGCATATTTTGTTGAACTTCTTGACCACTTGTTGACACTAAAAACGTCACAATCCCGTTGGATAACGTTCCTTCACCTATAATCCTTCCTCCTTGATTACCCGCAAAACCTACGTAACCACCATTAATATTTCTCACATCATACAGCAACGCGGTCTTCCTTGTCATATGTCGAGATGCTCCACTATCCATGATCCATCTGGATACAAGTTTTGGAAGATCCTGCACATAACAACTTTGACTTAAACAACTTCAATAAAGATGCCGATTCATGCTTCGCGATCAAGGAAGCTCTGGCAATTCAAACTGTTTAGTCAAACATGGAGTCCACCCAGGCCTCATCAGCCTTAGGTGTAACCTTGACTCTCGCAATTTGAATTTTGAAATTTTCAGCCTTCAAAGGTGGAAAATTCGCATCATAATCAACCGAAATTGATTCTTCAGCCTTTTTCACTTCTGAAGTTGAAATTTTCATCTTTGTTTTTGGTTTCCAAACTTGTTGAGATAATGCAATCCGCTTGTAAAATTTTTCATTTTTAGTTACCACTTTCTTTACGGATTCATTTTTCATTTTGATGTTGTCATTTTTCACATTCGTTTTCTCAACAACGATTGGTGCTTTACCCTTTTCGTCAACTTTCTTATTTTGAATCTTCACAGTTTCAGTCTTAGGCTTCACATTGGTACACTTTCGTGCAATGTGACCAACTTGATTACATCTGAAACATGTTCGAGTATCAACAACTCGACTTGTGCCTTCAGACTGATACTGTGAAGCTCTTTTCTCAAAGAATTCTTTATTTGATTTTGAAAAAATCTCATTTTCCACATCAGAAAGTGAACTTGAACTATTCACAAACACCTTCTTTTCAGCAAACCTTCTGTTTTGAAAACTCTTTTTATGATAACTCTTACCACCCCGATAACCACCCGACCAATTGTTTCGAATGTTATTATAAAAACGTGGTGGCACAACAGGCTTTTTGTAGTAAGCTTTATCTTTCTCAAAATTCATTTGCCTTTTTGTTTGTTTCAAACTTTTCACATCTGACAACTCAACTTCAACCAATTTGAAAACATTTGTCAACTTTTTCACATTAACATTCTCAATGGGAAACTCAGAATCCGAATACAACTTATCAGATCCAGCCATCTTGTACATCACAAGACCCGGTTCATCACCTAAGTTGTTTTTGGATTTTTGTTTAGGAATGTATTTGTTCAAGAAACATTCATTATCTTCAGCTGAATCAGATAATAAAACACTTTCAGCTGTGCTCTTAACAATCTCTGTCTGAACACTATCATCAGATGATGTAGAAAAAGTAACATCAATGTTCTCCAGAAGTTTAACTTCACTCTCTTCCTCAATTTCAACCAACCCAGATTGCTTTTTCGTATAAATTATAAAGAACAGGTGGTGGAACTTGATGAAAACCCACCCCAGTTCCATCAGAGTACACATCTTCGCCTGCTTTGTCTTTCCCGATGGGTTTTGGAATAATGTGTTGCAACACAAAGCTTGCGGAGTTGTAACTTTTAAGCTTCAACTGGATTCGCTCGTTTTCAATCTCAGTTTCTTGAACTTTAAGTTTCAATTTAGCGATTTCATCCAGTTGTTGGTTGATTAATTCTTCTTTTACTCTAAGCACTGCTTTTAGTTGAACGTTTTCTTTATAAGTTTTACCATTTCGATCATCATTATCTTTCATTGTGCTTTTGAGTTTTTCAAACTTCTCAGAAATCTGACGGTTTTCAAGAATTAACTTTTCATTTTCTTGTTTAATTCTTTCATGATCAATTTTATCATTTTCAATTTTGTTTGTTAACTCTTTTATCCGTTCAGTTGAAGCTTTAACCATCTTGTCACGATCAAGAATTTGATTCTCAACACTTCTGACTTTTTCTGTCAGATCTTCAACTTTCTTATCGTTGAGATATGTGACTGTGTTACAAAATTTGCACTCTTTGATGCAATTTTTGCAATCAACATTTCCATCAATTTTCTTACCTGACACATTTTTTTGACAAATTTGAACTGACCTGGCTTTTTGACTCAGACACGGAGTTAGAGTCTACCTCAAGTGCCTTAGCAGCCAGCACTTTGTCAGCCATTTTTCCAAGGTTCTCTGCAGTCAACTCCTGAGTTGTGTCAATAACTCCAGTATCAATCTTCGTTGATTTTTCCTGCTCTTCTTTCCAAGGTTCGCTGCTCTGATACCTCTTGTTGGACCGGTTTAGGACCTCGAAAAGTTAGTTAAGGATGTTCATCTTCAAATACGAAGGCGGAATCAACGTAACAGAAGTCACAACAGCTAATTTCCTTTTAATCTATCTTTTATGATTGATTTTTGTGCTTTTACAATGTATTCTGAAGCAAATCCGGCAGCACCTTCATTTACACACACATACCAGTTCCCCACCATTTATTCTGCCAATAATCATCATCAATTTTTAAATCACTGATTATGGCTTCTATATCAAGAGTATTGTGATCAATAGCAATGTTTCCATATGGATCAAGATAACACTCCCTGTCTGCATCCCATCTTTTTGCTCTTTTCGCTTCCAAAAAGATACCAGATATTCTAGTAATCCTGTTTTCAGCTATCATTTTTCTGTATTTATACTTTTGCTCTTCAGTTCGGTTATCTTTCCAAGGAATAGGTTCATTGTTTTTCGCCATGAATGCGTAACCAACCGCATCTTCTTCCGGTAGAACCTCTTGACTCCAATCATAACCTTCATCATCATAAATCACTGCAAGAGCTCTAGATTTCTCTTTGTTGTCTTTAACCTGTTTCAATCTAGGCGGCTCAGATTTATTCTGGTGATAAATTGCCTTCTTGTAATAATCATCTCTGAAAGGGTTCTCCGACTCATCAGCATAAGCGTTTCTGCATTCCCGCTTGAAGTGACCTTTCTGCTTACACTTGAAGCATGTCACCTTGGACTTGTCAAATCCCAGCTTTTTAGATGGACCACCAATTGTCTTCCTGCCAGTTATTTCCATGAAACGTTGTGCTCTACGAACAGCACTGGCCATAGCCCAACGAATATCGATCATCTCCATTTCCTCAGGATCAATCTGATCATATTCTTCTTTCGTCAGATTGGTGTTACCTATCTTCCCAGCTACTAACCCTTCATACGATTCCAACACCGACGTTAAGAAAATCATCTGCTGTTTGGCTGACTCCTCATCAAAATTCTGAGCATTCTTCAAGTCTATTGCGATGTTGCATTGAAAACGATTCTTTGCATCAGAATAACTTGCAGATGATGAAGATCCACTGTGATAACCACTGTGATTTCCACTACTTTGACTGCTTTGACTTTCTTTGCTAGTTGTGGACACATTCTCAGCAGAAAATGCAGTCTTGGGAGAAGTTGCTTTTGGCATCATGCTCTTCGGATAATACAAATCCAAATTCTGCTGGTAAGATGAGTGGTTGACTTTGTATGTCTTTTTCAGTTCCAACTCGTGACTTTCTAGTTTCTCAATCAGCAAATCTGGAGTAAGATCTTTCATCAAGATATTGTTTTTTAGCATGAGAGCATAATATCTCCAATCCATCTCGTCTGGCAATGAATCGAACAACTTGTCTACTTGCTCATCATCAGAATATGTAATTCTGTGTCTAGATAGGTCCAGCTTCAGGTGCCCAAACCTCTCGATCATTTTTGAAACTGATTCATTCTTTAAACACCCAAACATATCAAACTCTTTCCTAAGTAATTTCTTTTTGTTTTTCTTGATTTCTTCACTACCTATACATTTCTTTTCTAATTTTTCCCAAAGATCTTTAGAACTAGAATAATCAATCAAAGAGATTATATCTTCACGAACAGATTGAAATAGTAAAGCGACACATTTTCGCTCTGCAACAAACGAATCTATCTCATCAGATGCTGATAATGTTTCACCCTTTTTGCCTCCATTATCGTATCCATTTTTTAGATTTTTCCAACTAGGGAATGCAAACGCCATCAACCAATCTTCGAATTTCTTTGCCCACCGACTATAATCCTCAATAGCCATCAACTTCGGTGGTTTGTTGTAAGTTCCGAAAGCACTTTCAACCTCCAACGCATCCGATAATTTCTTCTTGGCATTTGGCGGGTTATCATTGTTGTTGCTTGAAGATGTATCGTCTCCCGAATTTCCAGCAAATGCGTACATATCGCTAAACGGGTTCAAGAAAATGTCATCCATCTTGAATGTACCTGCAAAACAATCAAACACTTAGAAAAATTTTGATTTTGAGAAATATCAATCTCAAGCGAAAGCTGTTCAAGCGAAACAGCTTGTATTATCACTGTTCAAGCGAAATGGTTAAACTAAACCGGTCAGTTCAAGCGAAATACAAGTAACCTAGTTCGCTTGAACTTGTCAAGCGAAAGGGTCTGATACAAGATCAACAGTTCAAGCGAAAACCAACAAATGTAGTTCGCTTGAACTTTTCAAGAGAAAGGGTCTGAATCAGATTGGACAGTTCAAGCGAAAGGTTCTGATATTGAACTGAAAGCCTTAAATTTCAAGCGAAATGGGTCCTTTCAAGAGAAATGGCGAAGATTACGAAGACCAATGTCAAGCGAAAGGCTGTTTTAGTCCATTTTTTATCAGTTTTAGTCCAAGTTTTAATCTGATTCTTTGTAGGCTTTGTTAAAACAAAGTTTTACACACTATATGTGAAATTCAGGCCATTTCAACCGTTAGAACTTGTTTAGATAAGAAAAGTATGAAAAGAAGTGAGTAGAAAGTAGAGAATCCGGTAATATCAAACTGCTATGGTATGAACTCCTCGTCCTGAGCTCTGATACCACTTGTTGGACCGATTTAGGACCTCGAAAAGTCAGTTAAGGTTGTTCATCTTCAAATACGAAGGCGGAATCAACATAACAGAAGTCACAACAGCTAATTTCCTTTTAATCTATCTTTTCTGATTGATTTTTATGCTTTTACAATGTATTCTGAAACAAATCCGGCAGCACCTTGTCTTACACACACATACAAGTTCGCTTCAAATGAACAACACACACCACTATATATAGACCTAGGAGGTTTCGCTTGAGACTGGCAACCCATAGGGTTTTGCTTGAAGATGACAGTCCATGGGGTTTCGCTTGAAGTCAGTTTCAAGCGAAACTGTATGATGATGATGATTAGGTTTCGCTTGAACCTGCCAAGACACACTTTTAAGCGAAAACCCTATCTCAAACATGATCTAGACCTAATTTTGACCCTGTTGTGTGTTCATTCAGCCTATCTAGACAAAATACTTGTATAAGACAAAGTTAACAGACACTAAGTGCACCAACACATTACCATGGAATGTCGAACATAGCGTACTCGTCGTTAATGCGATAGGGGGAATGCGGAGACATACGTCTTCTCCTTGGAGTGATTCGTGTCATTTTAGGACCACGGGCCAAACCGCCACTTCCTGATTGATAGTTCTCGCAATGACAGAATTTGTATCTGCGCTGAAATGCTCCATCGTGTCTTCTCAAAGACCATGCCTCGTAAGTCATATGTAACATACTTCAACCTTCGTTGATGTATAGTTGCGTTTCGTGAAGTTTGCACGCCCGTGCTTCGTTTTGCGTAGGTTACCTGCTCAGTTAACTAAAATAGCAAAGACGACATAATAATGGTGTTTGGCCGAGATGTTAGTCACGGTTTCTACGTGAGGACCTTGAACAAATTTTGACATATGCTCTCATCAAGAGTTTTCCAAAGGTCCTATATGTGTTATCCAAAACTCTCAAACTTTTGCTTAATGTATGAATCTGTTTCGTGAACCGTGTATCAACACAACACTTGTGTATTTTTAAAACCAAAATGTTTACTCATTGTTTTCGGCAACGGTTGGAGCCCATTTTCGAGTACTTGGTGTTCTGTGCGTATTCATAGTCTTAATAATTCTAAGTCCCTAGAGGAAAGTGAGGTTAGAGCCTAGGTATCTCTACAGAAACCTAATTTGTCACACCCCCAAAATCCACACGCGGAGTACTACCGCTTAGAGGCGTGACATGACCAGGATCAAGCTACCAATCATATTGAACATAGCATATAATATTAAGAGTATTTTATGAAATCCAACACAAAACGATTGGTGTTCAAACAAAACATAGTTTAAGTAGCAGAAGCATAATATGAAAACCCAATATAAGTATTAAGTTCAAAATGTCATAATGTTTTAACATGGCATCCACGATCCATGTCCCACAATGACTGCGCCTCCCGTGCAAGCTCCATGTGTACCTAAGGTCCTGCAAGGCATGTAACAGAGAGTCAACAACAAAGTTGAGCGAGTTCACAGTTGTTTGTTCAGTTATAGTAATCGTATTGTAAACCGTATGTTCGTTTAGTAAACCATGTATTGTATGTATTTGTATCGCGGCCCTCTAGGCATGTTTGCGAAGATTAGTGGGGGTTTCCCATGTTTTCTAGACTAGGTATATTTGTATCACGGCCCTCCAGGCATGTTTGCGAAGTTCAGTGTTTGTATCGCGGCCATTCCAGGCAGGTGTGCGAAGATTAGTATTAGCATTAGTATCGCGGCCATTCCAGGCGTGTGTGCGAAGAGTAGTAATGGTATCACTAGTCTAGCAGTATCTACAAATAACCTTCCCCTCCCGAGGATAGTGGTATGTAATCCCAGTAACCATGTAAGTACAAGTAAACATCCAAACCCATTCCCAACCCTGGGTATCCCATGCCTTGGTAAGAGTGTGAACTCACCTTGGTTTGCTCGGCAGATACACAAAAGGTCACTTGAGTCACTTGGGGTCAACCACGTCCTAACATGGTTACCATACAGTCAGGTCTAGGTTTAAGTAATGCACGTATGGTTTTCTACACGTATACTAACAAGTTGCATGATCATGGCATACACGAGTAATCATGGCAGTTCAACAGTAGAAATCACGTAAACAAGCAAAGTCCAAGCATGCGGCCCAAATGGTTGGGCTGGTAACAGTACACAAGTCCAAACAGAAAGGTGTGATTAAATGGTCTCGAGTCGAGACTAGAGATCTCGAGTCGCAACCAAGGGGGTCTCGGATCATGTATGTACTAGTCGAGACTAGATGGTCTCGAGTCGCAACAAGACCCGCAACTAGGGTCTCGAGTTATGCTGTTTTTGTGCTGAAGATGTGTGGTCTCGAGTCGAGACTATGTGTTCTCGACTCGCAACCCGTGTCGAGACCGGAAGATGTAACAAACTTCCATATTTGCAGTCCATAATTTCCGTATCCTTGTTAACAAGTTTGGCAGTTTCAACATAGATCAAATCAACAATTATTCAGAAATTAAGTATATTCATAACACCTTAATCATCATTCAATCATGAACAATGATTAAGCATTCAAAGATCATTAGGTTAACAGTTCCGAATACTATCATGCAACCTAGTTCTTGTGCAATATCAAACTAACACATATAACCGAGAATCATAATTCCAATAGCATGTATTCGATCCTAAATCACATCAACAACATGCAAAACATATCAACCATTATATCCGGAAATCATTAATCATCAAAACCTTATATCAATCGATTTGGTTTACACCCTTAGACCGATCTGCGTGAATACAAATCATATCACATATTAACATCATAATCAGGCACATGTTCCGAATTTTACAAGTATAATCTCAATCATAAACTACTAGCATGGAACCCTAGTTATCACATAAGATCATAGCAAACACAGCACCATGATTCATAAAAAAAACTAGCAACAATAGAACACGAACCGTGATGCTCGGATAAGTTGATTAGATAGACGGGAAGGGCTTCGAGTAGGAGGGGGCTGCCGTCGGGTTTCCAAAAGAAGGGAGAGCTTTAGGGTTTGATGTGTGCTAAGTGTTTTTGTAACATATGAGGAATTAAACCCCACTACTAACTAAGTGTAGGTGAATAGGGGGAGTGGGCCGAACCCATCATTGGGCTGCCCTCATGGTCTCGGGTCCAAGCATAGTGTTTACGAGTGGGGGGTTTGGGCCGAGAGAAAGGTGTGCGGCCAGAAATAAAGTGCGCGGCCCATACATGATAACACGTAACATAATAAAACCCATAACATTCAATGCAATCATACACATTAACTAGTCACGTAATGCTCATACAAGTTTCAATAAGCACAAAGATAGGTTCTGGAATATGAGTTGTCACATTATCCCCAACTTGAAAGAAATTTCGTCCTGAAATTTAGCATGCGGTTACTGAGGAAGCCAGGTAAGTTGTATCGTTTACTGGTTTTCATGGGGTGTCACATCATCCCCCCGTTGAGTTGGAATTTCGTCCCGAAATTCTGTTGTAGCTTCAGCCTCAGTAGTGGTTGCATTGTTCTCGAACAACTAGGGATATTTGAGTTTCATTTGGTCTTCTCGTTCCCAGGTGAACTCTGGGCCACGACGGGAGTTCCAACGAACTCGAACAAGAGGTATCCTGGTGTGTTTAAGGACCTTAACATCCCGGTCCGTGATTTCAATAGGTTCCTCGATGAAATGTAACTGCTCGTCGATAGTGAGCTCCTTCAAAGGAACTATGAGGGTCTCATCTGACAGACACTTCTTCAGATTGGACACGTGAAAAACATTGTGAACTGCCCCGAGTTCTGCTGGTAGGTTCAGTTTGTAGGCCACTTTGCCTATTTTCTCGATGATTTCAAATGGTCCGACATACCGCGGATTGAGCTTGCCTCGCTTGCCAAAACGAACCACAACCTTCCAGGGTGAGACTTTAAGTAGAACCCGGTCCCCGACCTGAAATTCCAAAGGTTTCCTGCGCTTATCAGCGTAGTTTTTCTGACGGTCGCGAGCTGCCGCCATGCGTTGCCGTATCTAAGCAATTCTTTCCGTAGCATCAACTACAAGTTCTGGACCTGTGATCTGACTATCGCCCACCTCTGCCCAACAGAGAGGTGATCGGCATTTACGCCCGTATAATGCCTCGAATGGAGCGGCTTGAATGCTGGTGTGGTAACTGTTGTTATACGAAAACTCCACTAAAGGGAGATGTTTTTCCCAGCTGTTGCTGAAGTCGATAACACATGCCCGAAGCATGTCTTCTAGGGTCTGGATCGTGCGCTCAGACTGCCCATCCGTCTGAGGGTGATAGGCTGTGCTCATGTCTAATCATGAGCCAAAAGATTTGTGCATTGCTTGCCACAGTTCTGAAGTGAATCGTGCATCACGATCCGAAATAATGGAGGTTGGCACCCCGTGCCACGAAACCACTTCTTTCAAGTAGATGTCTGCTAAAGTAGAGAACTTATCTGTTTCTTTGATAGCCAAGAAGTGTGCAGACTTAGTGAGTCGATCCACAATCACCGAAATAGTATCGTTCCCACGCTGGGATCTAGGTAGGCCAGTAACAAAATCCATGGAAATTTCCTCCCATTTCCATTGTGGTATCTTTGGTTGCTGAAGTAGGCCTGATGGTTTCTGATATTCGACTTTTTCTCTTGCACAAGTCAAACACTTGCCGACGTAAGTCGCGATGAGGGCTTTCAAGCTAGGCCACCAATACGTAGTTCGGATATCGTGGTACATCTTATCTGAACCTGGATGCACCGAGTAGCGAGACTTATGTGCTTCATCCATCACAAGTTCTCGTAAACCGCCATATAGTGGGACCCAAATACGCCCCGTTACATAGTAGGCGTCGTCTTCCTTTTGTTCTAATCGTTTCCTCGAGCCGCGTAAAGCTTCAGCCTTGACATTTTCTGGTTTCAATTCTTCTACTTGAGCATCTCGTATCTGTGCAGGAAGACTGGATTGGATAGTGAGTTGTAATGCTCGTATACGTCTAGGTGCAGTATCCTTTCTACTGAGGGCGTCAGCCACAACATTGGCTTTACCTGGATGGTACTTGATGGCACATTCGTAATCATTTAGTAGTTCAACCCATTGACGTTGACGCATATTCAGTTCCTTCTGCTTGAAGATATGCTCGAGACTCCTGTGATCGGTGTAGATTGTGCACTTGGTACCGTACAGGTAATGTCGCCATATCTTAAGCACGAAAACGACAGCTCCCATCTCTGATTCGTGCGTAGTATAGTTCCGTTCATGAACTTTAAGTTGGCGCGAAGCATAAGCAATGACTTTATCCCGTTGCATCAACACACAACCAAGACCCTGTATTGATGCATCACAATAGACCACAAAATCGTCCGTGCCCTCTGGCAATAAGAGGATAGGTGCGCTACATAGCCTATCCTTTAAGTGCTGAAAAGCGGTTTCCTGAGTATTACCCCAACGGTAGGTGACACCCTTCTGTGTCAGTAGTGTAAGTGGCTGCGCAATCTTTGAGAAATCTTTGATAAACCTTCTGTAGTAACCTACCAAACCCAAGAATTGACGTATTTCTGTTGGTGTGTGAGGCGCAGGCCAGTTTCTGATCGAATCTACCTTGGATGGATCAACATGGATCCCATCCTTGTTTACCACGTGGCCTAGAAAGTGGACTTCATGAAGCCAGAAGTTGCATTTTGAAAACTTGGCGTACAACTGCTCTGTTCGAAGTAGTTCCAAAATGAGACGTAAATGCTGCTCGTGTTCCTCCTGACTCTTGGAATAGATCAGGATGTCGTCAATGAAAACAATCACAAATTTGTCCAGGTAGGGCTTGCACACCCTGTTCATAAGATCCATGAAGACTCCAGGCACGTTCGTTAGCCCGAATGGCATGACTAGGAACTCGTAATGGCCGTAACGAGTTATGAATGCTGTTTTGGAGACGTCCTCATCCCGGACTCTCAGTTGATGGTAACCTGACCTCAGATCAATCTTTGAGTAGTAGCTCGACCCTTACAGTTGGTCGAATAAGTTGTCAATACGCGGAAGAGGATAGCGGTTCTTTACGGTCACCTTGTTCAGTTCGCGGTAATCTATGCACATGCGGAAGGTACCGTCTTTCTTTTTCACAAATAATACTGGAGCTCCCCAAGGAGAAGAGCTAGGTCGGATAAAACCCTTATCCAAGAGTTCTTGCAGTTGTGTAGATAGCTCTTCCAGCTCTGATGGAGCTAAGCGATACGGTGCTCGAGCTATAGGTGCTGCCCCTGGAGCTAGCTCGATCTGGAATTCGACCTGGCGATGAGGCGGTAGCCTAGGTAAATCTTCAGGGAACACCTGAGGAAAGTCGCGCACTACTGGAATATCCTCCAATCTCTTTTCTTTTGCTGATGCATCAGTAACAAGTGCCAGAATGGCAGTGTGGCCCTTACGCAAACACTTCTGAGCCTTCAGAAAGGAGATGATGCCTACCACAGCACCACTCTTGTCTCCTTGAACTTCGAGAGGTTCTTTACCAGAACGGGGAATACGAACAATCTTCTCCTTGCATAAGATCTCTGCTTGTTGTTGGGATAACCAATCCATACCGATGACGCTGTCGAAACTACCCAGAACTATAGGAATGAGATCGATGGAGAAAGTCTGACCAGCTAATACAATGTTACAACCCTTGACTACGTGTGTGGACTCTAAGCTCTTACCATTTGCTAACTCTACGACATGTTTGGTGTTTAAGGGAGTTGGTGCACGTTTTAACATTTGACTAACTTTCAAAGACATATAACTTGTATCCGCACCCGAATCAAACAAAACAGAAACATAAAAGTCGTCGAGGAGAAACTTACCCATTACCACGTTGGGATCATTCCTTGCATCACCCTGACCCAGCACGAACACACGACCCCTAGCATCGTTGCCATTATTGTTTCCCCCATTGTTGTTCCCATTGCCCTGATTATTGTTGTTGTTACGATTCTGGTTCTGGTTTAACTGGGGGCAATCTCGCTTGAAGTGGCCTTCAGCACCACACTGAAAGCATCCCCTGTTGCCTCGCTGTTGTTGTTGCTGATTCTGTGGGGTTGGCGGTTGTTGCTGGTTCTGATTCGCAGGTCGTGAACTCCTGCAATCTTTAGCTTCATGACCCATCTTGAGACACCTCTGACAACGACCCCGGTTGCACTGACCACTGTGGTGCCTGTTGCATCTGTTACACTTAGGGTGATTTCCCTGATATCCACCCTGTCTTTGGTTACCAGAAAATTGCTGACTAGGGCTCTGGTAGTCATTAGTTTTGCACTGCTGCTGTACTTGAGACTGAACGGTAGCCGAACCCTTGCTGGAATCCCCATCCCATTTTCTCTTGTTATCACTGGGAGTAGCAGGAGTAGCAGTAGTGGTAGTAGTAGCGCTGATACGCTTAGGCAGCCTGTTCTGTTCCACTGCTTGATCGGTGTGGCGATGAGCGAGCCGAGTAATATCCTGGATGTTATTGAGGTTGGCCGATGTCACATGACTCTGAATTTCTGGAGCTAGCCCTTTGAGATACAACTCAATTCGCTTGACAGGAGGGTCCACCATAGTTGGACACAAGATGGCCAGCTCATTTGACCTTTTAGTATACGCCTCAATCTCTGACCCCGTCATTTTCAGATTGAAGAACTCCACTTCTAACTTGTGGATGTCATCTCGTGTGTAGTATTCTCGCTTGATCAGTTCCTTGAAATCGTTCCAAGGGGTGGCGTTAGCAGCTGCCAACCCTAACATCTGAACTTGCGTGTTCCACCAAGTCAGTGCAATTCCTTCCAAAGTACTAGTGGCGTACTTCACCCTGCGAGCCTCAGGGCATTCACACATCTCAAACACGGACTCGAGCTTTTCAAACCAACGGAGGAGTCCCACTGCTCCTTCAGTGCCACTGAAAGTGCTTGGACGACAGTCCATGAAGTTCTTGAAAGTGCAAACAGGTTGCTGAGCTTGTTGACCTGCTTGTGCAGCTGCAAGTGCCGCAGCAACTTGTTCGTTAATGAGAGCCGTCAACTGGGCTTGTGTCATGTTAATGCGTCCAGCCATTGATCTTCATATCTAAGGCAACATAGGTGAGAGGGGTTCGCGATAATGCGATGACGGAAGAGACTAAGCACACAAGTGTTCTCATGCAATAGTGTTATGTTTATCTAAGCATACCATGAGCAAAGTTCTATGTAATCTAGCAAGTAGGTAATAAAACATAAACCATATTACCTAGAATGTTGAGTCTTGCACGTGGAGCGAAGCGTCGTTGTGGATCGTTGAGCACTGTTCTGGTTATAGTCTGGTTTTAATAAAAACGTTTTCCCCTCATTAGAACCACGTTCTCTATAACCAATGGCTCTGATACCAATCTGTCACACCCCCAAAATCCACACGCGGAGTACTACCGCTTGGTGGTGTGACATGACCAGGATCTAGCCACCAATCATATTGAACATAGCATATAATATTAAGAGTAGTTTATGAAATCCAACACAAAACGATTGGTGTTCAAACAAAACATAGTTTAAGTAGCAGAAGCATAATACGAAAACCCAATATAAGTATTAAGTTCAAAATGTTATAATGTTTTAACATGGCATCCACGATCCATGTCCCACAACGACTGCGCCTCCCGTGCAAGCTCCATGTGTACCTAAGGTCCTGCAAGGCATGTAACAGAGAGTCAACAACAAAGTTGAGCGTGTTCACAGTTGTCTGTTCAGTTATAGTGATCGTATTGTAAACCGTATGTTCGTTTAGTAAACCATGTATCGTATGTATTTGTATCGCGGCCCTCTAGGCATGTTTGCGAAGATTAGTGGGGGTTTCCCATGTTTTCTAGACTAGGTATATTTGTATCGCGGCCCTCCAGGCATGTTTGCGAAGTTCAGTGTTTGTATCACGGCCATTCCAGGCAGGTGTGCGAAGATTAGTATTAGCATTAGTATCGCGGCCATTCCAGGCGTGTGTGCGAAGAGTAGTAATGGTATCACTAGTCTAGCAGTATCTACAAATAACCTTCCCCTCCCGAGGATAGTGGTACGTAATCCCAGTAACCATGTAAGTACAAGTAAACATCCAAACCCATTCCCAACCCTGGGAATCCCATGCCTTGGTAAGAGTGTGAACTCACCATTGTTTGCTTGGCAGATACACAAAAGGTCACTTGAGTCACTTGGGGTCAAACCACGTCCTAACATGGTTACCATACAGTCAGGTCAAGGTTTAAGTAATGCACGTATGGTTTTCTACACGTATACTAACAAGTTGCATGATCATGGCATACACGAGTAATCATGGCAGTTCAACAGTAGAAATCACGTAAACAAGCAAAGTCCAAGCATGCGGCCCAAATGGTTGGGCTGGTAACAGTACACAAGTCCAAACAGAAAGGTGTGATTAAATGGTCTCGAGTCGAGACTAGAGATCTCGAGTCGCAACCAAGGGGGTCTCGGATCATGTATGTACTAGTCGAGACTAGATGGTCTCGAGTCGCAACAAGACCCGCAACTAGGGTCTCGAGTTATGCTGTTTTTGTGCTGAAGATGTGTGGTCTCGAGTCGAGACTATGGGTTCTCGACTCGCAACCCGTGTCGAGACCGGAAGATGTATCAAACTTCCATATTTGCAGTCCATAATTTCCGTATCCTTGTTAACAAGTTTGGCAGTTTCAACATAGATCAAATCAACAATTATTCAGAAATCAAGCATATTCATAACACCTTAATCATCATTCAATCATGAACAATGATTAAGCATTCAAAGATCATTAGGTTAACAGTTCCGAATACTATCATGCAACCTAGTTCTTGTGCAATATCAAACTAACACATATAACCGAGAATCATAATTCCAATAGCATGTATTCGATCCTAAATCACATCAACAACATGCAAAACATATCAACCATTATATCCGGAAATCATTAATCATCAAAACCTTATATCAATCGATTTGGTTTACACCCTTAGACCGATCTGCGTGAATACAAATCATATCGCATATTAACATCATAATCAGGCACATGTTCTGAATTTTACAAGTATAATCTCAATCATAAGCTACTAGCATGGAACCCTAGTTATCACATAAGATCATAGCAAACAAAGCACCATGATTCATAAAAAAAAACTAGCAATAATAGAACACGAACCGTGATGCTCGGATAAGTTGATTAGATCGACGGGAAGGGCTTCGAGTAGGAGGGGGCTGCCGTCGGGTTTCCAAAAGAAGGGAGAGCTTTAGGGTTTGATGTGTGCTAAGTGTTTTTGTAACATATGAGGAATTAAACCCCACTACTAACTAAGTGTAGGTGAATAAGGGGAGTGGGCCGAACCCATCATTGGGCTGCCCTTATGGTCTCGGGTCCAAGCATAGTGTTTACGAGTGGGGGGTTTGGGCCGAGAGAAAGGTGTGCGGCCAGAAATAAAGTGCGCGGCCCATACATGATAACACGTAACATAATAAAACCCATAACATTCAATGCAATCATACACATCAACTAGTCACGTAATGCTCATACAAGTTTCAATAAGCACAAAGATAGGTTCTGGAATACGAGTTGTCACATAATTCGCTGAAACCTATAGCTCTGATACCAATCTGTCACACCCCGAAAATATCAGAGCTGGCATGACTGGACCGGTATCTTCATTGCATAGCGGAAGCAAATAAGCTAAGACTTCTAGAAAATGAACGCAGCTAAGTACTCGAAATCCGTGGGTTCTCCTATTCCAACCGTTCCATAGTTTTGAAAATGCAACCTTAGAAAGAACATGCGAAAAAGTCAATATAAAGTTGAGCGAGTTCATAGTTTGTTTTGAAAAGATTTAAAATAAATCTTTTTAATAACCGGTTTTAAAGTTGTTGAGAAAATATAGTAAAATCATTTTCTTGGCATGACATATAGAACTGTGAGTCTAGCCCACGAGAGTCTTTGTGCATTGCACGAGAGAGAGTGGGCCGAGCCCAAACGAACCTTTGTAAGCAGGATCAGCGCGTCCTCTTACTTAGGTATAATTTGAAAAACGTTACCAAAGTTTGCAAATCCATGTATTTGTGAGTTTACATCAAATGAATCTTAAAAACATTTGAAAGTTCAGTTTATAATAGGTATGTAATGCGTCTATGAACATGTTGATCATTAATGTGTAGCTAAGACATTAATATGTGTGCCGACATAGGAAGCACTCAACCCGGTAGACGATTTAAGTGTCGATTCACTTCGACAGGGACACAAAAGCACTCTAAGTGGCCGCACAAGGACCATGAGTGGGGCTCGCCCGTACCCGATAGATCTACCCCCTGTTCCGTGGTCCTTAAAAGGATTAATGGTGCCTAAGTTAGCGCCTATTCGCACGTGATCCAAGAATTCATTCCATAGCTTAATCATACCCTAGTTAATATGTATTTCAAAAGAAAAAAAGGGACATAAACCCATTGGGTTGTCTGGTTGTTCGTACGCAGAACAACCCAGTCCCGTTGTAGTAACTAGGACATTCCTGTCACTAGTCATGAAAATCATGCACGTTTGTGAAAATACGCGTTTGTTTTCTAAAACCGGTATGTTTAGTATAAACCTGTCGTAAACCATTCGAGTTCGTTGAAATTCATTTGCAATATGGTTTATAAATATGTGTTTTCGTTCATCGAAATAGTGTTTTCTTTTGCAAAAACTTGCATGTCTTTCCACCCCCGAAAACATTTATAAAAATGTAAAACAGTAAAAAGTGGGGGTTATGAACTCATCGAAATAGTGTTTTCTTTTGCAAAAACTTAGTTTCTGAGTGATGTAGGATATATATATATACATAAACGTAACTATATTAGCGAATTCGTGTTAGTCGTCGCGAATAGAAGGCGTAGGTGAATAGGGGTACGTATCCGAAATGTCGCATGTGGTGCGATAATATACCGTTGTAGTTTCGTAAGATGTAAACAAATAAACAAATATATATATATGTATTTGAATAGTTGGCGTTCGGAATAAATATAAAACATTATTTTTATTTTATAAAAGAATACGGACTAACTACGTTTGTAATAAATATAACGATTCTATTTATTTTGTAAAGTCGCGCGAATTAGCGACGCTTGAAATGAATATAAAAAATTGTATTCGTTCTATAAGTTATTCTAAATTGTTGAAAGAAATACAAATAATTATATTTACTATATAAGATTTCCGAATACTAAGCGTTTGAAATAAATATGAAAACTACATTTAATGCGTAAGAGAGTTTCAAGTCGCCGTTTGAAACACTTATAAACTTTATGATTATGTCACATAAGTGTCGGGTTTCGTTAACTTATAACTCATTTTGTAAATCGTATGACGTCGTCAAATAATTTATATATTTATATTTATTTTATATGAAGAACTCGAAATTTGATAAGGCGTCGTTTTTAGACCATAAATACATGTCGTGTTTCGGATTTTTACGAAAATCGAACAGAGTTTCCTCTGTTTTTGGAATAACCCCGACAACTCAAGTTGTCGTATTTTGTCAAAAAAAAAAAAAAACAAATCAACAATAATTCAATCGATTCAAACAATATATATAATAACTTTTTGACAAAATAAACCGTAAATAAACACTAAAAGTATCGGTCGAGCTCGGTTTCGCGTTTACCTATGTAAAATCTAACGTAAACCACTTCGTTACGCTAACTTTACCGGATCTTTCGTTGACTGTTGTTGACTGCGTTGACCGTCTGTTGACCCGAGTTGACCCGGGTGTTGACCTAGTCAACCGGGTTTGACCGAGTTGACCCGCAACACGAGTTGACCAGCTGACCAAACCCGTCATCTGGACCGAACATGAACCCAAACCAAACTTAAACACTTGAACCGAAGCCACATATATCTGATGTTGATAAATTATAACCCGAACCCAATTATGTAGTGAACTCGCTTAACCCCGAGCCTAACCGACCACCACCATTGATATTGCCGTAGACCCGTCACCAACCACCATCTCGTTACTACCCGAACCAAACTCAAAACAAACCCAACCTGATCCTCAATCTGTCGTGACCGAAGAAAATCACATCTTCAGCAACATCATCGTCATCAACATCACCGACTTCAACAGCAGATCATCATCGTCATAATCGTCAACATCAGCGGCAGTCGTCGAAAAACTGACGACGCCATCGCCGCTGTTCGACTCCACCGCCGCCGCCGTCGCAAGCGGCGGCGTTGCTCATTCGTCGAAAAACTGACGACGACGCCATCTCTCTCTCGTCTCTCTCTCTGACTCTCTCTCTCTCGTTCTAACTCGTCGCCGCCGCCACCGAGGTGTGGTGGTCGGCCCCACTGTTGTCGTCGGCTCCCTGTGGTTTGTCGGAGGTGCATAAGCGACCGGGGGGAGGAGGGCTGTGAGTGGTGTAACCTCGCCAGAAATCATGGGTCGCCGGAGCTCCGGCCGAACCCGGCTCCGATCGCTGTTTAGGGCAGAGAAAGAGGGAGAGATTGTAGGGTCTTTGGGTGTGCTTGAGTGGTGTTCTAGGGTTTCTTCAAGAAAGAATGCAGAGAAGGGAGGTGTCGGCTGATCAATGTTTGGGGAAATGAGGGTTTCACTTTGAAAAGTGATTTATATACTAGGGTTGGTAGGTGGGCTTGGGGATACTAGGGTTGGTAAGTGGGCTTGGGCCCCAAGCCCACAAGCCCGCTTCTCATGTTATACGTGGCCCGATACGTTTTTAGAGCCCGTTTTCGCAACCGAGATACATAAATTGTAGTAGGGTGGTGTTTTAGCATCAAAGGCCCTTAAATTTCCATCGTAAGTCGTTAATAGACGCGTTCGTTTGATTAGTAGCGTTAAATCTGGGAAAAGCCTCGTCCGTCGTTTTTCGATCTGATTTTCAACTACAAATATTAAAATTCGAAAACGAAGCCAAATATATCATAGTATATTAATATCGAGACAAAATTTGAGTCCGGTGCTTCAGTTTCATCGTTGATTGCCGGTGCGCTCTTGCAGTCGTGTTTTTCATCCACGTTTACGTTTTGTGATGTTTGGAAGCATGATAGTTTTGCAAAACAAAATTCATTAGTTTAAAGTATACGTATGAACTTCGTATTTGTCGGCATTGTCAGTAGTTTGTACGGTGTTAGTTCGTTATCGCTTAATATTCAGTAGATTTCACGAGAATCCTCATACGCGCACTACAACGTCCGATCAGCATTCCTAGGCATACCAAGTGCCTAATTAAGTCCATTCGTGCCTTAAACACTACTTATAATCTGCTTAAATGTTTGTTAATCGCGTAATTAGAAGCCGTTAATCACTGGTTGTCACAAACACAGCTAATGCACTCCCCTTCCAGATGAAAACCTTTGACGTGAACTCTAGTAACCAGATCGTTGTGCACCAAGTGATTCATTTTCCTCAGATGAATATGCCCCATCTTGTGGTGCCACAATCTCGATTCTTTCTCAGTTGCTCTGGACACAAAACAATGAGCCTGACCCGTGGTTGTAGTAGCTACACTCATGTCCAACACGTACAGATCATTAACTCTTTGTGCCCTCATGATAATCCATTCTTCAGGAATAACAAATCCTGGCTTCAAGATCAAACATTCTTTTTCAGTGAAGTGAGTAATGTACATCCTGTCACAAATCTGCGAGATGCTCAGCAGATTATTCTCCAGCTCAGCAATGTAGTTAACTCTCTCAAACGTCACGATCCCATTGGATAACGTTCCTTCACCAATAATCCTACCACTTGATTACCTGCGAATCCTACGTAACCTCCATTGATATTCTTCACATCATACAGCAACGCAGTCTTCCCTGTCATATGCCGAGAAGCTCCACTTTCCATAATCCATCTTGAAATAGATCTTGGAAGCTCCTGCATACATCACAAAATGATTTAACAACAATATACTTAACCATTTTCAAAAACATATCAATTAAAGATGCCGATTCATGCTTCGCAATACCAACTAGGAAGCTCTGGCAAGTCAGGTTTTCATTCTACGAAGAATATATCCACCCAAGCCTGACCAGCCTTGGGTGTAATCTTGTTGTTTTCAGCTTTCCCATTTTGTTTCTTAAAATTTTTGGCTTGAAGTGGTGGAAAGTTTTTATCATCCACAATTGGAACTAAATTCACCACCTTTTTCTCTTGTGAAGTTGAAGTTTGTCTCTCTGTTTTAGGCTTCCAAATCTGTTGAGTCGATGCAACCCGTTTATAAAATTTTTCATTTTTAGTTAGCACATTCTTTACGGGTTTAGTTTTGATTTTGGTGACTTGATTTTTCAAAATCTTTTTCTCAACAAACATTGGACCTTTTTCCCTTCACATCATCTTTCTTCTTTTGAGTCTTCACAACTTCAGTCTGAGGCTTCAAGTTGCTACACTTTCATGCAATATGTCCAACTTGATTACATCTGAAGCATGTTCGAGTATCAGCCACCCGACTTGTGACTTCAGACTGAGACTGTGAATCTCTTTTCTCAAAGAACTCTTCATTCGATTTCAAAAAAATCTTTTTCTCTTCATCAGACAGTGAACTCGAATTGTTCACAAACACTTTCTTCTCAACAAACTTCTTGTTCTGAACATTTCTCTTTTGATAACTCTTACCACCCTGATAACCACCCGACCAATTGTTTCGATTGTTGTTATAAAAACGTGGTGGAACAACAGGCTTCTTGTAGTAAGCTTTATCTTTTTCAAAATTCATTTGCCTTTTGGTTTGTTTTAGATTTTTCACTTCTGACAAATCAATTTCAACCATTTTAAACACATTTGTCAGCTTGGCAACATTTACATTCTCTAGAGGAAACTCCGAATCTGAATACAACTTATCAGATCCCTACATCTTGTACATGACAAGAGTAGGTTCATCATTTAAGTTGTTTTTGGACTTTGGTTTCGGAATGTATTTGTCCAAGAAACATTCATCATCTTCAACTGTATCACTTTCAGACATCAAAACACTTTCAGCTGTGCTTTTAACAATCCCTGTCTGAACACTATCATCAGATGATGAAGAAGAAAATGTAACATCAATTGAATTAGGAAGTTTAACTTCATTTTCTTCTTCAATTTCAACCAACCCAGATTGTTTTTCGAATAATTGTCAAGAACTGGTGGTGGAACTTGATGAAAACCCACCCCTGTTCCATCCGAAAAGACATCTTCGCCAGCTTTGTTTTTGCGTATGGGTTTTGGAACAATATGTTGCAAAACAAAGCTTGCGGAGTTGCAACTTTTAAGCTTCAACTGGATTCGCTCATTTTCGATTTCAGCTTCTTGAACTTTAAGCTTTAATTTTGCGATTTCATCCAGTTGTTGGTTGATTAATTCTTCTTTTATCCTAAGAACACTTTACAGATGAACATTTTCTTTATAAGTTTTACCATTTCTGTCATCATTATCTTTCATTGTACGTTTAAGCTTCTCAAATTTTTCAGTGATCTAACGATTTTTGAGAACTAACCTTTCATTTTCTTTCCTAACCTTTTCTTGGTCAATTTTATCATTTTCAATTTTGTTAGTTAATTCTCTTAATCGATCAGTTGAAGCTTTCACCCTTTTATCACGATCAAGGATTTGATCCTCAACGCTTCTGACTCTCGCAGTCAGATCATCAACCTTCTTACCGTTGAGATAAGTGACTGCACTACAAACTTTGCACTCCTTGATGCAATTTTTGCAGTCAACATCACCATTGACTTTCTTACCTGACTCAGTTGTTGTCTTGTTTGAACTGACCTGGCTTTTAGACTCAGAGCCGGATTTAGAGTCTACCTCAAGTGCTTTAGCAGCCAGCACTTTGTCAGCCATCTTTCCCAAATTTTCAGCATTCAACTCCTGTGTCGTGTCAATGATTCCAGTATTAACCTTCTTTGGCTTTTCTTCTTTCTTCTCCTCTTTCTTCTTCTCTTCTTTCACTTCTCCGCTTCCCCACCATTTTCTTTGCCAGTAATCATCATCTTCTTTCATTTCTTTGATTAAGGTTTCCAGATCAAGAGTATTAGGGTCAATAGCAATGTTTCCCTGGGGGTCAAGATAACATTCTCTGTCTGGATCCCATCTGTTTTCTCTTTTTGCTTCAAGATAGATACCAGATATTCTGATCATTTTGTTCTGAGATATCAGCTTTCTGTGACCATACTTCTGTTCTTCAGTTCTGTTGTCTTTCCATGGAACAGGTTCAGATTTTGCCATGAATGCATATCCAACCGCATCTTCCTCCAGTAACAACTCACTCCAGTCGAAACCTTCATCGTCATGAATCACCGCAAGAGCTCTAGATTTCTCTTTGTTATCTTCAATCTGTTTCATTCTTGGCTGTTCAGATTTATTCTGATGATAAATTGCCTTCTTGTAATAGTCTTCTCTGAACGGGTTTTCAGACTCATCAGCATACGCGTTTCGGCATTCACGCTTAAAGTGACCTTTCTGTTTGCACTTAAAGCGTGTCACTTTGGTCTTGTCAAAGCCTAACTTGGTAGAAGGTCCACCAATTGACTTTCTCCCGGTTATTTCCATGAAACGCTGTGCCCGTCGAACTGCACTGGCCATGCACCACCTTATGTCGATTAATTCCATCTCTTCAGGATCTATTTGATCATAGTCTTCCTTTGTCAGGTTGGTGTTGCCAATCTTCCCTGCCACAAGACTCTCATTTGATTCTAGCACCGACGCTAAGAAAACCATCTGCTGTTTTGCCGACTCTTCACTGAAATTTTGAGCGTTCTTTAAGTCTACAGCGATGTTGCAATGAAATAAGTTCTTTGCATCAGACTGGTTTGACTGTGACGAAGAACCATTGTGAAATCCACTGCTTTGACTTTCTTTGTTTGAAGTATTGGAACTCTTTGCAGAAAATGATGTCTTGGGAGATGTGTTCTTTGGCATCATGCTCTTTGGATAATATAAATCCAAGTTCTGCTGGTAAGATGAGTGATTGACTTTGTACGTTTTCCTTTACTACAGCTCGTGACTCTCTAGTCTCTCAATCAGCAAATCCACTGTAAGCTGATCAGACTTGATCGTATTCTTCAACATTAAGGCATAGTATTGCCAATCCATCTCATCTGGTAATGAATCAAACAACTTGTCGACTAACTCTTCTCGAGAATAGAAAATTTCATGTCTCGCCAGTTCCAGCTTCAGGTGCTCAAACCTCTCAATCATTTTACAAACTGATTCATTCTTTAAACACCCAAACAAATCAAACTCTTTTCTAAGTAATTTCTTTTTGTTTTTCACTATTTCTGCACTTCCTAAACATTTGTTTCTCAACTTATCCCAGAGATCTTTAGCGCCAGTGTATTCGATCAAAGATATTATATCTTCTCGAGCAGATTGAAACAGCAACGCAACACATTTTTGCTCAGCAACAAACAACTCTACCTCATCAGGTGATGTTAAGCTTTCACCATCTTTGCCTCCATCATTGTATCCGTTCTTTAGACTCTTCCAGCTAAGATAAGCAAAGGCCCTCAACCAATCTTCGAACTTCTTGGCCCACCGACTGTACTCCTCGATAGCTGTCAACTTCGGAGGTTTGTTATAGGTTCCAAAAGCACTTTCAACTTCTAAAGCATCCTATAACTTTTTCTTTGCATTTTGTGTGTTCTCATTGGTGTTGCTAGAAGAAGTATCGTCTCCAGAATTTCCAGCAAAAGCATACATGTCGCTAAACGGATTCATGAATAGATCGTCCATCTTGTACGTAACTGAAAAATCAGCAGACACTTAGGAAATTTTTGAAATTTTGAAAAACAGCTAATTCGAGCGAAATCAGCTTTGGAGCGAAATCAACAATCAATGCTCAAGCGAAATCAGATTTAGTCTGATTTCGAGCGGAATATGAATGAACTCTGATTTCGAGCGAAATCAGATTATGACTTGTTTTCGAGCGAAATCAAAAGTTAATCTCAAGCAGAATCTAATTTTTGTGTCTTTACAAGCGAAATCACCGAAGAATCTTTTCAAGCGGAATCAAGTTTTTAGGTCATTTTTACCATTTTTACTCCGAATTTTAACCTGATTCTTTCTAGGGTTTGTTAATACTATGTTTTACACGATATATTCGAAATTCAGGCCATTTCAACCGCTGAAACTTGTTCAAATCAGAAAAGTATGAGAAGAAGAGAGTAGAAATGAGAAAATCTGGTAGAATCAAGCTGTAATGGTATGAACTCCTCGTCCTGAGCTCTGATACCACTTGTTGGCCCGTGTTGTGACCCTAAACAGTCAGTAAAAGGTAGTTCATCTTCGTTTACAGAGGCGGAATCAAAGTAAACAAAGTCACACAAATTTATCCTTTCAATTTCCTTTCTATTAATGCTTTCTGAGTAAATTTTGACAGCAATTCGACACCAACAGAATGACCAGATTCCGCTCCAATGTTTTTAAAATGAGATCATACACCACATATATATACTAGTTCTGATTCCGCTTGAAACTACATGTTCAGTTCAAGCGGAACCCCTGTGATCACTCGAGTGGAATCATAACCTTGACATCTGGAGCGGAATCACCTATTTTATAGTCTCAAGCGGAATATCAAGACTAACTGATTTCGCTTGAAGTGGACATGCCCACTTTCAGGCGGAATCACCTGCTAAGAACCTAATCTTGATTTCCGTGCACTATTCAAACCTATCTAGACCTAAGACTCGATTAAGACGTAGTAAACAGACATTCAGTGCACCAACATTAGTTATAGTATTCATTTCGTAAATCAAATGTTTGCTTTGTAAACTATGCATCGTATTAGTTCGTATCGCGGTCTCCCAGACATGTTTGCGAAGATTAGTGGGGGTTTCCCATGTGTTCTAGACTAGTTGTATCTGTATTCGTATCGCGGCCTCCCAGACATGTTTTCGAAGATTAGTATTCGTATCGTGGCCTCCCAGACATGTTTGCGAAGATTAGTATTCGTATCGCGGCCACCCAGACATGTTTGCGAAGATTATTGGAGGCTTCCCATGTGTTACTAGTCTAGTTGTATCTATAGGTGTCCTTCCCCGAACGAGGACAGTGGTACGTATTCTAGTAGCGATGAAAGTACGAGTAATCATTCAATCCCATTCCCAACCCACCGGGAATCCCATGCCTTGGTAAGAGTGTGAACTCACCTTGGTTTGCTCGGTATGCTAAACTATGCTCACAAGTAATCAATCAAGTCCTATATCATGCACGTATTCTCAATCAGTTCAAGTTCGTAAAGTTTCGTATGCAATCTATGACACAAAGTGTGCTTGGCAGTTAACATCATGTATCACGTAAGTAGTAAGTCAAAATGATGCAATTCGTACAATCTAATGTAGTTACCCAATAACACACTTTAACAGGGTTAGCAAGTTTAACTGGATTAACATATACCAACAAGGTTACACAGTTAACAAAGTTAACATCTAACAGAACTAGTAAACTAACTGTGTTACGTGCTTAACTTAACTGAGTTGAATAGTTTAACATAGTTAACATGTTTAACTGAATTAACAACTAACAGAGTTAACAACTAAAAGAGTTAATAACTAACAGTACTAGTGTGACAAACATTGGACGAAATCACATGCATGGCGAAAACACCCATTGGCGAAAACACACGGGCGATGAAAACCCTTTACACGAAATCTCTTTGGACGAAAACCCTTTGGTTTTCGTCGGGCCTAAGTTGTGACGAAAACACAAGTGTTTTCGTGTGAACCTTTTGTTTTCATGGTTCCTGTGTTTTCGTGAGAAGATGTTTCAGTTAAACACAATCATCCTAATCATATCATCATCAACAGCCGTTACAATAACATAGCAACCCTAGTCTCATCTAACAGTTATATACTACCACAACCTTAGATCACGCTAACAGTTTCAATGACTATGACAAGAATCGTTCAATCGGATTAACTAAGACAATTAGATAAACTCCACAATCATCCATACGATCCGAACCGTCATCCAAGTATCATGTACATAGAATCATCATTCAGCTCAAAAATCAACATACATACCTAGTATCCAGTTGATTAATATATATTTGATGTAATCGAATACTAACATCATGTTAATATGCTTTCGGGTCCTGATCACATTAATATCAATCCAGATAAATCTTTCAATCATATAAATTCTCAAACCCTAGGTCAACACCAATTTACGTATATAAAATAAATATAGCTGATCATGTCATGCATAACTAAATCAAAATCATCAAAACATCCATTCAGAATTAAGTTACATTAGATGTGACAAAACACTAACCGAACAATGAATGATCGCACGAAGAGGATCTGATTTCGAACAAGGTGAAGGCAGCCGTCAGGTTCAAAGGGTAGAGAGAGACCTTGTGAGGTGATTAGGGTTTGCCGACTAAAACTTTTGCATAAAGGTTGAAAACAATATAAAACTGATCCACTACTGGGCCTAAAGCCCATTTTGATTTCGCTGGCCATTGTTTGGACGAAAACACTCTAGTGTTTTCGGCTAAGTGTGATTTCATGGGGTAAGGTATTCGGCCAGTGTGATTTCATGATTTAATTATACTAATCATAATATTAATACAAGATATGTATACCCATACACACATAATATACACACCACAAATCTACAAACAACGCGTATATTGCATATCACAAATTACAACGACACACTATGCAAATAAGTATTAAGTCGGGTAAAGACCTTGAAAACTCGGGTTGTCACATTATCCCCAACTTGAAAGAAATTTCGTCCCGAAATTTAGCACGTGGTTACTGAGGAAGCTAGTTGTGTTGTGTTGTTTCCTGATTTTTCATGGGGTGTCACAAGTAAAATGAGAAAAGTATAAATAGAGGTCATTTCGCACGAAATGGAAAGGTGTCCATTTCGTACGAAATGCATCTGGCCATCTCGCATGAGCCTATTTCATGCGAAATGGATGCTCTATAAATAGTAGCCTTGTTCATTTCATTTAAAAACTTTCTGATTCCGGTACCGAGGTGCTGCCGAAGTGTCTCCAGGCTGTAAAACGTTGTTATATCAATAAACAAGACAATTAGAGTGTATATCAAGCTGATTCAAAGTCGATACGTTTGTTTCCGCCTCTCGTATTGATTAGAACTCTTTTGAACGACTCGTTTTGGTCGTGCAAGCGATCCTACAACGGCTTTGGTTATTGCTTGTGAAGGGTGTGGCGGCCCGCATGAAAACTAGAGTTGTATGAAAGATTTACAAAATCAAACGGAAGTGATAAATTACCTAAATCACCAGCCACGACCAAAGGGAGCCCCAAGTAACTCTTTTACTCCCGAGTGGAGAAATCACCCAAACTTTAGTTGGAGGGAATCGGGGGTTAATAACCAACAAAATCAAAATCAACGATCTAACTTTCAACAACAACCCCGGAATGCGCCACAAGGCTTCCAATCCCAACAAGGAGGAAGAGAAAGACTTGAGGATCTAATCATTCGTCTTTTCTCTGAATCCAAAAAAAGGTATGCGAAGAGGTTCCTATTGTCACACCCCGACCACGTAAAACAACAAATCGTGGCGGAAACGTCAGGGAGTGTTGTAATAGAATTATTTTTATACAACCATGGATACAAAAAGTTTTGTTTTATTGAATTGTTAAGTAATTTACATTGTTTTAAAACCAAATAAACATGATTACACATTGACTATCATTGTTATTATGTCACTAAGGCATCATCCAGATCCTATGTGACTCATGCATCCTAGCAATCAACATCATGAACAACACCTGAAACATATGTAAAAACAAAGTTAGCAAAGATATGCTGGCGAGCACATAGGTTTTATGAGAGTATTGGATTCATGGCTTGTTTACATGTTGCATTACCATATTAAAAACCTTGTTTTGAAAAGTGTGATATTGCAACATAATTACCCAACTCAAATTAAGCGGGTTATAATTAATAAAATCTTGTAGCCATGATTCTTAACCCCAAAAACATTTGTTTTAGTAAACCAACTCGTAAAACATCTCATGAAAACTAGTTAATAAAACCCGTATGGTTTATATCATTTAGAAAACATCGTTGTGTGACATCGTTTCAAAATTGTTTGCCTAAGTAAACTAAATAATGATACGGAATGTAATATGATAAAAACACTTATATATAAGAAGTACCAGCGGCGTATCTACCATGCTTTTATCATGTTACACCCATCCCATTATCTAATCACAACCCTAAACCAATCGTTCAATCAAATCGTTTATCTCGTTTAAATCGTTTCAAATCATTTAACTCGCTCCAAAATCGCTTAACTCATTTTAATTGTGAAAACTACTTTTAGTCGTCTCGCTAATAACATCCAAACCTTCGTGACTCGACTATCTCGCTTCTCGTATTAACAAACCACCAAAGGGTAAGTTAACTATCACAGATTCAGTCGTTACCCACAACCCCCACACATAACCATGGGTGCTGTCTGATAACGGGATTTATCAAATCCTATGGTACCATATCCTAATACTGGTCGGCTTGATCAATGCTAATGAATGTCATTCGTTATGTAATTACAACCAACAAGTTTGTTCACTTTATCGAAATCGTTATTAATTTAATATAAACCATTTTAATCGCTTTTGAAACCATCGTTTAAACCTCGAAATTGTTTAACACATATGAATCACCCCAAAACAATCGAAAACAGTAAAATAGGGGAACTATGTACTCACATGAAGTGCAAAGTATCCTCAATCAAAAGAACTTCAATAACTCAAGTAAACCAAAGAAATCAAGCAGCACCTAGTAATCGAATCACTAGTCAAACAATCGACACCTAAATCAGAAGATCAGACAGAATGAGGTCTTGTAAACCAAATGAGTGTTGGAACACATGTGATATGGTTTAATAAAACCTACATTCTAAATCGGAACCTATTCTGAGTGCTTTCGACCCATTGCGACCCATTAAGGTTGCTTACGCTACTTTAACGCGTCGTTCGCGCAAACACGCGTTCGAGACGTCTAACTAGTCCTATGACAAGTATTATATGCCTAAACATGTTCAAATATGCTGCATAATCAGTTTAGATGACAAAAGTTAGGTTACATATGCTTAAAATTCAATTATGCATGAAAATGGTATTTTGGTCATTTACCTAAGGCATATAAACTACCTATCATACAACTACTTAAACCTAAGTGACCATAAGGTATAACCTCGGAAGGTTATTCCCTATACAACTATGGTCACTAAACATGCTTGGTCGGATCCTAATGATCGACTATACGGGTCTAGTTCGAAAGTCTAAGCGTTAGTTTAGACCGCTTGACTTACGACTCTAAACAAGCACTAAACTAAAAGTGACGAGCTAAACATGTTAAAACATGTTTAGTTAAGTTAGAAAACAGGTTTTGATATCAAAACAAAGTGTTTTGATACCCAAGGGTAGTTTGGTTACAAAATACGCATGAATACGCATTTTGACCGAAACTACGACTCGTCACTACGCCTAGTCAACGTGGTAATCAGTAGGTATAGTCACACGGTACTATAACCATCGTGATTACGTTCACGTTGCAAAGTTCAAACAAGCTTTGTGTTGACCATAACCTGGTCAAAGCAGAAAGTCAAACGCTGTTTGACTTTCATGCTTGAAATACAAGAACAAGCATGAAGGAGACTTACAAAGGGTCCAAGCAAGGATGTTTTGATTCAAAATTACTTAGGTATGAGGTGTTAAACCTCAGCTTAGAGCAGAAATTGAATCAAAGTGTGAAGAAATGAGCAAGAGGGCCTTGCGATTTATAGGAATAAAGGTTCAATAGGATCATTACACATGTTTAACAATTGATCAAGGCCATACAAGTGTTGGAGCCTGATTTGTGAGCTTGAAAAACAATCAAACATGCCCACAAGATTGAAAACAAGCAAGGGAAACCATGTACAAGCAGTTGGGGTTTGTAAAAATGGTTTTTACTGAGCTGGGGAGGGCTTACAGACCGTAATCAACCCCATACGGTCCGTAAGGACCCTTGTTGCTGGCAGGAACTTCGTAAACTTGGCAGAACAGGCCCCTGTGTCTCCAAACTTGATTTTTGATGCGTTTTGGCACGTTTAAGCCCCGTTAATCCCATTTCAAAGTTTTAAAATGAATTTAAAGTATAGGGAACTTAAAATGTGCTCAAAAATATCTCGGATGATGGCTCGTTTGGTCGTACGGTTGCGTTGTTCGGTTAATTACGACGGAAGTCGTAACGAACGCAAAAACGATCCAAATTAAGCGACGAATGAAGTTTTATCATGCCAATCACTAAAATAACATATTTTAATGATTACATAAATTTTTGGATGTCCGGTTATATTCAGAACGTAAGATATGCCCGAAAATGCAAACTTATGCACTTTTTGACGCTTTTAGTCCCTATTGATCAATAAAGTTTACTTCAGCATACCGAACCCCTCAAAGCCTATTTCTAAGCTATGTAAAGGATATTTAGGGTATGTTTAACTTATGATCAAGTTATGGAATGTTCGTTACTATACAATTCGGTATAGTTTCACAGTTTGACACAAATAGTCCCTACGATCGAACAAACTTGATTTTGACACACCAAACCATCCAAAACTTATTTCTAAGTTATGTGAAGGTTATTTAAGGTATGTTAAGCCTATTTCACTATTCTGGAGTGTTTGTTGCGTTAAACTAACTGTGTTTACACACCAGTTTGCGTATAACCTTCGAGAAAGCGATTCAAAGCTTGAAATCGAACTCGAATCAAATCATAAATCATCAAACATAAATACACACATAATAACACCAAAACACACGTAATAACACCAAAACACATTGTTTTATTGATAATTAACATTTTTTTACATTATACATCGATTACAGAACACAGTTGTCACAGTCTCCCCTACTTTAGGAAATTTCATCCCGAAATTTTAACTAGAGGAAACTTGTGAAAGCAAATGCGGATATTTCCCCATCATTTAGTCCTCACATTCCCAAGTAAACTCTGGGCCACATTTGGACTCCCATCGAACCTTGACCAATCGAATCCGTTTGTTCTTCAACTGTTTGACTGCACGGTCCATTATCTCCACAGGTTTCTCGACAAAGTGCAACGTTTCATCAACTTGAATTTCGTCGAGTGGAATGTGAAGATCAGCATCAGCTAAACACTTTCACAAATTGGACACGTGAAAAGTCAAATGAATATTTCCAAGCTCTGGAGGTAGCTCTAGTCGATAGGCAACCATCCCAATTCTTTCCACAATCTTAAATGGTCCAACATATCGAGGTGCAAGTTTTCCTTTCTTTCCAAATCTCACCACTGCCTTCTAAGGCGACACCTTGAATAGGACACGGTCTCCGACTTGAAATTCTAAGTGTTTGCATCGCATATCCGCATAACTCTTCTGACGGCTTCTAGCTGTCACAAGATTATCGTGAATTTTCTTGATTTTGTCTGTTGTTTCCAGAATGAGCTCAGGTCCAGTAAGTTGAGCTTCACCGATCTCATTCCAACAGACAGGTGAACGACATTTTCGACCGTAGAGAGCTTCGAATGGTGCCATATTGATACTAGCATGATAACTATTGTTGTAAGAGAACTCGATCAATGGAAGACGAGAATCCCAATTACCACCAAAGTCTATCACGCATGCTCTAAGCATATCCTCCAAAGTTTGAATCGTCCTCTCAGATTTTCCATCTATTTTGGGATGATAAGCAGTGCTTAGATTCAGTTGGGTTCCCATAGTAGATTGCATGGTCTTCTAGAAATGAGATGAAAATCGAGCATCACAATCAGAAATGATATCCAAAGGAACACCATGTCGAGATACAATCTCATCAACATAAATCTTTGCAAGTTTATCAGTAGATAGATCCTTGCGAATCGGAATAAAATGAGCTGACTTCGTTAATCGATCGATAACAACCCAGATAGCATCATGACCTTTAAAAGTACGCGGTAATTTAGTGATGAGATCCATAGCAATGTTCTCCCACTTCTAAACCAGTATTTTTGGTTGTACAAGCAAACCAGATGGTCATTGATGTTTAGCCTTGACTTTGTGACAAGTTAGGCATTTCGATACATACAAGGCAATATCCTTCTTCATACAAGGCCACCAATACTAGGTACGAAGATCCTTGTACATTTTGTCAGCACCAGGATGGATAGAATATCGAGACTTGTGAGATTCGTCCATTACCAAGGTGCGAAGATCGTCTTGTTTTGGAATCCACAAACGATCCTTGAAATAGAGTAAACCATCGCCTTTCGCTTCGAGTTTAAGCTCAAGTTGACATGGTAATTCCTTACCTATCAAATTTTGTGAAACACAAAATTGCTGAGCTTGAAGGACACGAGTTTGGATATCAGATAGAGTTCGAATAGAATAAAGCTTTATTCGCTCCTTTCGACTAAGCGCATCGGCTACGACATTCGCCTTACCAGGATGGTAGCGAATCTCGCAATCGTAATCGCTCAAGAGCTCAACCCAACGTCGTTGCCTCAGGTTTAACTCCTTCTGATTGAGAATATGCTGGAGACTTTTGTGGTCTGTGAAAACCACACACTTCATGCCATAAAGATAGTGTCTCCATATTTTTAGGGCAAAACCCACAGCTCCCAACTCAAGATCATGAGTTGTGTAGTTCTTCTCGTGAACTTTCAGTTGTCTAGATGCATATGCTATTACTTTACCTCGTTGCATGAGAGCACAACCAAGGCCTAAGTTGGACGCATCACAATAGACAACGAAATCATCGTTTTTCTATCGGGCAAAGACAAAACAGGAGCATCGCAGAGTTTCTGTTTCAGCGTTTGGAACGCTTCTTCTTGTTTGGGTCCCCACTCAAAAGGCTTATTCTTCTGAGTCAAAGCTGTCACACCCCTTTCTGTGGTGGAAGCACGAGGTGTGATCATGAAAGGTTCTCATTGCATACGATAGGTAAACATACTACATGCTCATAAAAAGAACTTCAAATGCCAAACATTACAATACTGAAATCATAGTTTTACACAAGACGGCATATTGTCTAAAAAGTTTACAACTTTATTGAATGATAAACATATACGACATCCACGAGCATGAGTGAGACCGTGCGCACATCCATCTTAGTTACCTGAAATACATGTGAGTTTTCGGAAAAACGTCAACATATTGTTGGTGTGAATTCATGCAGTTTTTGTAATGAACGTTGGAATACTTTGTATGAAAACATGGTATGTATTTCGTATAAATCAAGTATTTATGTATCTCATGTAAGTCAAGTATATCTGTATCTTGTACAACTCAAGTATTCTTGTATAAATCAAGTAATCTTGTATGTATTAAGGTTGTTAATGGGTTGCAAGGCCATTAACAAGTGACACGACATAGGAAGCAACCAAACCTTAGACAATTTTTCTAGTTGGCATATTCTGATACACAAAAGCACTGCTTGGTACTCGTTCTCACCAAGAGTGTGGCTGTCCGACACCCGTTAGATCTAACCTTTTGTTCTGCGGTCTAGGTATATTGTTGATTAATGGTGCTTATGGTACCCTATTCGTGACACGATTTCTCGTATCATGTAGCATTTCTTGTATCATTTCTTGGTACTAGTTTTCACCAAGATTGGTTCTTGTTTTTGTACACATCATACCATTTTGTAAACATTGAAATATTTGTAACATGTATTTCACCCCCGAAGTTATAAAACTGAAAACAGTTAAAAGAAAAGGGGGAGCATGAACTCACAACTTTGCGTTCCTACGTCGTAAACTTCACCGGATTTGCTTATCTAGCGTCGTGACCTAAACGTGTTTTATTAACGTTAGTCACTATACTTGCATTGCACAAGTACAAGTCACTATCGTTTGTATATGTGTTCTTGTGTTAAAAATAATTTATATTTTTAACTATGTGTCTTACTTATATAATTTTCTCAAAAATAAATATAAGTATCTTGTATTTTTCACCCGAATTATATATCTTGTATGTTGTACGTGTATTTTTGTATTTTTCACTTCTTACGAGTATTTAGTGTATTTTCAAGTCCTAATACACTATTACATGTAATACATACTACATACACTTAGCACAAAATTTTGTGATCAATAAATATATATATTTTTCTCAAAAATATACATACTTATTATCAATTTTATTCTTGAAGAAAACATCATTTCTTTACTTGGAGTTTACAAAAATTAGGGAAACCTTGGTAAATGTTTTTAGATAAATTTTTAGGGAATAAGTTTCTCAAAAACTTATATTTTTCTAAGTGTCAAAATTTTATAGAAATTTTGACAGAGTTTCCCCTAAAAATGGAGGTTTCCCATGTTTTCAAAACATGTTTTTATTTTCTTTTAAAATCATCATCAACACCAACAACTCTTCTTTACACAATTTTTACATCACCAAGAGAAAAAATATATACGTTACACACTAATCATGAACTTGATATATCCCGAAAACGCGTAGTAACTTGATAAAGCTCTTAATGGACTTAGTTACCTTCCAAAGTATAATTATCTCTTTAAAAATCACCTTCTTACAAAAGTTTAGTGTTTACAACTTGTAAATATTTTTTTCAAAAATAAAACTCTTGAACTCTTCTAGTAAATAAAATATTCTCATACTTGTCTTATTTCTAAAAATGGTGTAAGTGTTTGTAATAGTCATGATTTTCCAAAAATCAATTCTCTAACTTGGTTTATTTACAAAAATCCTTTGAAACTTTTGGATTTACAAAATCATCAACTCACTTGTTCAATTATATTTCATGAAAAATCATTTTTATCAAGTTCATATTTAACTAGAAGGTGGTCATTTTATGTAACACATAACCACTTTCTAATCTTGTTAAATCATAATTCTAACTATTATTTAACAAGATCCATATGGTGATTAACATCACACAATCAAGAATCATCATAAAATTAACAACATATTCACTACAACATCATACTAGTAACATTTCATCTTCATGTAACTTCTATGTTCAAGCTTCATGTTCATATTTTTAGTTCTTGTTTCTTTAGTGTTATGAACATAACCATCATACTACAACTTTTAACTATGAAACAAGATGAACAAGAGTGTAACAAGGACTTACTACTAGCACAAAGGCTAGGAATGATTCTAGTGAAGAAGATGATGAAGAATGATGATGAAAAAGCAAGAAACAAGGTCCTTTGAAGCTCCACAAGTTGCAAGCTTCCTTGTATCAACCTTTAAGCTTGAATGGGACTTGAAACTTGGATGAAAATGGTGAATTGGTGGTGGTGATGGGGGCGGTTTGTCACACCCCTTTCTACGGCGGAAGCACGAGGTGTGATCATGAAAGGTTCTCATTGCATACAAAGAGTAAACATACTACATGCTCAAAAATAACTTCAAATATTACATTACCAAAAACATATGTCAAGTGTTTACAACACTAGATAACATATTGTCTTAAAAGTCACGACTTTATTTAAAGATAAACAAAGCGACATCCACGAGCATGAGTAAGACCACGCGCACATCCATCCTAGTTACCTGAAATACATGTGAGTTTTGGAAAAACGTCAACATAATGTTGGTGTGAATTCATGCAGTTTTGTATTTCATGTTTGTATACTTTGTATGAAAACATAGTTTGTGAGTAAATCAAGTTTTCATATATAAATTCAGTTTCATGTGTACACCACATACACATGTATAATTCAATTTCTTCTTGAGTACCCCACGTACTCAAGTATAATTCTCATTTTCTTGAGTACCCCACGTACTTCAAGTATAATTCAATCTTCTTGAGTACCCCACGTACTTCAAGTTATATATCAATTTTAGTATGGTATGAAATTTATGTAAATACAGTATTTCTGTAAATATCAGATTGTTAATGGGTTGCAAAGCCATTAACATGTGGCACGACATAGGATGTCACCAAACCTAAGGCATTTAATTGGTATATTCTGAGACACAAAAGCACTACTCGATTCTCGCCCCCACCGAGAGTGTGGCTGCCAGGCACCCGTTAGATCTAACCTTTTGTTCTGTGGTCTAGGTATATTGTTGATTAATGGTGCTTCTGTACCCTATTCGTGACACTATTTCTCATAACGCATCCTACTTGGTTCTCGTCCTCACCAAGCGCGTTTATCATTTCTCATAGCGCCTCATACTTGGTTCTCGTTCTCACCAAGTGCGCTTCTCATATTCTTATATTTCGTCACACTTGGTTCTCGTTCTCACCAAGTGTACTTCTTGTATTCTTATATTTCTTCACACTTGGTTCTCGTTCTCACCAAGTGTACTTCTTGTATTTATATCATACCAATTATAAATTTTGTACATTTGTACATGTATTTCACCCCCGAAGTTATAAAAACTGAAAACAGTTAAAGAGAAAAGGGGGAGCATGAACTCACAACTTTGCGTTCCTTGCGTCGTAAACTTCACCGGATTTGCTTAATTAACGTCGTAACCTATACGCGTTTTCTTAACGTTAGTCACTAGACTTGCGTCGCACAAGTACAGTCACTCTCTTTTGTGTATATACTCTTGTGTTAAAAATATTCTATATTTTTAACTACGTATCTTACTTGTATTATTTTCTCTAAAATTAATATAAGTATCTCGTGTTTTGCACTTTGCACCCGAATTATGTATCTTGTTTGTTGTATGTGTATTTTTATGTTTATACTCCTCATGAGTATTTAGTGTATTTTTAATTCTTAATACACTAGCACGTATAACACATACTTTATACACTTAGCACAAAAGTTGGTGATAAAATAATATATATTTCTCTCTCAAAAATATACATACTTATATCCATTTTTATTCTTGAAGAAATCCTCGTTTCTTATCACCAAAAATTAGGGAAACCTTGGTAATATTTTTAAGCACATTTTTAGGGAATAAGTTTCTTAAAAACTTATATTTTCTAAGTGTCAAAATTTATAAAAATTTTGACAGAGTTTCCCCTAAAAATGGAGGTTTCCCATGTTTTCAAAACATGTGTTTATTTTCTTTTAAATCGTCATCAATCATCAACAACAATTATCAACGATAATCATCAACAATAATCACTAATTTCTCCATTTCATGAACTTGAATATTTACAAAAATGTGTAGTAACTTACTAGCACAAGGCTAGGGAAGAAAAATGATGAAAGTTGAGTGGGTAAAAGCAAACGGTAGAGGTTCTTCAACTTCCGAAAGCTCCTAGCTTCATTAATGACCTTCTTACACCTTAATATCACCTTGGAATAGGAGATGGAAGCTTGAAAAGGATGGTGGTGTGGTGGATGTTCTTGGCCGTGAGTTAGAGGGAGAGATGAGAGAGTTTTTGGTGTTGTTGAATGAAGATGATGAAGTGTGTCTAGTGGTTTATGAGCTTATATCCAACAATTGTTTTACCCATTAGGTTTCATGTCTTCTAAGTACAAGACACAATCACATAAAAAATCCAATAAAATCTTGAATTAGGCATGTGGGCCGATTTGTTTAGGATATGGGGAGGGGGTCTGAATGTAAGTATTAACCACATAGTTAGTTCATCATTCCAATCTAAGTGTAAGGTTACAAGTATTAGTTATTAGGTAATTTAGTGGGTGTTAGGGTGTTCGGGGACCCTAACTAGCTTAGAAAAATAAAAACAATGCTTCTAGCATTATTTTGGTGTTCCGGGTATTATCCGGTTGTTCGGTTAGACACTGGTTCGTTAAAGTGCTAAATCACACTTTTTAGTGTCTTTTAAGTACCTTTTTGTATCCTTTCAATTCCCAACACTTAGGGAAATATTCTGGATGATAAAACGACATTTCTGCATAACATTCATATGTTTAAATGCTGATTTATTGCTGAATTATATAAATTCTGCACTTAAAGTGCGTTTCGGGTGCTTTTTAGTGCTTATTTTTGCTTTCGTATTGCATGTATATTAAACCCGTGTATGTACTCTTGGGTTTTAATGCATTATTGTTGTCAAACCTACACCTAGGCCTCAATTATAATGTCTGACTGTTTTCTGCAGTTCTGTTGACACAGTGTGTCTTACCGGTGAGTTTACTATTATTTTTGACGCAACGCTCTTGTTTATGCATAAAGCAATATTTTGTAGTATGCAACGTGCATGAATTCACTTGTTTAATCATGTGTTCAGACATTGCTGACAATTAAACACATAATTGCAATCATTAAATAATGATTAAAGTGTACGGAAATTACCGGTTTGTGCCAGTTGTCACAGTCTCCCCCCGTTAAAAGAATTTCGTCCCGAAATTCAGGCTGAACTCACTCTCGCTAGAGTCTTCTTGAATAGGTGGGGATACTTTTTCTTGAACTGGTCTTCACGTTCCCATGTGTACTCGGGTCCGTGCTTAGAGCTCCAACGTACTTTGACAAGCTTCACACTGCTCCTCCTGGTCTTGTTGACTTTCCAGTCGGTAACCTCAACGGGTTGCTCTGTAAATCGGAGGGCTTCATCAATATGCACTTCATCCATCGGGATGGTCACGTTTTCTTGTGTTGGACTCTTCTTCAGGTTGGATACATGAAACGTATCATGTACTCCATTAAGTTCTTCCGGTAACTCCAACTTGTATGCCACGGTACCAATTCTCCTCAAAATTCTGAATGGTCCGAGGTATCGTGGATTCAGCTTTCCACACTTTCCAAACCTGACTACGCCCTTCCATGGTGAGACTTTTAACAACACTTTGTCTCCCACCTTAAATTCTACCGATTTTCTATTCGGATCAGCGTAGCTCTTTTGTCGCTCTCGAGCCGCCTTAATGCGCTCTCGGATCTGCGCAATCTTGTTGGTTGTCTCTTGTACAAGTTCAGGACCAACCATACGCTTATCTCCAACGTCTGCCCAACATAAGGGCGATCGGCATTTGCGGCCATACAGAGCTTCGAACGGCGCGGCTTTTATGCTCGTATGATAACTGTTATTGTAGGAAAACTCAACTAAAGGTAGATGAGTATCCCAGCTGCCGCCTAGATCCATGACACATGCGCGAAGCATATCTTCTAATGTTTGTATAGTCCGTTCGCTCTGGCCGTCTGTTTGCGGATGGAATGCCGTGCTCAGATCTAACTGAGATCCAAAGGCCTCCTGAAATGATTGCCAGATTCTTGAGACAAAGCGTCCATCTCTGTCTGAAATGATTGAGATTGGCACTCCATGACGTGCCACAATTTCTCTTAAGTATATCTCTGCAAGCTTTCCAGTGCTATCCTTTTCTCGGATTGGTAGGAAATGTGCAGACTTCGTCGATCGATCAACGATTACCCATATCATATCGTGCCCTCTCGGGGTCCTGGGTAATTTCGTTATGAAGTCCATCGAGATTTGTTCCCACTTCCACACGGGAATCTCTGGTTGTTGTAGTAGGCCGGACGGTTTCTGATATTCTGCCTTAACCTTGGCACAGGTTAGGCATTTTCCAACATAAACAGCAACGTCGCTTTTGAGTCTCGGCCACCAATAGTATTCTTTCAAGTCTTGATACATTTTGTCCGATCCTGGATGGATCGAATATCTCGATTTGTGGGCTTCATTAAGGATGACTTCTCGTATGCCACCATAGAGTGGAACCCAAATACGCTTCTTGAAGTATAAGGCTCCCTCTTCGTTTGGCACCATGTATTTCAGCATACCCCGTAGGTATTCAGCTTTACGGTTCTCTTCTTTAAGAGCTTCTTGTTGTGCATCTCGAATGCGTGCAGTGAGGTTCGTTCGAATCGTCATTTCCAATGCTCGAACCCTTAGGGTCTTAACCCTTTCTTTTCGGCTCAACGCGTCTGCTACAACGTTCGCCTTTCCAGGATGGTACTTAATCTCACAGTCATAATCATTCAGCAGCTCGACCCAACGTCGCTGGCGCATATTCAATTCCTTCTGATCAAATATGTGTTGTAAGCTTTTGTGATCTGTGAAGATTGTACATCGAGTACCATATAAATAATGTCGCCAAATCTTCAAGGCGAATACCACTGCACCCAGCTCCAGGTCGTGAGTGGTATAATTTCTCTCGTGAACCTTCAGTTGTCTTGAAGCATAAGCGATGACTTTTTGGTGTTGCATGAGCACGTAACCCAAGCCTTGTCGTGAAGCGTCACAGTATACCACGAAGTCTTCAGTGCCTTCGGGTAATGATAGTATTGGTGCATCGCAGAGCTTGTTCTTAAGTAGCTGAAAGGCTTCTTCCTGTTTGTGACCCCAGTCGTATTTCTTGTCTTTCTGTGTAAGGGTCGTTAGCGGTTGAGCTATCTTCGAGAAATTCTCAATGAATCATCGGTAATAGCCCGCTAAGCCCAAAAATTGACGAAATTCGGTTGGGGTCTTGGGAGCTTCCCAATTCTTTATTGCTTCTATCTTGGACGGGTCTACATGAATGCCCTTCTCATTCACCACGTGACCAAGAAATTGTACTTCGCGAATCCAGAATTCGCATTTCGAGAACTTTGCATAGAGCTTCTCTTTCTTCAGTAGTTCCAAGATGGTTCTGAGATGTTGCTCATGTTCTTCTTTCGTTCGCGAGTAAATCAGGATATCGTCGATAAATACAATCATGAATTTATCGAGATATGGTTTACATACGCGGTTCATCAGATCCATAAAGACCGCTGGTGCATTCGTCAGCCCAAACGGCATCACAAGAAATTCGTAGTGCCCATATCGCGTTCTGAATGCAGTCTTTGGTACGCTTTCATCTTGGATTCTCAGCTGATGGTATCCAGATCGAAGGTCGATCTTGGAATAGTAGCTTGATCCTTGCAGTTGATCAAATAGGTCATCAATCCTTGGTAGCGGGTACCGATTCTTGATAGTGAGCTTGTTTAGTTCCCTGTAATCGATACACATCCGCAGTGTTCCATCCTTCTTCTTTACGAATAATACTGGAGCTCCCCAGGGTGAGAAGCTTGGCCTTATGAATCCTTTATCCAACAACTCCTGAAGTTGTGTAGATAATTCTTGCATTTCGGATGGTGCAAGTCGATAGGGAGCCTTGGCTACAGGAGCGGCTCCTGGAACCAAGTCTATGTGGAATTCGACTTGTCGTTGCGGAGGTAGTCCTGGCAGATCTTCAGGGAACACATCAGGAAATTCCTTCACCACAGGAATGTCTTCAAGTTTTGGCTCCACAGCCTTCTTGTCTATAACGTGTGCTAGGAAAGCGACACATCCTTTCCTTAAGCACTTCTGCGCCTTCATACAACTGATGATTCGAAGAGGCGCGTTTCGTCTTTCTCCATGTACGATGAGAGTTTCATCATTCGCCAGATGGATGCGAATGATTTTCTCATGACAAATGACTTCAGCTTTGTTCTTGGACAACCAGTCCATTCCGACCACTACATCGAAGCTACCTAATTGAATAGGTAAGAGGTCGATGCTAAATCTTCGTTCACCAAGTTCTAGCGTGCAGCCTCTAACAACTTCGCCCGATTCAACAAGTTTACCATTGGCTAGTTCTATGGAATAAGGAATTTCTAATCTACTAGATTCTATTCCAAGTATGCGTTTAAATTCCACAGACATGAAGCTATAATCGGCGCCAGTGTCAAATAATATGGATGCAAAGTGATTGTTAACGAGAAACGTACCGGTGACCACGTTAGGGTCCTCGCGTGCGTTCTTTGCTCCAATCACAAATGCTCTAGCCTGAGCATTGTTTCTCTCTGGGCAGTTCTTCATGAAATGATCATTGCTTCCACACTTGAAGCATCCTTGGTTCTGCCCTTTCCCGTTACCATTCTTGTTTCCAACACCGTTTCCATTTCGGTTCTTTCCTTTTCCCCAACAGTCTTCTGTTTGATGACCCAATTTACCACATTTGTCGCACCTTGGAATGCGACAAGCTCCTTCATGATGATACTTACATTTTTGGCATCTAGGTATGGAGCCTTGGTATGCTTTGGTTGCATGGGTTTTCGCCTCCTGGGACGGGTTAGCGTCACGCTTCTTGTTGTTGAAACCCTTATTGTTACGGGTTGCTTGGTTCAAACTTGTATGCTTTCTCTTTTTGTCACCGGACGACTCAGCATGTGTCTCGGTCTTTTCTGTTGGGTTCAGTGATAACTTCTTCATACGAACACAATCTTCAGTCAGGCTGATAGCCAGAGTTACAGCCTCGGTGATTGTTTGTGGTTTAGCCGACGTCACCATGCCACGAAACTCTGAGGCCAGTCCCCAAATGTAGCGTTCAACACACTTAAATTCCGGAGTCACCATGTAGGGAAGCACTCTTGACAGATCGTGGAACCTTCGAGTGTAACCATTGATGTCAGCACCTTCCATAGTCAAGTGCCAGAACTCTGTTTCCAGCCTTTGGAGTTCCGCACGAGAGCAGTACTTCTCTCTCATTCTTTCCTTCAGTTCCTCCCAAGTTAGGCCATAAGCGGCATCATCACCCAAAGTTTGGACTTGCAGATTCCACCAAGTCAGAGCTTCATCGACAAATAACCCAGTGGCAAAAGTGACTTGTTGATCCGCGGTACACTTGCTCATGCGGATAGTAGCTTCAGTCTTCTCCGTCCAGCGTACAAATGCTACTGCACCTCCTGTGCCATCATAGTTTATCGGTTTGCAGTCGAGGAACTGCTTGAAAGTGCAGCCTGGAATCGATTCACCAATTCACATGTGAGCAATCGAAGAAATAATGAAACAAGGACCGTTCATAAATTTCTCCATGCTTAGCAAATTGTCTTAAGATTACCTTGAGCTGCATTGCCTCCAGATGAATCTCCGTTCCCATTACGCCTAGCGTTGCTTGGGCCACCATTGTCTTGAGTTCGGTTTGCCTCGTACTGGGCGATAGCAGCGGAGATCATTTCCTCCAGTAGAGCGTTCAGCTCTTCAGCAGTTCTTGGCAGTGGGGGAGGAGGAGGTTGATCATCATTGCGAGCATTCACAGCTTTCCTGGGTGCCATGTTCTGACAGAACATAACACAGCAGGGTTAGGCATTTGTTTGATATCGTCACACTAGACAGTAGTATCATATATATTCACAGGTATATATACCACATAAGTGACATCAAACAATTATTACTCTAGCAGAGTACTTAGTAGGCTTCCACTGAGGGAATCTATACGTGGCAAGACTTGATGTGGTTTCTGTGCTCTGAATTCCATAATTATGTATGCATCCATAATTACGTAACTCCTTGCACAGTCCGCACAGTTCGTTTCATCCTCGTATCTCTTCCTTCAGATGGGCCATCGCTTTTAGGTAAAGTCACGTATACTTGTGACATTCTACTTCTAGTACATGCTAATTATCACACATAATTGCAAGTAATTTCTAGTCAACGACAAGTGCTACTCAAGTGCACTTTAAGTCTCGTAGTGTCTTTTCTAGACTCATGTAGACAGTTTCAGGCAGTGGATGTCGCGGGACGTTTTATGCAATGAAAACTCTTTGAAAAATTGTTTTCGTGAATGGATCCTAGAGATTGTAGACTAGACTCGAGAAGGAATCCTGGTTCACTACAATCGCAGCTCTGATACCAATCTGTCACACCCCTTTCTACGGCGGAAGCACGAGGTGTGATCATGAAAGGTTCTCATTGCATACGAAGAGTAAACATACTACATGCTCAAAAATAACTTCAAATATTACATTACCAAAAACATATGTCAAGTGTTTACAACACTAGATAACATATTGTCTTAAAAGTCACGACTTTATTTAAAGATAAACAAAGCGACATCCACGAGCATGAGTAAGACCACGCGCACATCCATCCTAGTTACCTGAAATACATGTGAGTTTTGGAAAAACGTCAACATAATGTTGGTGTGAATTCATGCAGTTTTGTATTTCATGTTTGTATACTTTGTATGAAAACATAGTTTGTGAGTAAATCAAGTTTTCATATATAAATTCAGTTTCATGTGTACACCACATACACATGTATAATTCAATTTCTTCTTGAGTACCCCATGTACTCAAGTATAATTCTCATTTTCTTGAGTACCCCACGTACTTCAAGTATAATTCAATCTTCTTGAGTACCCCACGTACTTCAAGTTATATATCAATTTTAGTATGGTATGAAATTTGTGTAAATACAGTATTTCTGTAAATATCAGATTGTTAATGGGTTGCAAAGCCATTAACATGTGGCACGACATAGGAAGTCACCAAACCTAAGGCATTTAATTGGTATATTCTGAGACACAAAAGCACTACTCGATTCTCGCCCCCACCGAGAGTGTGGCTGCCAGGCACCCGTTAGATCTAACCTTTTGTTCTGTGGTCTAGGTATATTGTTGATTAATGGTGCTTCTGTACCCTATTCGTGACACTATTTCTCATAACGCATCCTACTTGGTTCTCGTCCTCACCAAGCGCGTTTATCATTTCTCATAGCGCCTCATACTTGGTTCTCGTTCTCACCAAGTGCGCTTCTCATATTCTTATATTTCGTCACACTTGGTTCTCGTTCTCACCAAGTGTACTTCTTGTATTCTTATATTTCTTCACACTTGGTTCTCGTTCTCACCAAGTGTACTTCTTGTATTTATATCATACCAATTATAAATTTTGTACATTTGTACATGTATTTCACCCCCGAAGTTATAAAAACTGAAAACAGTTAAAGAGAAAAGGGGGAGCATGAACTCACAACTTTGCGTTCCTTGCGTCGTAAACTTCACCGGATTTGCTTAATTAACGTCGTAACCTATACGCGTTTTCTTAACGTTAGTCACTAGACTTGCGTCGCACAAGTACAGTCACTCTCTTTTGTGTATATACTCTTGTGTTAAAAATATTCTATATTTTTAACTACGTATCTTACTTGTATTATTTTCTCTAAAATTAATATAAGTATCTCGTGTTTTGCACTTTGCACCCGAATTATGTATCTTGTTTGTTGTATGTGTATTTTTATGTTTATACTCCTCATGAGTATTTAGTGTATTTTTAATTCTTAATACACTAGCACGTATAACACATACTTTATACACTTAGCACAAAAGTTGGTGATAAAATAATATATATTTCTCTCTCAAAAATATACATACTTATATCCATTTTTATTCTTGAAGAAATCCTCGTTTCTTATCACCAAAAATTAGGGAAACCTTGGTAATATTTTTAAGCACATTTTTAGGGAATAAGTTTCTTAAAAACTTATATTTTCTAAGTGTCAAAATTTATAAAAATTTTGACAGAGTTTCCCCTAAAAATGGAGGTTTCCCATGTTTTCAAAACATGTGTTTATTTTCTTTTAAATCGTCATCAATCATCAACAACAATTATCAACGATAATCATCAACAATAATCACTAATTTCTCCATTTCATGAACTTGAATATTTACAAAAATGTGTAGTAACTTACTAGCACAAGGCTAGGGAAGAAAAATGATGAAAGTTGAGTGGGTAAAAGCAAACGGTAGAGGTTCTTCAACTTCCGAAAGCTCCTAGCTTCATTAATGACCTTCATACACCTTAATATCACCTTGGAATAGGAGATGGAAGCTTGAAAAGGATGGTGGTGTGGTGGATGTTCTTGGCCGTGAGTTAGAGGGAGAGATGAGAGAGTTTTTGGTGTTGTTGAATGAAGATGATGAAGTGTGTCTAGTGGTTTATGAGCTTATATCCAACAATTGTTTTACCCATTAGGTTTCATGTCTTCTAAGTACAAGACACAATCACATAAAAAATCCAATAAAATCTTGAATTAGGCATGTGGGCCGATTTGTTTAGGATATGGGGAGGGGGTCTGAATGTAAGTATTAACCACATAGTTAGTTCATCATTCCAATCTAAGTGTAAGGTTAGAAGTATTAGTTATTAGGTAATTTAGTGGGTGTTAGGGTGTTCGGGGACCCTAACTAGCTTAGAAAAATAAAAACAATGCTTCTAGCATTATTTTGGTGTTCCGGGTATTATCCGGTTGTTCGGTTAGACACTGGTTCGTTAAAGTGCTAAATCACACTTTTTAGTGTCTTTTAAGTACCTTTTTGTATCCTTTCAATTCCCAACACTTAGGGAAATATTCTGGATGATAAAACGACATTTCTGCATAACATTCATATGTTTAAATGCTGATTTATTGCTGAATTATATAAATTCTGCACTTAAAGTGCGTTTCGGGTGTTTTTTAGTGCTTATTTTTGCTTTCGTATTGCATATATATTAAACCCGTGTATGTACTCTTGGGTTTTAATGCATTCTTGTTGTCAAACCTACACCTAGGCCTCAATTATAATGTCTGACTGTTTTCTGCAGTTCTGTTGACACAGTGTGTCTTACCGGTGAGTTTACTATTATTTTTGACGCAACGCTCTTGTTTATGCATAAAGCAATATTTTGTAGTATGCAACGTGCATGAATTCACTTGTTTAATCATGTGTTCAGACATTGCTGACAATTAAACACATAATTGCAATCATTAAATAATGATTAAAGTGTACGGAAATTACCGGTTTGTGCCAGTTGTCACACGGTTAAGGGGAGCCGAGAGGAGCGAGTGGGAGAGTGAGGGTGAGGGTGTGATAATGAGAAGTAGGGTGGTGATCATGGTGCCATGCTTAAATAGATATGTTCATATATTTTGGCAAGTTCTTCAAGCAACAAACCAATAAACAAATGAAATATAATCTTGAACAAGATATGAGAGTATGGTGTGGTGTTTTGTGGGTCCACTTGGGAACTGATTTCGGTTAGGGGGGGTTAATGTAAAAGTTTGCAACTAATAGGTAAATGTTAGTTAGATTTCAAGTATAAGCTTACATTTGTTAGTTAGTTGCTTTTTAGTGGGTGTTAGGGTATTCGGGGATCACGACTAGCCAAGAAATAATAAAACAGTGTGTTTGGCAAAATTTTAGTGTCCCGGGTAATGTCCGGTTATTCGGTTGGATACCGTTCCGTTAAAGTGTTTAACTATTCCGTAAAGTGTCCTTTATGTATCCTCTTGTAACCCTTTTAATTCCCAACACTTAGGAGGGTATTCTGGATAATAAAACATGAATTCTGCATAATATTTTGGGGTTAAAAAGCTGATTATAGCTGAATTTTGTAAAATTCTGCACTCAGAGTGCGTTTCGGGTGCTTTTTAGTGCGTATTTTAGTCTCCGGAAAGTCTATATGTTAACCCTTGTATGTACTCTTGGGTTTAAATGTATTCTTGTCATTGGACCTACACCTAGGCTCCAATTCTATTGTCTGATTGCTTTCTATAGAGTTGTTGGCATATTGTGTCTTACTGGTGAGTTTACTAGTATTTCTGACGCAACACTCTCGTTAATGCATAAAGCAATATTTTGTAATATAAAACGTGCATGAATTCTCTTGTATAGTATGTAATCAGACAATGTTGACATTTAAGCACATAATTGCAGTCATTAAATAATAATTAAAGTATACGGAAATTACCGGTTTGGTGCCAGTTGTCACAGTCTCCGCCTGTTAAAAGAATTTCGTCCCGAAATTCAGGCTGAGCTTACTCTCGCAGGAGTTTTCTTGAACAAGTGGGAATACTTTTCTTTGAACTGGTCTTCACGTTCCCACGTGTACTCGGGTCCGAGCTTAGAGTTCCAACGTACTTTGACAAGTTTGACAGTGTTCCTCCTGTTCTTGTTGACTTTCCAGTCTGTAACCTCAACGGGTAGTTCGGTAAATCGGAAGGTGTCATCAATATGCACTTCATCCGCAGGGATGATCACGTTTTCTTGTGTTAGACTCTTCTTGAGGTTGGATACATGGAACGTATCATGTACTCCATTAAGTTCTTATTGGTGCAGTTGTCTGTCGACTCCATCTTCGTTCGAGTGTTAGATTAGTATTGACATATCTAGGCACGTTATACGAGAAATCAGAAACGAAATTAGACTTAGAGGTAATTCCGCACGGAATCACCAATGGTAATTCCGCTCGAAATTAACTATCTAACTCCGTTTGAAAGTGTAATCTCGTTTGTAATTGTAATTTCGTGTGAAAAGTAATTCCGCATGAGTCTGTTCAAGCTGAATTACCCAATCTATAAATATGTGCTAGGTCCGTGTCATTTGTAACAGAATTACGGTGGTGTTTTCCGACGGCGAAGCTCTGTCGAAGTGTCTACATGCTGTAATTGTTGTCAGAATCAATAAAAAAGACAGTAAATAGTATTTCAGTGTGTTACAAGCTAAACGAAGACCGAATCAATGAATTCCGCCTCTGATTCTGTCTGAGATCTCTTCTGATCAACTCGTTTGGTCGACATTACGATCCTACATGTGGTATCAGAGCTCAGGAGGAAGAGTTCTTACCATTTAGCTCGTTTTCGTTGGAAAATTCTGATTTCTACACCTTCTTTTCAAAATTAATCAAGTTTTCACGGTTAAAATGGACTGATTTTCACACATTTTGTGCGAAATACAGTTTTAATCAATCCTTGTGAAAATCAGACTTAAAATCAACTTAAAACTTGATCAATTTTACGAAAATCAGATCGACATGCTGACGTCATCATAATTCCGCACGGAATTAGGGTTTTTTTCGCTTGAAAAGTTAATTTCGTTTGAAAGTTCACACGGAATTAACTAATTCCGTGTGACACCCCGGGAAAACCAGGAAACCAACGCAACTTAACTAGCTTCCTTAGTAACCACACATTAATTTCGGGACGAAATTTTCTTAACAGGGAGAGAATGTGACAACCCTCGTAATTACATGTATCCGTACGATTATTTAATGATAATTAAAATGCTTGGTGACTGTGTTGAATTACAAAACTCTTTTCTGATTTCTGTGTCATACTTACATGTGCTTTTTAACCTACTAGTCATGTGCAGAAAAATTGACTAAATAGTCATGTATGCCTTCCCAAGTGTTAGGAATTAAAAGTATTACAAAAATATATATATATAAGACACTTTACGGAATAATAAAACACTTTAACAGAACGGTATCCAACCGAACAACCAGATATTACCCGGGACACCTAAATATTGCAAGAAACATTGTTTAATTATTTCTTGGCTAGTTATGATCCCCGTACACCATAACACCCACTAAATATCTAGTAACTAATTCAAGTAAACATACACTTGGTTTCTAACTAATAAGTAACCATCTAGTTACAATTTTTCAATTTACCACCCCACACTAGTCTAATCGGCCATACCCTCACCATACTCCCCAAGATTTGTTTCCTTATTTTAATGGATTTTGCTTGATCTATTGAGTAAGATATTGGACAAGATCCTTATAAGGATGGCCTAAGATCACTACATCATTTCATTCTTACACCACTCAACTTCACACCATCTCCCTTATCTCTCCCTCTCCCATCTCGGCTCACTAGAACCGCCACCACCACCACTCTATCACCATCATCTTCATCCATTTCCAAGCTCCATTCATGTGTTAGAAGGTGCACAACGAAGCTTGGTGTTCTCGGAAGTTGAAGGACCTTCTCTATTCGCTATTAACCACCACTTTTCTCCTCTTGAACATCCCTATTCTTGAACTAGTGGTAAGAACTTGGATCCTTGCATTTTACATGTTGTTTTAGTGGTTAATAGATGTATTATGAAGAAAACATATGAACACCATAAGATCTTACACTTAAAACTTGAACATAAGCTTAAACAAGATGATACATGAAGAAATGATGTTAGAATGATGTTGTTTGGTGTATGATGATTATGTGCTGATATGAAGGACTTATAATCTGCTGTAAGTATCGTTTTTTATCGCTAAACATGTTAACGGAATCAATCGAACACACTTTAGAATGTTAAAAGCTGAAACAGGATGGCTGTTAATTGATTACAGCCAACTTCAGTTGGCTGTAACCGGACCCTAATAAAGCAAAAAATGTATTTTATGAAGTCTAGATTTATGTATTATGAAATACGGTTCTAATGGCACTGGAATCATAATTTTTGGACCTCGTTTACTATTTTTAAAGTGTCATTTTGTAACAGCAGCTGAAAATATGTTTTATATTCTTCATCATAACTTGAAACCTGAGTCAAACTAGGTCACGAAATTGGTACTGTAGATGGACACTGATGTCTTAGTAATTGTCCCACTGGAATTTCGTCAATCCGAATTACAATGAATTTTTAATGAATTATTCCGTGGACTGGAATTAGAAAAAGATGAATCTGATTGCAGTCCGGAAAATGATTTTTTATAAAATATTGGTGATGAATTAGATCCCGAGATTTTTACACGATAATATTTGGATCGTTTAAGACCTTCTATAAAAAAGTTGGGAATTTTTGGAACAAGTTAACTATTTTATTAAAATGCCCGAAAACAGCCCAGTTTTGAATATTTAAGTTAAAATGACAGAAGTAGTAATTTGCGTGTCTAAATGTCAAGTATATTATCTGATGATGATCTAACATGTCATATGTCAATGAAAGTAACATGTTCAATACCGTATGCCTATTCTTGAGTAGCTATAGGTGGAATGATGATATGAGCATGAACTATTGATGTGATGCTTGTTATGTGATAGACGCGTGTAGGAACTTTGTGCTTATTTGAAGTCACTAATAAACTAAGTGGTAATCCTACTAGGACGTGATTGACCGACTTTGACTGTTAGCTATATTTGAGAATCTAACCGAGCAAACCAAGGTGAGTTCACACACTTTCTAAGGCATAGGATTCCCAGTGGTTGGGAATGGGTTAAAGAATTTAAAACGGAATCTACATATCCTCCTTGGGTAGGATATGTACGGCCATCCTCCATAGGTAGGATGCCAATATTAATCTTGCGTATTCTCCTTGGGTAGAACTATGTACGTTCGTCCTCCTTGGGTAGGACAACAACCTTAAACTTACTAGACAAAACTCTATCATGAAGTCCCTCAATTTATATCGACTTAATCGCCGAGGCCAATGGCGAGCGGGTCATTAGTTAATAGCGCTATTAGATTTAACAAACCTCACACCGTGCCAGTCGGACGGGCGTGTACTAATGGACTATGGCAAACTGTCAGTGATGATAGACACTGATGTAGGGCACACCTTATTTGCATTAGTAGTCGATATGGTACGGTCTAGTGGTTCACATGGGGAAGCCCCCACTGATCATGGATATGGTTTGGGTAATAAAGGATGAACTGGTTAATTTTACTTTCAACTACGGGGTAACCCCCACGGCAATTACACCAACGAAAGACAAACCACATTTTCAGAAACAACTTAAAACTAAACAACCAAACGTGAACTCACTCAACTTTGTTGTTGACTCGTTGTTACATGCCTTACAGGTCGTTAAATGCTTGGAGCTTGCACGAGGAAGGAGTCGTTGTGGGATACGGACTGTTATGTTCCGTGCTTAATATATAAACCCTTATGAACTTATTAAACTTACGCTTTGGACTTTAAACTTATGAACTATGGACTTATGTTCTTGGATTTACGTTTTTGCTTCCGCTGTTTAATTTAAAACTTGTTTAACTAGCTCTTGGTCACCAATTGTATTGTGGTTGATTCTATTTACTTAAATACGTTGTTCAATATGATTGGTGGCTCAATCCGGGTCATGTCACGCCTCCAAGCAGTGATACTCCGCATGGTGGATTTTGGGGGTGTGATATTCCTTACCAAGTTTGTAATTCCGCTTGAAAAGTTCACATGAGATTAGTAATTCCGTTTCAAAGGTGTAATTTCGTTTGGTTGGTTCACGCGAAATTAGTAATTTCGTTTCAAGTTGGTAATCCCGTTTGATAATTCCACACGGAATTACATATTTCGTTTGAGAAGTGTGGTATTTCATACGGAATTAGGGTAATTCCGCTTGAAGTTGTTATTTCGTTTGAACTGAGTAATTTTGCTTGGAGGAATTTCGTTTGAAACTTGTAATCTCGTTTGAAAAAGTTGAACAAAATGTTTGATGAAAAAGAAAATTATTATTTTGAAAGATTTAATAATTGGCATCGAGGGTTTATAGATGATAGTTATAGAAATGTGAGAAAGGTTGGTTGGGAGAAAAGGTTGAAATACTTTGTGTGTTTAAAAAATGAAAAATTGGAGGATCTAGCAAACCGATATACAGTCTTAATGTCACACCCCGACCACGATAAAACAACAAAATGTGGCGGAAACATCGGGGAGTGTTGTAACAGAATCATTGTTTCAAAACACACGGAAATTTGAGGTTTCGTTTTATTAAACCTTAAACATTTACATCGTCTTGAAATCTAACAAACAAGTTAAACATAGTCTATCATTGTTATTAAGTCACTAAGGCCTCGTCCCGTCCTATGTGAGTATGCATCCTAGCAATCAACATCATTCAACAATACCTGAAACATATGTGAAAACAAAGTTGTGACACCTGGGTCACTGCGACCATCAAACAAATAGCCAAGCCAATGAAATATTGTATTTCATACTTGGGATCTGTATAAATATGTGTATCTTTTGCACATATCAACTCTTGTTCGATTTCAAGCTCTAAATCGCTTTATGGAAGGTTATACGCGCTCTGATGCGTAAATATAACCAGTTTAATGCAACGAACACTCCGGAATAGTTAAATAGGCTTAACATACCTTAAATAACCTTTACACAACTTAGAAATAAGTTTTGAAGGCTTTGGTATGGCAAAAATCAAGTTAAATCACATACAGGGACTAAAGTTGACAAACTGCGAAAGTATGTCAATTTGAACTGTAACAGACATTTCGGAACATGTCCATAATTTAAACATACCATAAATATCCTTTACATAGCTTAGAAATAGGCTTTGAGGGATTCGGTGTGCTAAAATAAACTTTTGGGCCATTCAGGGACTAAAAGTGTCAAAAAGTGCATAAGTTTGCACTTTCGTGCATAACTTACGTTCTGAATACATCCGGACATCCAAAAATTTATGTAAGCATGATAATATTATTATTTAGTGTTTGGCATAAGAAAAAAATCCATTCGTCACGCCATTTGGATCGTTTTTCGCGCTTATGCGCATTCCGTCGTAATTAACCGAACATCGCGATCGTACGGCCAAACGAACTGACATCCGATATATTTTTGAGTACATTTCAAGTTCCCTATACTTTAACTTCAGTTTAGAGCTTTGAAATGGGGTTAACGGGGCTTAAACGTGTAAAAAACGCATCGAAAACCAAGTTTTGAGGCTGCAGGGACTGAAACTGTAAATCTGCCAAACAAGGTCCTTACGGACCTCAACACTGATAATGTTGAGGTCCGTAAGCAGGGGCCAGATGTAGCAAATCATTTTTAACAGCCTGTTTTAGCCTTTAAACACTCTCCAAAGGTCAAGTACCACAAGTTAATCACTTGTGGTGGCCAAAATCAGTTACCACAACATTCCGACAAGTGTACGGGCTAGATCATTCCCTCTTTTCCAAGAAACGATCCTAACGGTGAACCGAAAACTATAAATACCCAACCCCCTTCATTGCCAAACCCACTTGAAATCTGAGATTTCTCTAAGTTGGGGTGTTTCATCACCTCATACATGAGAATACTTGGATTATCAATCTTGCGGGGACCCTTTGTAAGTGTTCCTTCGTTCTTTTATTGCTTTTCGAGTCCGAAAGTCAAACTTTGTTTGACTTTCTGCATTGACCAGTTTATGGTCAATGCGAAGTTCGTTAGAACTTCGCAACGTGATTGTAATCACGATGGTTATAGTCCCTTGTGACTATGCCTACTGATTACCACGTTGTCTAGGGTCGTAAGGGTAAGCGATTTAATAAATCGCTTATACCTACGAACCCGACCCATTGGTCGATCATTAGGATCCGACCAAATATATTAGGTGACCATAGTAAGTAGGGAATAACCTTCCGAGGTTATACCCTATGGTCACGACATTTAAGTAGTTGTATGATAGGTACTTTATATGCCTTAGGTAAATTACCAAAATACCCCTTTGATGCCAAAATTCATTTTAAACATATGTGACATAACTTTTAACATCTAAACTGATTTGATAACAATATTAGACATGTTAAGGCATATTTTACTTGTCATAGGACTAGTTAGGCGGTCCGAACGCGTTTTACGCGAACGACGCGTTAAAGTAGCATTAGCTACCTAAACGGGTCGTAATGGGTCGTAGGCTTTCAGGAATAGGTTTCATTTAGTATGAAGGCTTTGTTAAACCATGCTACATGAGTTCCTATACTCATTTGGTTTACGAGCCCTCATTCTATCCGATCCTCCGATATAGGTCCGGTTTATTAGCATAGTTACCTATATTAGGTGCCGTTTGATTTCCTTGATCTCTAGCATTGCTTGGTGGTTATCTTAGGACTTCTGAGCAATCTCATGTGAGTACATAGAACACCTCTTTTACTGTTTTCCAAACTGTTTTGGGGTGAAACACATGTGCCTACTTGTTACTTTCACGCTTTCCTGTTTTCATATCAAATACTTACTATGTTCGTTAGTACATTTATAGTACATGTTTTACATTACATTTCATGCTATGTGTGTCCATTGTGTGCATACTTAGTACATTGTTTTACATTACATTTCATACTATGTATGTTCTTTAGTATACTTAGTACATTGTTTTACATTGCATTTCTGTTGCATATGTTCATTCAGCATACGAACACATTATACTACATTTTGAACCATTTGTAACTATTTGACTATGTGAACCGTTTGTAACCGTTGAAACGTGTGAACCATTTGTAACCGTTGAACCGTGTGAACCGTTTGTAACTGTTGAACCGTTTGTATCCGTTGACATGATTTATATTTGACAATAGACAATTGACTATACATAAACATTTCTACAATTGTTATACTTTACATCTTGATGGTTTGGTTTGAGTAAGTGATTTAAGTAACGAGGCGTGTGTAATATGATACAAGCATGGTGGATACGCCTCTGGTACTTCCTATATATAAGTGTTTGTATGGTATTACATATCGTAGCGTTATTTGAATCATTTCAATTTGAGACATATAACATTTTATACAAATAACATACTTTTCACAAGACTTTGTTTTACAAACAACTTATCTTATACAAACTCATTTTACATGGTTATTCATTTAACCTTACATTTATTTATACATATCATCTGATCTTATCGTTTTTCAAATGATTTACAAGACAAAGCAAATTACAGGGTTCATGAGTAAACATTTTCTCAAACATAAGTCATGAAATCTATTTTCGCAAAACCTATGTATCTCACAGGCATTTTTATGCTGACGTACCTATTTTCACATGTGTTTTCAGGAGATGATGCATAGGACTTATCAAGACATATTTAGGCAGACCTGTGCCTTAGTGACTTAAAACGAGACAAGAACTAGTTAATTTTGTTGTACTTCTTTGTTTGTTAAGACATTGTAACACTTTTAATTCAATAAAACAATATTTAAATTTCCATGTGTTATGAAACAATGATTCTGTTACAACACTCCCCGATGTTTCCGCCACGTTTTGTTGTTTTACGTGGTCGGGGTGTGACAGGAAAGTTGGTATCAGAGCCAATGGTTATAGGGAATTAGGTTATTAGTAATGCTTTGACCTAGTCTATAACCTTCTTAGGACCCTAACGCGAGTTTACTTGCGTTTAGTTCTAAAACAATACCGTCACCTATCCTTAGGCGACAACTACAACAAGAACACAAATTTCAATCCTGCTTTGAAAACTAATCATCTGTTCTAGGATGATTGAATGTAAGGTTTTGAACCTTCAAAGTTTTCAAATTCTCGTCAAAGTTTGGGTCTAAATAATGTGAACACGTGCAAACTGGAAGGGTGGGTGCCTGTACCCTGGGTCTTCTGTCTAAGGCTAGAGTGTTCGTACAAATCCGCAGTATCGGACCAGTCACTCTTACCTGGGAACTCTTGGGGTGAGTGTCCACTTATAGGCGAGCATGTCTTCGCGATACATTATATTGACCCGCTTACTTTGATTAGTCAACGTCTCATTTGTTTGCCTTTGGTAACAAACAAATGGTCGCAATCTACATGTGTTGTCATTTTCTTTTGACTATCTTTCCCTTGTTTCCTCCCATGTCTTCCATTTTCTTCATGGTGCCTCTTCATTGCAACAACGATGTCCGAACTAGGTGCTGCAATTGTCCATCAATTAGGCGTCGTACTACCAGGAGGCCGTTGATTTAGCTATCACCATGACTCGCCTCAGGGATGAAGCCGTATAAGGGAACTGCTCCTTGGTGCAATCAATGCCACTGTCATCATCCGAATCAAAGACCCTGTTTCAAATGTACCCACGATGGACGATGGGGACATTTGGTTAACATATGCCGCTTTGCAATCCAAAGCAAAGCTGTTACAAATCTTGCTGCTGCTCAACCTCCAATTTCTGCTTCATATGTCGCCTTGGCATATCTAGCGCCTCAACCTCATGAACTTTCGACCTTGTGTATCGACGTAAGCACTCCTAGTGCAAGGTGTCGGAACACCTCTTGTTACACAAATTCCAAAATCCATATAGGACCTTTCTATCCTCATAATTAGATCCTTGTGGATGGGTATCGTTCATCGGAGCCCTTAATTGAATTCTTTGTATGATTCAATGCGTATATTACAATTCAATAAGGACAAAGCCGAATTCTTATTAAGATTTTCCTATCTTCATAGATAGATTCTTGAAATGATTAAAGTGCCAAATGAAATCCACGGATTGGATTCCTGGTGTGCTTTAAGTATCTGCGTCCAAAGATAACAAATTTAATGGTCAAATTAAACAATTATGTGGTTATGTGCTTATGTGTTCCCTTTATGTTTTTGTGTGATCCAAATTCTTGTCATCCAAATCCTCGTAGAATCTTCCATATCTTCGTATAAGGGATTCATAGTAGGATATCCAAAGGTACTACCTAAAATCCTTAATGGACTTCTACGTTGTAGTCAAGTCCCTTGGATTATGAAGTACTACTCCATAATTAGACCCCTTGATTGGTCTACATAAACAGATTTATCCGAAAATCTGGTTAGGAATATCATGTGATGATGTAGCTGAAAGGACCCCTTGGTGGTCTAATTGAAAAGATCCTTTGTCGATCTAATTAAAAGGACCCTATGGTAGTCTAGTCACCCTCATCACAAGTTTGATATCCTTCCCCCACAACATTACAAAACGAACTGTGCGGACTGTGCAAGGAATTACGTAATTATGGATGCATACATAATTATGGAATTTAGTGCACAGAAACCACATCAAGTTTTGTCATGTGTCTAGAAGTTAACTCTATTCATTTCCGTTTCTGAGGAAGCACCCGTTGAAAATGACTCCATTTGTTCATTTTTCATTTCTGAAGATTGTCCGTTGAGGAAATGAATATCCGTTTGTTTCTCATTTTCATTTCCATTTCTGAGGAAGCACCCGTTGAAAATGACTCCGTAAGTTCATTTTTCGTTTCTGAAGATTGTCCGTTGAGGAAATGAATATCCGTTTGTTTTTCCTTTTCATTTCCATTTCCGATGAAGCAACCGTTGAAAATGACTTCGTAAGTTCATTTTTCGTTTCTGAAGATTGTCCGTTGAGGAAATGAATATTCGTTTGTTTCTCCTTTTCATTTCCATTTCTGAGGAAGCACCCGTTGAAAATGACTCGGTAAGTTCATTTTTCGTTTCTGAAGATTGTCCGTTGAGGAAATGAATATCCGTTTCTTTTTCCTTTTCATTTCCATTTCCGATGAAGCAACCGTTGAAAATGACTCCGTAAGTTCATTTTTCGTTTCTGAAGATTGTCCATTGAGGAAATGAATAACCGTTTGTTTCTCCTTTTCATTTCCATTTCCGGTGAAGCAACCGTTGAAAATGACTCCGTGAGTTCATTTTTCGTTTCTGAAGATTGTCCGTTGAGGAAATGAATATCCGTTTATTTCTCCTTTTCACTTCCATTACTGATGAAGCACCCGTTGAAAATGACTCCGTAAGTTCATTTTACGTTTATGAAGATTGTCCGTTGAGGAAATGAATCCCCGTTTGTTTATTCGTTCATTTCCGTTTCTGAAGAATACTCGTTGAGGAAAATGACTCCGTCTGTTCATTTTCGTTCTGAAGAATGACCGTTAAGGAAATGACAGGATTATGCCTTACATATCTCTGGTTGTTATTTGACAAAAAGTCACAAATAGACTCCTACGAATAAATTTCGGGACGAAATTTCCTAAAGTAGGGGAGACTGTGACACCTGGGTCACTGCGACCATCAAACAAATTTCCAAGCCAATGAAATATTCTATTTCATACTTGGGATCTGTATAAATATGTGTATCTTTTGCACATATAACCTCTTGTTTGATTTCAAGCTCTAAATCGCTTTCTGGAAGGTTATACGCGCTCTGATGCGTAAATATAACTAGTTTAATGCAACGAACACTCCGGAATAGTGAAATAGGCTTAACATACCTTAAATAACCTTTACATAACTTAGAAATAAGTTTTGAAGGCTTTGGTATGGCAAAAATCAAGTTAAATCACTTACAGGGACTAAAGTTGACAAACTGCGAAAGTATGTCAATTTGAACTGTAACAGACATTTCGGAACATGGCCATAAGTTAAACATACCATAAATATCCTTTACATAGCTTAGAAATAGGCTTTGAGGGGTTCGGTGTGCTAAAATAAACTTTTGGGCCATTCAGGGACTAAAAGTGTCAAAAAGTGCATAAGTTTGCACTTTCGCGCATAACTTACGTTCTGAATACATCCGGACATCCAAAAATTTATGTAAGCATGATAATATTATTATTTAGTGTTTGGCATAAGAAAAAAATCCATTCGTCACGCCATTTGGATCGTTTTTCGCGCTTATGCGCATTCCGTCGTAATTAACCGAACATCGCGATCGTACGGCCAAACGAACTGACATCCGATATATTTTTGAGCACATTTCAAGTTCCCTATACTTTAACTTCATTTTAGAGCTTTGAAATGGGGTTAACGGGGCTTAAACGTGTAAAAAACGCATCGAAAACCAAGTTTTGAGGCTGCAGGGACTGAAACTGTAAATCTGCCAAACAAGGTCCTTACGGACCTCAACACTGATAATGTTGAGGTCCGTAAGCAGGGGCCAGATGTAGCAAATCGTTTTTAACAGCCTGTTTCAGCCTTTAAACACTCTCCAAAGGTCAAGTACCACAAGTTAATCACTTGTGGTGGCCAAAATCAGTTACCACAACATTCCGACAAGTGTACGGGCTAGATCATTCCCTCTTTTCCAAGAAACGATCCTAACGGTGAACCGAAAACTACAAATACCCAACCCCCTTCATTTCCAAACCCACTTGAAATCTGAGATTTCTCTAAGTTGGGGTGTTTCATCACCTCATACCTGAGAATACTTGGATTATCAATCTTGCGGGGACCCTTTGTAAGTGTTCCTTCGTTCTTTTATTGCTTTTCGAGTACGAAAGTCAAACTTTGTTTGTCTTTCTGCATTGACCAGTTTATGGTTAATGCGAAGTTCGTTAAAACTTCGCAACGTGATTGTAATCACGATGGTTATAGTCCCTTGTGACTATGCCTACTGATTACCACGTTGTCTAGGGTCGTAAGGGTAAGCGATTTAATAAATCGCTTATACCTTCGAACCCGACCCATTGGTCGATCATTAGGATCCGACCAAATACATTAGGTGACCATAGTAAGTAGGGAATAACCTTCCGAGGTTATACCCTATGGTCACGACGTTTAAGTAGTTATATGATAGGTAGTTTATATGCCTTAGGTAAATTACCAAAATACCCCTTTGATGCCAAAATTCATTTTAAACATATGTGACATAACTTTTAACATCTAAACTGATTTGATAACAATATTAGACATGTTAAGGCATATTTTACTTGTCATAGGACTAGTTAGGCGGTCCGAACGCGTTTTACGCGAACGACGCGTTAAAGTAGCATAAGCTACCTAAACGGGTCGTAATGGGTCGTAGGCTTTCAGGAATAGGTTTCATTTAGTATGAAGGCTTTGTTAAACCATGCTACATGAGTTCCCATACTCATTTGGTTTACGAGCCCTCATTCTATCCGATCCTCCGATATAGGTCCGGTTTATTAACATAGTTACCTATATTAGGTGCCGTTTGATTTCCGTGATCTCTAGCATTGCTTGGTGGTTATCTTAGGACTTCTGAGCAATCTCATGTGAGTACATAGAACCCCTCTTTTACTGTTTTCCAAACTGTTTTGGGGTGAAACACATGTGCCTACTTGTTACATTCACGCTTTCCTGTTTTCATATCAAATACTTGCTATGTTCGTTAGTACATTAATAGTACATGTTTTACATTACATTTCATGCTATGTGTGTCCATTGTGTGCATACTTAGTACATTGTTTTACATTACATTTCATACTATGTATGTTCTTTAGCATACTTAGTACATTGTTTTACATTGCATTTCTGTTGCATATGTTCATTCAGCATACGAACACATTATACTACATTTTGAACCGTTTGTAACTATTTGACTATGTGAACCGTTTGTAACCGTTGAACCGTGTGAACCGTTTGTAACTGTTGAACCGTTTGTATCTGTTGACATAATTTATATTTGACAATAGACAATTGACTATACATAAACATTTCTACAATTGTTATACTTTACATCTTGATGGTTTGGTTTGAGTAAGTGATTTAAGTAACGAGGCGTGTGTAATATGATACAAGCATGATGGATACGCCGCTGGTACTTCCTATATATAAGTGTTTGTATGTATTACATATCGTAGCGTTATTTGAATCATTTCAATTTGAGACATATAACATTTTATACAAATAACATACTTTTCACAAGACTTTGTTTTACAAACAACTTATCTTATACAAACTCATTTTACATGGTTATTCATTTAACCTTACATTTATTTATACATATCATCTGATCTTATCGTTTTTCAAATGATTTACAAGACAAAGCAAATTACAGGGTTCATGACTAAACATTTTCTCAAACATAAGTCATGAAATCTATTTTCACAAAACCTATGTATCTCACAGGAATTTTTATGCTGACGTACCTATTTTCACATGTGTTTTCAGGAGATGATGCATAGGACTTATCAAGACATACTTAGGCGGACCTGTGCCTTAGTGACTTAAAACGAGACAAGAACTAGTTAATTTTGTTGTACTTCTTTGTTTGTTAAGACATTGTAACACTTTTAATTCAATAAAACAATATTTAAATTTCCATGTGTTATGAAACAATGATTCTGTTACAACACTCCCCGATGTTTCCGCCACGTTTTGTTGTTTTACGTGGTCGGGGTGTGACAAAAGTCAGCAAGGAAATGCTGGCGAGTATATAGGTTTTATAAGAGTGTCAGATTCATGGCTAGTTTATATGTTGTAGTACCTCGTTAGACTCCAAGAGTCAAAATACATACCTTGTTTTGAAAAGTGTATTACAACATAAATAACCAACTCAAATCAAATTGGTTATAGTTTGTTATAAAATCTCGTAGCCATGATTCTTAGCCCAAAACATTTAGTTAAATCAATTTGTAAAAATCTCGTAAAAACTCGTTAACAAAACTCGTATGGTTTATATCATTTCAAAATCCTCGTTGTGTGACATCGTTTTAAAATCGTTTCCCCAGTGAACTAAATAATGACACAAAATGTAATATGATAAGGGCATTTATATATAAGATGTACCGGCGGCGTATCTACCATGCTTTTATCATGCTACACCTGTCCTATTATCTAATCACATCCCAAAACCAATTGTTTAACCAAATCGTTTATTTCGTTTAAGTTATTTCAAATCGTGTAACTTATCCCAAAATCGTTTAACTTGTTTTAATAGTGAAACTACTTTTGGTCGTCTTGCTAATAACATTCAAACCTTCGTGACTTGATTACCTCGCCTTTCGCATTAATAAACCACCAAATGGTAAATTAACAATCACAGATTCGGTCGCTACCCACCTAACCCACACATAACAATGGGTGCAGTCTGATAACGGGATTTGTCAGATCCTATGGTACCATAACCTAATACTGGTCGGTTTGGCCAAAATTAATGAATGTTATTCGTTATGTAATTACAACCAACAAGTTTGTTCACTTTATCAAAATCGTTATAAATTTAATATAAACCATTTCAATCGTTTTCAAAAATCATCGTTAAAACATTGAAATCATTTAACACATATGGATCACCCCAAAACAATCGAAAACAGTAAAATAGGGGAACTATGTACTCGCCTGAGAATGCTTAGCGGTCTTTGAACAACAACCAAGCAAAGCTAGAGGGAGCACGGAATCAATCGGCAACCTAATAACTATATAAATAAACCGGACCTAAGTCCGAGGATCGGATAGGATGAGGTCTTGTAAACCAAATGAGTTATTGAAACTCATATGACATGGTTTAACAATGCCTTCATACTAAATTGAAACCTAACCTAAGTGCTTTCGACCCGTTACGACCTATTAAGGTAGCTTACGCTACTTTAACGCGTCGTTCGCGTAAATGCACGTTCGAGACGTCTAACTAGTCCTATGACAAGTATTATATGCCTAAACATGTTTAAATATGTTGTATAATCAGTTAAGTGACAAAATTTTAGATTACATATGCTTAAAATCCGAGTATGCATGAAAAGGGCATTTTGGTAATTTACCTAAGGCATATAATCTACCTATCATACAACTACTTAAACTCGGTGACCATAAGGTATAACCTCGGAAGGTTATTCCCTATACAACTATGGTCACTAAACATGCTTGGTCGGATCCTAATGATCGACCAAGCGTGTCGAGTTCGAAAGTCTAAGCGGTGGTTAGACCGCTTGACTTACCACTCTAAACAAGCACTAAAGTAAAAGTGACGAGCTAAGCATGTTAAAACATGCTTACCTAAGTTAGAAAACATGTTTTGATATCAAAACAAAGTGTTTTGATACCTAGAGTAGTTTGGTTGCAAAATACGCTTAATTGCGCATTTTGACCAAAACTACGACTCGTTACTACGCCTAGTCAACGTGGTAATCAGTAGGTATAGTCACTAAGGACTATAACTATCGTGATTACTCTCACGTTGCGAAGTTCAAACGAACTTCTCGTTGACCATCTCGTGGTCAAAGCTGAAAGTCAAACAAAGTTTGACTTTCGAGCTAGGAAAGCAATAAAAGAATGAAAGAGGACTTACAAAGGGTCCAAAGAGATTTGGTTCCAAGTATTCTCAGGTAGGTGGTGAAATATCACAACCACTTAGAGAAATCTCAGACCAAATGCAAGGAAAATGGAATGAAAGCATGGCCTATATATAGTTTTTCGCAAACCGTTAAGATCATTTCTTGGAGAGGAGGGCATGATCTAGGCCATACAAGTGTTAAGGACTGATTGGGGGACTTGTTCCCCACACAAACCAGCCCCTAGCAATGAAAACTAGAGATCAAAACCAGCAAAAACGAGCTGAATGACCAGATTCATTGTTTCTGTCTGATGGGATCTCACGGGCCGCGTAAGAAATGGGCTTTGGCTTACGCGGGCCGCCTAAGAAGTTTGTCAGAATTACAGTTTTAGTCCCTGCAGCTTAGAAACATGCATTTTGGCCCATTTTTGACACGTTTAAGCCCCGTTAACCTCATTTCAAGGCTCTAAAATGAAGTTAAAGTATTGGGAACTCAAAACATGCTCAAAAATATCTCGGATGTCGGTTCGTTTGGTTGTACGGTTGCGTTGTTCGATTAATTACGACGGAAGTCGTAACGAACGCAAAAACGATCCAAATTGTGCGACGAATGGAATTTTATCATACCAATCACTAAAATTTCATATTTTAATTATTACATAAATTTTTGGAAGTCCGGATATATTCAGAACGTAAGATATGCGTGAAAATGCAAACTTGTGCACTTTTTGACGCTTTTAGTCCCTGAATGACCAATAAGTTTATTTTTGCACACCAAACACCTCAAAGCCTATTTCTAAGCTATGTAAAGGATATTTAGAGCATGTTTAACTTTTGATCAAGTTTCGGAATGTTCGTTACAGTACGAATCGGCATACTTTCGCAGTTTGTCGAAATTAGTCCCTGTAAGCGAATAAACTTGATTTCGACACACCAAACCTTCCAAAACTTATTTCTAAGTTATGTAAAGGTTATTTAAGGTATATTAAGCCTATGTCACTATTCCGGAGTGTTTTTCGTGTTAAACTGATTACGTTTACGCATCAGTTCGCGTATAACTTTCTAGAAAGCGATTTAGAGCTCGAAATCGAACGAGAATTGATATGTGCAAATGATACACATATTTATACAAATCCCAAGTATGAAATATGATATTTCATTGATTTGGTATTTGTTCGAAGACCGTGGAGGCACAGATGTCACACTTAATTGAACATTTGAAAGATCATGAGATAAGAATGTGTGATACTGAAAAAATATCAAAGTTTGCTGATGCATTACCAGCAGAATGGGATGAATTTTTGAAAAACTTAAAAAAGGATTCTAGTTTTTCAAAGTTATATCTAAAAGAGTTCATCAGTAAACTTAAAAATTATGAGTATGAAAGTGAAAAGAAAAAGAAAGAATTGATAAATGAAATAGAAAACAATTTGGTGAAAATAGATTTGGATGTGATTCTTGAAATAAAAAGAAGAGTTGTTGTATGTCTTAGAGCAAAAGATGTTTTAATATACGATAACAAGAGGGGTTATTATATTGATGAGAATGCGAATCCTCTTCTTTTATGTAGGAACATACAAGACAGAAACAAAGGAAATTTCAAAGAAAGAAGAATCTGTAAAGCCTGTATCTGTGAATTCAGAACCAGTGTTTAAGAAAGAGGTTGCAAAAGACGCACCAGTCTTTGATCACTCATCAGGAGAAGAATGTAATGATGAGAGTGTTCATGAGAAAAAGAAACAGGTTGAAAATATTCTAGCTGTAAAAGCTGAGAAGCAAGCTGATGATAAACAGATTCTTGAGATGCGCTCAAATTGTGAAAATTTAAAATCCGAAAATGACAAACTCTTGAAGAATGTTGAGAGTTTGACATTAGAAATCAAAAATTTTAAAGAAAATGAAAAAGTTTTTGAAAATAAAATAAAAATTTTAGAAAATGAAAAAGAAAAAATTGAAAAAGATTTACAAAATCAAATAAAGATTTTAGAAGATGAGAAAGATATTTTTGGTAAAAATAATCTTGAAAAACAAATTGCAATAAATTCTCATCTTCAGAAAATCATTAGACTTGAGCATGAAGCTGAAAGTGCTCGGAATAAAATTGCTGAGTTAGAGAATAAATTGAAAGGTTTTGAGAATACTTCGTCGATTCCCTGTCCAAAACCGATCAATGCAACTCCAATAAGTGACAATGTCACAAACTATGACAAAGTCATAGTTCAAGATTGTGATGAGAAACCTGATGATGAAAATGAAAAACTTGAGAAAAATAAAATCTTTTTGAAATTAAAAGAAAATTTTCAAGAAACTATTTTGCAATTGACTGAAAAAGGTGAATGTTCAACACAGAAACCTTTGAAGAAGAATGCAGAACAAAAACAAATAGTGAAAAATGTGAAAAATGTTCAAAAAGAAAATAAAAGCTCATCAGATCAATCATCCAATTGCGATCAAAAATCACAAAAAAATGGAAAAATCAAAACTCAAAAACAGTTGGTAATAAGTGGTGCAGGTTTAACCACAGTGCTCAAAAGCCAAATCCAGCTAACAAGAGGATAAATGATTATCACCAAGCCAAACAGTGCTATGATCTGAATGTTTGGACTGAAAGTGGTGATTGGTATGATAACAGAATGTGTTACACTTGTGGTGTGAGAGGACACATTGATGTTAACTGCCAGAGTTGGAGTTATGAGACGAGAAGATGCTATAACTATCAAATCAAAGGTCACATTGCCAGAGATTGCCCAATGAGATTAAAGGGAAGATCGAGGGCTGAATCTCATAAAATGGCAAAGAAACCAGTCAATGTCAAAGCAAAGCCCAAAGAACAGAAAGTTCAAGAACCTAAAGTTCAAGAACAGAAAGTTCTAGAACAGAAAGTGAAACTGTCACAGGGGCAAAAAGACAGAGTGAGGAAGAAGAGGAAGAAGGCGAGAGAGTATCTCGAAAGGATTTTGTCCTCGGATACACCGGTTGGGTTAAATAAGAGTTCTGATGAATCAATTCATTCGACTGCAAAGTCAAGTAAAACGAATTCATCAGATGCAAATCTGAGGACAAAAGAGAGGAAAACAAAAATTATTGGCGATGAATCTATTTCCTTGGAAACAAAGGAGCCACGTTTTGGCGATGAATCTGGCTCATCAAAGTCAGACAAGCCACGATCCAGTGATGAATCTGGTTCGTTAAAGCCAGAAGAGCCATTTGTTGAGGTAAAAAATGAGAATTTTGGTCTGACAATGGATGATGCAAATTTTCCACCATTGTTGAACAAGAATTCAAAATCACCCAAGGACCATCAGGCTTGCCGGAGCTCCCAGGTTGGTAAGCGAGGAGCAAGAATCGGCACATTTCTTGAGAAATTCACGTTTGTGATATTTCGACCTATAAGATTAATCATGGACATTAAGTTGTACTTGATTTATCTTTTTTCTACAAGTGGTTAATGAACAAAGTGATGAAGTTTACCCCTAACCTATATGTGGTTAAAACAAAACTAATTTTCTGGAAAAACCATTATTGATTAAAACAAACTTAAGTGTTTTGAAATCATAATGGGAAAATAGTTTGTTGTAAGGGGGAGTTCTGATTGTTTATGCCAAGAGGATGGCGATTTGAGGCGATTTGATATCAGTTGTCAACTTTCTTGTATAGTTTGTTTTCAATTTTTCTTTAAATGTGTTTGAATTTTAGGGGGAGTAAGAATTTCACAGAAAATCCAAAAACATTAGAAAATTTGAAAAGGCCAAAAACATGATAAAATGTAAAAGAGTTTTGTTGAGAAAAGAGGAAATGATAGTACATCAGTGGACTATCACAACATGCTAAAGATATGGAATGTTTAAAGTGATAAACGGTCTCACGGTGGATATGTCATTAGGTTTTCGTGCATTTAGTAGATTGTACTCGAGATATAAACCTAAATTTCAAACTTACTTATATCGTGGGGAATATTTCCTGGATATATGGGTAACCCCTGAAATCTTGTTTGAAAGGTCTATCTTTCTGAGATACTAGGTCTTTATACTCAGTGATATCTGGGGTATTATCCCGGGACTTCTGATTTTGCGGAAGCAATGGCCTAGTCCCCGTATAATACTTTGCAATTTGCTTGAAATATAGCGCCGCCCTCAGTACAAAAATAATGAAACATTGAAAAATGCTAATCATGTGCTGTTGAAGAAAAGATCCTCTAAAGGGGACACACCAAAAGTCGAGCCGTCATCTCTCTGCTGAACGGAAGTTCTGACCTGAGCTCTCACGGTTTCGCATTTAACCCCTTACATATATCATCTAGGTATACCCACCTGTAAGACTGAATATTGGGATCTGGATACGGGAGTATATTCAAGTGGTGGGACACGCGAATAAGTTTAAGTTTATTAAAACATTAATCTTGTATCTCAAAACAGTTGAAATTTGTGTGAAAATTTAAGTGGACCAGTATACTGACAATCTAGGTGAATCGTTTAGAACTTATAATGTCAAAAGCTTAACGGTGTTAGTGATTTGTCTCATAAACTGATATGATCCTCTTACACAAACTCACAAAAGTATTGTTTGTTTGTACATATTTCTTTTCTGCATTTAAATTTCTGTTTAGTTTACATATTTTTTGAAAAATCCAAAAAGATTTTCGACCAATGATGTTGAAGAGCTGATCTTCAAAATTCCAAGTGCTAAACATGATGAATTGGTTTGGGTAATTGATTTGAGTTGAGAAAATTTTGAAATGTTTAGATGATTTATTAATTTGAATCAGAATTTAGAATGTTTCAAAATTTGATAAGATTTTCAAATGTGAAAATTTGTTTACCTTATGAGTGTTTGAGAGGTGTGTAGGTGAAGGTCAGGTTTCTGATCCTGTTGCTACGGAAAGCCAGGTTATGATTCAGAACCTATGAAGAGCTTAAACAGAGAAAAAGCCAGGATTTGATTTCAAAAGCGATAACTAATTCCATACAGAAATCCCAGCCTGATGAAAGGGGGAGTCCGATGAGGTTAGAGCTAGAGAAAGATCCGGGTACATTATTCCAGGAGAAATTCCTGAAGAAGACCGATCAAGATCGAAGAGTTGACATGATGAAGACTCTCACTGAAGATTCCGTCAACATTCAAGGGGGAGTCTGTTGGTGCAGTTGTCTGTCGACTCCATCTTCGTTCGAGTCTTAGATTAGTATTGACAGATCTAGGCACGTTATATGAGAAATCAGAAACGAAATTAGACTTAGAGGTAATTCCGCACGGAATCACCATTGGTAATTCCGCTCGAAATTAGTTATCTAATTCCGTTTGAAAGTGTAATCTCGTTTGTAATTGTAATTCCGTGTGAAAAGTAATTCCGCATGAGTCTGTTCAAGCGGAATTACCCAATCTATAAATATGTGCTAGGTCCGTGTCATTTGTAACGGAATTAGGGTGGTGTTTTCCGACGGCGAAGCTCAGTCGAAGTGTCTACGTGCTGTAATTGTTGTTAGAATCAATAAACAAGACATTAAATAGTATTTCAGTGTGTTACAAGCTAAACGAAGACTGAATCAATGAATTTCGCCTCTGATTCTGTCTGAGATCTCTTTTGATCGTCTCGTTTGGTCGGCAATACAATCCTACAGTTCTTCCGGTAACTCCAACTTGTATGCCACGGTACCAATTCTTTCTAAGATCTAGAATGGTCCGATGTATCGGGGATTTAGCTTCCCACATTTTCCGAATCTTACTACGTCCTTCCAAGGTGAGACCTTCAATAAAACTTTGTCTCCCACCTCGAATTCTAATGGTTTTCGTCTTTGATCAGCGTAGCTCTTTTGTCGATCTCGAGCCGCCTTAATGCACTCTCGGATCTGCATAATCTTGTCGGTTGTCTCTTGTACAAGTTCAGGACCAACCATACGTTTATCTCTAGCTTCTGCCCAACATAAAGGCGATCGGCACTTGCGGCCATACAGAGCTTCGAACGGTGCGGCTTTTATGCTTGTATGATAACTGTTATTGTAGGAAAACTCAACCAAAGGTAGGTGAGTATCCCAGCTGCCGCCTAGGTCCATGACACATGCGCGAAGCATATCTTCTAATGTTTGTATAGTCCGTTCGCTCTGGCCGTCCGTTTGTGGATGGAAGGCCGTGCTTAGATCTAATTGAGATCCAAAGGCTTCCTGAAAGGATTGCCAGATTCTTGAGACAAAGCGTCCATCTCTGTCTGAAATAATTGAGACAGGCACTCCATGACGTGCCACAATTTCTTTTAAGTATATCTCAGCAAGCTTTCCAGTGCTGTCTTTTTCTCGGATCGGTAGGAAATGCGCAGACTTTGTTAGCCGATCGACTATCACCCATATCATATCGTGCCCTCTAGGGGTCTTGGGTAATTTTGTTATGAAGTCCATCGATATTTGTTCCCACTTCCACATGGGTATCTCTGGTTGTTGTAGTAGGCCAGACGGTTTCTGATATTCGGCCTTAACCTTAGCACAGGTTAGGCACTTTCCTACGTAAACAGCAACATCGCTTTTAAGTCTTGGCCACCAATAGTATTCTTTTAAGTCTTGATACATCTTGTCCGATCCTGGATGGATTGAGTACCTTGATTTATGCGCTTCAGCAAGGATGACCTCTCGAATACCGCCATAGAGCGGAACCCAAATACGCTTCTTAAAGTATAAGGCTCCCTCTTCATTTGGCACCATATATTTCAACATACCCCGGAGGTATTCAGTTTTACGGTGTTCCATCTTAAGGGCTTCTTATTGGGCGTCACGAATGCGTGCTGTGAGGTTCGTTCGAATAGTCATTTCCAATGCTCGAACCCTTAGGTTCTTAACCCTTTCTTTTCAACTTAATGCGTCCGCTACATCGTTTGCCTTTCCATGATGGTACTTAATCTCACAGTCGTAATCATTTAGCAGCTCGAGTACCATACAAATAGTGTCGCCAGATCTTCAAGGCGAATACCACCGCGCCGAGTTCCAAGTCGTGCGTGGTATAATTCTTTTCATGTACCTTCACTTGTCTTGAAGCATAAGCGATGACCTTCTGGCGTTGCATGAACACGCAACCCAAACCTTGTCGTGAAGAGTCGCAGTATACCACGAAGTCTTCAGTGCCTTCGGGTAATGATAGTATTGGTGCATCGCATAGCTTGTTTTTAAGTAGTTGGAAGGCTGCTTCCTGCTTGTCACCCCAGTCGTACTTCTTGTCTTTCTGCGTAAGGGTAGTTAGAGGTTGAGCTATCTTTGAGAAATTCTCAATAAACCGTCGGTAATAGCCCGCTAAGCCCAAAAATTGCCGAACTTCAGTTGGGGTTTTGGGGGCTTCCCAATTCTTTATTGCTTCAATCTTGGACGGGTCTACATGAATGCCCCTCTCGTTCACAACATGACCAAGAAATTGTACTTCGCGAATCCAGAATTCGCATTTTGTGAACTTTGCATAAAGTTTCTCTTTCTTCAGTAGTTCCAAAATGGTTCTGAGGTGCTGCTCGTGTTCTTCTTTCGTTCGGGAATAAATCAGGATATCATCGATAAATACAATCACAAATTTATCGAGATATGGTTTGCATACGCGGTTCAACAGGTCCATGAATACCGCTGGCGCGTTCGTCAATCCAAATGGCATCACAAGAAACTCGTAGTGCCCATAACGCGTTCGGAATGCAGTCTTTGGTACGCTTTCCTCTTGTATCCTTAACTGATGGTATCTAGATCGAAGATCGATCTTGGAATAGTAGCTCGATCCTTGTAATTGATCAAATAAGTCATCAATCCTCGGTAGTGGGTACCGATTCTTGATTGTGAGTTTGTTCAGTTCTCTGTAATCGATACACATCCGCAGTGTTCCATCCTTTTTCTTCACGAACAATACTGGAGCTCCCCAAGGCGAGAAGCTTGGCCTTATGAATCCTTTATCCAACAACTCCTAGAGTTGTGTAGATAATTCTTGCATTTTGGATGGTGCAAGCCGAGAGGGTGCCTTGGCTACAGGAGCGGCTCCTGGAACCAAGTCTATACGGAATTCGACTTGTTGTTGCGGAGGTAGTCCTGGCAGATCTTCGGGAAAAACATCAGGGAATTCCTTCACCACAGGAATGTCTTCGAGTTTCGGCTCCTCAGCCTTCTTATCTACAACGTGCGCTAGGAAAGCAACACATCCTTTCCTTAAGCACTTATGTGCCTTCATACAACTGATGATTCGCAGAGGCGCGTCTCGTTTTTCTCCGTGCACGATGAGAGTTTCATCATTCGCCAGAGGGATTCGAATGATTTTCTCGTGACAAATAACTTCAGCTTTGTTCTTGGACAACCAATCCATTCCGACCACTACATCGAAGCTACCCAATTGAATAGGTAAAAGGGCGATGCTAAATCTTCATTCACCAAGCTCTAATGTGCAGCCTCTAACAACTTCGCCTGATTCAACAAGTTTACCATTGGCTAGTTCTATGGAATAATGAATGTCTAATCTACTTGATTCTATTCCAAGCATACGTTTAAATTCCACAGACATGAAGCTATAGTCGGCACCAGTGTCAAATAATATGGATGCAAAGTGATTGTTAATGAGAAACGTACTAGTGACCACGTTAGGGTCCTCGCGTGCATTCTTTGCTCCAATCACAAATGCTTGAGCCTGAGCATTGTTTCCCTTTGGACAGTCCTTCATGAAATGATCATTGCTTCCGCAACTGAAGCATCCTTGATTTCGCCCAGCTCCATTCCCAACCCGGTTACCACTGCCATTTCCATTCCCACCATTCGCATTACCAGCATCGTTGCAATTTCCGTTTCCGTTCCTTCATTTTCCCTAACAGTCTTCTGTTTGATGACCCAATCTACCGCATTTGTCGCACCTCGGGACACGACAAGCTCCTTCATGATGATACTTACATTTTTGGCGTTTAGGCAGGGTGCCTTGGTATCCTTTGGCTGTAGTATAATTTGCCGCTGCAAAGGTTCTTGCTTCCTTAGGTGGGTTAGTGTCATGCTTCTTGTTGTATGAACCTTTGTTGTTGCTGCGGGTTGCTTGATTCAGATTCGAATGCTTTCTCTTCTTGTCACCGGACGACTCAGCATGCGTCTCGATCTTTTCAGTGGGGTTCAGCGATAACTTCTTCATACGAACACAATCTTCAGTAAGGCTGACAGCCAAAGTTACAGCCTCGGTGATTGTTTGAGGTTTGGCCGAAGTTACCATGCCACGGAATTCTGAGGCCAATCCCCAAATGTAGCGTTCCACGCGTTTAAATTCCGGAGTCACCATATAGGGAATCACCCTAGACAAATCATGGAACCTTCGAGTATACCCAGTGATGTCAGCACCTTCCATAGTCAAGTGCCAGAACTCAGTCTCCAACCTTTGGAGTTCGGCACGAGAGTAATACTTGTTAGGAAACTTTATTTGTAAGTATTGAAGAAAATCTCAATCAACTGAATCTCTGAAGAAGATAACAGTCATGAAGAACACAGCAAGATGAAGAAAAATAGTTGGGACAATCGAAAAGCAAAGTATCTACTACAAAGAATCTCAAGTTGATAAAGAGTTGATTTGGATTATCAGAGAAGGTCATTTCTGATGGATCTGATGACATTTCTGATGAAATATCATCAGTTTCTGACAAATTCTGATGACAGACCCACTTGTCTAAAATCACAACTCTATCCTGCCACCCATGACCGAAGCATGACATTATTGGTTTTCATGATTACAAATGCAACTTGAATGATGGATTCAATGAATATGTCAAATTGCTACTTTTGCAGGACTTATTGCATGAATAAACAATTGTTTATTCATGTCCACAGCCGTCTATAAATAGAAGGCTCGAGAGGCAGAAGATAATTGAGTTTGAAGCTTAGTATTCACATATAAACACCCAAACTCCACTGCTCTTCTCACCCACAGAAATCAAGATTCATTTGTATTAGATAATAATCTTACAATCACCTTGTTAAACTAATTTGTTTCAAAATGATATAAACTTGATAATTCTGTAGGTCTTGTTTCTTGAAAGTCTGATTTCCATTTCCGCACATCTTTTTCACATATACTGAAATCACTTGCCATATTACGTAAAAAGAAGTTGTTAAGGCCATACTGGGTCCAACAATTGGTATCAGAGCAGACTGAATAAATTATTTTCAAACGATCAATCTCTCTTCTTCTTTTTTCTAAATATGGCCAGCTTTCAAACCTGGAATAATGCTTTTAACATTGGTTCTATGTCCAAACCTCCGACTCTGGTCAGAGAGGAATACCCCCAATGGAAAATCAGGATGGTCAATTTCCTTAATGGTCATGACCGAGCTCTGTTTCAATCCATTGAAAGGGGTCCACATATACCAATGGCTGAAATACCAGCAATTCCAGCAACTGACCAAACACCAGCAATCCCTGCCTCCCGTGCTCCCAAAGGTGAAATAAACTGGAGCGCGGAAGACAAGGATCTAGTGGTTGGGGATGAAAGAGCAAAGTCACTCTTAATAATGGCCATCCCTAATGACATATTTTCACAAGTTGATGCTTGTGCATCAGCCAAGGAAATATGGGATCAGTTGGAAAATCTTTGTGAAGGAGGAGAAAGGATGAAGAGAAACAAGAGAACAAACAACGTCTCATCCTATGAAAGGTATAAAGTTTACCTAATGAAAAGTTAAATGACACATATCAAAGGTTCACAAAACTTTTAAACGAGCTAAAGAAATTTGGAATAACTAAATCAAATGATGAAAGAAACATTAAATTTCTTGATGCTTTTCCTAGAGAATGGAGAAGTCTCACAATGACTTTGTCCTCAACCTTAGAACTAGGAAACATGAGTCTTCACGACTTATATAGCATCTTGATCCCCAGAGAAGAAGAAATATTTGAAGAAACCATTCAAAGAGGGGGATCTTTAGCTCTTATCTCTAACTCACAAAGACAAACAACTTCCAATGATCCACAACCATCAAACAGCCAGGCCTTTGAAACTTCTGATTCATCATCAGATTTTTCAGCCTTTGCTGATGCAATAGCACTGCTCACCAAAACATTTGAGCAAAGGTTGGGGGAGGAGGCCAGAGGTACCAGAGGAGTGATAGAAGGAGGATGGATGATAGATCTAAAGAAGATATTAGATCTAAGGATAAAGGAAAGGCTGAGGTGGTGTGTTACAAGTGCAAGCAAAAAGGTCATTATGCATCTGAGTGCAAGACCAAGAAGCTGAAAGATGTTGCTTACTATGAAAAGAAGCTTGAGGAAGCTAAGAAGCAACAACAGCAAGTCAGCTTAATTGCTGGAACAGATACATGGCTATCTGATGACTCTTTTGATGAAGAAGAAGAAGAAATGGCCAACTTCTGTCTCATGGCACTTTCTGATGACATACCAGAGACTTCAGGACAACAGGTAAGTTTAGCCAATCTTGATCTTGAACACAAGCTAAATGAGCTCATGTCAGATTTTTTTAAACTTGCAAGTTAAACACCAATCAGATGGTAAAAAATCTGATGAGTTGCAGAGGACCTTGAATAAAATCATTCTTGAAAACCAATTACTGATAGAACAAAGTTTAGATCAAAGAACTAAAATTGAGTTCTATGAAAATGAAAGAAGAGATCTTTACAAGAAAATCAATGATAAAGAAATTAATGTAAGAGGTTTTCAAGAAGCAAAAGAATTCATAAATTTCATAGAGTCCACTCCAAAGAACAAAGGAGAAGGGTTGGGTTATGTAAGAACAAACAATAACAAACCTATTGTCTTTGTAAAAGCTACTCAACAGACTTCTGATAAATACTTATCAGAATCTGATTCTGAAACTTGCAAATCAACATGTTCTGAATACTCCTTTGACAAGCCAAATTTTGAACCAAAAAGAAGTGAATGCAGTCAAGAGTTTATAAAAACTCCAGAAGCAGTTCACTCATCTTTTCAAAACTATCCCTTCATTCCATCACAAGAAGGAAAATCAGAAATTTCTGATGATTCCTGTATGTGTGTTGAAATACTGAAGCTTGTTCAACACCATCTCCAAAAGAAAAACAAAAATTCTGTTAATGGCTCAGCATCCAACAAAAATTCTAATGAAAGGTCATCTAGAAGAATTAATAGAACCATAATATCATCAGAAAGTGTACCCAAGCATGCCTGGGTACCTAAAACCCTCTAATCATTTCATTTCAGGACCATCATGTGCAGCAGATCTGGTACTGCGACTTAGGAAGCTCCAAGCACATGACTGGAGATAGGAGCTTACTCAGCAACTTTGTCTCAAAGCTGGGTAAAATGGTGAATTTTTGAAAATGAAATAGATAAAAGGAACATCTGACCATTGAAGAAAGTAGCCTATAGAGGCTTAAGGTACATTCTGATAAATTATGGTCAAAATTGTGATAAAGTTCTCTGTGATCTATAACTTGTTTGAATAAAAAGAATTATAAGAAAAAAAAAGTACTTTTCTGATAAAACACCAGAAGATCTGATAAATTTTAAGAGAATCTGATACATCATCAGAAGAATCTAACAAATTATCAGAATTTCTGGTAACAAATCAAAAGGCTTCTTAAAACAAAATTGTCGAATGATTATTTGAACAAATTCATACATTTCATCATCTTTATTCATAACTCAAAATTGACAAATTCATAATTTTTTATTGTTTATTTTATTCTCTTTGGCAAACGTCACATGACAGAAGATTTTTCTGAAAATTATCAATAGGTGTAGAGATTTTTTTTCTCTTCATTAAATACACTGAAAGGACAACGGTAGGCAATCATGATAGAAAACTGAAAAATAGCCGCCTAAATCATTTAATGAAGAAGGGTTCAATATGGGTTATTCTTAAGGACACCTGATAAAACAATAAAATAACCAAGATTGTGGTAGACAAGATACAGTGGGTAGATAACATTTATGGCAGCTCTTAAATTTACTATATATGTCTATCACATTAAGCAAAGGCAATCACCTTCATCAAGAAATTCAGAAAAACTATTCATCTCCTTCTTCACTGTTAAAGATCTTCACTTAAAAAAAAATGCTTACCATACAAGCTGATCGTTTCCCACTGCTTTTACATCCATACCACAACCTCAGACTCAGAACCAGTTTTGAGGGTCCTCTCTGGGATGGATGTCAAGCTGTGGTAAACATGCTTATGGCAAGTAACTTAGGAAATGCTCTCACTGCCAACATAACAATATTCCCTGAAATCCTTCAAACATTCTGGCAAAATGCAAAATTCTCAGAAAGTCAAGATAGAGGGTGGATATATGTTGAAAGTAAAGTTCTCAATCAAATGATCAGAATAACTGAAAATACCATCAGAACAGCTCTTCAAATCAATGATGACAAGAATGTTCTGATGTTCTCAGAAGATGAGATTGAAGAAACTTTGGAGCACATGGGGTACAATCCTGAAAATGATCCCAGAGCAATCAACAAAAATGGCTTTATCAAACCATGGCAGTTTCTGATTACTCAACTAGGTGCATGCTTCTCTAGGAAGACCATAAATCATCATTAGGCATCTAATATGTTGTTGGAAATTTGCCGAGCTGTCACATTGAAAGTTCCTTACAACTTCTCTTATTATCTAATGAGAGACTTTGCAAGCAACATGTGGTCAAGCAGACCATTTTTTATGTATCCTCGTTTTTTGATGAAGATAATCACAAGCCAACTGGGCTTTGGTGGAATTCCTACCGGTTATCAAAGAGCAGAACTGTTTCTTCAACAAAATACAAGCATAGCGTTACTTAGACCAACAAACAAAAATTTTGGTTTAGTAACCGAACAATGGGTACTTCTTGAGATTGAATATGGAGATGGAATAGATATTGATTAAAACCCTTCATAAATAGATCTTATATGTGTAGATGGTATGTTGTATTTATATGTTTATATAAATACTACATGTTTTGCTTTTTATCTTACTTTATCAGTAGAAATTATTTTAAGAAAAATCTGGTAAGAATCAAATGAAATCTGATAGAATATAACAAATCATCAGAATCTGATAAAATTTATCAGAAACTTCATTAAAACATCAGAATTTGATTCACATTCTCCAGACAAAACAAAAATGTGGTACAAATGAAAAAAAAAGGTGACAAATTTAGGGGGAAAAACATATCAAATTCTGTTGACTTCTGTTGACTTTATTTGGTCAAAAAAAAGGAGGATGATCAAAGGGAAATAATGTTCTTCAACAAAAATTTTCTTCAAGAAAAGGAAGGATGAAGATGAAGAAAGCTAATTGGACCTCCTCAAAAGAGTAGGGTCCACAAAAATGGAAAGGTGTCATACAACCGATAATGTTTTTTTTAAATCTAAATTCAGAATACAGCATGAGACTCTTCTAACCAAATCAGACTCCACAACAGAAAGAGCCAGCAGAGAAGTTTTCAAATGCTCTTCATCACTGGAAGGAGATGAAGAACAATGGTCAAGATCATCAAAAGAAGCAGGAGGAGAAAGAATTCTGATGATTACCAACTCACCAGATAATGCTGAAAATGATCAAATTCATGAAGGAAGAATTCATCCAGAGTTTGATATACTACAAGAGACAGCACAAGAACATCATGCAGAATCAAATATTGCTGGAAGAATTCATGAAGAAGTTCAATTTGGTGGCACTGAAATTGAAACAACGGAAGTAATACATCATGAGGAATCTCATATCGCGGGTACATCTTTTTCAAGAACTATTTTAGTTGATACTTACTCAAAACAAACTAACTCAGAAAGTTCAGTAAATGTTTCTTACAACTTAGAACATAAAGAAACTGAAATTGATAAAGAGGTTACTAGTGCTTTTAATCTCAACTCTGAATCAGAAAATGAGGAGGAGTATGAGGTCTCAACAGATAGAGATCAGGAAACTGATCAAGGAAATCTGGAAAAAGGTAATATGTTTACCTTAAAAACTTGTGGAGAATCACATCTTGATGTGATTCAAGGACATAAGGAAATCCAGGATGAGAGTATGTCACTCACCACTGGTGGAGATGATACTGGTAAACTTAAAGCTGCACCAAATTTTGGTAAAGCAAAAAGTGATCCTATCATTTCCAAAACAGCAGCAAATGTGTTTGCAGCTGGTATGTTAGCAGGAACATCTGTTGTTCCAAATATCCCTGAAAACCCCATGAATCAAGAAAATATGAAAACTATGTTGGTAAAAGATTACAAAGTCTGCAAAAGAAGTCCAGTGGAAGAAAAACTTGATATGTTGCTGTCAGAAATACAAGGTCAAAGGCTGAAATGAAGAAATTATCAGAATCAGTGGAAGCAATAAAGAAACAGAATTATGATAACACTGAAGCACTAAAGTCCCTTCAAAAGATGAAAGAAAAAGCACCAGAACTCAACATTTCTGCATCAGAAATTCAAGTGATTCTCACATAAATAGAAAAGATCAAAACACAAGTTGTGAATGTGATGGAGTCAAGACAGTCAAGCAGTAGAAATAAAGTTTTGGAAGAAGAAATTGCCATTCTAAGGGCAAGTAATAACAGTATCACAGATGCCCTTGAGAAGCTGTCAAAAGAATGGGCTGAAAATCAGAAGAAAGCTCAAGCTGAATTCAACCAAGCTCAGAAGAACATGGCCAACAACTCAAAACTGGTGAGAGAAACACAACAACTAATGGAGAGAATGCAATTCAATGTTGCAAGTTTAGCCAAAGTGGATCCTCAAAAACTCATGAAGCAAATTCCTGATTCAAGCTCACATCAGAAGGCTCCAAAGTCAACTCCTCAACAATCATCAACCACACCAATCACCAAAGCTGATACCACAGTGATGGGACCACCTCCAAATATTCCAAAAGAAGAAATGCTGAAAAGATTAGCAACTGCAAAACCTCAAGTCATTACAAATTTAAAGATGCTAGCTGTTGTTCCAAATTCAACAATATCTGATGACTCAGCAATAAGCAAATATATGAATATACAAACAATGAAGGAATGGGAACAAGAAGGTGAGTCAGAGGCAAAGTCAAAGATTGTTAAGAGAAAAATCTCAGAAACCAAGTCTATCATGGTCAAAGAAATTGCCAGAGATGTAATGGTGTTTCCTGAATACAATCTGGTAAGTTACTACTTGACAAAAGAAGATGAAATACCAAGATCACTATCTCCTACCAGACTGGGGTTAAGAGAAGAAAGAATGAAAAGAGGGCCATACAGCATTCACAAACACAATGAGAATCCGGTAAGGAGAATTTTAAAGGTGGATGAAGTGAAAGTTGCAACTGGTGATATAGGAGGAACTTATGTACAAAACAGATACACACTTTAAAGAGAAAAGGGGGATGAACAGAAGGTGACTGATGAAGAAATAGCTGACCAATTGCATCCTTTGGACATTTTGTTCATGAAGGATAACTATGAAAAGGAAAAGAAAAATAACCAAGAGGTCAAAAGGGCATTGAATGGAATATCAAAGGCTGGAATATTGTTATTTGAAAGAATGGCTTTTCAGACTTTGATCTATGCATAAATTATGAGCATGTGCACAACAAAAAGGTGTACTTTAGATCACCTAAGACAAAAGTTCCCTCAAAAATACTAGATGATGCAAGATCTGGAGACATCATTATATAGACAAGCAAAGATGGAGAAGAAGAATATGGTGTAATCTTCAGAGATCAAGACAATAACAAAGCTCTGTTCAGAAGTGTTGACATCTGTAAGTACTCAAATCAAACCCTAGGGGTATATCTTAAAAACCATGAACAGAAGACAGGAACATCTTCAGAAGATAGAAAAGAACTTGGAAGAAAGCAGGAAAGAAATTGAGCAAATGATTGAAGAATGGATTCAAGCAAGAGAATGGTACAAAGACATGTATGATAGCTGCAACAAATATATCTCCTACAAAAAGAAGATAAAGAAAGGAGATGTGCACAAGAGAGTGAAGCTGAACTAAAACGTGTTTATTTTCATCTTTTATGTAATTTGTTTTTCAAAAACTTCAGCAACTGGTTTAAATTTTGCAAGTATTAAGTTTCCACTGTTTGGAATTTTTTTTTATTCATGAGATAGTTCATTTTCTTACAATACTTAGGGGGAAACTGTTAGGAAACTTTCTTTGTAAGTATTGAAGAAAATCTCAATCAACTGGATCTCTGAAGAAGATAACAGTCCTGAAGAACACAGCAAGATGAAGAAAAACAGTTGGGACAACCGAAAAGCAAAGTATCTACTACAAAGAATCTCAAGTTGATAAAGAGTTGATTTGGATTATCAGAGAAAGTCATTTCTGATGGATCTGATGATATTTCTGATGAAATATCATCAGTTTCTGACAAATTCTGATCATCAAACTTTCTGATGATTTGTTCACCAGAATTTCTGATGAAGTGCCTTATCAGAAATTCTGATGACAGACCCACTTGTCTAAAATCACAACTCTATCCTGCCACCCATGACCGAAGCATGACATTATTGGTTTTCATGATTACAAATGCAACTTGAACGATGGATTCAATGAATATGTCAAATTGCTACTTTATGCAGGACTTATTGCATGAATAAACAATTGTTTATTCATGTCCACAGCCGTCTATAAATAGAAGGCTCGAGAGGCCGAAGATAATTGAGTTTGAAGCTTAGCATTCACATATAAACACCCAAACTCCACTGCTCTTCTCACCCACAGAAATCAAGATTCATTTGTATTAGATAATAATCTTACAATCACCTTGTTAAACTAATTTGTTTCAAAGTGATATAAACTTGATAATTCTATAGGTCTTGTTTCTTGAAAGTCTGATTTCCATTTCCGCACATCTTTTTCACATATACTGAAATCACTTGCCATATTACGTAAAAAGAAGTTGTTAAGGCCATACTGGGTCCAACAATACTTCTCTCTCATACGTTCTTTTAGCTCATCCCACGTCATGCCATACGCGGCATCATCACCCAGATTTTGGACTTGCAAGTTCCACCACGTCAGAGCTTCATCGACAAACAACCCAGTAGCAAAAGTGATTTGCTGATCCGCGGTACACTTGCTCATGCGGATAGTGGCTTCAGTCTTTTCCGTCCAACGTACAAAGGCCACTGCACCTCAAGTGCCATCATAGTTCAGTGGTTTACAGTCGAGAAACTGCTTGAACGTACAGCCCTGAGCTGCATTTCCTCCAGATGAATCTCCATTCCCATTACGTCTAGCATTGCTTGGCCCGCCACTGTCTTGAGTTCGGTTCGCCTCGTATTGGGCGATAGCAGCGGAGATCCTTTCTTCCAGTAGAGCGTTCAGCTCTTCAGCAGTTCTTGGCAGTGGGGGAGGAGGAGGTTGATCACGAGTGTTCACAGCTTTCCTGGGTGCCATGTTCACATAAGTGACATCAAACAATTATTACTCCAGCAGAGTACTTAGTAGGCTGGAGGGGGTATTCCCGTTTGACCTTTATCTTTTACTGGGGGAATCTATACGTGACAAGACTTGATGTGGTTTCTGTGCACTGAGTTCCATAATTATGTATGCATCCATAATTACGTAACCCCTTGCACAGTCTGCATAGTTCGTTTCGTCCTCATATCTCTTCCTTCAAGTAGGCCATTGTTTTTAGGTAAAGTCACGTATACTTGTGGTATTCTACTCCTAGTATATGTATTTAGCAATTTATCACACATAATCGCAAGTAATTTCTCAGTTAAAGATAAGTGCTACTCCTGTGCACCCTAAGCCTCGTAGTGTCTTTTCTTGACTCATGTAAACAGTTTCAGGTAGTGGATGTCGCGGGACGTTTTATGCAATGAAAACTTTTTGAAAAATTGTTTTCATGAAAGGATCCTAGAGATTGTAGTCTAGACTCGAGAAGGAATCCTGGTTCACTACAACCTGGCTCTGATACCAATCTGTCACACCCCTTTCTGCGGCGGAAGCACGAGGTGTGATCATGAAAGGTTCTCATTGCATACGATAGGTAAACATACTACATGCTCATAAAAACAACTTCAAATGCCAAACATTACAATACTGAAATCATAGTTTTACACAAGACGGCATATGGTCTAAAAAGTTTACAACTTTATTGAATGATAAACATATACGACATCCACGAGCATGAGTGAGACCGCGCGCATATCCATCTTAGTTACCTGAAATACATGTGAGTTTGGATAAACGTCAACATAATGTTGGTGTGAATTCATGCAGTTTTTGTAATGAACGTTGGTATACTTTGTATGAAAACATGGTATGTATTTCGTATAAATCATGTATTTCTGTATCTCATGTAAGTCAAGTATATCTGTATCTTGTACAACTCAAGTATTCTTGTATAAATCAAGTAATCTTGTATGTATTAAGGTTGTTAATGGGTTGCAAGGCCATTAACAAGTGACACGACATAAGAAGCAACCAAACCATAGGCGATTTTTCTAGTTGGCATATTCTGATACACAAAAGCACTGCTTGGTACTCGTTCTCACCAAGAGTGTGGCTGCCCGACATGCGTTAGATCTAACCTTTTGTTCTGCGGTCTAGGTATATTGTTGATTAATGGTGCTTATGGTACCCTATTCGTGACACGATTTCTCGTATCATGTAGCATTTCTCGTATCATTTCATGGAACTAGTTTTCACTAAGATTGCTTCTTGTTTTTGTACACATCATAGCATTTTGTAAACATTGAAATATTTGTAACATGTATTTCACCCCCGAAGTTATAAAACTGAAAACAGTTAAAAGAAAAGGGGGAGCATGAACTCACAACTTTGCGTTCCTGTGTCGTAAACTTCACCGGATTTGCTTATCTAGCGTCGTGACCAAAACATGTTTTATTAACGTTAGTCACTAGACTTGCATTGCACAAGTACAAGTCACTATCTTTTGTATATGTGTTCTTGTGTTAAAAATAATTTATATTTTTAATTATGTGTCTTACTTATTTAATTTTCTCAAAAATAAATCTAAGTATCTTGTATTTTTCACCCGAATTATGTATCTTGTATGTTGTACGTGTATTTTTGTATTTTCACTTCTTACGAGTATTTAGTGTATTTTCAAGTCCTAATACACTATTACATGTAATATATACTACATACACTTAGCACAAAATTTTGTGATCAATAAATATTTATATTTTTCTCAAAAATATACATACTTAATATCAATTTTATTCTTGAAGAAAACATCATTTCTTTACTTGGAGTTTACAAAAATTAGGGAAACCTTGGTAAATGTTTTTAGATACATTTTTAGGGAATAAGTTTCTCAAAAACTTATATTTATCTAAGTGTCAAAATTTTATAGAAATTTTGACAGAGTTTCCCCTAAAAATGGAGGTTTCCCATGTTTTCAAAACATGTTTTTATTTTCTTTTAAAATCATCATCAACACCAACAATTATTCTTTACACAATTTTTACATCACCAAGAGCAAAAATATATACGTTACACACTAATAATGAACTTGATATATCCCGAAAACGCGTAGTAACTTGGTAAAGCTCTTAGTGGACTTAGTTACCTTCCAAAGTATAATTATCTCTTTAAAAATCACCTTCTTACAAAAGTTTAGTGTTTATAACTTGTAAATAATTTTTTCAAAAATAAAACTCTTAAACTCTTCTTGTAAATAAAATATTCTCATACTTGTCTTATTTCTAAAAATGGTGTAAGTGTTTGTAATAGTCATGATTTTCCAAAAATCAATTCTCTAACTTGGTTTATTACAAAAATCCTTTGAAACTTTTGGATTTACAAAATCATCAACTCACTTGTTCAATTATATTTCATGAAAAATCATTTTTATCAAGTTTATATTTAACTAGAAGGTGGTCGTTTTATGTAACACATAACCACTTTCTAATCTTGTTAAATCATAATTCTAACTACTATTTAACAAGATCCATATGGCGATTAACATCACACAATCAAGAATCATCATAAAATTAACAACATATTCACTACAACATCATACTAGTAACATTTCATCTTCATGTAACTTCTATGTTCAAGCTTCATGTTCATATTTTTAGTTCTTGTTTCTTTAGTGTTATGAACATAACCATCATACTACAACTATTAACTATGAAACAAGATGAACAAGAGTGTAACAAGGACTTACTACTAGCACAAAGGCTAGGGATGATTCTAGTGAAGAAGATGATGAAGAATGATGATGAGAAAGCAAGAAACAAGGTCCATTGAAGCTCCACAAGTTGCAAGCTTCCTTGTATCAACCTTTAAGCTTGAATGGGACTTGAAACTTGGATGAAAATGGTGAATTAGTGGTGGTGATGGGGGCGGTTAAGGGGAGCCAAGAGGAGGGAGTGAGAGAGTGAGGGTGTGATAATGAGAAGTAGGGTGGTGATCATGGTGCCATGCTTAAATAGATATGTTCATATATTTCGGCAAGTTCTTCAAGCAACAAACCAATAAACAAAGGAAATAAAATCTTGAACAAGATATGAGAGTATGGTGTGGTGTGGTGTTGTGTGGGTCCACTTGGGAATCGATTTCGGTTAGGGGGGGGGGGTTAATGTAAAAGTTTGCAACTAATAGGTAAATGTTAGTTAGATTTCAAGTATAAGCTTACATTTGTTAGTTAGTTGCTTTTTAGTGGGTGTTAGGGTGTTCGGGGATCACGACTAGCCATGAAATAATAAAACAGTGTGTTTGGCAAAATTTTAGTGTCCCTGGTAATGTCCGGTTATTCGGTTGGATACCGTCCGTTAAAGTGTTTAATTATTCCGTAAAGTGTCCTTTATGTATCGTTTTGTAACCCTTTTAATTCCCAACACTTAGGAGGGTATTCTGGATAATAAAACATGAATTCTGCATAATATTTTGGGGTTAAAAAGCTGATTATAGCTGAATTTAGTAAAATTCTGCACTCAAAGTGCGTTTCGGGTGCTTTTTAGTGCTTATTTTAGTCTCCAGAAAGTCTATATGTTAACCCTTGTATGTACTCTTGGGTTTTAATGTATTCTTGTCATTGGACCTACACCTAGGCTCCAATTCTATTGTCTGACTGCTTTCTGCAGAGTTGTTGGCATATTGTGTCTTACCGGTGAGTTTACTAGTATTTATGACGTAACGCTCTCGTTAATGCATAAAGCAATATTTTGTAGTATAAAACGTGCATGAATTCTCTTGTATAGTATGTAATCAGACAATGACATTTAAGCACATAATTGCAGTCATTAAATAATAATTAAAGTGTACAGAAATTACCGGTTTGGTGCCAGTTGTCACAAAAGCAGTGAGTGGAACCGTAATTTTCGAGAAATTCGAAATAAAACGACGATAATATCCAGCAAGACCTAGAAAAGATCGAATCTCTGTAGGTGTCGTCGGTGTATTCCAATCCTTAATTGCTGCAATTTTGAAAGGATCCACATGAATACCCTGCTCGTTGACTATATGACCCAAAAACTGAACTTCTTTAAGCCAAAATTCACACTTGGAGAATTTAGCAAAAAGTTGTTCCTTCTTCAGGAGTTCCAGTGTCAAACGAAGGTGTTGCTCATGCTCGGCTCGAGACTTCGAATAAACAAGAATATCGTCGATGAACACAATGATGAACTTGTCTAAATAAGGTTTACAGACCCTATTCATTAAGTCCATGAAGATGGCTGGAGCATTTGTCAAACCAAAAGGCATGACAGTGAACTCGTAATGCCCATATCTCATGCGGAAAGCAGTTTTGGTAATATCTTCTTCGAGAACACGAAGTTGATGATACACAGAACGTAGATCGATCTTGGAAAAACAGGTAGCACCTTGCAGCTGATCAAAGAGATCGTCGATTCGAGGTAGGGGATATCGATTCTTGATGGTAAGCTTATTAAGCTCATGATAATCGATACACATTCGAAAAGATCCAACTTTCTTCTCACAAAGAGGACAGGAGCTCCCCAGGGCAAAAAGCTCGGACGGATGAATCCTTTATCAGATAAATCTTGAAGTTGTTTCAATAATTCTTGCATCTCTGATTGTTCAAGACGATAAGGTTCTTTCGCAATCGGGTTGGCATTGGGTACAAGGTCAATATGAAACTCGACTTGACGAACTGGAGGCAAACCAGGCAGTTCATCAGGAAACACCTCTGGATAATCCTGAACAATCGGAATATCCTAAATACTCTTGCTCTTACCCTTCTCCTCAGTGACATGTGCCAGAAAAGCAACATATCCTTTTCGTAAATAACTTTGGGTTTTCGTACACGACATGAGTTTCAAACCAACTGATGGTTTCTCTCCACGAACTTCTAAAACTTCACCAGACGAAAGAGGAATATGAACGATCTTATCAAAACAAACCACCTCAGCATGATGTTTGGTTAACCAATCCATCCCAACAATAATATCGAAACTTCCAAGTTGCATCGGTGTGAGGTCAATAGGAAAAAGATGGTTATTGAGGTTCAACTGACAATCACGAATAACAGAATAGAGTACAAGAGGTTTACCAGTAACAACTTCGACAGATAAGAGTTTTCTCTGTTTAGTTCTAGGTATCGCAAGCAAAGGCTCAAAAGATGACGGAACAAAACTTCTATCGGCACCAGAATCAAAAAGAATAGATGCAGGTCGATTATTAACAAAGAACGTACCATTGACAACCTCGTTGTTAGCCCTCGCCTCGTTTGCATTCAAGTTGTATGCTCATCCACGAGCGGGATTCACATTGGCATTTAGGTTTCGATTCGCATTTGCATTCACCAACCTCGAGCAGTTGTTGCGGAAGTGGCCAAACTCTCCATAATTGAAACATGAACCTGGCGGGAATCTAGAAGCATTCCCCTAAACCTGTGCTGGATTCTGAGTGGCTTGATTCTGGCCCAAATGACAGATATTAGCCAGATGCCCAAGTTTACCACATGTAGTGCATTGCTTGCAAGCTTGTTGTGCAACATGATGACCGTTGCAGCGAGCACAGTAAGGTGCGGTGTGACACCTGTGTCTGTAATCATTGTAAACAATTCAGTTATCAATAAAACAATGTTATTTGACCCCAATGTTTGTTTAATTATGTTTGACATTTTTCATGTTTTGATTTTTGTTCAAATTCAAACTCTATATCGCTTTCTAGAGAGTTATACGCAAACTGGTGCGTAAACGTAATCAGTTTAATGCAACAAATACTCCAGAACATCAATTTATGCTTAACATACCTTAAATAACCATTACATAACTTAGAAATAAGTTTTGAAGGCTTTGGTATGGCAAAATCAAGCTTATTCGCCTATAGGGACTAAAATCGACAAACTGCGAAAGTATGTCGATTCGTACTGTAACGGACATTCCAGAACTTGATCATAAGTTAAACATACCCTAAATAACCTTTAAATATCTTATAAATAGGCTTTGAGGGGTTCGGTATGATAAAATAAACTTTTTGGTCATTCAGGGACTAAAAGCGTCAAAAAGAGCATAAGTTTGCATTTCCGCGCATATCTTACGTTCTGAATACATCCAGACATCCAAAAATTTATGCAATCATTAAAATATTTTGTTTTAGTGATTGGCATGAGAAAAATCCATTCGTCGCGCAATTTGGATAGTTTTTCACGTTCATGCGTATTTCGTCGTAATTAATCGAATAACGCAATCGTACGACCAAACGAACCGACATCCGAGATATTTTTTAGCACATTTCATGTTCCCTATACTTAAACTGTGACAACTCGTATCTCAGAACCTTTCTTTATACTTTGATGTAACGTATGTGAACATTGTGTGATTATATGAACCTTGTGATTGATTAAATGTTATGTTGTTATGATTATGTGATGGTGTGTATTGTATAGTATTAAACCGATCATACAACGCTATTCGAATCGCACAAGCCTTTGGGCTTTGGTCTTTTACAACTCTCGGCCCACTCCTCACTTGAACCGAATGGGCAGCCATGTAAAGGGGTTCGGCTCACTCCCACTATACGCATACATTGACCCTTAGGGAGTTTTGTTTCTCATAACTTGCAAAACACTTTACACATACAAAACCCTAGTGATCTCCTCCTTCTCTCTAGAACTCGACGGCAACAACATCTTTTCCCTCGAAGCTTGTGACTCGGATTAACCCTTATTCACCTCTAATCCGGTTAGTGTTTTATTGTTATTTGATTTTATGTTGATCGATGATAGTGTATTGTTGTATGATTGATTAAATCCTATTAGGGTTCCTGTTGGTAGAATCGATGATAATAGGGTTGCATGTTGTTGTGATATATGTATGTGTTACACGATGATTTGGGAATGATATCAAATTGATGGTGATATAACTGTTAAGGTTAATGTTCATGAAATCGGCTCACATGTATATTATTGTAAATCGATATAAGGTTGTTAATCACATGAGGTTGTTGATGATCTAGAATCGAATATATGATTAATCGGCTGTGAATAATTAGTTTGTTTTACCAAAGGTGATTGCTTGTTGAGTTAAAGATTTTGTTGTTAATACGTTAAAGATGAGGATGAGTTGTTAGGGTTCATAAGAATTAATGGTAATAAAACCTTGTTTTGATCGATTAGGAGAGGGTTAGCAACTATTGTTAGTGTTGATTGATTGTGTACAATTATGGAATCTGTTAATTGGTCAAACAAATTGATTTGATAACTATAACCGATTGCAAGATTTTAGGAATAATCAAACAATCGCACAAGACCCTAGTCGCACAAGAGCTGATTACACAAGCTCTTGGGTCGCACAAGATCAGGTCGCACAAGACCTGATCTGGACGCACAAGTTTCAGTCGCACAAGGCATCATCAGTCGCACAAGGTGCCATCAGTCGCACAAAGTGTTTTGAATCGTACAAGATGGCTATCTGTTTATTGTTTGTTGGGCCGTAGACTTGGGCTGGGTAATAGAGCTGATCGCACAAGATGTTGTTCGGTTTAATTGTTGGGCCAGGTGTATATGTTTGGGCCGAGACATGTGTGGACTTCATTTGTATGCTAAACTGATAAAACGTTCTATGTGTATACTATGTTTCCATGATCAATACGTGTTAGCAATCTGTTAAACTATGTGTAATCATACGTGCACTACTTGAACCAAAAACCTGACTTGTATGGTAACCATGTTAGGACGTGGTTGACCACTAGCATCTAGACTTGACCTTTCTGTGTATCTGCCAAGCAAACCAAGGTGAGTTCACACTTCTCTACAAAGCATGGGATTCCCAGGGGTTGGGAATGGGTTAAGGAATAGGGATTCCTCGTCCTGTTGAGACGTAACCAGGAACATAGATTCCTCGTCCTGTTGAGACGTATTCAGGAACATAGATTCCTCGTCCTGTTGAGACGTATTAAACTATACTAGACTAGAACTCTATCTGCGAAGTCCCTCCCTTTTTGTATCGACTTAATCGCCGAGGCTAGGGCGAGCGGGTCATTAGTTAATAGCGCTATTAGGTTTAACAAACCTCACACCGTGCCGGGTGGACGGGTGTGTACTAATGGACTATGGCACGTCGGTGGTGATAGAACACCGACGCTAGGGCACTATTGATTCTTTTGTTAGTAGTCGATATGATAAACAAGTCTGGTGGTTTAAACATGGGGTAGCCCCCATGGCCAGAGAGCCGGGCTGGAATAGCCAACGTAGTGATGGGTAACTAATAAACGTTTTCGAACTATGGGGTAACCCCCACGGCTGGATAGCTGGTTAAGAATAAAAGGTGTTTTTGGAACAACTCTAAACTGGATAACCAACTGTGAACTCACTCGACATTGTTGTTGACTCGTTACTACATGCTTTGTAGGTCAATAGGTACTTAGCTGGAGCTTGCACAAGGAAGAGTCGTTGTGGGACATGGACAGCTGTGTGCCATGTTAAACCTTTGGATACTTAAACTTATGTTTTGGTTTTAAACATTATGCTTCCGCTCATAACTTAAACTATGTTTGTTTTGGACACCAACTGTGTTGGTTGGACTTTTACTATTAATTACTTACTTGTTCAATATGATTAGTGGTTTGATTCTGGTCAGTCACGTCTCCAAGCGGTGATACTCCGCGTGTGGATTTTGGGGGTGTGATAGATTGGTATCAGAGCCATTGGTTATAGAGAACTTGGTTTTAATAAAGGAAAACGTTTTTGTTAAAACCAGACTATAACCTGTACAGTGCTCTACGATCCACAACGACGCTTCACTCCACGTGCAAGGCTCGACATTCTAGGTGATATGGTTTATGTTTTATTACCTACATGCTAGATTGCGTAGAACTTTGCTCATGACATGCCTAGTTAGTATAGCTACTGTTGCTTGAATACATGTGTTCTTACTCTCTTCTGTTATCGTCCTTTCGCGAACCTTTCTCACTCATGTTTCCCTTGATATGAAGATCATGTCTGGACGCATTAACATGACACAAGCCCAGTTGACGGCTCTGATCAACGAACAGATTGCTGCGGCACTTGCAGCCGCACAAGCAGGAGGTATACCCTGCAGTTTAAACTCGTTCTAGGATCTTTAGATCCTACTCTCGTGAACCTACCTTTGTGTTAAACTTTGTCCTTTCTTACAACCACAACAGGTCAACATGCTCAGCCACCTGTGTGCACCTTCAAAACCTTTATGGACTGCCGACCAACTACTTTTAGCGGCACTGAAGGAGCTGTAGGTCTCCTCCACTGGTTTGAGAAACTAGAATCTGTATTCGAAATGTGTGAATGCCCTGAGGCACGCAGGGTGAAGTATGCTACCGGTACTCTCGAGGGTTTAGCCCTCACATGGTGGAACGCTCAGGTCCAAATGCTGGGGTTGGTTGCTGCTAACGCCACCCCATGGAACAATTTTAAAGAGATGATCAAGGAAGAATACTGCAGTCGCGATGACATTCACAAGCTGGAAGTTGAGTTTTTCAACCTCAAAATGACTGGGTCAGAAATTGAGGCGTATACGAAGAGATCGAATGAGCTTGCATTACTATGTCCAACTATGGTGGACCCTCCAATTAAGCGTATTGAACTTTTTCTCAAGGGCTTAGTGCTAGAAATCTAAAGTCACATGACTTCAGCAAACCTCGCCACCATCCAGCAGGTTGTTCAGTTGGCTCACCGTCTTACTGATCAGGCGGTGGAGCAGAACAGGTTACCCAAGTGCATAAGTGCGACAGCTACTTCAGATGCTCCTAGTGATAACAAGCGAAAATGGGATGGAGCTTCAAGTAGAGGTTCGACTTCTGTTCAATCTCAGTCTCAGCAGAGAAGAACTAACGACTACAAGAGCCCTAGTCAGCAATCATCAGGAAGTCAAAGCCAAGGTGGGTACAAGGGAAATCACCCCAAATGCAATCGCTGCAATCTACACCACAGCGGGCCAAGCACCAGGGGTAACTGTCATAGATGCAACAAGCCCGGTCGCATTGCAAGGGAATGTAGGAACCAGCCTTTCGTGAATCAAAATCGACAACAACAGCGAGCCCCACCAAACCAACGTCAGCAGCAGCAACAACAGGGTAACAACAAAGGTTGCTTTCAGTGTGGAGCAGAAGGCCACTTCAAGAAAGACTGTCCCCAGCTGAACCAGAAAAACAACAATAACAATCAGGGGAATGGAAACAACGGGGGTAACAATGGCAATGGTGCAAGAGGCCATGTTTTTGTTATTGGCCAGGGTGAAGCGAGGAACGATCCCAACGTCGTGACGGGTAAGTTCCTACTGGATGACTTTTATGTTACCGTCTTGTTTGATTCGGGTGCTGATACTAGTTATGTTTCCCTAAAAGTTAGTCAACTACTTAAGCGTACCCCAACACCTTTGAACCCCACGCATGATGTAGAGTTAGCTAATGGTAAAAGTATAGAGGTCACACACGTAGTCAAAGGTTGTAATCTCGTTCTTGCTGATCACACTTTCTCGATCGACCTCCTTCCTATCACTCTGGGTAGTTTCGATGTTGTCATTAGGATGGACTGGTTATCCCAACACCAAGCAGAGATTCTTTGCAACGAGAAGATTGTCCGTATTCCTCGCCCAGGTGATGAACCTCTCATGATTCGTGGCGACAAGAGTGGTGCTGTTGTGAGCATCATCTCTTTCCTTAAGGCCCAAAAGTGTTTGCGTAAGGGCCATACTGCTATTCTGGCTCTCGTTACTGACACCTCGAAGAAAGAGAAGAAGATAGAAGATTTTCCGGTTGTACGCGACTATCCTGAGGTATTTCCTGAGGAACTACCTGGCCTCCCGCCTCATCGCCTGGTCGAGTTCCAAATCGAGCTAGCTCCTGGAGCAGCGCCCATAGCTCGTGCACCGTATCGTTTAGCTCCATCAGAGTTGAAAGAACTCTCTACGCAACTACAAGAACTCTTGGATAAGGGTTTTATTCGCCCTAGCTTATCGCCTTGGGGAGCTCCAGTACTATTCGTGAAGAAGAAAGACGGTACGTTCAGAATGTGCATCGACTACCGTGAACTGAACAAGGTGACTGTGAAGAATCGCTATCCTCTTCCATGCATTGATGACTTGTTCGACCAGCTGCAAGGGTCGAGCTATTATTCAAAGATTGATTTGAGATCAGGATATCACCAGCTGAGAGTCCGAGAGGAGGACGTCTCTAAAACAGCTTTTAGAACCCGTTATTGACACTATGAGTTCTTGGTTATGCCTTTTGGGCTGACAAATGCACCTGCGGTCTTTATGGACTTGATGAATCGAGTGTGCAAGCCGTACCTAGACAACTTTGTTATTGTATTCATCGACGACATCCTGATGTATTCTAAGAGTCAGGAGGAACACGAGCAGCATCTACGACTCATTTTGGAACTCCTTCGAACCGAACAGCTGTATGCCAAGTTTTCAAAATGTGACTTCTGGCTTCGTGAAGTCCATTTCTTAGGCCATGTAGTGAACAAGGATGGGATTCACGTTGATCCTTCCAAGGTAGAGTCGATCAAGAGCTGGCCTGCACCTCGTACAACAACGGAAATTCGCCAATTTTTGGGGTTGGCAGGTTACTATAGGAGGTTCATTAAGGATTTTTCCAAGATTGCGCAGCCTCTTACTTCACTAACGCAGAAGGGCGTTGTTTATCATTGGGGGAATGCACAGAAGTTAGCGTTTCAGCACTTAAAGGATAGACTTTGCAGTGCACCTATCCTTTCATTGCCAGAGGGCACAGACGACTTCGTGGTTTACTGCGACGCATCTATACAGGGTCTTGGTTGTGTCTTGATGCAGCGGGATAAAGTTATAGCCTACGCCTCGCGCCAACTCAAAGTTCACGAACAGAACTACACCACCCACGATTTAGAGCTGGGAGCTGTTGTTTTTGCACTTAAGATATGGAGGCACTACTTGTATGGTACGAAATGCGCTATCTACACTGATCACAGGAGCCTCGAGCATATCTTCAAACAGAATGAACTGAATATGCGACAACGACGATGGGTCGAACTGCTGAATGACTACGAATGCTCGATCAGGTACCACCCAGGCAAAGCCAATGTTGTGGCCGACGCCCTCAGTCGAAAGGACACTGCGCCCAAGCGCGTACGAGCTTTACAACTCACTATACAGTCTAGTCTTCCTTCTCAGATACGAGATGCTCAGGTAGAAGCATTGAAACTAGAAAACGTCAGGGCTGAAGCCCTACGCGGCTCAAGGCAACGCTGTCACACCCCTTTCTGCGGCGGAAGCACGAGGTGTGATCATGAAAGGTTCTCATTGCATACGAAGAGTAAACATACTACATGCTCATGAAAATAACTTCAAATACCATAATTTGAAACATAAGATAGCGTTTACATCGCTAGAAGGCATAAAACATTGTCTTAAAAGTTTACAACTTTATTTAAGGATAAACACAAGCGACATCCACGAGCATGAGTAAGACCACGCGCACATCCATCCTAGTTACCTGAAATACATGTGAGTTTTGGAAAAACGTCAACATAATGTTGGTGTGAATTCATGCAGTTTTTGTATTTCACGTTTGTATACTCTGTATGAAAACGTAGTTTGTAAATAAATCAAGTTTTCATATATAAATCCAGTTTCATGTGTACACCATGTACTCATGTATAATTCAAATTCTTCTTGAGTACCCCACGTACTCAAGTATAATTCCCATTTTCTTGAGTACCCCACGTACTTCAAGTATAATTCAAGCTTTTCTTGAGTACCCCACGTACTCAAGTATTCATCAAGTTTTAGTATGGTATGAATTTCATGTAATTAAAATATTCCTGTAAATATCAGGATTGTTAATGGGTTGCAAAGCCATTAACATGTGACACGACATAGGAAGTCACCAAACCTAAGGCATTTAATTGGTATATTCTGAGACACAAAAGCACTACTCGATTCTCGCCCTCACCGAGAGTGTGGCTGCCAGGCACCCGTTAGATCTAACCTTTTGTTCTGCGGTCTAGGTATATTGTTGATTAATGGTGTTTCTGTACCCTATTCATGACACTATTTCTCATAACGTTTCCTACTTGGTTCTCGTCCTCACCAAGTGCGTTTCTTGTTATCATTTCTCATAACGCCTCCTACTTGGTTCTCGTCCTCACCAAGTGCGTTTCTCATATTATTTCTCATAACGCATCATACTTGGTTCTCGTCCTCACCAAGTGCGTTTCTCATATTCTTATATCTCGTCACACTTGGTTCTCGTCTTCACCAAGTGTGCTTTTTATTATCATACCATTTACAAACAGAGTAATATTTGTACATGTATTTCACCCCCGAAGTTATAAAAACTGAAAACAGTTAAAGAAAAGGGGGAGCATGAACTCACAACTTTGCGTTCCTTGCGTCGTAAACTTCACCGGATTTGCTTAATTAACGTCGTAACCTATACGCGTTTTCTTAACGTTAGTCACTAGACTTGCGTCGCACAAGTACAGTCACTCTCTTTTGTGTATATATTCTTGTGTTAAAAATATTCTATATTTTTAACTAAGTATCTTACTTATATTATTTTCTCAAAAATAAATATAAGTCTTTTGTGTTTTGCACTTTGCACCCGAATTATGTATCTTGTATGTTGTATGTGTATTTTTATGTTTATACTCCTCATGAGTATTTAGTGTATTTTTAAGTCTTAATACACGAGCACGTATAACACATACTTTATAAACTTAGCACAAAAGTTGGTGATAAAATAATATATATATTTTTCTCTCAAAAATATACACACTTATATCCATTTTTATTCTTGAAGAAATCCTCATTTCTTATCACCAAAAATTAGGGAAACCTTGGTAATACTTTTAAATACATTTTTAGGGAATAAGTTTCTCAAAAACTTATATTTTTCTAAGTGTCAAAATTTATAAAAATTTTGACAGAGTTTCCCCTAAAAATGGAGGTTTCCCATGTTTTCAAAACATATGTTTATTTTCTTTTAAATCGTCAACAATCATCAACAACAATTATCAACAATAATCATCAACAATAATCACTAATTTCTCCCTTTCATGAACTTGAATATTTACAAAAATGTGTAGTAACTTACTAGCACATTTAGTAAGTCTTGTTATCTTTAAAAATAAGTTTAATTTCTTAAAAACTTTATTTTTAAAGATCTTGAAGTTTCACAACTTCTAGTCATGATTTACCAAACGTATTTCTTGTTAAATTTTTCTTGTGACACAAGTGTTTACACACTTGTTTATTCACTAAAATGCTTTTAGTGTATGTAAGATTTGGGTTTAAAACAAGACTTGTATATTTTACTTGGTTCTTCCGAAAAACCACTTGTAGATCTTTAGATCTACATGTTTAGAGTCTTATTTTACAAGAAAATTACTTTTACTCAAGTTCATGTCTTATGAATGGATGGATCCATCATCCTTTAACTTTCCAACTTTTACATCCTACTAGTTCATACTCTCAAACATGGACTAGTATGTCTAGATGATGATCCATCTTGTTTTTACTAACAACAATATCAAATAATCATAACTAGACAAGTTTCACAAGATTTACACACATAGTTTCTTTTTATCCAACATTAACCACTTATGTCCAAGACTTTACGTTATGTTCTTTCGAGTTTTCATCAATTAATCATTCTTTCACCTATTAACCACCAAAAATAAGAACAAGAGGGAGTTTTTAAGCACTTACTACTAGCACAAGGCTAGGGAAGTTCAAGAGTATAAATGTGGTGGTTAAAGGCAAATGGAGAAGGTCCTTCAAGATCCGCTTGCACCGAGCTTTGTTAGTGACCTTCTTACGCCTCAAGATAACCTTGGAAAGCTTGTATGATGATTGATAATGGTGATGGTGTGGTGGTGGCTTGAAGCCGTAGCCAAGGGAGAGAAAGAGGAGGTGTTTTGTTGAATGATGGAGGTGATGAATATGATGGGTAGATCTAGTGGGTTATAGAGAGTGTTTCCAACATAGTGTTGTCCAATAGGTCCAATGTTTCACTAGTACATGACAATTCTAATAAAATATGAACTAAAGATCCCATGTGGGGATATGGTCTCCCAATCGTCCAACATATGGGGGGGCTAAGTGAAACATTCTAAGTGTAAGTTGCATGATTTAGTTAGGTTCTAATGACATTTAGTTAGGATGTTAGGTGTATTGTATAATATATAGTGTGTTAGGGTGTTCGGGGACCCTAACTACCTTAGAAAAATAAAAACAATGCTTCTAGCATTATTTTGGTGTTCCGGGTAAAATCCGGTTGTTCGGTTAGACACTGGTTCGTTAAAGTGCTAAATCACATTTTTTATGTCTTTTAAGTACCCTTTTGTAACACTTTTGATTCCCAACACTTAGGGAAATATTCTGGATAATAAAACGACATTTCTGCATAATATTCATATGTTTAAATGCTGATTTATTGCTGAATTATATAAATTCTGCACTTAAAGTGCGTTTCGGGTGCTTTTTAGTGCTTATTTTTGCTTTCGGAGAGTTTATATATTAAACCCTTGTACGTACTCTTGGGTTTTAACGTATTCTTGTTGTTGGACCTACACCTAGGCTCCAATTTTATTGACTGACTGCTTTCTGCAGTTCTATTGACACAGAGTGTCTTACCGGTGAGTTTACTATTATTTCTGACGCAACGCTCTCATTTATGCATAAAGCAATATTTTGTAGTATACAACGTGCATGAATTCACTTGTTTAGTATGTAATCAGACATTCCTGACAATTAAGCACATAATTGCAGTCATTAAACAATAATTAAAGTGTACGAAAATTACCGGTTTGTGCCAGTTGTCACAGTCTCCCCCCGTTAAAAGAATTTCATCCCGAAATTCAGGCTGAACTAACTCTCGCAGGAGTCTTCTTGAATAGGTGGGGATACTTTTCTTTGAACTGGTCTTCACGTTCCCATGTGTACTCGGGTCCGTGCTTAGAGCTCCAACGTACTTTGACAAGTTTCACACTGCTCCTCCTGGTCTTGTTGACCTTCCAGTCGGTAACCTCAACGGGTTGTTCTGTAAATCGGAGGGCTTCATCAATATGCACTTCATCCATCGGGATGATCACGTTTTCTTGTGTTGGACTCTTCTTCAGGTTGGATACATGAAACGTATCATGTACTCCATTAAGTTCTTCCGGTAACTCCAACTTGTATGCCACGGTACCAATTCTTTTCAATATTCTGAATGGTCCGATGTATCGTGGATTCAGCTTTCCACGCTTTACAAATCTGACTACGCCCTTCCATGGTGAGACTTTTAACAACACTTTGTCTCCCACCTTGAATTCTACTGATTTTCTTTTCGGATCAGCGTAGCTCTTTTGTCGATCTCGAGCCGCCTTAATGCGCTCTCGGATCAGCGCAATTTTGTCGGTTGTCTCTTGTACAAGTTCAGGACCAACCATACGTTTATCTCCGGCATCTGCCCAACATAAGGGCGATCGGCACTTGCGGCCATACAGAGCTTCGAACGGCGCGACTTTTATGCTCGTATGATAACTGTTATTGTAGGAAAACTCAACTAAAGGTAGATGAGTATCCCAGCTGCCGCCAAGGTCCATGACACAAGCGCAAAGCATATCTTCCAATGTTTGTATAGTCCGTTCGCTCTGGCCGTCTGTTTGTGGATGGAATGCCGTGCTCAGATCTAACTGAGATCCAAAGGCTTCCTGAAATGATTGCCAGATTCTTGAGACAAAGCGTCCATCTCTGTCTGAAATGATTGAGAGTGGCACTCCATGACGTGCCACAATTTCTCTTAAGTATATTTCAGCAAGCTTTCCAGTGCTGTCTTTTTCTCGGATCGGTAGGAAGTGCGCAGACTTCGTTAATCGATCAACAATTACCCATATCATATCGTGCCCTCTCGGGGTCCTGGGTAATTTCGTTATGAAGTCCATCGAGATTTGTTCCCACTTCCACACGGGAATCTCTGGTTGTTGTAGTAGGCCGGACGGTTTCTGATATTCTGCCTTAACCTTGGCACAGGTTAGGCATTTTCCAACATAAACAGCAACGTCGCTTTTGAGTCTCGGCCACCAATAGTATTCTTTCAAGTCTTGATACATTTTATCCGATCCTGGATGGATCGAATATCTCGATTTGTGGGCTTCATTAAGGATGACTTCTCGTATGCCACCATAGAGTGGAACCCAAATACGCTTCTTGAAGTATAAGGCTCCCTCTTCGTTTGGCACCATGTATTTCAGCATACCCCGTAGGTATTCAGCTTTACGATTCTCTTCTTTAAGAGCTTCTTGTTGTGCATCACGAATGCGTGCAGTGAGGTTCGTTCGAATCGTCATTTCCAATGCTCGAACCCTTAGGGTCTTAACCCTTTCTTTTCGGCTTAACGCGTCCGCTACAACGTTTGCCTTTCCAGGATGGTACTTAATCTCACAGTCGTAATCATTCAGCAGCTCGACCCAACGTCGCTGGCGCATATTCAATTCCTTCTGATCAAATATGTGTTGTAAGCTTTTGTGATCTGTGAAAATTGTACATCGAGTACCATATAAATAGTGTCGCCAGATCTTCAAGGCGAATACCACCGCACCTAATTCCAAGTCGTGAGTGGTATAGTTTCTCTCATGAACCTTCAATTGTCTCGAAGCGTAAGCGATGACTTTTTGGCGTTGCATGAGTACGCAACCCAAGCCTTGTCGTGAGGCGTCGCAGTATACCACGAAGTCTTCAGTGCCTTCGGGTAACGATAGTATCGGTGCATCACAGTGCTTGTTCTTAAGTAGCTGAAAGGCTTCTTCCTGTTTGTGACCCCAGTCGTATTTCTTGTCTTTCTGTGTAAGGGTTGTTAGCGGTTGAGCTATCTTTGAGAAATTCTCGATGAATCGCCGATAATAGCTCGCTAAGCCCAAAAATTGTCGAACTTCAGTTGGGGTCTTGGGAGCTTCCCAATTCTTTATTTCTTCTATCTTGGACGGGTCTACATGAATGCCCTTCTCATTCACAACGTGACCAAGAAATTGTACTTCGCGAATCCAGAATTCGCATTTGGAGAACTTTGCATAAAGCTTCTCCTTCTTCAGTAGTTCCAAGATGGTTCTGAGATGTTGCTCGTGTTCTTCTTTCGTTCGCGAATAGATCAGGATATCATCGATAAATACAATCACGAATTTATCGAGATATGGTTTGCAAACACGGTTCATCAGATCCATGAAGACCGCTGGTGCATTCGTCAGCCCGAATGGCATCACCAGAAATTCGTAGTGCCCATAGCGTGTTCTGAATGCAGTCTTTGGTACGCTTTCCTCTTGGATTCTCAGCTGGTGGTATCCAGACCGAAGGTCGATCTTGGAATAGTAGCTTGATCCTTGCAATTGATCAAATAAGTCATCAATCCTTGGTAGCGGATACCGATTCTTGATAGTGAGCTTGTTCAGTTCCCTGTAATCGATACACATCCGCAGTGTTCCATCCTTCTTCTTTACGAATAATACTGGAGCTCCCCAGGGTGAGAAGCTTGGCCTTATGAATCCTTTATCCAACAATTCCTGGAGCTGTGTAGATAATTCTTGCATTTCGGATGGCGCAAGTCGATAGGGTGCCTTGGCTACAGGAGCAGCTCCCGGAACCAAGTCTATACGGAATTCGACTTGTCGTTGCGGAGGTAGTCCTGGCAGATCTTCAGGGAATACATCAGGAAATTCCTTCACCACAGGAATGTCTTCGAGTTTCGGCTCCACAGGCTTCTTGTCTATAACGTGTGCTAGGAAAGCGACACATCCTTTCCTTAAGCACTTCTGTGCCTTCATGCAACTGATGATTCGAAGAGGTGCGTCTCGTTTTTCTCCATGCACAATGAGAGTTTCATCATTTGCCAAAGGGATGCGAATGATTTTCTCATGACAAATAACCTCAGCTTTGTTCTTGGAGAACCAGTCCATTCCGACTACTACATCGAAGCTACCCAATTGAATAGGTAAGAGGTCGATGCTAAAATTTCGTTCGCCAAGTTCTAGCGTGCAGCCTCTAACAACTTCGCTTGATTCAACAAGTTTACCATTGGCTAGTTCTATGGAATAAGGAATTTCTAATCTACTAGATTCTATTCCAAGCATGCGTTTAAATTCCACAGACATGAAGCTATAATCGGCGCCAGTGTCAAATAATATGGATGCAAAGTGATTGTTAATGAGAAACGTACCGGTGACCACGTTAGGGTCCTCGCGTGCGTTCTTTGCTCCAATCACAAATGCTCTAGCCTGAGCATTGTTTCCTCCTGGGCAGTCCTTCATGAAATGATCATTGCTTCCACATTTGAAGCATCCTTGGTTCCGCCCTTTCCCGTTACCATTCTTGTTACCAGCACTGCTTCCATTTCGGTTCTTTCCTTTTCCCCAACAGTCTTCTGTTTGATGACCCAATTTACCACATTTATCGCACCTTGGAATGCGACAAGCTCCATCGTGATGATACTTACATTTTTGGCATCTAGGCATGGAGCCTTGGTATGCTTTGGTTGCATGGCTTTTCGCCTCCTGAGACGGGTTAGTGTCACGCTTCTTGTTGTTGAAACCCTTGTTGTTACGAGTTGCTTGGTTCAGGTTTGCATGTTTTCTTTTCTTGTCGCCGGACGACTCAGCATGCGTCTCGGTCTTCTCTGTTGGGTTCAACGATAACTTCTTCATACGAACACAATCTTCAGTCAGGCTGACAGCCAGAGTTACAGCCTCAGTGATTGTTTGTGGTTTGGCCGACGTCACCATGCCACGAAACTCTGGGGCCAGTCCCCAAATGTAGCGTTCAACGCGCTTGAATTCAGGAGTCACCATGTAGGGAAGCACTCTTGACAGATCGTGGAACCTTCGAGTATAACCATTAATGTCAGCACCTTCCATAGTCAAGTGCCAGAACTCCGTTTCCAGCCTTTGGAGTTCAGCGCGAGAGCAATACTTCTCTCTCATTCTTTCCTTCAGTTCCTCCCAAGTTAAGCCATAAGCGGCATCATCACCCAAAGTTTGGGCTTGCAGGTTCCACCAAGTCAGGGCTTCATCGACAAACAACCCAGTGGCAAAAGTGACTTGCTGGTCCGCGGTACACTTGCTCATGCGGATGGTAGCTTCAGTCTTCTCCGTCCAGCGTACAAAGGCTACTGCACCTCCTGTGCCGTCATAGTTCATCGGCTTGCAGTCGAGGAACTGCTTGAAAGTGCAGCCTGGAATTGATTCAACCAATTCACATGTGAGCAATCGAAGAAATAATGAAACAAAGACCGTTCATAAATTTCTCCATGCTTAGCAAATCGTCTTAAGGTTACCTTGAGCTGCGTTTCCTCCAGACGAATCTCCATGCCCGTTACGTCTAGCATTGCTTGGCCCTCCATTGTCTTGAGTACGGTTTGCCTCGTACTTGGCGATAGCAGCGGAGATCCTCTCTTCCAGTAGAGCGTTCAGCTCTTCAGCAGTTCTGGGCAGTGGGGGAGGAGGAGGTTGATCGTCATTGCGAGCATTCACAGATTTCCTGGGTGCCATGTTCTGACAGAACATAACACAACAGGGTTAGACATTTGTTCGATATCGTCATACTAGACAGTAGTAGTATATATATTCATAGGTATATACCATATAAGTGACATCAAACAATTATTACTCTAGCAGAGTACTTAGTAGGCTTGCACTTAGGGAATCTATACGTGACAAGACTTGCTGTGGTTTCTGTGCACTGAATTCCATAATTATGTATGCATCCATAATTACGTAACTCCTTGCACAGTCCGCACAGTTCGTTTCATCCTCGTATCTCTTCCTTCAGATGGGCCATCGCTTTCCGGTAAAGTCACGTATACTTGTGACATTCTACTTCTAGTATATGCTAATTATCACACATAATTGCAATTAACTCTCAGTCACAGACGAGTGCTACTCTCGAGTACCCTAAGTCTCATAGTGTCTTTTCTAGACTCATGTAAGCAGTTTCAGGTAGTGGATGTCGCGGGACGTTTTATGCAATGAAAACTCTTTGAAAATTGTTTTCGTGAAAGGATCCTAGAGATTGTAGACTAGACTCGAGAAGGAATCCTGGTTCACTACAATCGCAGCTCTGATACCAATCTGTCACACCCCTTTCTGCGGCGGAAGCACGAGGTGTGATCATGAAAGGTTCTCATTGCATACGAATAGTAAACATACTACATGCTCATGAAAATAACTTCAAATACCATAATTTGAAACATAAGATAGCGTTTACATCGCTAGACGACATAAAACATTGTCTTAAAAGTTTACAACTTTATTTAAGGATAAACACAAGCGACATCCACGAGCATGAGAAAGACCACGCGCACATCCATCCTAGTTACCTGAAATACATGTGAGTTTTGGAAAAACGTCAACATAATGTTGGTGTGAATTCATGCAGTTTTTGTATTTCACGTTTGTATACTCTGTATGAAAACATAGTTTGTAAATAAATCAAGTTTTCATATATAAATCCAGTTTCATGTGTACACCACGTACTCATGTATAATTCAAATTCTTCTTGAGTACCCCACGTACTCAAGTATAATTCCCATTTTCTTGAGTACCCCACGTACTTCAAGTATAATTCAAGCTTTTCTTAAGTACCCCACGTACTCAAGTATTCATCAAGTTTTAGTATGGTATGAATTTCATGTAATTAAAATATTCCTGTAAATATCAGGATTGTTAATGGGTTGCAAAGCCATTAACATGTGACACGACATAGGAAGTCACCAAACCTAAGGCATTTAATTGGTATATTCTGAGACACAAAAGCACTACTCGATTCTCGCCCTCACCGAGAGTGTGGCTGCCAGGCACCCATTAGATCTAACCTTTTGTTCTGCGGTCTAGGTATATTGTTGATTAATGGTGCTTCTGTACCCTATTCGTGACACTATTTCTCATAACGCTTCCTACTTGGTTCTCGTCCTCACCAAGTGCGTTTCTTGTTATCATTTCTCATAACGCCTCCTACTTGGTTCTCGTCCTCACCAAGTGCGTTTCTCATATTATTTCTCATAACCCATCATACTTGGTTCTCGTCCTCACCAAGTGCGTTTCTCATATTCTTATATCTCGTCACACTTGGTTCTCGTCCTCACCAAGTGTGCTTTTTATTATCATACCATTTATAAACATAGTAATATTTGTACATGTATTTCACCCCCGGAGTTATAAAAACTGAAAACAGTTAAAGAAAAGGAGGAGCATGAACTCACAACTTTGCGTTCCTTGCGTCGTAAACTTCACCGGATTTGCTTAATTAACGTCGTAACCTATACGCGTTTTCTTAACGTTAGTCACTAGACTTGCGTCGCACAAGTACAGTCACTCTCTTTTGTGTATATATTCTTGTGTTAAAAATATTCTATATTTTTAACTAAGTATCTTACTTATATTATTTTCTCAAAAATAAATATAAGTCTTTTGTGTTTTGCACTTTGCACCCGAATTATGTATCTTGTATGTTGTATGTGTATTTTTATGTTTATACTCCTCATGAGTATTTAGTGTATTTTTAAGTCTTAATACACTAGCACGTATAACACATACTTTATACACTTAGCACAAAAGTTGGTGATAAAATAATATATATATTTTTCTCTCAAAAATATACATACTTATATCCATTTTTATTCTTGAAGAAATCCTCATTTCTTATCACCAAAAATTAGGGAAACCTTGGTAATACTTTTAAATACATTTTTAGGGAATAAGTTTCTCAAAAACTTATATTTTTCTAAGTGTCAAAATTTATAAAAATTTTGACAGAGTTCCCCTAAAAATGGAGGTTTCCCATGTTTTCAAAACATGTGTTTATTTTCTTTTAAATCGTCAACAATCATCAACAACAATTATCAACAATAATCATCAACAATAATCACTAATTTCTCCCTTTCATGAACTTGAATATTTACAAAAATGTGTAGTAACTTACTAGCACATTTAGTAAGTCTTGTTATCTTTAAAAATAAGTTTAATTTCTTAAAAACTTTATTTTTAAAGATCTTGAAGTTTCACAACTTCTAGTCATGATTTACCAAACGTATTTCTTGTTAAATTTTTCTTGTGACACAAGTGTTTACACACTTGTTTATTCACTAAAATGCTTTTAGTGTATGTAAGATTTGGGTTTAAAACAAGACTTGTATATTTTACTTGGTTCTTCCGAAAAACCACTTGTAGACATGCTTAGGGCATGTGTAATTGACTTTGGCAACGGCTGGGAAAGGCATCTGCCACTTGTGGAATTTTCATACAATAACAGCTACCACACCAGCATTAAAGCTGCTCCGTTTGAGGCATTATACGGGCGTAAATGCCGGTCACCTCTTTGTTGGGCAGAGGTGGGGGATAGTCAGATTACTGGTCCAGAACTTGTGGTAGACACGACAGAACGAATTGCGCAGATACGACACCGAATGGCGGCAGCTCGTGACCGTCAGAAAGTCTACGCCGATAAGGGCAGAAAACCACTAGAGCTCCAGGTTGGGGAGCGTGTACTACTCAAAGTTTCACCTTGGAAGGGTGTGGTTTGTTTTAGGAAACGGGGCAAACTTAACCCACGATACGTTGGACCTTTCGAAGTCATTGAGAAAATAGGCAAGGTGGCCTACAGACTGAACTTACCAGCAGAACTCAGTGCAGTTCACAATGTTTTCCACGTGTCAAATCTGAAGAAATGTCTGTCAGATGAGACCCACATAGTTCCTTTGAAGGAACTCACTATCGACGAGCAGTTACGATTCGTCGAGGAACCAGTTGAAATCACGGACCGGGATGTTAAGGTCCTCAAGCGTACTAGAATACCTCTCGTTCGAGTTCGTTGGAACTCACATCGTGGCCCAGAGTTCACCTGGGAACGCGAAGATCAGATGAAACAAAAGTATCCCCAACTGTTCGCAAACTGTACAACTACTACTGAGGCTGAAGCTACGGAATTTCGGGACGAAATTCCAGATCAACGGGGGGAGGATGTGACACCCCAGGAAAACCGGGAAAACCATGCAACTTAACTAGCTTCCTCAGTGAGTACGTGCTAAATTTCGGGACGAAATTTCTTTCAACTTGGGGATAATGTGACAACTCGTATCTCAGAACCTTTCTTTATACTTTGATGTAACGTATGTGAACATTGTGTGATTATATGAACCTTGTGATTGATTAAATGTTATGTTGTTATGATTATGTGATGGTGTGTATTGTATAGTATTAAACCGATCGTACAACGCTATTCGAATCGCACAAGCCTTTGGGCTTTGGTCTTTTACAACTCTCGGCCCACTCCTCACTTGAACCGAATGGGCAGCCATGTAAAGGGGTTCGGCTCACTCCCACTATACGCATACATTGACCCTTAGGGAGTTTTGTTTCTCATAACTTGCAAAACACTTTACACATATAAAACCCTAGTGCTCTCCTCCTTCTCTCTAGAACTCGACGGCAACAACATCTTTTCACTCGAAGCTTGTGACTCGGATTAACCCTTATTCACCTCTAATCCGGTTAGTGTTTTATTGTTATTTGATTTTATGTTGATCGATGATAGTGTATTGTTGTATGATTGATTAAATCCGGTTAGGGTTCCTGTTGGTAGAATCGATGATGATAATAGGGTTGCATGATGTTGTGATATATGTGTGTGTTACACGATGATTTGGGAATGATATCAAATTGATGGTGAAATAACTGTTAAGGTTAATGTTCATGAAATCGGCTCACATGTATATTATTGTAAATCGATATAAGGTTGTTAATCACATGAGGTTGTTGATGATCTAGAATCGAATATATGATTAATCGGCTGTGAATAATTAGTGTGTTTTACCAAAGGTGATTGCTTGTTGAGTTAAAGATTTTGCTGTTAATACGTTGAAGATGAGGATGAGTTGTTAGGGTTCATATGAATTAATGATAATAAAACCTTGTTTTGATCGATTAGGAGAGGGTTAGCAACTATTGTTAGTGTTGATTGATTGTGTACAATTATGGAATATGTTAATTGGTCAAACAAATTCATTTGATAACTATAACCGATTGCAAGATTTTAGGAATAATCAAACAATCGCACAAGACCCTAGTCGCACAAGAGCTGATTACACAAGCTCTTGGGTCGCACAAGATCAGGTCGCACAAGACCTGATCTGGACGCACAAGTTTCAGTCGCACAAGGCATCATCAGTCGCACAAGGTGGCATCAGTCGCACAAAGTGTTTTGAATCGCACTAGATGGCTATCTGTTTATTGTTTGTTGGGCCGTAGACTTGGGCTGGGTAATAGAGCTGATCGCACAAGATGTTGTTCGGTTTAATTATTGGGCCAGGTGTATATGTTTGGGCCGAGACATGTGTGGACTTCATTTGTATGCTAAACTGATAAAACGTTCTATGTGTATACTATGTTGCCATGATCAATACGTGTTAGCAATCTGTTAAACTATGTGTAATCATGTGTGCACTACTTGAACCAAAAACCTGACTTGTATGGTAACCATGTTAGGACGTGGTTGACCACTAGCATCTAGACTTGACCTTTCTGTGTATCTGCCGAGCAAACCAAGGTGAGTTCACACTTCTCTACAAAGCATGGGATTCCCAGGGGTTGGGAATGGGTTAAGGAATGGGGATTCCTCGTCCTGTTGAGACGTAACCAGGAACATAGATTCCTCGTCCTGTTGACATGTATTAAGGAACATAGATTCCTCATCCTGTTGAGACGTATTAAACTATACTAGACTAGAACTCTATCTGCGAAGTCCCTCCCTTTTTGTATCGACTTAATCGCCGAGGCTAGGACGAGCGGGTCATTAGTTAATAGCGCTATTAGGTTTAACAAACCTCACACCGTGCCGGGTGGACGGGTGTGTACTAATGGACTATGGCACATCGGTGGTGATAGAACACCGACGCTAGGGCACTATTGATTCTTTTGTTAGTAGTCGATATGATAAACGAGTCTGGTGGTTTAAACATGGGGTAGCCCCCACGGCCAGAGAGCCGGGCTGGAATAGCCAACGTAATGATGGGTAACTAATAAACGTTTTCGAACTATGGGGTAACACCCACGGCTGGATAGCTGGTTAAGAATAAAAGGTGTTTTTGGAACAACTCTAAACTGGATAACCAACTGTGAACTCACTCGACATTGTTGTTGACTCGTTACTACATGCTTTACAGGTCAATAGGTACTTAGCTGGAGCTTGCACAAGGAAGAGTCGTTGTGGGACATGGACAGCTGTGTGCCATGTTAAACCTTTGGATACTTAAACTTATGTTTTGGTTTTAAACATTATGCTTCCGCTCATAACTTAAACTATGTTTGTTTTGGACACTAACTGTGTTGGTTGGACTTTTACTATTAATTACTTACTTGTTCAATATGATTAGTGGTTTAATCTTGGTCAGTCACGTCTCCAAGCGGTGATACTCCGCGTGTGGATTTTGGGGGTGTGACATAAACTTCATTATTGAGCCTTGAAAATGGGTTAACGGGGTTTAAACGCTTCAAAATAGGCCTTAAACATGTGCAGGGACCAAAACTGTAAATATTTGAAACTTTTTGGAACTGGCACATGGTGGCACTGCGCCACCACCGCATGGCTTTGCTGTCGCGCGACGCGACGGCCTCATCTAGGCAGAAACCCAATTTCAGCCATTGCAGGTCCATTTTTAGCATTTATCTTGAAGTTTAGGGGCTATTTTGTAACTTTTGCAATACCATTTGATGGTTTTGAGGCACCCCTAGTATTCCAAAACCTTGTGCCCACTTGGAAGGCTGAGATTGAAGCTCGGTCTTTGATGAACGATCTTAACGGTTCTAGGAAATCTATAAATACCCCCCCACCATCTTCACTCCCAACTCACACCTTTGAATCTGAATTGGTTCTCTAAGTTGATGTGTTTATCACTTCTTACCTGCGAATATTCGGATCAAAGCTTCCATTCTTGGACCCGTTTTAAGTCCTCCTCTTTCGTTCTTTTATGCGTTTTTAGCATGAAAGTCAAACTCTGTTTGACTTTCTGCATTGACTAGTTTATGGTCAACACGAAGTTCGTTTGAACTTCATAACGTGAGCGTAATGACAACGGTTATAGTCCCTTGTGACTATACCTACTGATTACCACGTTATTTAGGCGTAGTGACGAGTCGTAGTTTCGGCCAAAATGCGTATTCTTGCATATTTTGTAACAAAACTACTTTTAGGTATCAAAACCGTTTGTTTTGATACCAAACATGTTTTCTAACCTCGTTAAACATGTTTTCACATGTTTAACTCGTCACTTTTAGATTTGTGCTTATATAGGGTCGTAAGGTAAGCGATCTAAACAATCACTTATACTTTCAAACCCGACCCATTTGGTCGATCATTAGGATCCGACCAAACACATTAGGTGACCATAGTTGTATAGGGAATAACCTTATGAGGTTATACCTTATGGTCATTTCGTTTAAGTAGTTGTATGATAGGTAGTTTATATGCCTTAGGTAAATGACCAAAATACCCTTTTTGCGCCAAAATTCATTTTAAGCACATGTAACATAACTTTTGACACCTAAACTGATTTGGCAACAATATTAGACATGTTAAGGCATATTTTACTTGTCATGGGACTAGTTAGGCGATCCGAACGCGTTTTACACGAACGACGCGTTAAAGTAGCATAAGTTACCTAAACGGGTCGTAACGGGTCAAAAGCACTTAGGATAGGTTCTGTTTTAGTATGTAGGCTTTGTTAAACCATATTGCATGAGTTCTTACACTCATTTGGTTTACGAACCCTCATGCTACCTGATCCTCTGATTAGGTCTGTTTATTAACATAGATACCAATTTTAAGTGTCGTTTGATTCCGTGATCGTCTAGCATTGCTTGGTGGTTATCCTAGGACTATTGAGCAATCTCAAGTGAGTACATAGACCCCTCTTTTACTGTTTTACAAAAATTTTGGGGTGAAACACATGTGCCTACTTGTTACTTTCGTGCTTTCATGTTTTCATATCATATGCTTGTTATGTTCATTAGTACACCTATAGTACATGATTTCATTGTGTTTTTGCTATGTATGTCCTTTGTTGCATACTTAGTACATTTGATTTACATTACATGCTATGTATGTCCATTTAGTGCATACCTAGTGCATTGTTTTACATTACCTTTTCATGCTATGTATGTTCATCATACTTAGTACATTTGTTTTACATCACATGCTATGTATGTCCATTTGTTGCATACTTAGTACATTTACATTTCATCACATGCTTACATTTTGGTATGACATTTGGTTTGTTTAACTGGGACCAAAATACGTTCATTAACATTGGCCATTTCGTTCGTTAGTAGGTAGTGGTACCATAGGAATTGACAACTCCCGTTACTGACATCCTAGGTATGTTTGGATGAAAGGAATGGCCGAATTCGATAAACATAACTCAGATAAACCTTTAATTTGTTTAAAGGTTTATCGCCACAGTCACAAGGCTTGAATGTATGCATTTTCATAATACTGCATAGATGTTTGTATCAGTATATCATGCATTACCACAAAACATAACTTTGATTTAAACTATATTTCACTTCAATACCTTGTTTTGTGAATTTTTTCCTATGGTTTAGTTGATATATTTCACTTGCCATACATGACATTTTTGTTACACATCACATGATTTACATTTGACACATGACATTTTGACATTGGTTATACACTACATGAGTTACATTTTGACATAAACATTTTGACATGGTTTACACAATGACATTTGACAACTGGTGTATACATGGGTAATTTATATTGGTGGTTTGTTTGGGTAAGTGATTTGAGTAACGAGACGTGTGTAATATGATACAAGCATGGTGGATACGCCCCTGGTACTTCCTATATATAAGTTCTTGTATGATATTACATATCGTAGTGTTATTTAATTCATTCGATTTGGATATATACATTTTTCACAAGATAACATATTTTTCACAAGACATTATTTTACAAAACAGTTACTTTATACAACTCTTTTTACGTGGTTATAATATTAACCATACACTTTTCTTTTATATAATCTGATTTCTTATCGCGTTTTCATATGATTTATAAAAGAAAACACTTAACAAGATTCATGACTAATTTTTATTAAACATTTCTTTAAACTCAAGTCATGAATCCTATTTTCATAAAACCTATATATCTCACAGGCATTTTTATGCTGACGTACCTATTTTCACATGTGTTTTCAGGTGCTGTTGCATAGGATGATCGTGACACACTAGGGCGGACATGTGCCTTAGTGACTTAAAAATGAAGATAGAACTAGTTTAATTTTGTTATGTACTCTTGTTTCCTTTTGTTTAAGACAATGTAACTTTTATGTTTGATAAATAAAACATAACTTTGAATGCCATGGTTGTGAAACAATAATTCTGTTGCAACACTCCCCGACGTTTCCGCCACAATTTGATGTTTTACGTGGTCGGGGTGTGACATGCGGTACCAGCATACACTTTCTTCGCAGGAGATTGAGTCGGTGGGTTCTAAGCAGTGACTGCAAAATTTTGGGAAGCCTTGCGCTTCCTCGACTTCTTAGAAGATTCACTCTTCTTCTTACCCTTACCCTTATACTTGTCTTTAACAGAATTGGCCGACCTCTTCTTGTCCCCCTTGCGGGTAAGTTTACCCTTCCTGACTTGAGACTCAGTCAGGGTAGCAGACAACTCGATCACTTGACGTACAGTAGTAGGATTACTGCCAGTCACAATGTCTTGCACAGACTCGGGTAAACCATTAATATACCTCTCAATTGCCTTCTCCAATGGGTTTTCTGTCTAAGGCTAGAGTGTTCGTACAAATCCACATAATCGGACCAGTCACTCTTCACTTATAGGCGAGCATGTCTTTGCGATACATTATTTTTGACCCATTTACTTTGATTAGTCATTGTGTGTCATTTGTTTGCTTTGTGATACAAACGAACGACGACCATTTTTGCTTTTGTCAATTTTGTTTCATCTCATTCTTTTCATCTAATCATCTCACTCATTTCCTCTCATGTTTCCTCTTTTAGAATGCCTCCTCGACACGAAAACCCGCTATCTAATGCCGAAATGGCAGACATCATGGCGCAGCATATGGCTGCTATACTCCCAAACATTATTGCTCAAGTGAACCAAGCCAATAACAACCAAAATGCTCAGTGCAATTTTAAGAGTTTCAATTCGGCTAAACCACTCAAGTTTAGTGGTTCTGAAGGAGCAACTAGGCTCCTACAGTGGTTCGAGAGCATTGAGAGTATGTTTCGTCATGTTCAGTGTCCTGAAAATTGGAATGTTGAGTTTGCTTCAAGTGTGTTTCAGAAGAGGGCTCTTACATGGTGGAATGGGGTTATGAGAGATCGTGGTGCTGAGATTGCGTTAGCACAAACATGGGCTGAGCTTAGGGCTCTTATGATGAGGGAGTTTTGTCCTCGTCATGAATTAAGGGCTTTAGAAAGGGAGTTTGATGATTTAAAACAGGATAGTGGTGAGCACCGGGCATACAATGACAGGTATGAGGAGTTGAGTTTACTTTTCCTTATAATGGTTACCCCACTTGAGAAGGCTATCGAGCAGTATATTGATGGCTTACCTGACTCTGTACAAGACATCGTTACTGGTAGTAACCCTGCCACAGTTCGTCAGGCAATTGAGTTAGCAGCGACATTGACTGAGTCGCAGGTTCGAAAGCGTAAACTACATAGGAAGGGCGACAAGGGTAAGAAATAATCAAGTGACAAGGGCGAAGGGAAGAAGGGTAAAAACAAGAAAGGTAAGGATTCACGTTCTTCAAAGGGGTCAAGGAAGCGTAAGGCTTACCAGAATTGTGACAACCAGTAATTTACGCCCTTAATTACGTGATTAACAGTTGATTAACGCAATAATAAATAGTGTTTACAGCACAAATTAACTTAATTAGGCCTTTGGAGTGCCTAGGAACGCTTATCCGACTCTACAGTACGCGTTTGAAGATTCGCGTAGCATCTGCGGAACATCCAATGACAACGGACTGATACCGTGCAAAATACTGACAACGCCACTATTATACGCCTTTTAATTTTAAAAATTTTATTCTATGGATTTTGGGTTACGATATCGGGTCTCGTAGGAATTACGGGCCACTTGCACATGAGATGGGCTTGTGGGCCCTGGGCCCAAGCCTAAACCTGCACATCATATTTTAGATCGTCCCTTAAAAATCCTATCAAAATCTTATTAAGATTCACAGACTCTATATAGGATTCACACAAATCTTATGAAATCCCTAAAAATCTATGCAAAATCTCTAGAAATCTTTACAAAATCTCTACTAAAGATTTTTGTCCCTAAATTTGAAACACACAAGATTTAGGCAAGATCTCATACATCTTTATAAAAGGGGCTTATGTGCAGAAAACAAACACACCGTATCCCTCTTCTCCTCCATTTCATGCTTTGAGAAAACCTTAAACACTAAACCTAACACACACAAAACAAAAACAAAAACAAAAACAAAAAAATAACAAAGTCCTTCTCTCTCTTTCTCTCTCATGTTCAAATAATTCTCTCTCTCTCATGTTCAAATAAGCAGACATTCAACAAGCACAAACAAAAACAGTCAACACTCATCTCGATCTCTCTCTTCTCTCGGCATATTCATCGGCGACCAGAGTCGGATGTCCGACCGAGCTCCGGCACCACCCTCCTCGCCGACAAGCTTTCACACCCAAACACCCAACCCTCACAACTACACCCCCCCCCTTCACACTTGCAGATCGGAGGTAACAGGAGAGCCGTCGCACACGGCGGCGGCGGCGGTGGGGCAGTAGACGAAGAGAGAGAGAGAGGTGATGGGAGAGAGAGAGGCTTCAGACAGAGAGAGGAGGTGGAGCCAGTAGACAGGCGGCGGCCGGCGTCAAGCCGGCGACGATAACCGGCGGTGGCGGTTTCGGTTTCGTTCTCCGACAAGTATCTCCGCTTCAGTGTAAGGCCCTAAATCACATTTGACCATAAGTCGCAGCGGAAATACGTACCACAAAATTTCTTCCATTTCATTCGTATTGACTTACTTGAAAGTTTGTTTTAAACATATTTCTTTCTCAAAACAAAAGCATAACTCCCGTTTACTAAAGTACATACTCGATTATTCCCGTACAATCTATCTTGTGACTCGGTCCTCGATCTCCATTCCTTGTGATAATCACCCGCGATCTGTATAACCTGCACTCACCCCATTCATTCATAACATTAGCACACAGTATATGAATAAGATTTATTCACGTACACTTCACATTTCATCATTTTTCAAACTTTAAGCATATCATCTGCGTATCCATTTCCTGGTGAGGCTTCAATAATGTACCTGCATTACTTTTCATTCTCAATGTACACCATTAATAACGTTAACACTCAATGTGTCTAAATCATGCATACATACGTACTTACATACAAACATGCATACACATCTACATACATTCATCCTTTCCTACAGCTTTACATACGTGCATATACTCATACATGTCTTTATACACATCCACATACGTACATACCTTTCCTACATCATCACATATATGCATACACTCGTACATACCTTTATACATACATACATACACATCTACATACGTACATACCTTTCCTACATCATCGCATACATGCATACACTCGTACATACATTTATACATACATACATACACATCTACGTACATACCTACCTTCCCTACAACTTTACATACGTGCATACACTCATACATACCTTTATACATACATACATACACATCTACGTACATACATACCTTTCCTACAACTTTACATACGTGCATACACTCGCACATACCTTTATACAAACATACATACACATCCACATACGTACCCTTAACAAACACGTATTAAATCACGCGTACCTCTTACATAATCATACATTATTTTCATGGGTCTTAGACTTAGCTTTATAGCCCATAAACATCTAAGGAACCATCAAAACCATGTTTGGAAAGTCCGCCGTAGTCCACGGATATCAAACCGAAGCCTACGGTACATAATTCAACTTACAAACAAGATTTCAGCTTTTGGGACTTGTGGAGGTCGTCGACGACGACCCCTAGGGTCGTCGGCGACGGGCCTTGCATTTACCCGTAGCCCAAAAGTCCCGTAGACAGGTAGTTGACCCGTCGGAGAAAAACTGATTTTCCCGTGCTCGTCGGCGACGGCCACCCTACCCGTCGGCGACGCCCTCTAGAAAGTGCACTTTTCTGCAGATTCGTTTCGTCGTCCGTACGCACTAAAACGCGCGTAACTTTTGAACCGTTTACCCGTTTAACCTCCCGTTTCTTCCTACATGCTTGTAAATTCACATTCTATCATATGAACTTAAAATCCCCCATCCGGATTAATGAAATTCTTATCTTACGCCCTTTCGACTTATTGTCACATTCTAATTATTTGACCCATTATGGGTATTTGAGCATCAATTGGTTTATGGCATACCAAGACCATACTCTTCGTTTCCATACTTGTTCAAAACATTATACTCATCAAATAACTTGTTCCTAAACTTCTTGTTAAGATCCTTTGCCCAAAATACCCATCAAGGGCATTTTGGTCATACTTTAAATCCCATCCTTTACGACATCAGACTACGTCACATAATTGACCTCAACCATCATGTTTAGTACATTAAAACACCATATCACCTATCCGAACATAAGAAGTGATTCCAGAAATCACTTACCTTGTGCGTCCGTGCTCGTATCCAATTCCTTGCCTCATCTTGACCCGTTAACACCTCCTTCTTGAGTCCGTCACGACGTGATTCCTATACTTTCATTTCATCGAAACCACGCTCTTATTAACATACTCATTTGTACATGTAACATTCATATCATTCGCATAATTCACACTTAACTTTCCTTAGTCATTTCTAACAAGCATTAAAATACATAATCAACTTCATATAATCATATCCGCATACGTTAAACTCATGTAACTCATCATGTCATTACATTTAACACGGATTGCTATAACATGTACCATACGACTTCCCATCAACCTACATTTACGAAAACGAGTCAAATCATGTTTCTTATACTTAGTTGACTTTCAAAAGTCAACTATTAACCATACTCAACTATCGACTTATCATCATATACCCGTAACATCATAATCGACTATACGGACGACACTATATACATTTTATCATACACTTGATGTGAGTACTACCTTTTAAGCATATCGTACAACTAATTCATGCACGAATCTTCTAAACTCATACATAACTCATCAAATCCTTCTACTAATCATCATATATCATTCCAACTGAACATTAAACATAACATCATCATATTCCTATACTTTCATCTAACAATAATTCATCAAACCCACATAATACATCAATCATTCAACAAGACTTGAAAATATGAGGTGATTCTATTCATCATCTTCACCCTAACATAATGGGTTTCACCTCTAATCATCAAATTAACGCAAACCATACATAACCCATGTTCTATACGAGGATTCTAACCCTTGTACATGATCAATTTCATATTAACTCACGGATTAGAACATAACCCACTTCACCCATGATCACCAATCTTAGATTTAAAACATACCTTATGATCCTCTCGTGTTGGTGATCATTAATCCATGCTCGGTTATGGACTTGGGCCTTGATTCATCCTTCAAATTGAAGCTTTTGAAGAACTAGGGTTTTGGGGCTCTTGAGAGCCCCTGATCGATCTATCCAGAACACACACGAAAGTGTGTGTGTGTGTGTGTGTGTTCTTTTTCTTTTAATAACCTAACTTTTCGTTAGTTCCACTTTAGCCCCTCGGGTTTTGCCTTTAAATCATAACTGACACTACCTTCATTATTTAATACTTTTGACCATACCCTTAACTAGGTTAAATAGCCTAGTTATTTATTTCATGACGTGTCACATAAGAACATACGACAATTATTAACATTCAGATTTTGGGGCGTTACAAGTCTACCACCCTTAAACAAGGTTTCGTCCCCGAAACCTTTCTCACTTTCATCGAACACACCTTATCTTTCCTTCTAGTCCATCCATACGATCACTAGCCCATACTTTCCTGATCATTCTTTCCTATTTCATTTGCATTTTCATTTACTTGACCTGTCAATAACTGGTCATTACACATACTCTTCCGTCCTTTAATATGATCCATTCTTAATGGATCTAACATCTCCATCTCACCTCTAAAAATTTACATTCTCTACATACTCTGTATAACTTTTAACTTTCGTTCTGTTACCACCACAAAACTTACTATTTCATAATCACACCTACGTGCTTAACTCTAACGTTAATCTTACTCTACGTTTTCGACAGTTATGTATACCTTGCATACCTTTATATTCTCTTTAAATTATTTCGTTCATTTCACATTACTATTGCTTTCTCTTCATGCATTACTTAATTCACGTGTATAAATAGTTCATATCTCTCCAATCATGAGTTAAACATTTTACTAACCTCTTTTTCATTTCCCAACCACGATCCGCAACACAGATCGATCATCTTCTCCCCGAGCACTAACCGTATAGGCCAGCTTTCATTTCTTCGTGTAATGAGCTTCCGCTCGTGCACGTCCTTTCACCAATACGATTGGTTTCATCACATCAATAGTTCTAACATTATCATCAACAGCATCGGCGGTTAGCATATGTCATTCAAACATTCATTACACTAGGTGATTATCCACCTATAACTCTTCTACAATTTCCTACGTACCTGCCATAACGTACCACACATTCTATTTCTTACCTGCAATCCTTTCATTCAATTAATCATTTCGCCAACTGAAGTACACGCTCGTACCTCCTTCCATTCATGCTTACTTGCGAAGACCTTATTACAGCGTTTCAATATTTCTTACTAAGCTTACCATTCCCGCCCATACTCAAGTTATTGTCCGGGTCACAGCCCGTCATCATTCTGACTTCTAAGAGTCAATTACTGACACATCTGACACATAACTTATACAAAACTTCGTCTATTATACTTTCACTTCTTACTTTATACTTATTCCTATGACTCGTTCGACTCAATCATGGTCAAACTGTCGACATCTTCTTAGGCGGATTAATTTCATCTTCTTATATTTTTGAATACGTCTCACGGATTCAGACGCATCATTCATGCTTTTTCATTCATTGAATCCGCCTTACGGATTCAAACATTACATTTACGTCTTTCATCCTTGAATCCGTCTCGCGGATTCAAACATTTATTCATGCCTTTCATCCTTGAATCCGTCTCACGGATTCAAACATATCATCCATGCCTTTCATCCTTGAATCCGTCTCACGGATTCAAACATTCATTCATGCCTTTCATCCTTGAATCCGTCTCACGGATTCAAACATATCATCCATGCCTTTCATCCTTGAATCCGTCTCACGGATTCAAACATTCATTCATGCCTTTCATCCTTGAATCCGTCTCACGGATTCAAACATATCATCCATGCCTTTCATCCTTGAATCCGTCTCACGGATTCAAACATTCATTCATGCCTTTCATCCTTGAATCCGTTTCACGGATTCAAACATTGCATTCATACCTTTCATTCCCTGAATCCGTATTACGGATTCAAACATATTATTCATATCTCGTTGATCCGCACTTAATCACGGATTCAACATTCTTCATTCTTATCAGGCATGTTTTTTTTTTTCATTCTTACATAGTATTCTCAATTTCCCGAGAGTCTTACTTCCCATTTCACCCACACGCCCGCCTGCTACCCAACTCTACCGAACATACCTGTAACAATTATCATGATCTCACGAACGTCATACGTTTCTCGTGTACTGGCCAGGTACACAATCCACATAATAGTTTCGTGCCTTCATGTAATTGTCACCTTATGTCCGTAGACTTAGGTTTCGGCGCGTGTATTGCTTTCAATACTTCATTACTATACTATCATTGTCTTTCATCTTAAAATTTTCCTTCCCTTCATGAACTTTACCATTACTTACATCCACATATTAAATTCACGTACCTGGGCTCATTTGCCTATTTGTCTTATTACCTCCTTGCCTGCCTTAGTATTCATCCTAGACTGCATTCACGGATCATCCTCTTCAAACACTTATACTTACCTTGCACATAACATACCGTCAGTTTCTTTATACTTATACATAAGTACATACTTACATTCGCTTCTACCTTTGGATCTTGATCGAGTCTTAGATTGTACGGGTTCCTTATCATTAGAGAACACAAGTTTGAGTTCAAGTACTTACTTTCTTGTATTTGATTCTCTGCAACCAGGGCTCTGATACCAACTTGTAAGGCCCTAAATCACATTTGACCATAAGTCGCAGCGGAAATACGTACCACAAAATTTCTTCCATTTCATTCGTATTGACTTACTTGAAAGTTTGTTTTAAACATATTTCTTTCTCAAAACAAAAGCATAACTCCCGTTTACTAAAGTACATACTCGATTATTCCCGTACAATCTATCTTGTGACTCGGTCCTCGATCTCCATTCCTTGTGATAATCACCCGCGATCTGTATAACCTGCACTCACCCCATTCATTCATAACATTAGCACACAGTATATGAATAAGATTTATTCACGTACACTTCACATTTCATCATTTTTCAAACTTTAAGCATATCATCTGCGTATCCATTTCCTGGTGAGGCTTCAATAATGTACCTGCATTACTTTTCATTCTCAAGGTACACCATTAATAACGTTAACACTCAATGTGTCTAAATCATGCATACATACGTACTTACATACAAACATGCATACACATCTACATACATTCATCCTTTCCTACAGCTTTACATACGTGCATATACTCATACATGTCTTTATACACATCCACATACGTACATACCTTTCCTACATCATCACATATATGCATACACTCGTACATACCTTTATACATACATACATACACATCTACATACGTACATACCATTCCTACATCATCGCATACATGCATACACTCGTACATACATTTATACATACATACATACACATCTACGTACATACCTACCTTTTCTACAACTTTACATACGTGCATACACTCATACATACCTTTATACATACATACATACATACACATCTACGTACATACATACCTTTCCTACAACTTTACATACGTGCATACACTCGCACATACCTTTATACATACATACATACACATCCACATACGTACATACCTTAACAAACACGTATTAGATCACGCGTACCTCTTACATAATCATACATTATTTTCATGGGTCTTAGACTTAGCTTTATAGCCCATAAACATCTAAGGAACCATCAAAACCATGTTTGGAAAGTCCGCCGTAGTCCACGGATACCAAACCGAAGCCTACGGTACATAATTCAACTTACAAACAAGATTTCAGCTTTTGGAACTTGGGGAGGCCGTCGGCGACGACCCCTAGGGTCGTCGGCGATGGGCCTTGCATTTACCCGTAGCCCAAAAGTCCCGTAGACAGGTAGTTAACCCGTCGGAGAAAAACTAATTTTCCCGTGCCCGTCGGCGACGGCCACCCTACCCGTCGGCGACGCCCTCTAGAAAGTGCACTTTTCTGCAGATTCGTTTCGTCGTCCGTACGCACTAAAACGCGCGTAACTTTTGAACCGTTTACCCGTTTAACCTCCCGTTTCTTCCTACATGCTTGTAAATTCACATTCTATCATATGAACTTAAAATCCCCCATCCGGATTAATGAAATTCTTATCTTACGCCCTTTCGACTTATTGTCACATTCTAATTATTTGACCCGTTATGGGTATTTGCGCATCAATTGGTTTATGGCATACCAAGACCATACTCTTCATTTCCATACTTGTTCAAAACATTATACTCATCAAATAACTTGTTCCTAAACTACTTGTTAAGATCGTTTGCCCAAAATACCCATCAAGGGCATTTTGGTCATACTTTAAATCCCATCCTTTACGACATCAGACTACGTCACATAATTGACCTCAACCATCATGTTTAGTACATTAAAACACCATATCACCTATCCGAACATAAGAAGTGATTCCAGAAATCACTTACCTTGTGCGTCCGTGCTCGTATCCGATTCCTTGCCTCATCTTGACCCGTTAACACCTCCTTCTTGAGTCCGTCACGACGTGATTCCTATACTTTCATTTCATCGAAACCACGCTCTTATTAACATACTCATTTGTACATGTAACATTCATATCATTCGCATAATTCACACTTAACTTTCCTTAGTCATTTCTAACAAGCATTAAAATACATAATCAACTTCATATAATCATATCCGCATACGTTAAACTCATGTAACTCATCATGTCATTACATTTAACACGGATTGCTATAACATGTACCATACGACTTCCCATCAACCTACATTTACGAAAACGAGTCAAATCATGTTTCTTATACTTAGTTGACTTTCAAAAGTCAACTATTAACCATACTCAACTATCGACTTATCATCATATACCCGTAACATCATAATCGACTATACGGACGACACTATATACATTTTATCATACACATGATGTGAGTACTACCTTTTAAGCATATCGTACAACTAATTCATGCACGAATCTTCTAAACTCATACATAACTCATCAAATCCTTCTACTAATCATCATATATCATTCCAACTGAACATTAAACATAACATCATCATATTCCTATACTTTCATCTAACAATAATTCATCATACCCACATAATACATCAATCATTCAACAAGACTTGAACATATGAGGTGATTCTATTCATCATCTTCACCCTAACATAATGGGTTTCACCTCTAATCATCAAATTAACGCAAACCATACATAACCCATGTTCTATACGAGGATTCTAACCCTTGTACATGATCAATTTCATATTAACTCATGGATTAGAACATAACCCACTTCACCCATGATCACCAATCTTAGATTTAAAACATACCTTATGATCCTCTCGGGTTGGTGATCATTAATCCATGCTCGGTTATGGATTTGGGCCTTGATTCATCCTTCAAATTGAAGCTTTTGAAGAACTAGGGTTTTGGGGCTCTTGAGAGCCCCTGATCGATCTATCCAGAACACACACGAAAGTGTGTGTGTGTGTGTTTTTTTTCTTTTAATAACCTAACTTTTCGTTAGTTCCACTTTAGCCCCTCGGGTTTTGCCTTTAAATCATAACTGACACTACCTTCATTATTTAATACTTTTGACCATACCCTTAACTAGGTTAAATAGCCTAGTTATTTATTTCATGACGTGTCACATAAGAACATACGGCAATTATTAACATTCAGATTTTGGGGCGTTACAAGTCTACCACCCTTAAAATAGGTTTCGTCCCCGAAACCTTTCTCACTTTCATCGAACACACCTTATCTTTCCTTCTAGTCCATCCATACGATCACTAGCCCATACTTTCCTGATCATTCTTTCCTATTTTATTTGCATTTTCATTTACTTGACCTGTCAATAACTGGTCATTACACATACTCTTCCGTCCTTTAATATGATCCATTCTTAATGGATCTAACATCTCCATCTCACCTCTAAAAATTTACATTCTCTACATACTCTGTATAACTTTTAACTTTCGTTCTGTTACCACCACAAAACTTACTATTTCATAATCACACCTACGTGCTTAACTCTAACGTTAATCTTACTCTACGTTTTCGACAGTTTCGTATACCTTGCATACCTTTATATTATCTTTAAATCATTTCGTTCATTTCACATTACTATTGCTTTCTCTTCATGCATTACTTAATTCACGTGTATAAATTGTTCATATCTCTCCAATCATGAGTTAAACATTTTAATAACCTCTTTTTCATTTCCCAACCACGATCCGCAACACAGATCGATCATCTTCTCCCCGAGCACTAACCGTATAGGCCAGCTTTCATTTCTTCGTGTAATGAGCTTCCGCTCGTGCACGTCCTTTCACCAATACGATTGGTTTCATCACATCAATAGTTCTAACATTATCATCAACAGCATCGGCGGTTAGCATAGGTCATTCAAACATTCATTACACTAGGTGATTATCCACCTATAACTCTTCTACAATTTCCTACGTACCTGCCATAACGTACCACACATTCTATTTCTTACCTGCAATCCTTTCATTCAATTAATCATTTCGCCAACTGAAGTACACGCTCGTACCTCCTTCCATTCATGCTTACTTGCGAAGACCTTATTACAGCGTTTCAATATTTCTTACTAAGCTTACCATTCCCGCCCATACTCAAGTTATTGTCCGGGTCACAGCCCGTCATCATTCTGACTTCTAAGAGTCAATTACTGACACATCTGACACATAACTTATACAAAACTTCGTCTATTATACTTTCACTTCTTACTTTATACTTATTCCTATGACTCGTTCGACTCAATCATGGTCAAACTGTCGACATCTTCTTAGGCGGATTAATTTCATCTTCTTATATTTTTGAATCCGTCTCACGGATTCAGACGCATCATTCATGCTTTTTCATTCATTGAATCCGCCTTACGGATTCAAACATTACATTTACGTCTTTCATCCTTGAATCCGTGTCGCGGATTCAAACATTCATTCATGCCTTTCATCCTTGAATCCGTCTCACGGATTCAAACATATCATCCATGCCTTTCATCCTTGAATCCGTCTCACGGATTCAAACATTCATTCATGCCTTTCATCTTTGAATCCGTCTCACGGATTCAAACATATCATCCATGCCTTTCATCCTTGAATCCGTCTCACGGATTCAAACATTCATTCATGCCTTTCATCCTTGAATCCGTCTCACGGATTCAAACATATCATCCATGCCTTTCATCCTTGAATCCGTCTCACGGATTCAAACATTCATTCATGCCTTTCATCCTTGAATCCGTTTCACGGATTCAAACATTGCATTCATACCTTTCATTCCCTGAATCCATATTACGGATTCAAACATATTATTCATATCTCGTTGATCCGCACTTAATCACGGATTCAACATTCTTCATTCTTATCAGGCATGTTTTTTTTTTTCATTCTTACATAGTACTCTCAATTTCCCGAGAGTCTTACTTCCCATTTCACCCACACGCCCGCCTGCTACCCAACTCTACCGAACATACCTGTAACAATTATCATGATCTCACGAACGTCATACGTTTCTCGTGTACTGGCCAGGTACACAATCCACATAATAGTTTCGTGCCTTCATGTAATTATCACCTTATGTCCGTAGACTTAGGTTTCGGCGCGTGTATTGCTTTCAATACTTAATTACTATACTATCATTGTCTTTCATCTTAAAATTTTCCTTCCCTTCATGAACTTTACCATTACTTACATCCACATATTAAATTCACGTACCTGGGCTCATTTGCCTATTTGTCTTATTACCTCCTTGCCTGCCTTAGTATTCATCCTAGACTGCATTCACGGATCATCCTCTTCAAACACTTATACTTACCTTGCACATAACATACCGTCAGTTTCTTTATACTTATACATAAGTACACACTTACATTCGCTTCTACCTTTGGATCTTGATCGAGTCTTAGATTGTACGGGTTCCTTATCATTAGAGCACACAAGTTTAAGTTCAAGTACTTACTTTCTTGTATTTGATTCTCTCCAACCAGGGCTCTGATACCAACCTGTAAGGCCCTAAATCACATTTGACCATAAGTCGCAGCGGAAATACGTACCACAAAATTTCTTCCATTTCATTCGTATTGACTTACTTGAAAGTTTGTTTTAAACATATTTCTTTCTCAAAACAAAAGCATAACTCCCGTTTACTAAAGTACATACTCGATTATTCCCGTACAATCTATCTTGTGACTCGGTCCTCGATCTCCATTCCTTGTGATAATCACCCGCGATCTGTATAACCTGCACTCACCCCATTCATTCATAACATTAGCACACAGTATATGAATAAGATTTATTCACGTACACTTCACATTTCATCATTTTTCAAACTTTAAGCATATCATCTGCGTATCCATTTCCTGGTGAGGCTTCAATAATGTACCTGCATTACTTTTCATTCTCAAGGTACACCATTAATAACGTTAACACTCAATGTGTCTAAATCATGCATACATACGTACTTACATACAAACATGCATACACATCTACATACATTCATCCTTTCCTACAGCTTTACATACGTGCATATACTCATACATGTCTTTATACACATCCACATACGTACATACCTTTCCTACATCATCACATATATGCATACACTCGTACATACCTTTATACATACATACATACACATCTACATACGTACATATCTTTCCTACATCATCGCATACATGCATACACTCGTACATACATTTATACATACATACATACACATCTACGTACATACCTACCTTTCCTACAACTTTACATACGTGCATACACTCATACATACCTTTATGCATACATACATACACATCTACGTACATACATACCTTTCCTACAACTTTGCATACGTGCATAGACTCACACATACCTTTATACATACATACATACACATCCACATACGTACATACCTTAACAAACACGTATTAGATCACGCGTACCTCTTACATAATCATACATTATTTTCATGGGTCTTAGACTTAGCTTTATAGCCCATAAACATCTAAGGAACCATCAAAACCATGTTTGGAAAGTCCGCCGTAGTCCACGGATATCAAACCGAAGCCTACGGTACATAATTCAACTTACAAACAAGATTTCAGCTTTTGGAACTTGGGGAGGCCGTCGGCGACGACCCCTAGGGTCGTCGGCGACGGGCCTTGCATTTACCCGTAGCCCAAAAGTCCCGTAGACAGGTAGTTAACCCGTCGGAGAAAAACTAATTTTCCCGTGCCCGTCGGCGACGGCCACCCTACCCGTCGACGACGCCCTCTAGAAAGTGCACTTTTCTAGAGATTCGTTTCGTCGTCCGTACGCACTAAAACGCGCGTAACTTTTGAACCGTTTACCCGTTTAACCTCCCGTTTCTTCCTACATGCTTGTAAATTCACATTCTATCATATGAACTTAAAATCACCCATCTAGATTAATGAAATTCTTATCTTACGCCCTTTCGACTTATTGTCACATTCTAATTATTTTACCCGTTATGGGTATTTGCGCATCAATTGGTTTATGGCATACCAAGACCATACTCTTCGTTTCCATACTTGTTCAAAACATTATACTCATCAAATAACTTGTTCCTAAACTACTTGTTAAGATCTTTTGCCCAAAATACCCATCAAGGGCATTTTGGTCATACTTTAAATCCCATCCTTTACGACATCAGACTACGTCACATAATTGACCTCAACCATCATGTTTAGTACATTAAAACACCATATCACCTATCCGAACATAAGAAGTGATTCCAGAAATCACTTACCTTGTGCGTCCGTGCTCGTATCCAATTCCTTGCCTCATCTTGACCCGTTAACACCTCCTTCTTGAGTCCGTCACGACGTGATTCCTATACTTTCATTTCATCGAAACCACGCTCTTATTAACATACTCATTTGTACATGTAACATTCATATCATTCGCATAATTCACACTTAACTTTCCTTAGTCATTTCTAACAAGCATTAAAATACATAATCAACTTCATATAATCATATCTGCATACGTTAAACTCATGTAACTCATCATGTCATTACATTTAACACGGATTGCTATAACATGTACCATACGACTTCCCATCAACCTACATTTACGAAAACGAGTCAAATCATGTTTCTTATACTTAGTTGACTTTCAAAAGTCAACTATTAACCATACTCAACTATCGACTTATCATCATATACCCGTAACATCATAATCGACTATACGGACGACACTATATACATTTTATCATACACTTGATGTGAGTACTACCTTTTAAGCATATCGTACAACTAATTCATGCACGAATCTTCTAAACTCATACATAACTCATCATATCCTTCTACTAATCATCATATATCATTCCAACTGAACATTAAACATAACATCATCATATTCCTATACTTTCATCTAACAATAATTCATCATACCCACATAATACATCAATCATTCAACAAGACTTGAACATATGAGGTGATTCTATTCATCATCTTCACCCTAACATAATGGGTTTCACCTCTAATCATCAAATTAACGCAAACCATACATAACCCATGTTCTATACGAGGATTCTAACCGTTGTACATGATCAATTTCATATTAACTCACGGATTAGAACATAACACACTTCACCGATGATCACCAATCTTAGATTTAAAACATACCTTATGATCCTCTCGTGTTGGTGATCATTAATCCATGCTCGGTTATGGATTTGGGCCTTGATTCATCCTTCAAATTGAAGCTTTTGAAGAACTAGGGTTTTGGGGCTCTTGAGAGCCCCTGATCGATCTATCCAGAACACACACGAAAGTGTGTGTGTGTGTGTGTGTGTGTGTTCTTTTTCTTTTAATAACCTAATGTTTCGTTAGTTCCACTTTAGCCCCTCGGGTTTTGCCTTTAAATCATAACTGACACTACCTTCATTATTTAATACTTTTGACCATACCCTTAACTAGGTTAAATAGCCTAGTTATTTATTTCATGACGTGTCACATAAGAACATACGGCAATTATTAACATTCAGATTTTGGGGCGTTACATTCAGTCAGGTTCAACATCAGGTTTGAGTTATGTGGTTGTTTCGGCTCGGTTTCAGGTCGAGAACCCGGTGTTGTTTCGTGTGACACCTGTGTCACTTCAACCATCAAACAAATATCAAACCAATGAAATATTGTATTTCATACTTGGGATTTGTATAAATATGTGTATCGTTTGCACATATCAATTCTTGTTCGGGTTCAAGCTTTAAATCGCTTTCTGGAAGGTTATACGCGCACTGATGCGTAAATATAACCAATTTAATGCAACAAACACTCTGGAATAGTGAAATAGGCTTAACATACCTTAAATAACCTTTACATAACTTAGAAACAAGTTTTGGAGGGTTTGGTGTGTTGAAATCAAGTTTGTTCAATCGTCGGGACTAATTGTGTCAAACTGCGAAACCATACCGATTCATATAGTAACGAACATTCTGGAACTTGATCATTAGTTAAATATACCCTAAATATCCTTACATAGATTAGAAATTGGCTTTTAGGTGTTTGGTGCGCAAAAATAAACTTTTGGTCATTCAAGGACTAAAAGCGTCAAAAAGTGCATAAGTTTGCATTTTCGCGCATATCTTATGTTCTGAATATATCCGGACATCCAAAAATTTATGTAAGCATTAAAATATTTTATTTTAGTGTTTGGCATGATAAAATTCCATTCGTCGCTTAATTTGGGTCGTTTTTGCGTTTGTTACGACTTCCATCGTAATTAAGCAAATAACGCGATCGTACGACCAAACGAACCGACATCCGAGATGTTTTTGAGCATGTTTTGAGTTCCCTATACTTTAACTTCATTTTAGAGCCTTGAAATGAGGTTAACGGGGTTTAAACGCATCGAAAAAGGCCTTAAACATGTGCAGGGACCAAAACTGTAATTTTTGAAACTTTTCTGAAGCTGGCACTTGCTAGTGCTGCGCGAGCACCAACTGCTCTCCCAGTAGCGCTACGCGAGCACCTCATCTGGACAGAAAGTTGATTTTCTGCATTTTTCAGCAATGGGGTAGAACTTGGGGGTCTATTTTGTAACTTTTTCAATACCGTTAGCTGGTTTTGGGGCACCCCTAGTATCCCAAAACCATGGGCCACATGTGTACGATCTAGATCGAAGCTCAATCTTCGAGAAACGATCCTAACGGTTCTTGAATTCCTATAAATACCCCTCACCATTTCATTTCCCACCTCACACTTGATCTGATTTTTGCCTTCTAAGTTGAAGTTATTACTTCATACCTGAAGGTAAATCGGGTCAAGAGCTTGTGGGGACCTTCTGTAAGTATTCTTTCGTTCTTTTCTCTCGTTTTTCGCTTAAAAGTCAAATTGCGTTTGACTTTCTGCATTGACCAGTTTATGGTCAATACGAAGTTCGTTTGAACTTCATAACGTGAGCGTAATCACAATGGTTATAGTCCCGAGTGACTATACCTACTGATTACCACGTCATCTAGGCTCAGTGACGAGTCGTAGCTTCGGCCAGAATACGTATTCTCGCGTATTTTGTAACCAAGCTACCTTTAGGTATCAAAACCGTTTGTTTTGATACCAAACCTGTTTTCTAACTTTGTTAAACATGTTTTGACATGTTTAGCTCGTCACTTTTAGTTTAGTGCTTGTGTAGAGTCGTAAGTCAAGCGAACTAAACACCCGCTTAGACTTTCGAACACGACCCGTTTGGTCGATCATTAGGATCCGACCAAACATGTTTAGTGACCATAGTTGTATAGGGAATAACCTTCCGAGGTTATACCTTATGGTCACCTAGTTTAAGTAGTTGTATGATAGGTAGTTTATATGCCTTAGATAAATTACCAAAATACCTTTTTTTATGCATAATTGATATTTAAGCATATGTAACCCAAACTTTTGTCACTTAACTGATTATGCAACATAATTAAACATGTTTAGGCATATAATACTTGTCATAGGACTAGTTAGGCGGTCCGAACGCTTTTTACGCAAACGACGCGTTAAAGTAGCGTAAGCTACCTTAATGGATCATAATGGGTCGAAAGCACTTAGGATAGGTTTCATTTTAGTATCTAGGCCTTGTTAGACCATATCATATGAGTTCCCACGCTCATTTGGTTCACGAGACCTCATACTATCCAATCTCCCGATTTAGGTCCGGTTTATTTATGTAGTTATCAATATTAGGTGCCGTTTGATTCCGTGCTCCCTCTAGCTTGCTTGGTAGTTGTTCAAGACTCCTAAGCACTCTCAAGTGAGTACATAGTCCCCTCTTTTACTGTTTTCAAACTGTTTTGGGGTGAAGCATGTGTACCTATCTGTTATTTTCATGATTTCAAAGTATAATGGATTATACATGTTAATACTTATCTTTTAACAAACTGAATGATTATCTATGGTTTAAACACTGATTTCTCAAAGATTATAAAATTAATTGTTGGAATAGTACTTATTTTTGTTCACCAGACCGGTTGGTAGTATGATATAGCGCTATAGGATTTGACACCCCATTCCTGTTGTCATGGAATGTCTGAAACCAATTTGTTGCTCGATCCAAATAGGGATTGCCTTTGTGGTATTTCTATAGTCTCAAAGGTGTATTTTGATGCACTAGGTCTGAATGAATTCTTAAATCACATTATTTTTGTATATTAAGTTATACTCCCAAAAGTATAGTTTGATATGCTCTCATATGGGATATTGTACAAAAAACCAACATATATTTTGTTAATCATTAAAACATAGTTTGATATGTTATTTTCATAATCCAAAGCATAGTTTTAATATGTTATTTTCAAACCAAAACATAGTTTAATATGTTATTTACAAATCCAAAGTATACTTTTGATATACTACTGAAAACTTATTTATTTTACCAACTAAAGTATGGTTAATATACTATTTACTTAATGACTGGTTTTTGGTTAGTGTTTAGATAACGGGACGGGTGAAATGTGATGAAAACATGGTGGATACGTCGCTGGTACTTCTTATATATAAGTGTTTTCATCACATTACATACCGTGGCGTTATTTAGTACACTTGGGTTAACGATTTTGGAACTAAAATATATTTTAATATATTACTTATTCGACTTTCTTAAATCCAAGGTATATTTTCAAATATACTATGAACCTTTTTATCAAAATATTGTTTTTCAACAATATATATATATATATATATATATATATATATATACACACATATATACAAACTCATTTTTACCTAATTATTTATTTATACATTTTTTTATATCAACTGTTTTCTTATCTATTTTTATATGATTTACAAAACAAAAGCATTTTACAAGGATCATGACTACTTTTATTAAAACCTTTTCTTTAAACTTATAAGTCATGAATCCTAAATCAATAAAACCTATGTATCTCACAGGCATTTTTATGCTGACGTACCTATTTTTACACATGTTTCAGGTGCTGCTTTGTGATGATTGATGATATATGCTACACTTAGGATGGACTCGTGCCTTAGCGACTTTAAAACTTGAAAGATAATAGTTGTACTTATTTGATTGTATTAAAACAGTGAGTTCATTTATTCAATAAAACGAAACTATTTAATCCATGATTGTGAAACAATGATTCTGTTACAACACTCCCCGACGTTTCCACCACGTTTTGTTGTTTTACGTGGTCAGGGTGTGACATTTCGGCTCACTTCAAGGTTCACAAAGGTTCGGGTTTAGCTCGGGTGCGGTACACGATCAGTTTCGGTTCAGTGTAACAGGCTCGGGTTATCAGCACTTCAGTTTGGTTCTTGATTTGGGTTCGGTCAGATCTGTCAGCTTCAGAAGCGGTTCGAGTTGACCCGGTCAACACGCAGTCAATTTTGGTCAAAGATGGTCAACTGCGGTACGGTTCGGGTTTGAGCAAGGCGGTCAACGAGACTAGACGGTTCGGTTCAGTTGACTCGGTCAAACTGAGTCAACTCCGTCAAAGTCAACAGAGTCAACTCAGCTGACTCGTCATCTCAGTCAACGTATCGACACGCGAAAGATTTGGTAAAGCTCACGACGCGTTTAGTATTTAAGTTTTTATATTGTTTAATCGTACGTGACAAACGAGCTCGAACCTGTTAATTATAGTTTACGGTTATTATATTTGACGACTTACACTATATTGATTGAATATTGTTGGAGTTTGATAAAAATAACGACACTTTAGTTGTCGGGGCCGTCCAAAAACAGAGGAAACTCCGCCCGTTTCTCGAGAAAATCTAAATGATATGTCAATAAATATACATATTATTAATACATATTATCCCCCATTTTATATATTTTTTGGTTACAAATTCGATTGAATCGACACTTAATTGTGTTTTATTTGAATATTGTAGTTTTGGAAAGCTTGTTGGTGATTCGTTGCGGAAAACTCAAGAAAAATGAAGTTTGTGGAAATTTTGGCCAGACACAGCTGTGTTGGTTATCTGAGTGCGATGTCACACAGCTGTGTCAGCCTTGTCCACACACCCCGATCTCAGCAACAAGCAGCAATGGTCCACACAGCTGTGTCACTTAACGACACAGCTGTGTGCGGCGCCAGATCTGATATAACCTAATGTTTAGCTCCCATTTCATTTGTGCAACTTTGGGGGGCCGAACCCTAGTTCTCCAAGTCCCAAAAGTCCGTTCCAAGCATCTCTTGAAGAATTTGAACCCAAGATTGAAGATTAAGCACTCCAAGGGAAGATCTAACACCACACAACCCACTTTAACTCATTTTTGTTTGAAAAACTCTAGATCTACCATGTTTTCTACCATGTTTATGAGTTTGGTTGTGGTTTTTGTTAGCCTTAGAGGCTAAACATTTGGGTTGCCTAAACCTTGTTGAAACTATTGTTAATGTGATGAATCGGAAGTAATTGTGATGGCAAGTTTATGTTAATCTTCATGATAGTGTTCTAGTATTGTTCTTGGATTTTATATTCATGCTTAAAGTTGGATTTCATGAATGTTTGATTGTTATTTACTCATGACATGTTGGAAAACCCATGTGTAGATTATGATTGTTGAATTTTGCTACTAGTTAGGTTGATTCAAGGCATGAGACTAGGAATGATAATTGTTAACATGAAATGAATAAAGATTTGAGCACGTGTATGTAATCTTGCACTTGGATTTGGAAAGATTATAATAGTGTTAATGTGAATTCTAGAGTGTGTTAGTTGTGTAAGATTGATGATTTAGGCCAAAATTGTTATCTAGCATGATCATTCTCATAGTTCATATCAAGAACAACTTTAGGATACTATCTAATTAAAAGCAATTTTAGGTGATTAGTGTGTTTCTCATATTAGTTTTCCTTAAATTGTCGAGTTAGGAGTTTTGACAAACGAGTAACTCTTATCTAAAGATTAACATTAACTTACAAACAAGCTTAAAAAGAATGATTTTTAGGTGATTAGAATGTTATTTCATTCTAAATTTTCTGAAGAAATTAGAAAACTAGGCGACCTTGACCGGGACTTAGTTACTTGAGAGTTTGTGTCATCATTAGTGCTTCCCGTAGATCGTTACACGAACATTAGTGGATACTCGGTTTAGGCAACTTCTTGATAGATCTTGTTGAATTTCGTTAGCTTAGAATTTTTATTATTTGCATGATAATTTAGAAAACCCAACTTATTGTTTGAAACGGCTTTAAAGTAACAAAGGTTTAGTATCAGAAGCTACCGTGTCCATGGATCGATACTTGGTTCTTACCGATGCTATACTACATATACGATAGGTACACTTGCCTATGTGTGTGGTTTAGTACTGAGGTGAAAATCATTTCAATAAATTTAAAACCTAATTGTCTGAAAAATCATTATTAAATATATATATAATTCACGCACATCAAGTTTTTGGCGCCGTTGCCGGGGACACAGTGATTCTGAGAACGATCCGAGTTGGTGATTTAGCCATTTTGTATATATATTTTTTTATCATTTTTATCTTTTGTAATTATTTTTTTATTTATCTATTTCATTTCTATCCAGTGCCCGTGATCCTTTTTGTTTGAGTGTTCTTTGCAGTGATTCTCATGGAGCACTACTACAAGGACTACCATGAAGGATATCTTAATGATCATGGGTATTATCACAGGGGTGACTGGTGTGAGATTTGTGGAGATCCCCATTATACACGAGATGTTACTATTCATCGGGGTATCCCACATACCAGTATGGTGAACCATATCCTTATTCGCAATCATATGAGGTTCCTGACATAGCACCATCTCAAGCCGAACCAAGCCAAGAAACAATTGAATTGTGTAAACAAATACTCGATTCTTATTCAAGTTCGATAATTGATAACAAGCAAGGGATTGAGCGACTGCAAGCTCATATGACGGAATTCGATGAACTTGATCCCCATTCACAACCATTTGATGACCCCAGTATACCACCCTTCCAACTCGAGACAAGCCCAACCATATTTGAGATGCTTACACAAATACTCGATTCGTATTTAAGTTCTATAATTAGTCATGCCGAGTCTTCCACCCAGATAGAGATTAGGCTACAGGAATCTACAGTTAGAGCTAGGGAATATGAGGAACAACTCCGCAGACTTGAGGCACAAAGCATTGTGATCAACGAACTTTGTGCCAACTATCAATGAGAGAGTATTCCTTGCAACACGAATCAGAGCATCTTTTGGGATGATGAGGATGAGAATGAAGCACAAGCATCCTCGTCTTTAGTTGTGTTGGAGAAAACAATAGAACCAGAGACTTTAATGGACAGTGTGCAAACTTTAACTCCACCAAACATTGTACAAGTCCCACCTTTGGTTCATTATGTTTCGTCTTGGGAGGATGAGTTTGGGGATGAGTTGTTGGGTATACCGCTCATCGAGGTGAAAAACGAAGGGTTCGATCCGGTTGGTGATCTTGATGAATTAGAAGCATTGTTATATGGAGAACCGACCATGGAAATCAAGGAAGAACCGCACCAAGAAATGGAGTTGCAAGTGAAGGAGTTCACCAACGAACAAATGACCATGGTGACATCCAACCCACCACTTTGCATCAAAGATAGCCGGCCCATGGATGAGCATAATGGTGGTTCACCACCCAAATCAAAGCCACCACGGGAGAGGGCATGGAACAAAGCGGGCCCACCAAAGTTGAAGGCATGGCGATGGTCCAATGAACGCCACGGGAATATAATAACATACCGAAATGACCGCCTCCTTCATTACATGAGTTGTATCAAGTTTGGTCCGGGCAAATTCAAGTGTTGGTGGCACGGCCCGTTTAATATTTTTTTAAACACTTTTTGTGTTTACCATTCATTACTTACTAACTAGTGGAAACCAAGTTGAGTTAAGCTTTAACGCGTTTCGGCATTCGGTTTGGCGGACTTCAGGGAATCGAGTTTGAATTGAAGATTGACCCGTTCAGAATTTGGTCGAGCAAAGACCAGGTAAGTTTGGTGTTTTTGTGGTGCATACCGCTAGAAAACGAGCGTGGGGACGGAAATGTTAAGCAAACTGCTTAAAATTAAAAAAAAAACAAATTTGCTAAAGACTAAAAAAAAATTGTGTACTGTATCATTTGCGGCAATTGGAATGAAGTGTAGTATGGCCTGCACTTTGAAACTTGTTTTGTGCTACACATTCACTGTTGATTTTTGTTAACTAAAGTGGTTAAAAGTGAAAAGAAAAACAAAATATATAAAATTCTTAAAATTTAGTGAACTTTGAAAAAAAAAGAACAAAAAAAAAAATTGGTTCAGCACATGAAACATGCAGCACTTGAAAGAAAAATAAATAAATAAATAAATTGTGAAGTGCATTTTGCCCAGCACTTGAAACTGTATCAAGTGCAGTACATGTATTTTACCCAGCACTTAGTCAACTCTTTGTGCTACACAAAAAAAAAAGAATATTATAATTAAAACGCTTTCAACACAATTCATTCAGTCAAAAACAATTGAAATCCCCTTCCCCACTCGTTCTCTCCGGGACGCACACCACCATCATGAAATCCATCTCTTCGCTCGTTTTTTCTCTTCAAATCAAGCAAAACCAGGTACGAACCACGATTCTCTATGCATATTTTTCCATGGTTTGCAACAATTGTAGATTTTTACTTGTCGAACTCGTCCTCTAGGGCCCGTCTTGTTCGAACCCATGTGTGTGATCAAATGGTGTCATTTTTTTTATTCATCTATAGGGTGTACATCTCATTTGCAAAAAAAAAAGGTTAAGAAAAAAAAAAATTGGTTTTATTCGAATTGTTGGTTGAGCTCAAGTTGTATTTCTTTTATTTTTGCTCTATTATGTAGCCGGTTGGTTCGTTCATACAATGTTTGAGGCAAAAGTTTGTTCGTGACTTGTTAGAATCGAGCATTACTTTATAAAATATTTCTACTTCATAACAATACACGCATCAGGTTTTTATGCAAAAAGCAGTATTACAGCTCGTATGGTACTCAATCTCCATTCCACACGAGTCGTACTAGGGTTTAGCATATAAACCTCTTGCCGAATTTCAATCATTGTGTATGTTGTGATGAAGATTATGGCTGAACTGAGGATCATCGGTTTGAGGAGGATAGTGTCCAACGATGCTCATTTTTGTTCTTGGAGTGTGCTAGTTGATCATCTTGGTTGGATTATACATGAGGCACGCAACATTGCTTTTGGAATTTTGGGAACTTGGTCGCTCGTTTCATGGACTTTATTCAGGGGAGTTTTCCGTTCTCTTTTTCACACCCCATGCGTTTGTATTGCAATATCTTATTTTTATACATTGAGGGCAATGTACGAATCAAGTGTGGGGAGGCCTTTTGTTGGACTTTTTGCGTGTTCCTCTCAAATTTCTTATTGCACATAAAAAAACATCCCATTTTTTGGCCAAAAAATTAAAAAAAACTCAAAAAAATAAAAAATTCAAAAATCAAACAATTTTAATAAATAGCATCCATTTGTATATGCCTTAGATCCTTAAGCATGAATGTATTATCGGTATCACATGATTAAGGGAAACCATCAAGTAATGTAATAAAATGTTTAGGAATATCTAACGAGCATAGTATGTTGAAAGTATGATGATTATACATGAGTTTGCATCCTTATCCCACTACCTTCGTTTCCGTGAGTGTATCTTTGTGCCTTTCAAGCATTTATTCTTCATGTTATATTATATGCTCACTTTTTGTTGACTTTTGAGTGTGTCAAATGTTGCATTCATGTTAGAACTTGCTTAGGTGATGCATTTCAAAACCATGGACTCATATATTGTATAAAAATGATAGAGGCGTTAGGTAAACCCACCTTGTGTAGCCTTTTTCTTTTTCTTTTCCTTTACCTTACCCATCATTACCACTAGTTGACCCATTGAGCCTATACCCGTTTTCTTGTTTACCATCTACATCTTTAGCCCACTTAGCCAAATTAGCCTTTTTATTTTTAACCCATGAGTTAAAATCCGGTTTAGTTAGTTGTCTACTTTGTGCTATCTAGTTCATTAGTTTAGAATTATTATGTTTATTCATGTAGTTATTTAGTGTTCTCAATGAAAAAAAAAAGTAGAAAAACAAAAAAAAAAAGAGAAAAGAAAAGTAAGAAAAAAAATACGTTTCAAAAATTTGGAATCGAGTTGAGAAACTTTGTGTATCATATGATGTTGAAATTATTTTAGTTGCTCATCAAAACAAATGAGTGTTGGTTTATTTTTATCTTTTATTAGTTGTATTGTTTATTTCCTTATATGTTGTATTTTGATCATAATTAGCATCTAACTACTCCGGATTTTTAACCATTTAGCCACTTTATACCCAAATTCCACACCTTTACCATTGCCCCGTTACAACCATGTAAAGTCCTCTTGATTTATGCAATTTTCTCATGTCAGTTGGTTGAGATTTGATTCCTAAGCAAGCCTATGATTATGTTTGTTTCATTCCTTAGCATTGAGTGTTTCACTTTCACACATGTACATATAAATAACCAAGTGTTGAGTGAATTATTGTGAGAGGTGTAAGTTTATTCATAATCAAAATTTTGTAGGCATGTTATGCTTATTTGGATATTGCTATGTTTCTAAAAGAAAAGGGATGTTGTTTTAACTCATTTGGTTTCTTCTTTTGATTGTTGCATTGCTTGATAATCTTTTATGCTTTTGGATCTTTTGCTAACTTATGGATTGCTTATCGCTTATTTTATCGCCAACGGGATTCTTGTTGAATTATTGCATGAGAGTTTGCTTGAGGACAAGCAAAGTTCAAGTGTGGGGATGTTTGATCACCAACAAGCTTTCCAAAACTACAATATTCAAATAAAACACAATTAAGTGTCGATTCAATCGAATTTGTATATTTATTGACATATCCATTTTATATATTTTTGGTTACAAATTCGATTGAATCGACACTTAATTGTGTTTTATTTGAATATTGTAGTTTTGGAAAGCTTGTTGGTGATTCGTTGTGGAAAACTCAAGAAAAATGAAGTTTGTGGAAATTTTGGCCAGACACAGCTGTGTTGGTTATCTGAGTGCGATGTCACACAGCTGTGTCAGCCTTGTCCACACACCCTGATCTCAGCAACAAGCAGCAATGGTCCACACAGCTGTGTCACTTAACGACACAGCTGTGTGCGGCGCCAGATCTGATATAACCTAATGTTTAGCTCCCATTTCATTTGTCCAACTTTGGGGGGCCGAACCCTAGTTCTCCAAGTCCCAAAAGTCGGTTCCAAGCATCTCTTGAAGAATTTGAACCCAAGATTGAAGATCAAGCACTCCAAGGGAAGATCTAACACCACACAACCCACTTTAACTCATTTTGGTTTGAAAAACTCTAGATCTACCATGTTTTCTACCATGTTTATGAGTTTGGTTGTGGTTTTTGTTAGCCTTAGAGGCTAAACATTTGGGTTGCCTAAACCTTGTTGAAACTATTGTTAATGTGATGAATCGGAAGTAATTGTGATGGCAAGTTTGTGTTAATCTTCATGATAGTGTTCTAGTATTGTTCTTGGATTTTATATTCATGCTTAAAGTTGGATTTCATGAATGTTTGATTGTTATTTACTCATGACATGTTGGAAAACCGATGTGTAGATTATGATTGTTGAATTTTGCTACTAGTTAGTTTGATTCAAGGCATGAGACTAAGAATGGTAATTGTTAACATGAAATGAATAAAGATTTGAGCATGTGTATGTAATCTTGCACTTGGATTTGGAAAGATTATAATAGTGTTAATGTGAATTCTAGAGTGTGTTAGTTGTGTAAGATTGATGATTTAGGCCAAAATTGTTATCTAGCATGATCATTCTCATGGTTCATATCAAGAACAACGTTAGGATACTATCTAATTAAAAGCAATTTTAGGTGATTAGTGTGTTTCTCATATTAGTTTTCCTTAAATTGTCGAGTTAGGAGTTTTGACAAACGAGTAACTCTTATCTAAAGATTGACATTAACTTACAAACGAGCTTAAAAAGAATGATTTTTAGGTGATTAGAATGTTATTTCATTCTAAATTTTCTGAAGAAATTAGAAAACTAGGCGACCTTGACCGGGACTTAGTTACTTGAGAGTTTGTGTCATCATTAGTGCTTCCCGTAGATCGTTACACGAACATTAGTGGATACTCGGTTTAGGCAACTTCTTGATAGATCTTGTTGAATTTCGTTAGCTTAGAATTTTTATTATTTGCATGATAATTTAGAAAACCCAACTTATTGTTTGAAACGGCTTTAGAGTAACAAAGGTTTAGTATCAGAAGCTACCGTGTCCATGGATCGATACTTGGTTCTTACCGATGCTATACTACATATATGATAGGTACACTTGCCTATGTGTGTGGTTTAGTACTGAGGTGAAAATCATTTCTATAAATTTAAAACCTAATTGTGTGAAAAATCATTATTAAATATATATATATATAATTCACGCACATCACTAAACGAAAAGGTTTTTTTTATAATAAAGCGAACATTACGGATTCAAATTAAATTATGAAACAATGTGTTTTATTGAAAAGGGTGGTTTTATTGAAAAAGGGTAACTAACGACATCAAGCGACTTTTACGACGATCAATATAAATACATATATTTACTTTCCACGACACTGCATAACTTACAAAGTATGGTTATAACATTTCAACAAAACCATTTTACGAGATAATTAAACTTGATAGTTTTATAATATAAATATATTTAGATATATTTATCTCCAAACACAACAATCCGGATATCTTTTATAAAAACCATAACTATTTATGCTTGGTTTAAACATTTAAGATTCGACAATGCTTTTATAAAAATAAATATGATTTATATATTTATTTCAAACACGAATCTGTTTTATAAAGATAAATATGATTTATATATTTATTACAAATATCAAAACGACGTGGTTTCTTTTTATACAATAAATATAGTTATATATCTATTCATTTCAAGTATCGAACAACACGATTTCGTCTTGTAAAATAAATATAGTCTATATATTTATTTCAAATATCACACGACATGAATTCGTTCTTAAAAAAATAAATATAGTTTTATATTTATTACAAACTTCAAACAACTTGATGATACTTTCGCAAAGTAGATATAACTTTTTATATTTATTTCAAACGCCTAAACGGCGTATACATTCGACATATAGTATACGAAACTTAACAAGTATAACTTAATCATTTTTATTAAGTTAACAACTTACCGTCAAATCGTTGGGTCAACGATTCGGTAGAGCTCGATGACACGTAGTTTAGTTACCGCTTTTGGTTAGAAACTTATAAGATATACCGTATTAGGAATATTGTTGAATGCACGCTAGCAAGTTAAGTTTTGGAAACGACATCACGAAGTCATAAATTAGCTAGCTTTGCACAGTAATATTCAGGTGAGTTCATAACCCCACTTTTCACTGTTTTACATTTTTCTAAATGTTTTTGGGGTGGAAAGACATGCACATTTTGCAAAGCATACAAGAATTACATATTCATAAACCATTTTACAAGCAAGTTTTAAGGTTTACGAAAAGCTTATGTTTTATACCGGTTTTTGCCAACAAGCGTAATTTTTCGAAATGTGCATACACACTAATCTTAGTTTTCTAAACTACGGGAAAATACAAATACAAGAGTTTACAAGATACAAATATTACAATGTTTTCATGTGGTATGATGGAGTATAAAAACATTCAAGTGAAACATTATAGATCATGTCTCGAATAGGTACCATAAGCACCATTAATCAACGTATACATTCAGACCGCGGAACAAAAGGTTAGATCTAATGGGTTTCATGCAACCCCACTTTTGGCCTACTTCTACCAATGAGTGCTTCTGTGTCTTAGTCAAAGTCGACAAAAATGCATAGGTTTGGTGGCTTCCTATGTCGTGACACATGTTAGTGGCCTTGCAAACCACTAGCGATCTCAAACATTCATAGTACTCAGTTACAGATACGTTTTACAAGTTACATTCAAACATTCATACATTCTACAAGTTTTCATTCAAGTAATCAAGCATTCAAGTATTTAAACATTCAAGTATTTAAACATTCAAGTATTTAGACATTCAACAATACAACAAAAACCGGTCATTCAAAAAGATTTATTTCAAATCTTTTAGAAATAAACTATGAACTCACTCAACTATATGTTGATTTTTCGCATGTTTCTTTCTCAGGTTGCATTTCTAAGACAAGGCACAATTGGAATAGGAGGACTGTTAGTCCCGAATACCCGTGACATCACTCCACGGTTCGATCGAACGCGGAATATAAGATCAAACCGACAAGAACAAAAAGAAATTTTTCATTGAATAACATAGTGTCGCTGCTTAGATCACACACAGTCTCAAGGACTGTCTGGTACGATCTACGAGAACCTTGCACACAATCTCTAGGATTGTCTGGTACAAGGCTCTCTATTTGGGGCTACATGATTACAAAATGTGGGAGAGCTCTCCTACTAACAATCTAATCAAGACTATTTATAGGAGCCACTACCCCATTGGCCCACATGGGCTAGCCCAAGCCCAATACATAATTTAAACCAAATAAATATGAATAAACGTAATAAAGATAAGCGTAAAACTCTGGACCTAACAATCTCCCCCTAGTTTTATGCTCTCTTTATTAAGGTTTAGACGATCTCCAACCTTGGGTCTTCTTCTTGAGTGGCCCAGCAGTGAACAAGCCCATCAACGTATCTCTGATGAAAAGATTATGAATGTGATGTCGGACGAATGACTAAGGTCTCGGATGCAAATGTATTGATTCACTAACAAGAACACATAGATTCAAGTGATCCGTCTGGTATTCAAGTTGCGCAAAAACACAATTCTGCAATGTTTTTAAAAATGTGCTTAAAATCGCCATCCACGCATAGCCCAAAGCACACTCACAATCCACGCCCAACCAAAAGTACACTCACGGCCTAAGTGAGAAATTAATTCGAACCACCGAAAGTTAAATGTTGAGCCCATCAAACAAAAATAAAATTGATGCATCATATTAATCCAATTAAAAACGTTGAACCTGGGCTCATGTCTATTGGGCTAGTATTAAACCCAACTGAAGTTCGAAACATTCCCTTCATTTGAGACTGTGGATCAATCAATCATCCAATGGCTCACATTTACTAGGGTTTTTTTTAATTTTCTGATTTGACATCCTATGACAGCCGCCATACCCAACATTCATTTGCTAACCATGCGTGACATCATCATCTTCAACATAGCCATACATACATTCTGCATATTTCATCATCATCATCAGCTTTTCATTTGAAATTTTATCCAACATCATCCAACAACATATATTATTAAATCATCGTCTGTCATCATCAATCATCATACATCATTGTTAGGATCGGAGGCTGTCATGATTGTGCTTGTTTGTATAAATTTGACAACTCAATGGATATAGAATAAGATTAAGTGCAGCGGAAAGAAAAACAAACTTTGTAAACACAATCAAAAGAGAAAATAGTTTAGTAAACAAATGCTTCACATTAAATTGAATGATTGAATTACAGAGAAAATGATTACAAGCATGCTTACAGAACTAAACTCCCCCTCAGCCTGATACTCCAGGGTTGGTTGCACAAGATGAAAGGATTAGACCTGAGGAGAAGAACCCACTCAGTCAATCAGATGTAACAGTACAGGGTACTGCTCCATTTATAGGCAAACCAAACCACTAAGGCATCTCAACTGACGTCACCATGATAGTGACATCTAACAACCTAACAACATGTAAACACTGTTCTATACAAACTACTGGTGTCTAACAACTGCTTATAAGTAAAGTACAAAATATAAGAAAACTACTGCTTCACTTTCCACTGATGTAGCCTAAGCACTGATGTTGAGCATCAGTGCTTTCTTCAAAGGTGATCAGTCTTTGAATGGGCAGTGCTTGTGTCTTCAGTAGTACTTAAAAGGCATCAGTAGATAGAGGGTCAGTGTTTGTCTTCAGCAGTCTTTAGGATTACATCAGTGTTTGGTTCATCAGTTGTTTCATAGAGCAGTATTTGAGATCTATCAGTTGTTGGATAACCACTGTCAAGGGGAAAGCTTAGTGTAAACAGCTGCTTATTTTGAATCCACTGTTGTGATCCGGTTTTGGCTTTCATTATCTGTTCCTCTGGTAGGGTTAAATCCCAACAATCTCCCCCTGGAACATATAATGCCAAAACCCTTCATTATTCTGGACCTTTATTTCTCATCAGAAGTTCCTTAGCTTGCTTTTAAATTATTCTTCAAAATCCTTGGAACTTGTGTCATCTTCATCCCTACATAGTGTAAGTTCAAGGAGATCCTGCAAATCTTCAACACTAAGGCCTAGTGCTTCTTTCCTTGATATGTACTTCACTTCGCCGTTGGATCTGAACAAGGTCAGTACGTGGGTCTTTTGATCAGACATCCACTTTAGTACTTTTAATCTAGACGGGTTTCTTGGGAGAGAGTTATTTCCAGATGAGTTTGGAGATATTGGCCTTGTGAAAAGTTGTAAGCTGTCAGACATTTGTTTGAGGGCCTTCTCAATGACATCATTTGCTGCATCTACATCTTCTGCAGTCTCTCTTTCAATTAGCTCTTGCCTCTCAATGTCTGTCATGCCTGTTGAAGTGTTTGGTGAAGCAGGTTTGCTTAATACCTCCTTAAAGAGGTTTTGAAGTTTTGCTGAGGTCTCTTCTTTTAGACACATTTTCATGATGGTATCCTTGAAGTACTCAGCTTCCTTTTCCTTTACCTCTTCACTAGACAGCTGTTTTCCTTCTTCTTGGTTTCACACAAGAATAGGATTATCTGCTGATTTGAATAGTGTTTGGAGGTTTTCAATCTGTTGTTCAAGCTTCATCATTTGTACATGCTTCTTTGAAGTGCCTGAAACAATTATCTTTCTTTTCTTCAGCCTTTCATAGGCTTCATCAGTATGCTGCTTTAACCATTTTGATATGGCATTGGCAGTGTCCACTTTTGCATCCACCAGCTCATGTTTCTTTCTTTTGTACTCAGCTGTTAGGTCAGCGATGAGCTTTTTGTATTTGCTCGAATTTGGATCATTCTTCTTCTTTCTAGGATCGTTCTTGATTTTATCAATCCTGTCAGCCTCATGCTTTAAAGCCACTATTGGCCATTCTTCAAATTGGTTTTCTTTAGCAGGATAAAATTTTTCTTGCATGATGTATGCAAGAAGTTTTCTTCTCATCTCTTTTCGTTGATCTGCCTTTTCTTTGCTCAGCTCTTGTGCAAAGTCTTTTATTTGTTTGACTTTTATGAGCAGAAATTCCAATCTTTCAGCAATGGCTTCATCACTTTGACCTTCACATTCAACCTTGGCTCTTATCTTAGCCTGTCTTGCTTTGAGCTCAAGGTATTCATCCATGTCTTCTGGGACTATGAAGCCAACGAGTGAAGGAAATCTTCTGTTTGAAGGATCATCATCAGTGTTGAATTGCCTCATCTCATTTTTTATAGCTTCAAGTTCCAACGGATATTTTGCAGCAATGGGATCATATTTGTCCTCATTTGCCCGAGTAAGTTTTCTTTTTCTGGTGTAGAGCTTTGCTGGTTGTGATGTGAGAATGGTGAGAGCAGTGGTGGATGGCTGACTAACAGCTGTTGAAACAACTGGTGTTTCAACCGCTGTTGTCATTACAACTACTGATGTGTCAGTAGAAGTCTTCTGCTTTTGAGCAGGGATTGGAATGGTAGTGATTTCTGTGGCAGTGGTTTGTGGTTGACTAACAGCTGTTGAAACAACAGGTGTTTCAACCACTGTTGTCATTACAGCAGATGTTGTAACATCTGCTGTCTTCTGCTTTTTGGCAGGAGGTGATGATGGGGTGGCTGTTTTTGGTGGTGAATTTGGTTTTGGTGATGTGATCACATATAATGATGATGGTGGAACAGTGGTTGTGGTGGTGTGTGGTGATGTGGTGTGTGTTGATACTGTGGCTTTGGTTTGGCTATTTTCTGGCTCAATGTAAATGCCATCATCAATTCCTTTCTTCTTCCACTTGAGCTTCTACCCCTTTTTGGCATTATCTGGGAAGGGTTCATTCATGAAGAGGACAGTGGGAGGAATTTTTCCAGAGGCACTTTGGATATGAGCTTTGATAGCTTTAATATCTGCCTGAGTATCTTTAAATCTTGATTCCGCCATATTAGTCAGCTTTTGAACATGTATTGCATGTTGCTGATCAGCCATCTGTTTTTATCTTTCCAGCAATGGTTGGAACATGTTCCATAACTCATTTGCAGCAGGTGCCGGTTGTACAGGTGCATGAGCTGGAGCAGCAGTGGATTGGGCTTTCTGAGCTTTTAACAACTGCTGCACCATATCCTTTATTTCAGCAACTGAGATTTCCAGGTTTTCAACTCTGCCCGTCAATTCCTGATATTTTGAATCATCACCCAAGTTAATGGGATCATCTGAATCCCCACTAGCAGTGGTTGTACCAATGTGTGACTTAGGGACTGAATCCCAAAAATCATTCATTGATGCCCCTTGTTCTTGGTACTGGGGACTTCTTTCTTCAGCACTTGATAACCTTTTGATGTTGCCAGTGGTTAAAATAAACTCACTGGTGGTTCTCATTGGTGCTATTGAAGAAATTGCCTTCAAGGGAGTCTTATGAATGTAACCACTGTTCAAATGCAAACCAGTGGGTTCAACATTTGTAGTGGCTGCTCCACTTGAACTACTGACAGGAATTACTTGTAACTCCTGCAGTGTAACCTCCTCAGTTGTTGCTGGGATAGTAGAGGTATAGACATCAGACCCAGTCACTTGTGGGAGTATACTCTCAGTGATAGGTGATTGAGAGGAACTGGTTTGTGTCTGAGCTACATTCACTGCATGCAACAAAGGTATTATTGATGGTGGTAATGTGGGGGGTGAAGGTAAGGGAGTTGAAAGAGACATGTCCTTGGGATCAGGACTATGGAAGATGGACCCGAGTGGGTCCAGAGCTTCATATTGTGGGGTCCCTGTGCTTACAACCTGATCCTTTTGTGAGGATGCAGGAGGAGTTTGAGGCAAGGGTGGAGATCTTTCTTCCATCTGCTGTGAGGAAGTAGTAGCAGTGGTTATTGGTGACATTTGTGTTGTCACTAGCAGTGGCTCTGGGATCTCATCTTCCAGAGGTGCCTTTGTTTTGGGTTTAGGGGGCTTTCTGTATGTCTTCTTTTTGGTCTTTTTGGTGGTGGCAGGTGTGGGTTTCAAAACAGAGGGTGTGCTGCTTTGATCACCTGGAGCAGTGGGCTCAGCAGTCGATACCTGAGGAGCAGTTTCATCTGCTAAATTCTGCTCAGGCACCTCTTCTTTTGTTTTTATAGGTGCCAACATTCTAGAGAATGTTTCAGGCATTAAACCATTTATTTTAAAGTGAGCACCTTGTTTGGGAAATTCTGCATCTTCTTTTACAAATTTTTGTTCAAAATAATAGCTCAGAAACCTTGGAAAGAGCAGAAATGCTTTATTATCAACGTTTTCACCAAATCATCAAAAATCTCCTGGGAGTAATTAAAATTTTCATTATTTAAAATAGCATATCCCAGGCATTGGATTTTTGATGGTATTTCGTTAAAAGCTGTTGTTTTATTAGAAGCACATATCAACAGAGTGTGAAATAAAAACCTTGGTGCAGAAGGGAAGGGACCTTTTTGTAGGGTATCCCTTTTTGGTTGCTCTGCATATCCCTTATTCATGAAATCCTTTTTCAACTCGGTTTTAGAAAAAGAAGTTTTACCTTTCAGATCGTCGAGTTTAAAGACTTCCGAAATTGATTGTGGAGATATCTGAATTGTTTTACCCTGTATGGAGGAGTTGATGGCTGTAACAATGTCTCCTTGTTTTTCAAGGGTAGCATTTTTCCAGAACTCTCTCTGGGTTTGTATGTAGATGGGAGCATCTGCTGTAAGCAAAGTTTTGTACTTTGACGCAGTTAAGGTGTTGATGATGGAATCGAAGGTGTTATTGGAAGTGGGTTTTGTGAGAATACCCAAGTAGTTGTGAGGTGATTTGTATGGTATATCGATGGGTTCAGCGGCCATTTGAGTGGCATCTGAGGAAGCGGAGGAAGAAGATGGTTTTAATTTTCATTTCGATTTTGATTTCATCATTTTTGATGAAGAAGATCGAAGAATGTTTTTGTGAGAAGAGTGGGAAACTGCTTTGAGAAGAGAATTTTGGAATTCAATTCGACAGTGTGAGCCCCTGTTTGGGTTTAATCAGGGTTTTATTTAGGGAAAAAGTAAGTGCTGATGTGGCAGCGGTTATAATGATCTGATGGCCAAAAACTGACCACGTGCCAACCCCTGATGGAAGATAAAATAATGGAGGACAGTCGTTTTGGGAGCCACTGATGGATCAACCATCAGTAGTTACAACGGTAATAAATGGATCAGTGGGTGATTTTAACTATCAGTGGATAGAACACTGATGTTATACAACAGTGCTTATCAAGAAATTGAAGGAGCAGAGGTTGACTTTGATCAGTGGACAGTGTTTAGGAACCAGATGTTTGTTTACAACAGTGGTAGAAACAATGGTGAGTGTTTTTTGAAAAGCTTTTACATCAACAACTGTTAGTGCAGCAGTGGTTTAACATTTGACAAATAATTTTGGTATCTGCTTGTTCAGATAAGGGAATTGATTTTGTCTTATGTAAACACACTATCATGTCCAACATCTGTTGAGCCGCAGAAATGCTATGCTTAACAAATTACATTTTAGATGCAAATTGTCAATTTAAATTATCAGTAGTTTTCAAGGAATTTTATGTTCAAGGTTTTATCACATTGTACAATGACAGTGATTTAGTATCCCAGATGATGAAAACCTTTTTACTGAGGTTACTTATTTTGTGTCTAATTATTTGAATTAGAACATGAGTATCTCAGTAGTTTTAAAACAGTTAACAATCAATTTTTGATCTGTGATAAAACAAACTTGAGCTTGACACATGTACCCTTTCCTTTTGATCTATTTTTAAGGATAGTAACACCACACAAAAATAAGGAAATTACATCCTGACCCGAGATAAACTTTTTACCATAAAAATGAGTAAAAGTACAAGATATATTATTAAGAAATAATATATCCGGATTTATTTGAGAAAAACACCTTTCAAAAAGATAAAGGTTATTTTGAAAATAACATCAAAAGGACCTGGAAACTTTCCAAATAAGCTCATAGATACATCATTCTCAAGTTGTATGACCACTGTTTAAGATCATTTTCTTATCAATTGATTGCAAATTTCTTTTAAGTTCAATCAGTGGAGATATCATTGTTACCTGAACATTCCTGATTTAATGAATGCACACAGTTGCTTGATGACCATTGTTTACCCAACTTTGGACTCATAAGTTTTTATGTTTATACTCTTTTTCTTTTGACTTCAAAAGTTTTGAGATAAACACACATTTGAGTTTTGTTCATTTTCTTCTTCCCTTTTTACCCTTCCCATTCATAAGCACAAAAATACTTACTGGGAGATTTTATTGAGGAAAGAGTTAATCCAGAATCATTTTGCAGTAATGTTTTGAGAGATCTGGCCACATTTGTACATGTTTTATTGCCAAATCTCACATTACGTATGATTTGGACTGTTTTGACCCCTGATTTTCTTAATGTGTTTTGACAGAGTTGATTTGGTCCTTTTGAGGATTTTCAACCTGCCTTTTAACACATAAGATTTCATGACTAAAGTTTTATTTTCCTCTTTCTATGTTAGCAAAACACTAATGTTTACATGAACATAGGTTTTGTTAATCTGAGGTTCATACTTTAGCATTAAAACATGATGAGATCATCACAATTCTCATAACAACAGTTGAGATCAATCTTGAAAAATGATAACAATATCATAGTTACCTGCCATGTTTTCAGATCTGAAAACTATGGGTGATTTGTGCATGACATCACTTGTTGTTTGAAATTTGTGAATCTTATGACATCTTGGTTGTTTTACAGAGCTTTAGAATAGTCACTTTGAACATGATTTCTTATTGCTCTGTTTTTCAACTAACTGCGACCAACCTTAGTATCAATGAATTGTGAGCTGAACTGTTACGTCAAGTTGATTGTTAGATCGAATTTGACTGTCCGAGCTCTGATACCATTTGTTAGGATCGGAGGCTGTCATGATTGTGCTTGTTTGTATAAATTTGACAACTCAATGGATATAGAATAAGATTAAGTGCAGCGGAAAGAAAAACAAACTTTGTAAACACAATCAAAAGAGAAAATAGTTTAGTAAACAAATGCTTCACATTAAATTGAATGATTGAATTACAAAGCAAATGTTTACAAGCATACTTACAGAACTAAACTCCCCCTCAGCCTGATACTCCAGGGTTGGTTGCACAAGATGAAAGGATTAGACCTGAGGAGAAGAACCCACTCAGTCAATCGATGTAACAGTACAGGGTACTGCTCCATTTATAGGAAAACCAAACCACTGAGGCATCTCAACTGACGTCACCATGATAGTGACATCTAACAACCTATCAACCTGTAAACAATGTTCTATACAAACTACTGGTGTCTAACAACTGCTTATAAGTAAAGTACAAAATATAAGAAAACTACTGCTTCACTTTCCACTGATGTAGCCTAAGCACTGATGTTAAGCATCAGTGCTTTCTTCAAAGGTGATTAGTCTTTGAATGGGCAGTGCTTGTGTCTTCAGCAGTACTTAAAAGGCATCAGTAGATTGAGCGTCAGTGTTGGTCTTCAGCAGTCTTTAGGATTACATTAGTGTTTGGTTCATCAGTTGTTTCATAGAGCAGTATTTGAGATCTATCAGTTGTTGGATAACCACTGTCAAGGGGAAAGCTTAGTGTAAATAGCTGCTTATTTTGAATCCACTGTTGTGATCCGGTTTTGGCTTTCATTATCTGTTCCTCTGGTAGGGTTCAATCCCAACAATCATACATCAGCATCTTCATCATCCGTGTTCTATTTCGAAGCCATCTCGGATAAAACACAATACATCTCGGACCAACATCTTCATCTTCATCAGGCCGTGATCTACATCATACACCCGTCTCCGTTTAACCGGTTCACCTCCATCTCAGATCTCTGTCATAACCTGACTCACCTCTGTTCATCTTCTCCATCTTCGACACTTCGCCTCCGACTATCATTATTCAAAGCAAAAACCATTTCGAGTTACTGTTTCGTCATCTATTCTCTGTTCAACGTCCACCTCCGCCACCACCGAAGACCACTGTACATCTTCGTCGGAACTCGGTAACGGTCATCGTCTCCGTCGTTGGTTATCTTCTTCGAGCAACCTGTATTCCATCAGCATCATCACCAAAACATCGTTGTTCATCTCTTTCGTCATTGTTTCCGGTGACGTCACTGGAGCAACAGATGGACTCGAAAGAAAAAGAGATTTGTGGAGATGAAGCAACACATTCTGGCTGAAGACAACAAGAAAATTCTTCGAGCTTCTCAAAAAATAGCAAATGCCATCCATGTATTTTAACCAAAATTTTGAATCTGTAGATGAATAAATTCGCTAGATTGGACAAAAACATCACCAGATCTTAAATTTTTCAGATCTGTGAATAAATACCAGATTTCAATGAACCGAGATCTCTTTCCATTTACGAACATTCATCCCCGACACTATGCAAAACTTCTTCTCGTTCTTCGAGTGATATAAAAAACCGAGCCTTTGAAAGACTTCAATGGCTCTGATACCACTTGTTAGTCCCGAATACCCGTGACATCACTCGACGGTTCGATCGAACGCGGAATATAAGATCAAACCGACAAGAACAAAAAGAAATTTTTCATTGAATAACATAGTGTCGCTGCTTAGATCGCACACAGTCTCAAGGACTGTCTGGTACGATCTTCGAGAACCTTGCACACAATCTCTAGGATTGCCTGGTACAAGGCTCTCTATTTGGGGCTACATGATTACAAAATGTGGGAGAGCTCTCATACTAACAATCTAATCAAGACTATTTATAGGAGCCACTACCTCATTGGCCCACATGGCCTAACCTAATCCCAATTCATAATTTAAACCAAATAAATATGAATAAACGTAATATGAATAAACGTAATATTATAATTATATAATATTAATAACAACCCAAAACGACAATTACAAATGTCGTATTTGTCTTCTTTGTGAATCAAGTTCTTGAAACCCTAAAAGAATATTCAGCCGCCAAAGATGATAACGGAAAGATGCACGGAGAAGACAATTGACGGACGGAGACGAAGGAGGATGATGACGGTGAACGGCGGTTGAAACACAGGGTTTCGGAGACGATGTTCGGTGAATGGAGATGATGAAGGTGGTTACAGAATGTCGGAGTTGAACGAAGATGGTGACTGAAGGCTACGGTGGTAAGGATGAAAAACGATGATGTAGCAGGTTAATCGGAGATGGGTGCTGGAGATAACGGTGGAGAAGACGACGGTGATGTGCAGGTTGGTCGGAGATGGCGAACGACGGTGGTGGTTTCGTTCAAGAACAGCGACGATGGTAACAGTATGTGTTGAAGATGGACAGTGATGAAGATATAGTTGGTGTTGTTAATGGTTGCAGGTGGACGATGAAAGTTGTCGTCGGAAAGGAAGACCGGAGTGTTGAAAGATTCAAATCGTTGATCGGTGAATGGAAGTTATGACCGGAAATTATGTACGGAGTTTGCAGGTTCTGACGCCGGAGAAGAAGATGTTGACGTCGCCGGAGATGATGATGAAGATGGACGTGACAAAGACAAAGATGGTGACCGGAGATTGTTGCAGATTGTGATGACAGAAAATATGGAGTTGTGACCGGAGATAGCGACAGAAAGTGATCGATGACGATGAAACAGATTAACATAGAACGAAAGAGATGATGGATGTTTGACTGTTATGGGATGAAGGTGATTCGAAATGGTGTTGGATATAGTTCAAGATGGATCCGAGATGGAATGTTGTTGATTCCGGATTAAAGGGTTATGAAATCGGATGGAAATGAAGATGTATTACGGATGAAAGTCGACAATGTCAGATCAATGTCGGATGTATCTCGGATGGATTGCAATTGATGTTGACTGATTTCGGATAGAATGATGTTGATCACGGACTGATGAAGATGAAGATGTTGGTCCGAGATGGATGAAATGGATGATTGCGGATGATCTCAGATTACAACGTGACAGAAGAATGATGATGATGTATTGAATGTTATGAAAGGATGATGATACGATGATGTTGATGTCAGATGTGGTTTTTTTTATGTAATGATGATGTAAGACAGATGAAGAGATTTGAAAATATGTAGTATTTCGAATGAAAGATGTTGATGACAGATGATATTTACACCTTTTAACTAAAATGTCGAAGCAAAATATGACATTTTTTGAAGAACACGATGAAGATCACGTAGAACACAATGAAGATCTTCAACCAAAAAACAAAATTTCTTGAATGTTTGATATCAAATTGGCTCTGATACCAATTGTAAGTCCCGAAAATCCAGATCAAACAATGATATCAAACGATCAACAAGGATGGACGGAATCCAAACTTGATGATCTCCAAGAAATCAAGAACACGAAGATGAATATTTGAATATTCAAATGCTTAAACTTGCATACATGTTAAATGTCTAATACAAGTTTCTAAAACAATTGAACCAACCATAAGCCCCTAATTAACATTTCCTATTTATAGTAAGGGGTTTCCCCTAAAACCCTAGGCCCATTATCCCTAAGCCCACTCTAATACCCACCACCTTCTAGAAGCTTGATCCATTTAGTAACAAACCTACTAATCCATAAACCTATAGGGCTTAACAATCTCCCCATAGGTTTAGTGGATTAGTTGCTGAATCCGTTTGGAGGACCACCAGGCAACAGAGCTGGATCAGCAAACAGACGATTCTTGATTACGTTCCCGAGCTTCTTTTTCAGCTTGGCTTTCAAAAGATATCAGCATACCCACATCACTTTGTAGTTGTTCGATCGCCTGATCTTTGCTTGATATTTGAGCCTGCAAAGATGAGATCAGTGACTTTTTCAAGGCAGCATCTTGTTTCAACACAATCACTCTTCTTTGCAGCTTTGCTACATCAACAGTCGTATCGTCATCACTATCTCTTTCTTCAACAAATTTCATTTTGTTGGCTGCAAAGTGCATGGCTGCTTTATCATGCCCAGAAAAATCGGCACCGCTGAACTTCCTACATTGAACCTGATGCCGCTTGAGCTTTCTGGTTGCAAATGAGTTGTTTCAGGCAGATCAAGATCGAAATCGAATTTTAAATCAAAATCGAGATCTTTCGTGCTTGTTTCTTGAGTAGCAGCAGTGACTTGTGGATCGGTAGGCATAGTAGGCTATAGATCTGAGCTTGGGCCAGAGAATGATTATCAGGAGCTGTTTCGGTTCTTCGGTTCTTGTTGGATGCCTTTTCAGCATCATTTTTCGAGTCATCTTCAGTTTCAGGATTAGGTACAGAAGGAGGGTTTCCGACACTATCCTTCAAGAACTCAATCAGGGCTTGTAGAAGTTTTGCAGTCATTAGCGTTGATTCCCGAACGGGTTCCTTTTCTTTCTCAGAGACAATCACTTCCACATCACTGTCGTCGACAAATTCTTCTTCATCAATCTCTAACACTTCTGCTACCATCTTAGCTTTAGCAGCAGCATGTGTTTGTTGCACATCATGTTCTTCGGCAACTAAGGCATTCAAGGGCTTTGGTTTGAAAAGTATAAGAACCTGCAAACCTCGTAATTCGAATAAGTGATCCGAGAAGATGATGAGAGGTTCTGAAATGATTAGGAGATGAGCTTAGTCCGAATATGCGACTCGTATGAGAAATGTTTGACAATTTATAGAGTTTTGGATTGGGCCTGAGATCAAACAGCCAAGCCCCAACTCGGAACAATGGTCCGAATTACATTCGAGAGCAATGGGCCGGATCTGATTCGTTTTACCCGAAATAGTGGGCCCCAATCCGAAACAGTGGGCCAGATTATTACTTTAATGATTTGCATTTTCAGGACAGAAAACATCTTTCTCAAAATCAACGATCCAACCAACTGAGCAACCTTTTTGAGCAAAGAGATAATCAAAACAAAACAAATTAATAATAGAAAACTAATGGAGGAGTAATATAGGGAGAACCTGCCATGGGATCAAAATCATTTTCGAACTGATTAAGGGACACTTTTCAGTCCTTCGTTTACTTGGGCCCGTCCATGCAATTGTTGATATGTTTGTCCTCTTAAATCCACCGCTCAAACTTCAACTTTTTGCTTTGTGATACGCTTTTAGGTAGTTTTATACTGTGACATCTGTGTGTCCCATCCCAAGGCATACCCCCGCGATCAAGGTAAGCACAACGGTTCATCGTAGCAGGTGAGTATACTGAGATCATCCTTTTATTCTATATTTTTTTAAACGCCAGACTTCCTGGTGAACAGGTCAGTACTTCCGTACAACAGAGAGACCAAGGAAGATCTGACGAGGGCCCTTTTATTCTATTTTTTTTATTTTTTTTAATGCCAGACTTCCTGGTGAACAGGTCAGTACTTCCGTCCAGCAGAGAGACCAAGGAAGATCTGACGAGGGCGAGACAGGTTTTGGCCCTTTTGTGGCTCTTTTAGCAAGATATCCTGACTGTGTCCAGGTCTGCATATAATCTAGATGCAACAGAGGGACAACCCCGATATCCCGGATGAATCATCAGTATAAAGACCCGAAACCTCAGATGTTGGCTATCTATCAACGCAGGATTTAAGACCATGAAATCATACACCGTTGGTCTGTTACCCACGAGATGTCCAGTCCATTATGTTTGTATCACTTTTGCTTCTTTTGCTTTTCGAGCGGCAGACCTATCAACACATCGCAGTGGAGACTAACCAGTTTAACATTGAAACCTTACGTGTGTTAATCAAGTTCTTTAGCACGAAAATTCATTTCATTTCCCAAGCAACTATTTCTTCCCCTCAAACAATGCGTATTCTTTGGCACGATTTTTGTTTCCTTTTCTCCCCCTCAAACAATGCATATGTACATATATGTTTTTTTTTGCATATGTACATATACGTCCCTCTCTCCCCCTAAATTTGTGCATCACACTTTATGCGCAAATTTACTTATTTATTTACATAAGTATAGAAACCCTGGTTTTTTTTTTTTGTCGTTGCTCAGTCGGTGATACGCATCATTCTCAAAAGATCTACAAGCTCATTGAATCTCGAGACGCTGACAGGTTTTGTAAAAAGATCCGCTGAATTAGAATCAGTGTGGATCAGTTTAAGTTTAAACAATCCTCTGTCAAAGCAATCTCGAATAAAGTGAACCTTGATATCAATGTGCTTGGTTTTAGAGTAAAAGACAGGGTTCTTGATAATCTGGATAACGACATCATTATCAAAATAATTAGTAGAGTTTAGATAAGTCAAACCGAAATCCTTGATCTGGTGTTGTATCCAAAGAACCTGAGAGTAGCAGGCAGCAGATGCTGCAACGCACTTTGCTTCCACTGCAAATGTGAGCTGTTGCTTCTTGCACTGCCACGAGATGAGACTGTCTACCCAGAATTGGCATCCAGCCGATGTAGACTTGATATCCCTGTTTTGACAAACTTGCAAGCCCAGATATATTTTCAGTTTTCCCAATGAGCGCATTTCGAACTTCTTTCTCATCATACGAATATATGAATGGCCTCCAGACGTGCCACTGGTGCATGCACCTCATCATAATCCAGACCTTCAACTTGATCGAAGCCTTGAATTTCCAGTCGTGCGTTGTTTCTCACTATCACGTGTCACACCCCGAAATATCAGAGCGTTGGCGTGACTGGACCGGTATCTTCATTGCACAGCGGAAACAAAAGAGCTAAGTCTTTTAGAAATTGAATGCCCACTAAGTACTCGACTCTTCATGGTTCTCCTACTCCAACCGTTCCATTGTTTCTGTAAAGTAACCTGAGAAAGAACATGCGAAAAATCAACATAAAGTTGAGCGAGTTCATAGTTTGTTTGTAAAAGATTTGAAATAAATCTTTTTGAATAACCGGTTTTTGAAGTATTGTTGAGAAAACGAATTTTAAAATCATTTTCTTGTCGAGTTACTTGAAACTCTGTATGAAAACATAGTTTGTGTCATGTATAAATCAAGTTTTCATGTATAATTCAAGTATTCATGTGTACACCAAGTACTTATGTATAATTCTAATTTTCTTGAGTACCCCACGTACTTCAAGTACTTATGTATAATTCTAATCTTCTTGAGTACCCCACGTACTTCAAGTATAATTCTAATCTTCTTGAGTACCCCACGTACTTCAAGTACTTATGTATAATTCTAATCTTCTTGAGTACCCCACGTACTTCAAGTACTTATGTATAATTCTAATCTTCTTGAGTACCCCACGTACTTCAAGTACTTATGTATAATTCTAATCTTCTTGAGTACCCCACGTACTTCAAGTACTTATGTATAATTATAATTTTCTTGAGTACCCCACGTACTTCAAGTATAATTCAAATTTTAGTATGGTATGAATTTCATGTAATTAAAGTAATCCTGTAAATATCAGGAGTGTTAATGGGTTACAACGCCATTAACATGTGACACGACATAGGAAGTCACCAAACCTAAGGCATTTAATTGGTATATTCTGAGACACAAAAGCACTACTCGATTCTCGCCCTCACCGAGAGTGTGGCTGCCAGGCACCCGTTAGATCTAACCTTTTGTTCTGCGGTCAATGTATACTGTTGATTAATGGTGCTTCTGTACCCTATTCGTGACACTATTTCTCATAACGCTTCCTACTTGATTCTCGTCCTCACCAAGTGCGTTTCTTGTTACCATTTCTCATAACGCATCCTACTTGGTTCTCGTCCTCACCAAGTGCGTTTCTTATTATCATTTCTCATAACGCATCCTACTTGGTTCTCGTCCTCACCAAGCGCGTTTCTTGTTATCATTTCTCATAACGCATCCTACTTGGTTCTCGTCCTCACCAAGTGCGTTTCTTATTATCATACCATTATAACATTTGTACATGTTTTGTAAAACCGGTATCTAATATAAGCTTTTCGTAACCATTTGTGTTCTTTGTAACATGGTTTAGAAATATATAATTCTTGTATGCTTTGCAAAAAAAATGCATGTCTTTCCACCCCGAAAACATTTATAAAAATGTAAAACCATAAAAGGTGGGGTTATGAACTCACCTGAATATTCCTGTGCAAAGCTAGCTAATTACGACTTCGTGATGTCGTTTCCAAGACTTGACTTGCTAGCGTGAATTCTACAATATTCCTAACATGGAATATCTAATAAGTTTCGAATAATGTGGTAACTAATCTACGTGTTACCGAGCTCTACCGAATCGTTGATCGAACGATTTGACGGTAAATAGTTAACTTAATGAAAATGACTAACTTAAACTGCCGCGAGAAGTCGTTTGAGTATGTAGGAATATTCGTATGAAAGTAATATATAATAAACTTGTATTATATATATTGCGTCTTGTATATTTTTGCCAAAATATATGTATATGCCGTTTCGGTGTTCGTAATAAATATAAAAAGTTATATTTATTTATAAACGGTTTCGCGTGTTTGAAATAAATATACAACTATATTTATTTTATAAAACAAAGTCGTGTTGTTTGATATACGAAATAAATATATGAGCTATATTTATTTTGTAAAAGTATACGAGTTAACGACGTACGAAATAAATATAACATTATATTTATTTGTAAAAGCGTTTGGAATTATCAAGGTTTGAAGTATTATAAACTTGAATTCCATTAAGCGTCGTTTTTTAAATATAATACGTGTCGTGTTTACGAATTTTTTCTCGAAAAAAACGGGCAGAGTTTCCTCTGTTTTTGGACGCCCTCGACAACCGAAGTTGTCGTTATTTTCAAAATTCAACAATCAATCAAACAATATGAACAATATTTAGATAATATTTTGTCGAATGTGCCGAAATATAACTATACTTTAATTGATTGGTTCGAGCTCGATTTCGCGTATAAATAAACTATATAACAACGAAAATAATTAAAACGCGTCGCTAAATCTTTACCATCTTCTCGTGTCGAAACGTCGAACCACTTGACCGAGTTGAACGGCTGAGTTGACCGAATCGACTCACTGAGTTGACTCGCTGAGTTGACCGAGTCAACCGGGTTTGACCCGAGTTGACCGAGTCAAAACTGTCCAAGCTGACCTGAACCGAGTCAAAACTGACCCAAACCTATCCGTGGACCCGTTGGCTGCCTTTGACTTGTCTTGACCGGGACTGAACCGAAGCTACTCCGAACACAAACCCGATACTGGACGAGCCGCATCTAACCCAAACCTGACTTGAACAACCGAACATTTTCAGCATAAGATCACCGTCATCATCATCATATCATCGGAAGAAGAACAAAATCAAAGAAGATGGAGAGGGGTTTACCGGGATACACGTCGGACCGAGACAAGGACCGCTGGGTAAAGTTACCGACCGCCTGCTGACCACCACCACCGGTCCTCTCCATCACCTCCCTTCGACCCGGTTTTCTGTTGCCGCTCCGGTGACAGCATCACCACCGAAACCCCTGAAACCGACCCGAACTTCAACCAAATCGAACTCGAAGCCAGTGAACTCGCCGGATAAAGATAGTGTCCGGCGGTCAATGGTACCGACCGCCGGTTCCTTCACTCTTCTCGGCTCTCTCTCTCTCATCTCTTCCTTCTCTCTCTTCGTCGGTGAAAAGAAACCACGCCACCATCATCATCTTCATCGAAGACGGACATTACCGTCGTCTTTGTCATCATCGGTTCCAGAGGAACGAATGGGGGGGGTGTTGCTGACTGCTGTGCTTGTGGGGATCCACCACCGCCGTGCACCGATCTGTCTTCGAGAGGAACAATAGGGTGAAAGTTTGGGGGTGACATTTATTTTGTGTGCATGTAGGTGATAATGGCAGAGGATTAAGGAAGATTAGGGTTCCATTTTTTTTGTGGGTGTCGGCAGTAGGAAAAAGAGAGAGGAAGAGGAAATGAAGGCCTTCTCTTTTATTTGTGTGTTTTGTGGATATGCAGGCAAAGAGAGGGAGAGATAGACTTGTATGTTTGTTTTAGTTTGTGGGATGAGAAGAAAAACCATAAGACCCTATATATAGAGATTTATGGAGATCTCAGGTTTCAACTTTTAGGGACAAGAATCTCTTGTAAGATTTTATAGGGATTTTGCAAATCTTATATAGATTTTGCAAATCTTGCGTATATTTTGTAGAGATCTTAATAGATCTAATATATTATATGTCGGTTTAGGCTAGCGGGTTTTGGGCTTGGGCCCAGGGCCCACAAGCCCGTCTAATGTGTAAGCGGCCCGTAATTTCTACGAGACCCGATATCGCAACCCATGCTCCAATAGCATAAAATATTCGTGTAACATCCATATTTGTCGGCGTCATCAGTATTTCGTACGGTATCAGTCCGTTGTCATTTGCTGTTCCGCAGATTTCACGCGAATCTTCATACGCGTACTGTAGAGTCGGATAAGCGTTCCTAGGCACTCCAAATGCCTAATTAAGTTGATTTACGCTGTAATCACTATTTATTATTGCGTTAATCTCCTGTTAATCGCGTAATTAAGAGCCGTAAATTACCGGTTGTCACAGTCTCCCCCTGTTAATAAAATTTCGTCCTCGAAATTTAGACTACGTCAACTCCCTTGAGTTACGTTATGCGTAGAAAATATGAATAGTACCAAAGTGAACGATCATGAAATCGAATAAAGACTTATTCGAATGATGTGAATTCAAGGACGTATCACAAGATACAAATGAATTCTAGAAATGATTGCATCCAATCAATGAATTTAGATTTCAACAAGCTCAAATGTAATAGTTTGCATGAAACGCTCGATCATGATCAGCCCAAGCTGCAAGTTCTACCGACGCCACAAAGTGTCGTAGTGAATGAAACAATTCAAATATAGCGGTGATCGAACAAGTATCACCTGTGTTTTGGATAAATTAGCCCAAGCTACAAGTTTGTATTGACACCACAAGGTGTCGAAATCAACAAACGACTTAATGGAGTTGTAGACCAAACAAATCTACCACGACTCGGAACAATGAAACGCTTGTTAAAACGAATTCGAATATGATGCTTTCAATACATCATATGGTGTCTTGAATTGAATATGTGTAATGAACAAGTTCAAACAATTGAATTTGATTTCGGCGCAAGCCGACAATAAATACATGTATCGACAAGAAAACTTTCGGCATGGTCACAACGAAAAAAGATATTTCAAGAGAACGTGTTGACTTGATGACAAAGAAGCCAACAATTACAACAATGCGGGTCATTCGAATCACAAATCAATAATAAGATTTAGCGAAATAATATTTGAACTTTGATGAAACGTTTATTCGAAACGAGACCACATACGTAACAAACGATGCATGCGTAACATATGAATTTTTCAACAAATGAAGCAAATGAATATTCACTATACTGAAAGAAATGATCGTGACACAATGACCATTATGAGGAGTAGAGATACGAAAACCTACTCAGTAAATGTGAAAGTCGAAATTTCAATAAAAGAAATTTAAGGACTTTACCTGGGGTTGCATGTGATAACCAGTTGTTAGGTGACATTACCATGGAATGTCAAACATAGCGTATTCGTTGTTAATGCGATTGGGGGATTGCGGAGACATACGTCTTCTCCCTGGCGTGATTCGTGTCGTTGCAGTATCGCGTGCCAAACTGCCACTTCCTGATCGATAGTTTTCGTGCTGACAGGATCTAGCGTCGTCGCTGAATTGTGCCATCGTGTCTTTTCTAAAGCATCGCCTTGATAGTCGTATGTGACATACTTCAACCTCCGTTGATCGAGTTCTCGTGTACTTTTGCACGCTCGTGCTTCGTTTTGCGTAGGTTACCTGCTCGACTAAATAGCATAGATGACATAAAAATGGCGTTTGTCCGAGTTAATAAACGTGGTACCTACGTGATGACCTTTAATGAACTTCAACATGAGTTTCCGAAGGTCTTAAATGCATGTTTCCTAAATTCTCAGAGTTTTGTGCAGTGTATGCGACTGTTTTGTGTACCGTGTGTAAAACACAACTTTAGCGTATGTTTAAAAACAAAATCTTGACGGTTTTTCTTTCGGCAACGGTTGGAGACCATATTCGAGTACTATGCGTTCTGTATGCATTCAGGTTTTAATATTCTAAGTTCCCAGAGGAAAGTGAGGTTAGAGCCTAGGTATCCCTACAGGAAACCCTATTCGCTGTAACCTATAGCTCTGATACCAATCTGTCACACCCCGAAATATCAGAGCGTTGGCGTGACTGGACTGGTATCTTCATTGCACAGCGGAAGCAAAAGAGCTAAGTCTTTTAGAAATTGAACGCCCACTAAGTACTCGACTCTTCATGGTTCTCCTACTCCAACCGTTCCATTGTTTCTGTAAAGTAACCTGAGAAAGAACATGCGAAAAATCAACATAAAGTTGAGCGAGTTCATAGTTTGTTTGTAAAAGATTTGAAATAAATCTTTTTGAATAACCGGTTTTTGAAGTATTGTTGGGAAAACGAATTTTAAAATCATTTTCTAGTCGAGTTACTTGAAACTCTGTATGAAAACATAGTTTGTGTCATGTATAAACCAAGTTTTCATGTATAATTCAAGTATTCATGTGTACACCAAGTACTTATGTATAATTCTAATTTTCTTGAGTACCCCACGTACTTCAAGTACTTATGTATAATTCTAATCTTCTTGAGTACCCCACGTACTTCAAGTATAATTCTAATCTTCTAGAGTACCCCACGTACTTCAAGTACTTATGTATAATTCTAATCTTCTTGAGTACCCCACGTACTTCAAGTACTTATGTATAATTCTAATTTTCTTGAGTACCCCACGTACTTCAAGTACTTATGTATAATTCTAATTTTCTTGAGTACCCACGTACTTCAAGTATAATTCTAATCTTCTTGAGTACCCCACGTACTTCAAGTATAATTCAAATTTTAGTATGGTATGAATTTCATGTAATTAAAGTATTCCTGTAAATATCAGGATTGTTAATGGGTTGCAACGGCATTAACATGTGACACGACATAAGAAGTCACCAAACCTAAGGCATTTAATTGGTATATTCTGAGACACAAAAGCACTACTCGATTCTCGCCCTCACCGAGAGTGTGGCTGCCAGGCACCCGTTAGATCTAACCTTTTGTTCTGCGGTCAATGTATACTGTTGATTAATGGTGCTTCTGTACCCTATTCGTGAGACTATTTCTCATAACGCTTCCTACTTGGTTCTCGTCCTCACCAAGTGCGTTTCTTGTTACCATTTCTCATAATGCATCCTACTTGGTTCTCGTCCTCACCAAGTGCGTTTCTTATTATCATTTCTCATAACGCATCCTACTTGGTTCTTGTCCTCACCAAGCGCGTTTCTTGTTATCATACCATTATAATATTTGTACATGTTTTGTAAAACCGGTATCTAATATAAGCTTTTCATAACCATTTGTGTTCTTTGTAACATGGTTTAGAAATATATACTTCTTGTATGCTTTGCAAAAAAAAAAATGCATGTCTTTCCACCCCGAAAACATTTATAAAAATGTAAAACCATAAAATGTGGGGTTATGAACTCACCTGAATATTCCTGTGCAAAGCTAGCTAATTACGACTTCGTGATGTCGTTTCCAAGACTTGACTTGCTAGCGTGAATTCTACAATATTCCTAACATGGAATATCTAATAAGTTTCGAATAATGTGGTAACTAATCTACGTGTTACCGAGCTCTAACGAATCGTTGATCGAACGATTTGACGGTAAATAGTTAACTTAATGAAAATAACTAAGTTAAACTGCCGCGAGAAGTCGTTTGCGTATGTAGGAATATTCGTATGAAAGTAATATATAATAAACTTGTATTATATATATTGCGTCTTGTAGATTTTTGCCAAAATATATGTATATGCCGTTTCGGTGTTCGTAATAAATATAAAAAGTTATATTTATTTATAAAAGGTTTCGCGTGTTTGAAATAAATATACAACTATATTTATTTTATACAACAAAGTCGTGTTGTTTGTTGTTTGATATACGAAATAAATATATGAGCTATATTTATTTTGTAAAAGTATACGAGTTAACGACGTACGAAATAAATATAACATTATATTTATTTGTAAAAGCGTTTGGAATTATCAAGGTTTGAAGTATTATAAACTCGAATTCCATTAAGCGTCGTTTTTGAAATATAATACGTGTCGTGTTTACGAATTTTTTCTCGAAAAAAACGGGCAGATTTTCCTCTGTTTTTGGACGCCCTCGACAACCGAAGTTGTCGTTATTTTCAAATTTCAACAATCAATCAAACAATATGAACAATATTTAGATAATATTTTGTCGAATGTGCCGAAATATAACTATACTTTAATTGATTGGTTCGAGCTCGATTTCGCGTATAAATAAACTATATAACAAAGAAAATAATTAAAACGCGTCGCTAAATCTTTACCATCTTCTCGTGTCGAAACGTCGAACCACTTGACCGAGTTGAACGGCTGAGTTGACCGAATCGACTCACTGAGTTGACTCGCTGAGTTGACCGAGTCAACCGGGTTTGACCCGAGTTGACCGAGTCAAAACTGTCCAAGCTGACCTGAACCGAGTCAAAACTGGCCCGAACCTATCCGTGGACCCGTTGGCTGCCTTTGACTTGTCTTGACCGGGACTGAACCGAAGCTACTCCGAACACAAACCCGATACTGGACGAGCCGCATCTAACCCAAACCTGACTTGAACAAGGCTGACTCAAACCGAACATTTTCAGCATAAGATCACCGTCATCATCATCATATCATCGGAAGAAGAACAAAATCAAAGAAGATGGAGAGGGGTTTACCGGGATACACGTCGGACCGAGACAAGGACCGCTGGGTAAAGTTACCGACCGCCTGCTGACCACCACCACCGGTCCTCTCCATCACCTCCCTTCGACCCGGTTTTCTGTTGCCGCTCCGGTGACCGCATCACCACCGAAACCCCTGAAACCGACCCGAACTTCAACCAAATCGAACTTGAAGCCGGTGAACTCGCCGGATAAAGATAGTGTCCGGCGGTCAATGGTACCGACCGCCGGTTCCTTCACTCTTCTCGGCTCTCTCTCTCTCTCTCTCTCTCTCATCTCTTCCTTCTCTCTCTTCGCCGGTGAAAAGAAACCACGCCACCATCATCATCTTCATCGAAGACGGACATTACCGTCGTCTTTGTCATCATCGGTTCCAGAGGAACGAATGGGGGGGGGGCTGTTGCTGACTGTCGTGCTTGTGGGGATCCACCACCGCCGTGCACCGATCTGTCTTCGAGAGGAACAAGAGGGTGAAAGTTTGGGGGTGACATTGATTTTGTGTGCGTGTAGGTGATAATGGCAGAGGATTAAGGAAGATTAGGGTTCCATTTTTTTTTGTGGGTGTCGGCAGTAGGAAAAAGAGAGAGGAAGAGGAGATGAAGGCCTTCTCTTTTATTTGTGTGTTTTGTGGATATGCAGGCAAAGAGAGGGAGAGATAGACTGGTATGTTTGTTTTAGTTTGTGGGATGAGAAGAAAAACCATAAGACCCTATATATAGAGATTTATGGAGATCTCATGTTTCAACTTTTAGGGACAAGAATCTCTTGTAAGATTTTATAGGGATTTTGCAAATCTTATATAGATTTTGCAAATCTTGCGTATATTTTGTAGAGATCTTAATAGATCTAATATATTATATGTAGGTTTAGGCTAGCGGGTTTTGGGCTTGGGCCCAGGGCCCACAAGCCCGTCTTATGTGTAAGCGGCCCGTAATTTCTACGAGACCCGATATCGCAACCCATGCTCCAATAGCATAAAATATTCGTGTAACATCCATATTTGTCGGCGTCATCAGTATTTCGTACGGTATCAGTCCGTTGTCATTTGCTGTTCCGCAGATTTCACGCGAATCTTCATACGCGTACTGTAGAGTCGGATAAGCGTTCCTAGGCACTCCAAATGCCTAATTAAGTTGATTTACGCTGTAATCACTATTTATTATTGCGTTAATCTCCTGTTAATCGCGTAATTAAGAGCCGTAAATTACCAGTTGTCACATCACGTCGGGGTCATCTTGTTTGTTTCTGAATAGACATGAGTTGATGCCCCCTGATTTGCTGTGGAATCACACACCAGCAGCTTGAGATTGAGAAACTTCTAGATATTATAACAGATTGCTCCCCCTCATTTGGTGCAGTAGCGTTGTTGATCACTGGTGGATCTACAGTGCAATATGAGGGAATTACCCCCAGAAACAGAGAAGTTCCTTGAGCATTTGAGGGTCCTGAGGAGACTTCAGTGTTACAGACTGCACCATTAGGGATAGCTACAACAAGTTCAGAAATCGGCTTCTGAATCGGTCGAAGAACGAAATTGCGAGTCACTCTCGGTGAAGAAAACCTCCATTCTTATGTTGTGCATCTGAGATACGTTCAAAAGGTTGTGCTACAGATCAGGGAAATAATTGACGTCTGAGAAGATGAGAACCCCGTTTCTGACAGTGCCCTTCATGTTTATTCTTCCAGTTTCCCTTCCCGCGAAGTTGACAAATCCACCATCGAATATTTTTTTTTGTAATTCAACTGGGATAAGTCTTCTGTCACGTGTCTGGAACAACTACTATCGATAAACCGAAGTCTAACGATCGCCCTCCATAGCCGTTCCTGCACACTTAGCGGGATTAATTAGAAACTGGAACCCAGGCCATTGTTGACCTGAGTTGACCATTGCTATCAGTGTATGAAACCTCACGAAAGATCATATAACTTTTTGTAGAATTTGAAGTTTGAGGTGAAGACGTCGATGTTGACGGTTGTGAACACGGAGACTGGAATCCAACAGGAGTTTTAGGTTTCCAATTCTTAGTGTCTAAAGCACTTTCATTTGATGGTAAAACTTTTGTTTTTCTTTGAAACCTATTAATGTTTGAAAAAATTTTATTCTCCTGTTTGGCAAGATTCCAGTCTCTGTCAGAAGGCTTTGCTTTGGGAGGACCATTTTTGGTAAAGTGAGAGTGCATAGCCTTCTGATGGTACATGTTCCTAGTGTAGTAGGGACGATTGACACAGTTTCTAGCTATGTGCCCCGGAATTCCACAATTAAAACAGGTTTGTCTTTTTGAGAAAAATACATTCAGTTCTGCTTGTGTTATTCTAGGGAGTTGATCAAGTCCTTTCTTTTCTTTTGGTGTTGATTGCTTTTGTTCATGTTTGATCTTAGATGGACCCTGCTCACAGCTGTCAGCACAAGAGTAAGTATCTGCTACCTTACCCTTGAGTTTGGGTTCTGTTTGCTTGAGACTTGGGTTTTCCTTTTTAACATTCTTTCTCTTTGGCCTTCTGTTTCTATGTGACCGCTTCCTTTTAGGGGGAACAGATTCAGTTGATTCTGTTTTGTTAAGGTCGCCTTTGGGATTGATAGTTGAACTGTCTGTGGAAGTGACTTTCATAGATCCCTTTTTCTTTAGAGACCATATTTTCAGGAGTATCCGCAGAGAAAGTTTCCACAATAATTTCTTCTACAGTTTCGTCATTAGATTCAACTGTGGAATCAATTTCCATGGATTCCTTCTCCATAGGTTTCATGTTTCCATGGGTTTCGGCAGAATTGGACTCTATGGATGTCTCTTCTTCAGTCTGATCAACCTCTGAGTTCTCGACATTAGACAATTCTGGTAATTCAGATGATGAGCAATCTGTGTCTAAAACAGTTTGACTGTCTTCTTTTGCAATGCTGCTAGATTCTGATTGTTCATCACAATCGGAACCACTTGAAGAATTGAGCTCATTATCTGAGATTCCTGAATCCTCTGTTTGACCGCCAATATCGTCAGATGATACCTGTTCAACAACAATTTCTTTATTATCACAAACAAAATCATCAAATTTTTTATCGTTGCAGGGAGCTTCTGATGTATTATTCGATGTTTCAGGCATACAATCACAATTTCCTAAATCATCAGAATTGATTTCTGAGTTACTTGAAACAGATGTCTCAGGTTCCTCAGTTAACACATCAGGCTCTCCTGTCAAAACATCTTCAACATTTTCAAGATGGTCATTTTTATCACAAGCATAGTCTAGAATAATAGCACCAGATTCATGGGTCTTAGTGGGAACACCCCAAGTCTCAGCAAACCAAGAAAAAACACAATTCCAAGCATAAAGGCCATCTTTATCAGAAATAACATTATCAGCAACACGTTGATGTGATTCATCATCCTCTATAGACTTCTCTTCTGTTCTTACTGACTCTGCACATGAACTAGAACAATTAGTATTTTCAACAGAATCAGAATTTTGCGAACTTTCCTTCATCTCTTCTACGGATGTGTTAACTCGTTCCGTTTTTGTTTCAGTTTCTGCTTCTGTATTTGTTATTGTTTCATTTTCCTGATCGGACTTATCTGCTGATTTGTTTTGAACATTATCATTTTTCACAAAATTCATTGGTTTCTTGAAATTAGCTTGTTGATCATTTTTAAACTTTGATGGTTCATATGGAGCATAGTCACTAGGCTTGCCATACATCATCTTGTCACAATTTTCCATCTCCTGCTCAGTGATAGGTAGTCTGGAATAATTATGATTGTATGGTGGCGGAACCTGTGTGTTTCCCAATCTCTTTCCCTTATTTTCTTTATACGCAAGTTGCACATTGCACAGATTACGAACTGTGTCACTGGAAGTATCAAACTTTTTGATGTTTAACTCATTTTGTTTGTATTTTCCAGTGAGGATCACTAGCTCACCCTTCAAAGAGTCACGTTCAAGGGTTTTGACTGTAAGTCTATGTTTGTAGTCGTGAACCCAACATTACTGCTGGTTCACATCTCTGTGAAGTTGAGCTATGTCCTTCTTAAGTGCTTCAATCTTTTCATAGAGAATTTTATTATTCTCTCGAAGACTGATGTATTTTCCCATCACAGTGTTGTAATCGGTGATTAATGTTGAGTTTTGTGATCTCAAAAAAGCAACCTTCTTTCTACAGTGCTCGGAACATAAAAGAGAATTTAGCGTTTCAGAAAGTGATTTCGGCTCTTCAGTCTGGGCCACTTTATAGGGATGAGAGCCTGTTGAGTATGGGGTCTTCTCATCAATTGATCTAGCAGTCACAGTCGAAGATGAGGGAATCTGAGCAGTGCTGAGATCGGTAAAAAGTGGCGAATTAGCAACGACCTTCCCACAGTTGGACATAGAAGATGATGTGTTTGTGAGATTCTGACTCCTCTGCTTGTCCTCCTGGACGTATTCATTGACTAAGGAAATTACATCTCTCGTTTCTGTTGTGCAATGATTGCATTTTCCCATAATAATAGCAACACGATAGTACCATGTCTTGCTTTGAGGCAATCCGTACAAAAAGGCTCTGTTAATCCTACCAAGTGTCACATACAAGCCGCTCTACTCAATTTCAGAAAGCAGCAGTGTAAACTTTCTGATTACGTCTTCTACGCTTTCACCCTCAATGAAACCGAAACTATCAAGTTGTTCCAAGAGCAACTGACATTGAAAATTAGTACTTGGAGAAGTCATCGTCTATCCAAGCAATAAACAAACAATAACACGTAAACTCGCTAACTCAAACACGTTGCAACCGTATGAACCCACTTCCTGTACTGCACCTCAAAAACTTGTCAAAAATTATCAAAAAGAATAAACACCCTTCCTCTTTTTTTTTTTTAAATATTATAACCTCCCTTATTTTTAATTAATTTTTTTTTGGATTTTACTAAATAATTTTTAATTTTTAATATATTATATAAATCTTTTTAATTAATATTAAAATAAACTATTTATAATATTATAATTATATATTTTTCATAAAAACTATTAATTAATATATATTAATAATTAGGTAATGATTGTGTTATGATTATTATTATTATAATTATATAATATTAATAACAACCCAAAACGACAATTTCAAATGTCGTATTTGTCTTCTTCGTGAATCAAGTTCTTGAAACCCTAAAAGAATATTCAGCCGCCAAAGATGATAACGGAAAGATGAACGGAGAAGACAATCGACAGACGAAGACGAAGGAGGATGATGACAGTGAACGGCGGTTGAAACACAGGGTTTCGGAGACGATGTTCGGCGAATGAAGCTGATGTTATCTTCGAAAGAAAAACTATGGATCTCGGATCAAATGATGTTGGATGAGGATGATCTCGAATTGATGAATATGATGAACGATGATGACATCAGCAAGAATGTTGAGAACATTCCTTGGCGGCTGGGTTTGAATGTTGTCGGCTAGGGTTTCCAAGTACCCGTCAATCATTGGGCCAGGGTTGGATATATTTTTTTTGACTTTGTACAGTTTTATCTCATTTCTGCAAATATAACGGTGCATGATGCAAGGCTTGGTCCCCACTATATGATGGATGATGATTATTTTGGATCACATTTATTAAATATGTATTGGGCTTGGGCTAGGCCATGTGGGCTAATGGGGTAGTGGCTCCTATAAATAGTCTTGATTAGATTGTTATTAGGAGAGCTCTCCCACATTTTGTAATCATGTAGCCCCAAATAGAGAGCCTTGTACCAGACAATCCTAGAGATTGTGTGCAAGGTTCTCGAGATCGTACCAGACAGTCCTTGAGACTGTGTTCGATCTAAGCAGCCACACTATGTTATTCAATGAAATATTTCTTTTTGTTCTTATCGGTTTAATTTATATTCCACGTTCGATCGAACCGTCGAGTAATGTCACGGGTATTCGGGACTAACAAGTGGTATCAGAGCCATTGAAGTCTTTCAAAGGCTCAGTTTTTGATATCACTCGAAGAACGAGAAGAAGTTTTGCATAGTGTCGGGGATGAATGTTCGTAAATGGAAAGAGATCTCGGTTCATTGAAATCTGGTATTTATTCACAGATCTGAAAAATTTAAGATCTGGTGATGTTTTTGTCCAATCCAGCGAATGTATTCATCTACAGATTTAAAATTTTGGTTAAAATACATGGATGGCATTAGCTATTTTTTGAGAAGCTCGAAGAATTTTCTGGTTGTCTTCAGCCAGAATGTGTTGCTTCATCTCCACAAATCTCTTTTTCTTTCGAGTCCATCTGTTACTCCAATGACGTCACCGGAAACAATGACGAAAGAGATGAACAACGATGTTTTGGTGATGATGCTGATGGAATACAGGTTGCTCGAAGAAGATGACCAACGACGGAGACGATGACCGTTACCGAGGTCCGACGAAGATGTACAGTGGTCTTCGGTGGTTGCGGAGGTGGACGTTGAACAGAGAATAGATGACGAAACAGTAACTCGAAATGGTTTTTGCTTTGAATAATGATAGCCGGAGGCGAAGTGTCGGAGCTGGAGAAGATGAACAGAGGTGAGTCGGGTTATGACAAAGATCTGAGACAGAGGTGAACCAGTTAAACGGAGACGGATGTATGATGTAGATCACGGACTGATGAAGATGAAGATGTTGGTCCGAGATGTATTGTGTTTTATCCGAGATGGCTTCGAAATGGAACACGGATGATGAAGATGCCGATGTATGATGTATGATGATTGATGATGACAGACGATGATTTAATAATATATGTTGTTGGATGATGTTGGATAAAATTTCAAATGAAAAGCTGATGATGATGAAATATGCAGAATGTATGTATGGCTATGTTGAAGATGATGATGTCACGCATGGTTAGCAAATGAATGTTGGGTATGGCGGCTGTCATACGATGTCAAATCAGAAAATTAAAAAAAAAACCCTAGTAAATGTGAGCCATTGGATGATTGATTGATCCACGGTCTCAAATGAAGGGAATGTTTCGAACTTCAGTGCTGAATGATTGTGGGGACCATGGTGGCATCTGATTACGGAATGGACAGATCAATTGGGTTTAATACTAGCCCAATAGACATGAGGCCAGGTTCAACATTTTTAATTGGATTAATAGGATGCATCAATTTTATTTTTGTTTGATGGGCTCAACATTTAACTTTCGGTGGTTCGAATTAATTTCTCACTTGGGCCGTGAGTGTGCTTTTGGTTGGGCGTGGATTGTGAATGTGCTTTGGGCTATGTGTGGATGGCGATTTTAAGCACATTTTTAAAAACATTGCAGAATTGTGTTTTTGCGCAACTTGAATACCAGACGGATCACTTGAATCCGTGTGTTCTTGTTAGTGAATCAATACATTTGCATCCGAGACCTCAATCATTCGTCCGACATCACATTCATAATCTTTTCATCCGAGATACGTTGATGGGCTTGTTCACTGCTGGGCCACTCAAGAAGAAGACCCAAGGTTGGAGATCGTCTAAACCGTAATAAAGAGAGCATAAAACTAGGGGGAGATTGTTAGGTTCAGAGTTTTACGTTTATCTTTATTACGTTTATTCATATTTATTTGGTTTAAATTATGTATTGGGCTTGGGCTAGGCCATGTGGGCCAATGGGGTAGTGGCTCCTATAAATAGTCTTGATTAGATTGTTAGTAGGAGAGCTCTCCCACATTTTTTAATCATGTAGCCCCAAATAGAGAGCCTTGTACCAGACAATCCTAGAGATTGTGTGCAAGGTTCTCGAAGATCGTACCAGACAGTCCTTGAGACTGTGTGCGATCTAAGCAGCGACACAATGTTATTCAATGAAAAATTTCTTTTTTTTCTTGTCGGTTTGATCTTATATTCCGCGTTCGATCGAACTGTCGAGTGATGTCACGGGTATTCGGGACTAACAGTCCTCCTATTCCAACCGTGCCTTGTCTTAGAAATGCAACCTGAGAAAGAAACATGCGAAAAATCAACATATAGTTGAGCGAGTTCATAGTTTATTTCTAAAAGATTTGAAATAAATCTTTTTGAATGACCGGTTTTTGTTGTATTGTTGAATGTCTAAATACTTGAATGTTTAAATACTTGAATGTTTAAATACTTGAATGCTTGATTACTTGAATGAAAACATGGTATGTAACTTGTAGAATGTATGAATGTTTGAATGTAACTTGTAAAACGTATCTGTAACTGAGTACTATGAATGTTTGAGATCGCTAGTGGTTTGCAAGGCCACTAACATGTGTCACGACATAGGAAGCCACCAAACCTAGGCATTTTTGTCGACTTTGACTGAAACACAGAAGCACTCATTGGTAGAAGTAGGCCAAGAGTGGGGTCGCCTGAAACCCATTAGATCTAACCTTTTGTTCCGTGGTCTAAATGTATACGTTGATTAATGGTGCTTATGGTACCCTATTCGAGACATGATCTAGAATATTTCACTTGAATGTTTTTATACTCCATCATACCACATGAAAACATTGTAATATTTGTATCTTGTAAACTCTTTTATTTGAATTTTCCCGTAGTTTAGAAAACTAAGATTCGTGTGTATGCACATTTCGAAAAAATACGCTTGTTGGCAAAAACCGGTATAAAACATAAGCTTTTCGTAAACCATTTGTGTCTGTTAAAACTTGCTTGTAAAATGGTTTATGAATATGTAATTCTTGTATGCTTTGCAAAATGTGCATGTCTTTCCACCCCGAAAACATTTAGAAAAATGTAAAACAGTGAAAAAGTGGGGTTATGAACTCACCTGAATATTCCTGTGCAATGCTAGCTAATTTATGACTTCGTGATGTCGTTTCCAAAACTTAACTTGCTAGCGTGCATTCAACAATATTCCTAATACGGTATATCTTATAAGTTTCTAACCAAAAGCGGTAACTAAACTACGTGTCATCGAGTTCTACCGAATCGTTGACCCAACGATTTGACGGTAAGTTGTTAACTTAATAAAAATGATTAAGTTATACTTGTTAAGTTTCGTATACTATATGTCGAATGTATACGCCGTTTAGGCGTTTGAAATAAATATAAAAAGTTATATCTATTTTGCGAAAGTATCATCAAGTTGTTTGAAGTTTGTAACAAATATAAAATAATATTTATTTTTTTTTAAGAACGAATTCGTGTCGTGTGATATTTGAAATAAATATATAGACTATATTTATTTTACAAGACGAAATCGTGTTGTTCGATACTTGAAATGAATAGATATATAACTATATTTATTGTATAAAACGAAGCCACGTCGTTTTGATATTTGTAATAAATATATAAATCATATTTATCTTTATAAAACGGATTCGTGTTTGAAATAAATATATAAATCATATTTATTTTTATAAAAGCATTGTCGAATCTTAAATGTTTAAACCAAACATAAATAGTTATGGTTTTTATAAAAGATATCCAGATTGTTGTGTTTGGAGATAAATATATCTAAATATATTTATTTTATAAAACTAACAAGTTTAATTATCTCGTAAAATGGTTTTGTCGAAATGTTATAACCATACTTTGTAAGTTATGTAGTGTCGTCGAAAGTAAATATATGTATTTATATTGATCGTCGTAAAAGTCGCTTGATGTCGTTAGTTACCCTTTTTCAATAAAACCACCCTTTTTCAATAAAACACATTGTTTCATAATTTAATTTGAATCCGTAATGTTCGCTTTATTATAAAAAAAAACTTTTCGTTTAGATTTTCTCGAAAAACGGGCAGAGTTTCCTCTGTTTTTGGACGGCCCCGACAACTAAAGTGTCGTTATTTTTATCAAACTCCAACAATATTTAATCAATATAGTGTAAGTCGTCAAATATAATAAACGTAAACTATAATTAACAGGTTCGAGCACGTTTGTCACGTACGATTAAACTATATAAAAACTTAAATACTAAACGCGTCGTGAACTTTACCAAATCTTTCGCGTGTCGATACGTTGACTGAGATGACGAGTCAACTGAACCGAACCGTCTAGTCTCGTTGACCGCCTTGCTCGAACCCGAACCGTACCGTTTTCATGTGGTATGATGGAGTACAAAAACATTCAAGTGAAACATTCTAGATCATGTCTCGAATAGGGTACCATAAGCACCATTAATCAACGTATACATTCAGACCGCGGAACAAAAGGTTAGATCTAATGGGTTTCAGGCAACCCCAATCTTGGCCTACTTCTACCAATGAGTGCTTCTGTGTCTCAGTCAAAGTCGACAAAAATGCGTAGGTTTGGTGGCTTCCTTTGTCGTGACACATGTTAGTTGGCTTGCAAACCACTAGCGATCTCAAACATTCATAGTACTCAGTTACAGATACGTTTTACAAGTTACATTCAAACATTCATACATTCTACAAGTTACATACCATGTTTCCATTCAAGTAATAAAGCATTCAAGTATTTAAACATTCAAGTATTTAGACATTCAACAATACAACAAAAACCGGTCATTCAAAAAGATTTATTTCAAATCTTTTAGAAATAAACTATGAACTCGCTCAACTATATGTTGATTTTTCGCATGTTTCTTTCTCAGGTTGCATTTCTAAGACAAGGCACGGTTGGAATAGGAGGACCATGTGGAGTCGAGTACTTAGTGGGCGTTCAATTTCTAAAAGACTTAGTTTATTTGCTTCCACTGTACAATGAAGATACCAGTCCAGTCACACCAATGCTATGATATTCGGGGTGTGACAAGAATTTTGCTATCACTGCCCAACCGAACTAGGCAGCTCCCGATCAACCTGCACAACCACCAGCAAAGAAGCGGTATACGGGGAATGCACCTTTGTGCAACAGATGCAATAGTCACCATCAGCCGCAACTTCCATGTCGTTTCTGTATTAACTGTGGGAAGTCAGGTCATCTTGCTGATGTCTGTCGCTTTGCTCAGAATCAAGCAGCACGTAATCCAGCTCAGCAGGTTGCTCAACCGCCTGCTCAACAGCAAGCACAAGCTGCACGACCTCATTAGCCTCCTGGTTCATGCTACAGTGTGGGGACCTGACCTATTATCGAAACCAGTGTCCAAGGCTTGTTAATGCAAATCAGAATCAGGCTCCGGTTCGAGGTCTAGTCTTCAATATGAATGCTGTTGAGGCACAAGGGAACAACGAGGTGGTGAATGGTACGTTCCTTGTTAACAATCAGTCTGCTTCTGTTCTTTTTTATTCTGGTGCCGATAAGAGTTTTGAGTCATTATCTTTTGACCATTGCTTCCCGTGTCTAGAACGAAACTAGGAAAGCCTTTGACAGTAGAAGTTGCTAGTGGTGAACCCGTTGTTCTTGATTCTGTTCTTCGTAACTGCCAGTTAAACCTTAACGACCATCTTTTTCCTATCAACCTCACGCCAATGTAACTTGGGGGTTTTGACGTTATAGTGGGTGTGGATTGGTTAGCCAAGCATCACGCAGAGGTAGTTTATTTTGAGAAGATTGTTCGTGTTCCACTCTCGACAGGTGAGATCCTACAGGTTCGTGGTGAGAAACCTGCTAGTAGCCTCAAGCTCATGTCTTGTTTTCAAGCTCGGAAGTATCTGCGAAAGAACTATGTGGCCTTCTTGGCACATGTTGTAGCAGATAAAGGCAAGGGTAAGTCTATTCAAGATATCCATTTTGTTCGGGATTATCCTGAGCTATTTCCTGAAGAGTTACCTGGGTTACCCCCAGCACACCAAGTCGAGTTCCGTATTGATCTTGTACCGGGTGCAAATCCTATTGCCAGATCTCTATATCATCTTGCACCGTCTGAGATGCAAGAATTGTCTAAGCAGCTTCAGGAGCTTTCTGACAAAGGTTTTATTCGTCCTAGTTTTTCAACTTGGGGTGCTCCCACTCTTTTTGTCAAGAAGAAGGATGGATCTTTCAGAATGTGCATCGACTACCGTGAGCTTAACAAGCTTACCTTCAAGAATCGATATCCCCTACCTCGCATTGATGATCTCTTTGATCAGTTACAGGGTGCCACTTGTTTTTCAAAGATTGATCTTCATTCTGAGTATCATCAGCTTCGTGTTCATGAAGAAGATATTCCTAAGACAGCTTTCCACACTCGATATGGGCATTATGAGTTCACAGTTATGCGATTCGGTTTGACTAATGCTCCTGCTGTTTTCATGGACTCGATGAATAGGGTCTGCAAGCCTTATTTAGATAAGTTCATCATCGTTTTCATTGATGACATCTTGATATATTCTAAGACGCAAGCTGATCATGAGCAACTTTTTGCCAAGTTCTCCAAGTGTGAATTTTGTCTTAAGGAAGTTAAATTTTTGGGACATATTGTCAACGAACAAGGTATTCATGTAGATCCCTCCAAGATCAGTGTGATTAAGGATTGGGATACGCCTACTACTCCTACTGAGGTTCGTTCTTTTCTTGGTCTCGCGGGATATTACCGCCGCTTCATCGAAAACTTCTCAAAGATTGAAGTTCCCCTAACTGCTCTAACTCAGAATTATAAACCCTTTGAATGGGGAACCAAACAAGAAGAAGCGTTTCAGACCTTGAAGCAGAAGCTTTATGACGCGCCTATTCTATCTTTGCCTAAGGGTAATGATGATTTTGTCGTGTGTTGTTGTGACAACCCGAGTTTCTCAAGGTCTCTACTCGACTTAACCTATCACTTATTTGCAAAAGTGTGTTTTTATATATTGATGTGTTAATCATAGGCTTTGTATTAATAATGTGTATGTAAAATTAAAAGCAACAAAAATAAACCTAGCCGAAAACACCTCCCTAGCGGAAATCACCCCACCCGGAATACCCCACCCGAAAACACTCCTGTGGCGAAAACACTATAGTGTTTTCGTCCACTACTGATCGGTGAAAACAATGAGGGGGCCTGGCCTAGTAATGATAAGATATAGTTTTTGTTTATAACGTTTACGAGAGAACAATATTCGGCTAAACCCTAACCACCTCTCACATTCTCTCTCGCTACCCTTTTGAACTTCTGTTTTGGTTTTAAACATTATGCTTCCGCTGATTTCTTAAACTATGTTTTGTTTGGACACCAATTATATTGTGTTTGGATTTTATATTTACTTACAAGTTATGTTCAATATGATTGGTGGCTTGATCCTGGTCAGTCACGCCTCCAAGCGGTGGTACTCCGCATGTGGATTTTGGGGGTGTGACAATTGTGATGCCTCCAATTTGGGTCTTGGCTGTGTTCTCATGCAAAGGAATAAAGTCATAGCCTACGCATCGAGGTAGTTGAAGGTGCATGAGAAAAACTACACCACTCATGATCTTGAGTTAGGTGCAGTTGTCTTCGCTCTCAAAATCTGGAGACATTATTTGTATGGTACAAAATGTGTGGTTTTTACTGACCACAAAAGTCTTCAGCATATCCTTAATCAGAAATAACTCAACATGAGGCAACGACGTTGGGTTGAACTTCTAAACGACTATGATTGCGAAATTCGCTACCATCCTGGTGAGGCGAATGTCGTGGCTGACGCATTGAGTCGTAAGGAACGTGTCAAGCTTCATTGTGTTCATGTTCAATCTGATATTCAAGCTCAATCTGATATCCAAACCCGCGTTTCTCAGGCTTAACATACTTGTGTTTCACAAGGTTTGATGTGTAAGGAATTACCCTGTCACATTAAGCCTGATCTTGAACTTAAGGACAATGGAGCATATTATTTCATGGACCGTTTGTGGGTCCCAAGTCAAGATAATCTTCTCACCTTGCTTATGGATGAAGCTCATAAGTCTCGTTATTCTATTCATCCAGGTGCAGACAAAATGTATAAGGATCTTCGTACTCAGTATTGGTGGCCTGGTATGAAGAAAGACGTTGCCTTATACGTGTCAAAATGCCTTACTTGTCTTAAGGTCAAGGTTGAACATCAACATCCTTCTGGTATGACATTTGTTGCATACTTAGTACATTTACATTTCATCACATGCTTACATTTTGGTATGACATTTGGTTTGTTTAAATGGGACCAAAATACGTTCATTAACATTGGGCATGTCGTTCGTTAGTAGGTAGTGGTACCATAGGATTTGACATCTCCCGTTCCTGACATCCTAGGTATGTTTGGATGGAGGGAATGACCGAATTCGATAAACATAACTCAGATAAACCATTAATTTGTTTAAAGGTTTATCGCCACAGTCACAAGGCTTGAATGTATGCATTTTCACAATACCGCATAGATGTTTGTATTAGTATATCATGCATTACCACAAAACATAACTTTGATTTAAACTATATTTTACTTCAATAACTTGTTTTGTGCATTACATGACATACATGACATTTTTGTTACACATTACATGATTTACATTTGATACAGGACATTTTGACATTGGTTATACACTACATGAGTTACATTTTGAGATAAACATTTTGACAAGGTTTACACAATGACATTTGACAAATGGTGTATACATGGGCAATTTATATTGGTGGTTTGTTTGGGTAAGTGATTTGAGTAACGAGACATGTGTAATATGATACAAGCATGGTGGATACGCCGCTGGTATTTCCTATATATAAGTGCTTGTATGTGTAGGATCGTTGATCTGACCCGAATGAGTCGTTCAGAGGAGTTTTACTCTGTTTCAGGTGCGGAAAACAAGAAACAAAGCTAGAAACAGCCGATTCTTCACTTTAACTACTGATTGTATTGATTGGAATGCAATTACAACTCAGTCTTCACACCGGCAGCACTTCGGTATGGAAATCGTACAACTGTTATGTGATTTCGCCCAAGTGACCCTATATATAGGGCTTGTGATTTCACCCCAATGACCACATGTACACATAAGCGAAATCATCATATGTACATTCGGGTGAAACCCCTACCTAAACCCTATGAGCGAAATCAACATCTAAGACACATACATTCTCCTATTGTCTCGTAAAACATGCCCTAATCTATACAATGCAATGTAAGACTTGATACAAGACAAATTCGACAGATGCATGCACCAACAGACTCCCCCTCAGATGTTGACGAGTCGACTATCGAGTCATGACAATGCCATGTCTTCACTTCATCAGTCTTGATCAGCCTCTGGGTTTCTTTTTCTCTCTTCATCAACAGACCCCCCTAACTATTTGCTGGCATTTCTTTGTTCTTCAGCAGCATCTGTATCAGGATCATTGTCTGGCTTTCCATCCCACAGGTTTTCAGGATCAATCAGCCTGGCTCTTCATTGTCCACAGAAAGGAAACCTGGCTCAAGCTCTATCTGCAGAGTCTTTAATTTCCAAGATCGAAACTTGGCTCTCTCCAATCATAGTCCTTAGGTATTGTAACCTGGCTCTCATCTAGCTTGGATCTCAGGATCGAATAACCTGGCTCATCTTATCCTGCAAAAACTCTACCTCAAAGTAAGTTTTACATATTTAACAATTTGAGTATAAACATATGCACCAACATACACTCTCCCTCCGAATATACATGTATGCACCAACACTGACTCCCCCTCAAAAATAACTCCTCTTTGATGAACCATTTGTTAATTTAAAAACACATTTTGCATTTCAAAGCACACTCCCCCTCACAACAATGTCATCATGTTTGGCACTTGGAATTTTGAAAATCAGCTTTCCAACATCAGTTGTCGAAAATCTTTTTGACTTTTTTCAAAAGTTTATGCTAAAACACACACAAAATCTTTTTTTTGGATTTTCTAAAAGAAAGTAACTGACACCACTTGAAAATATAGAAGAATACAGAAATGAAATATTTACAAACAATATTTTTGTGAGTTTGCGTAAGAGGATCATATCAGTTTTGAGACATCTCACGAACACCGTTAAGCTGATTACATACTAAGTTCTAAACAATTCACTTAGATTGTCAGTATGTTTGTCCACTTAAATTTTCACACAAAGTTCAATTGATCTGAGATACGATGTTAATGTTTTAAGCACTTGAACTTATTCGTGGGTCCCACTACTTGAATATACTCCCGTATCCAGATCCCAATATTCAGTCTTACAGGTGAGTATACCACATCTGATATCTGTTCAGGGGTTAGGAGCGAGGGCCGTGAGAGCTCAGGTCGATACTTCCGTATACGCAAAGAGATGACGACTTCGACTTTTCAGTGTGTCCCCTTTAGAGGATCTTTTGATTTCAACAGCAGCGACTATCAATTTTATTGTTTCATCAGCTTGCTGAGGGTGATGCTATGTTTCAAGCTTTTGCGGAAAGCATTATCCGGGGACTAGGTCAGTACTTCCATACAGCAGAAGTCCCGGGATAATACCCCAGATATCACAGAGCATAAAGACCTAGTATCTCAGAATAAGGGACCTTTCAAACAAGATTTCAGAGGTTACCTATATATTCAAGATGTTGTTACCCACAGAATAAGCAAGTTTGATTTTAGGTTTATATCTCGTCACAATTTACTAAATGTGTAAAAACCTACTGGTACATCCGCAGTAAGATTGTTTATCACATTTTAAAATTCCAATTCTTTAGCATGTTATGACAGTCTACTGATGTACTATCATTTCATCTTTTCACAGCAAAACTCGTTTTTGATTTTATCATGTTTTTGTCTTTTTCAAATTTTCTAATGTTTTTGGATTTTCTGAAAATTTTCTACTCCCCCTAAAATGCAAACACATTTCAAAGGAAATTTGAAAACTATCTAAGCTCTTGACCCACTTGCAGGAAAAATCAAAACAAACTGTACAGAAACTTTGACAACTGACATCGAATCGCATCAAATCGCCATTCACTTATGCATAAACAATCAGAACTCCCCCTTTCACAAACCATTTTCTCATTTAGATCTCAAAACACTTAAGTTTGTTTTAATCAAAATGATTTTTCCGGAAAATGAGTTTGTTTTTACCACTTGTAGGTTTACCACTTGTTAAGTACGGGGATATGGTTCATCGTCTTGTCTGTTGTTATCATGTGTAGTAAATCAAGTACAAATTAATGTCCCTGATTTACCGTTTTGCAATGAAGCAACCTCTATACCTCTTGTAAGAATAACCACTTATAGGATCACAAACAATACCAACTGTAGGAATATTATGTCTACATAAACCATGTTACCAATCAGGATGCCGATTCCTGCTTCACACTTACCAACCTGGAAGCTCCGGCATAGTCCTTTAACATGTAAAATTCAAACAATTATAAAACCTTTCATACAATCTCATTAAACACGAATGATGCCGATTCCTGATCCACGATAAAAACTTGGGATCTCCGGCATAGTCCTAAGACTTTAAGGGAAACAAACTTCCATCCAAGTCTTCTCAGACTTGATGGTTTTCAATTCTTGTGCAGTAGGGTTGTTAGTTGCCTTTTTAGTTGCATAAAAATCTTTAACCCCCTTTGCTTTCCCATTAAGCATTTTCCCAAAGATTTTCTTAACATTCCCGTTGAATGTTTTCTCGACATCAAACTTAGTTTTTTTCGGGGTAAAATTGATTTGAGATTTCAACCTTTCCAACCTTTTGTTTAACCTCTTCAAATTTCAGTGATGGAAACTCATCATCATTCAATGAAATTTTTACCTCAACCTGTGGCTCTTCTGGCTTTGTGGAACCAGATTCATCGCCGACTTTCTCATCAACTTTCTTAGCAACCCACACTTGGTTGTCTTTCTCTTTCTTTTTGTAAAAAATATTTTTAGAGCACTCACCAACCTCATAAGTCGAGTTCTCAAAAACTTTAAGTTTTTCGGTTGGTGGTTCAACATCAACAACTTTTTCTTTCATTTTCTTAGAAACTCCCTGTTTTGTTTTGGCATTTTTTGGACAGTTCCATGCAATATGACCAGCTTCATGGCATTTGTAACAGGTTCGAGTTTCCTTTGGATGTAACACTTCAGTTCCATTCCTTCTCTTCTCAGCAAGAAACTCTTGATTTGACTGTCTCCAGAACGGTTTCTTCTGTTCATCTTCTGCACTTCCACCTGAAACAAATTCTGTTTTTGTTTTAGAATTTTTATCATTTTTATAATTTTCTGGTGGAATAAAACCAAGTACTTTCTTTTTGTAGCTTTGATTTTGGTTTGGTTTCTTTTGAAAACCAGGACCAGAATTATAACATTTTTTCTTGTTTAAACGTTGTTGAACTCTTGAAGTGTATTTTTTAGGTTTTCCAGTAAGATTTAAATCTTTTATTTCAGAAATATTAATTTCTGTCATTTTGAAAACCTTTTTGATCATGTCAAATCGAACACTTCTTATTGAAAACTCTTTGTCAGAGTATAATTTGTCCGAATCATTTAAAGTGTATGCGACTTCAAATGCTTCATCATCCAAATTTGCTTTTGATAATAAAAATTCTTTACTATAAGCCTTTTTGACCGACGACTTTTGACTGTTGACAAATGAACTTGACCCTCCAGACTCAGACTTTGACTCATCCTCATCAGTATCCAACACCTGATCGACCACCTTTTTGATTAACTCAGACTCATGATCAGTGTCAGACGAGGTAAACGTGACATCAATGTTTTCTGGTAATTCATCAGTTGTGTCGGTTTTTAGCTTTATATTGACTGCTTTTTCAAGTTGCTCCTCATTTGGTTTTCTAGGAGAATAACCTTCCCAAATCGGAGGCGGACACTTATTGTAGCTAACAGTCGGTTTCTTACCAGTATCTTTCTTTTTCTTTGTCTTTTCATCTTGTAAAGCTTCCATACCTGCAACAGTTGGGTAAATACGATCAATGAGATAATCAGAACTAGAATAACTTTGTAACAAACATCTAATTCTCTCATTCTCGATCTTTTCTGTCTCCAACTCTTGCTTCCATTTAGCACTTTCTTCGATGTAGAAATTGATAGCTTTTTGCTTTGTCATCATTACAGCATTCATCATCGTTAGTGCTTGTTCTCTTTTTGAATTTGTCTTTTGGAGACCAGTTACTGTTTTGTTCAAGACATCATAAGATTCTTTCACATAATTGAGGTTGAACAGCAACTGCTCTTTCTTCTTTTCATACTCAGCAATTATCTCATTCTTTGCTGCACATTCCTTGCATTTTTCCAAACACTTCATGCAAGGCTTGACAACTTCAACAATCTTTTCAACTTCGATTGTTTTCACTACTTCTACCACCTTTTCCTCTTCAGTCATCTTCTCAGTTTCAACAATCACCTTAGCAACACTTTCAACATACACATTCTGAACAACATCTTCAGTTTTCATTTGTTGTTGTTCTTTAGCAGCTCGTTTCTCCTTCAGTTTCTCCATGCGATCTGCAAAATAGAAATGAAACTTTCAGGAGAAAGATGAGATTTAGCAATGTTGAGATGTTTTTCTTCCTCATCATCACTGTTGTCATCTGGAGGTGACTGATCAAACTGTGCAGATTTTTCAGAACTATCATCTGATAAACCAGAATCAGACGGTGTTTGATCAAAAATAACTTTTTTTTTCTGAAGTAACATCATTCTGTACACTCTCATCTGCACTCTGTGAACCTTCAGCAGCACTTTCTGAGCTTTCGTCAGATGCAACAGACTGTTCCTCCACACTTTTCACCATCTCACCAATAGACTTCATCCACATGGCAAACATGTCTGGTTCTCTCACAATCTTGGCGATGAAAGCTTTGAAATCACCCTTTTCATCAACAAACATATCCCAGCTGAAGCCTTCAGGTAGTCTTTCATCATCTTGATCAACTAAACAGGCTTTGCTTTCAGGTGATATGTAATTGCTCCAATTGAAGTCTACCAAAAATGCTCTCTTAGAATCCTCAATCTTCCTACCATGAGCCGTCTGTGATTCTTGTTGTTGACCAACCTGTTGATAAATGGCTTTCCGGTAGTAGTCGTCTTTTCCAAATGGAATCTGAGCACCACTAGCTTCCCTGTTCTTGCACTCTCGCTTGAAATGGCCTTTCTCCCTGCATCAAAAACAAGTAACTTTAGATTTATCAAAACCTAAAGTAGATACATGAGCATCGAGAAAGTCATTTCTCCCAGTAATCAGTTTGAACTTTTCAGCTCGTCTGAGAACACTTGCAAGACACCATTTGATATCCATTAATTCCATCTCTTCGGCGTCTATCTGATCGTAATCCTCCTTGGTGAGCATAGGATTCCCGATTCGACCAGCAACTAGACCTTCATATGAGAGTAACACAGAACCAAGTAGAGCCATGTGGTCTTTAGCAGTTTCTTCCGAAAAACTTTGACCTTCTGGAAGATTTAACGCGATGTTGCACTGAATCACATAACCATTTCCAGTCTTCGTGCTTTGTGAATGGAAACTCGTGTTTGACTCTTTAGGATTGACACTCGGAAATGATGAGAATCCACTGCTACTGTTTGATACTTGATCAACCTTTTCTGTTGAATCTCCAGCACCGAACGTAGTTTGTATTTTCGGACTTCTCTCAGCTTCTGGAACTGGAACACTACCTTTGTAGTACATCTTTACGTCCTGTTGACCACTTGGACTGTTCATCCTTGCGATCTTTTGCTCTTCCAAATCCTGACTCTCGATCTTCTCGATAAACTGAGAAATAGTTAACCCATCATAAACACCCGTATTTTTCAGAATCATCAAATACGTTCCCCACTCTTTCTGTGGTGACGCATCGGCTAGCTTGTCTACCCACTCTTCACGATCTTTTGTAATACTCAACATCGACATAAATCGCACTAAGTGGCAGTAGCGTTCAATCAGCTTCTTCGTGTCCTCTCCCGGTAAACTACTTAACAGATCAAACTCTTTCTTGAGCAGCGCCTTCTTGCTCTTTATCATGTTCTCGCTACCCTCAAATTTAACACGTAGAGCATCCCAGATTGATTTTGTAGTTTTGTCGTGCTGAAGCAATATGAAGATGTCTTCTTTGATAGCTTGCTGAAGCAAACTGGTCATCATTTTTTCGGCTTTATACATAACCCGTTCTTGATCAGTAAACTCAGATAATTATTTGAGAACCTGCAACTCTGTTCGAGGCAATACGTATTTCTTCAGTATACATTCCCAAGACCTTAGATGATTTGCCTGAACCCAATTCTCGAATCTGTCTTTCCACCCGTAGTATTCTTCAATACTCATCAATTTTGGGGGCTTTTGGGTGGTTCCCGTCGCATTTTCCAGGTTCATGGCTTGTGCAATAGCAGCTGGAGCAGACGGAGTTGCAAACGCGTTATAGAACTCGGTATCCATGATGACTTATCTCGTTTTTCAAAATCAGTGACTTATGAGCGAAATTAACAGATAATCCCTCAGAAGCGAAATCTCAAAGTACATTGGAGCGAAATCACTATATGCACTTTGAGCGAAATCCCTATATGCACTTGGAGCGAAATCCCAAATGATCAAATGAGCGAAATCTCAGAGTGACTTGGAGTGAAATCCCTAATGATCAAATGAGCAAAATCTCAGAGTGACTAGGAGCGAAATCAGACACGAATCTTGAGCGAAACCTCAACTATTGTACCCCAGGAGCGAAATCAATATGCAACAAAAGCGAAATCAGAGGTTGTTCATATAAGCGAAATCAACTTGGGACCTAATTTTGTCCATTTTTAGTCCGATTTAAGGTGTGAAACTTTCCATGGTTTGTTAATGTCCGATTATCTATGATCTGTGAAAATTTGAGCGAATTTCGACCGTTAAATCTCGTTCTGGTGAAGAAAGAAGGTGTAGAAGTAAGAAAACAAGATGAAATCTAGCTAATCTCTGCAGAACTCCTCCTCCTGAGCTCTGATACCAATTGTAGGATCGTTGATCTGACCCGAATGAGTCGTTCAGAGGAGTTTTACTCTGTTTCAGGTGCGGAAAACAAGAAACAAAGCTAGAAACAGCCGATTCTTCACTTTAACTACTGATTGTATTGATTGGAATGCAATTACAACTCAGTCTTCACACCGGCAGCACTTCGGTATGGAAATCGTACAACTGTTATGTGATTTCGCCCAAGTGACCCTATATATAGGGCTTGTGATTTCGCCCCAATGACCACATGTATACATAAGCGAAATCATCATATGTACATTCGGGCGAAACCCCTACCTAAACCCTATGAGCGAAATCAGCATCTAAGATACATACATTCTCCTATTATCTCGTAAAACGTGCCCTAATCTATACAATGCAATGTAAGACTCGATACAAGACGAAGTCGACAGATGCATGCACCAACAGTATGATATTACATATCGTAGTGTTATTTAATTCATTAGATTTGGACATATACATTTTTCACAAGATAACAGATTTTTCACAAGACATTATTTTACAAAACAGTTACTTTATATAACTCTTTTTACGTGGTTATAATATTAACCATACACTATCCTTTTATATAATCTGATTTCTTATCACGTTTTCATATGATTTATAAAAGAAAATACTTAACAAGATTCATGACTAATTTTTTTTAAACATTTCTTTAAACTCAGGTCATGAATCCTATTTTCATAAAACCTATGTATCACACAGGCATTTTTATGCTGACATACCTATGCCTTAGTGACTTAAAAATGAAGATAGAACTAGTTTAATTTTGTTATGTACTCTTGTTTCCTTTTGTTTAAGATATTGTAACTTTTATGTTTGATAAATAAAACATAACTTTGAATGCCATGGTTGTGAAACAATAATTCTGTTACAACACTCCCTGACGTTTCCGCCACGATTTGATGTTTTACGTGGTCGGGGTGTGACATGCGGTACCAGCATACACTTTCTTCGCAGGAGGTTGAGTCGGTGGGTTCTGAGCAGTGACTGCAAAATTTTGGGAAGCCTTGCGCTTCCTCGACTTCTTAGAAGATTCACCCTTCTTTTTACCCTTACCCTAATCCTTGTCTTTAACAGAATCGACCGACTTCTTCTTGTCCCCCTTGCGGGTAATTTTACCCTTCCTGACTTGGACTCAGTCAGGGTACAGACAACTCGATCACTTGACGAACAGTAGTAGGAATACTGCCAGTCACAATGTCTTGCACAGAATCGGGTAAACCATCAATATACCTCTCAATTGCCTTCTCCAATGCAGTAACCATAGTGGGACACAACAAACTCAGCTCTTCATAATGATCCGTATATGCACGGTGTTCTCCCCCATCTTGTTTCAGATCATCGAAATCTCGTTCCAACGCTCGAATCTCATGACGGGGACAAAACTCTCTCATCATAAGAGCTCAAAATTCTTCCCATGTTTGTGCCATAGCCACATCGGCACCCCTATCATGCATAACACCGTTCCACCACGTAAGAGCACACTTCTCGAATACACTTGATGCAAATTCAACCTTATGCTCATTCGGACATTACACATGTCTGAACGTGCTTTCCAAACTTTCGAACCATTGAAGGAGCGTGGTTGTACCTTGCGACCCATAAAACTTCAACGGCTTAGCAAAATTGAAAGTTTTGAAATTACACTGTGCATTATTGTTGTTATTGTTGTTGTATAACTGATGGATCTGGGTCACTACACCAGGAAGTACTGCAGCCATTTGCTGAGCGACACGAGCTGCGACTTCTTCAGCAGTAAAAGGTTGAGCATCGCGTCGAGGAGGCATTGTCTAAAAGAACAAGGAAACATGAGAAATGAGTGAGGTCGACAATTGGGAAAAAACAAAAGAGGTATTGAAAACATCGACAAAACACAAGGAAGGCGATTATTCGTTCGTTACCTCGAACAAACAAACGACACGCAGTGACTAATCAAAGTAAATGGGTCAAAATAATGTATCGCGAAGACATGCTCGCCTATAAGTGAACACTCACCCCAAGAGTTCCCAGGTAAGAGTGACTGGTCCGATTATGTTGATTTGTACGAACACTCTAGCCTTAGACAGAAAACTCAGGGTAACGGCGTTCACCCTTCCAGTTTGCACGTGTTCACACTATTTAGATCCAAAACTTTGACGAGATTTCGAAAACTTAAAGGGTTCAAAACCTAGTAACAAATCATCCACGAAGAGATGTGTTGGGATTGAACCCTATCAGAGGAACAAATAATCAAAGCCAAAACTGGATCAGAGCAGTGGATCCAGAATAAGCAAAAGTTTATATTCAAATCTCTCCCCTTGAAAGTGATCTCGACATCTACTGACCTCCAATCCTCTGTTCATTACAATCTGTGGACCAACAACTACTGCCCAAGTCAAAGTCTGATGGAGGACTAAAGCTCTGCTGTTCAATCTACTGCTATGGATCAAGCTTTGCTGGATAGTTCAAGTACTGCTGGGTTCACATTAGTGGAAGGATGCAGCAGTAATTTAGTTTACTTTATGAATTGTATTGTAATAACAGTTGTTAGCATAACGGAGTTTGTATAGGTCAGATGTTAGAGTTTGTTAGGAGGTTAGATGTCACTTTCATGGTGACGTCAGCTTAGATGCTTCAGTGGTTTGATCGTGCCTATAAATAGAACAGTGCTCTGTACTGTTCTATCAGCTCTTCACCATCTTTCTCCTGCATGAACAAATCACTGTGAGCTCAGACTGAGGGGGAGTTTGTTATACACTTGCAATTGTAATTGAGTCTTGTAATAAATTTAAGCATTCGGTTCAATGTTAAACTTATGTATTCAAAGCATTTCTCCTGTTTGATTGTGTGCAAAGTTTGTTATCATTTATATTCCGCTGCATTTCTCATTCATCTTCATCTTAATTCAAACGTAAAACACAATCAATCCAAACTCAGATCCTAACAATTGGTATCTGAGCTTGGACAGTCAAATTTGATTTAACAATCATTTTGACATAAATAGTTCGGCTCACAATCGTTGATACTGATAGTTTGTTCATTTTGTTGAAAAACAGGGCACGGTTTAATCACCATCAAAGTTGATTAATCAGTGCTTGTAAAACAACCAGGATGATGTCACAATCATAAGATGATAAGAATAACATTGGCTCTCTTTTCAAACCACCCATGCTTAAACGTAACGAATACAACATCTGGGAGAGAAGGATAGGTCACATCCTTGCTCAATAGAATAGTGGATGTTGGAGGTCTGTTGTTTCAGGTCCCCAAATTCCTATGGTGCCAAGTGCTGAGGATGCAAAGAAGTTCATACCTAAACCAGCTGAAAATTATACTGAAACTGACTTTGAAAAGTTCGAACTCGATGCCAAAGCATTTAGCATCATAGCATCTTCATTACCCAATGAGATCTATGCTGGACTGTTACATTGTAACAATGCCAAAGAACTATGGGATGCACTGAAGGAACAGTTTGGGGGAACAGAAGAGGTTATTGAAAACAATAAGGAAATTCTGAATCAGCGGTATGAAACATTCTGTCATATCAAGGGTGAATCATTGACCCAACAGTTTGAACGATTCAGTTGTCTCATTAGTGAGCTAAGACTTGTTAAAGTTACATTTCCAAATGCAACTCAAAATAGCAGGTTTCTTAGATCACTACCTGAAAAATGGGATACAATTGCTTTTGTTACTAGAAATTCAGCTGAGTTCAAAGATCTGACCCTGACCCAACTCCATGGTAGACTCCTGACCTATGAAAGGGAGTTAAACCAGAAAAGGAAGTTGCAAAGTCTGGTAAAGTTGTTGATGATTATTCATTTGGCAGCATAACTCTTTTTGGTTAGGAAGAACTTGGTAGCAGTAGTAAGGATCAGAGTTATGATCATTTTATTGACATAACTGCAGGTGGAAATTTTAACAACTCTGATTCTCACTCTGCAAATTATGCTTTCACTGCAAATTGTGAAAACCAGATGTCAGATAACTTGTGCTTTGAACTCAATGATTTACAACATTTTGATCCCACTGACTTAGAAGAAATGGACATTTTGCATCAATTGGCTTTGCTTAGTGTAAGAAAAAGCAAATTCTACAAAAGAACAGGGAGAAAATTCCCAGGGTTGCATGGGAATTTAAGCGTGGGGTTGGATAAATCAAAACTGAAGTGTTACAAGTGCAATAGGCTAGGTCATTTTTCTAGGGAATGCAGGAGTCAAACTACTGTTCCAATAACAACTCATCCCAGCTCAAACCCTAGACCACAACATCAAAGCACTGTGCAATATACCCAATATACCCCTACAGCACATGTTAACACTACTCACTATGCTGCAACCCCTATGCCTGTGCATTATGTTCAAACCATTGTTCCACAAATTCAGTATGTTCAAGCCCCTGTCCCTCAGGCACAAGTGCAACCTGTTGTGTGATAACTCGTAATTTAGAACCTCTCATAATGCTTTGATGTAACTTGTCTGGATTATATGTGATTGTGCGATGCATAGTTTAAATGAAATGTTATGTATGTGTTATGTGATTTTGTGTAATGATTTGTATATAATGTAACCACATAACTTTAACCCGATCGCACAAGCTATTGGACTTTAGCGCTACTCAATCCTCGGCCCACACTTTTTGTAACTGAACCAATAGGGCAGCCCAAGGAAGGGTTCGGACCACCCCTATCTACACGAAAACATATCCCATCTTAGGGATTAGTTCCTCATAATTCACAACACACAAACTCTACTCGCTCTCTTCCTCTTCTCTTGAAGCCGACGGCATTCTATCCCCTTCTCTCGAAGACTTTCTTGTTCGGATCAATTCTCATCTTATCTTTGAATCGGTTAGTGTTTCACGATTTATGTTTTGTTAGATGATGTTATGATTCCATGATTTGATGTAATGGCTAGGGTTGTATATATGATGAATGATGATGTTTATGTGATGATGTTTATGAGAATTGGATTGCATAATATTGATCTAAGAACCAAATGGATGCAATGTAATCGGCTGTGTGTTTGTGTGCTCGGATTAAAGGCATGATCGAGTATGAAGTGTTGTATGATTTGAATCCAATGATCTAATAGTTAATGTATAGGTTGTTGCTTATGTTTTGAATGTGATTAGAGTTCATATAAATTGTGACAAGAACCATGTTTTGATCGATTAAAGTAGAGATAGAAACTGTTAATGGTAATTTATTCATTGAATACGAAATAAGGAAACTGTTGAATGGTTGTAACTGATTGCATGATTTTAGGAGAATCACTTAACCGATCGCACAAGGTTGTCGATCGCACAAGATCAGGTCACACAAGACCTGATCTGATCACACAAGGGGCATCGCACAAGACAGGTTACAACTGTTAGATTGCATGATCGCACAAGACATGTGGATCGCACAAGCTAGTGTCGATCGCACAAGTCATGGGCCACACACAGTAGTTAGACATTATATGTATTATTGGGCCGAATGGCCCAACCTTGTCGCATAAGTCTATCCGGACCGCACAAGATTGATTATCTGTTTGTTAAATTGGGCCGTGTACATATATGTTTGGGCTTTTAATTATTTGGGCCGGGCTTATAGTGAATCGCACAACATGTCATGGATCGCATAAGACTGTGCTGATCGCACAACATGTTGGGTCGGGGTGGTTGTTGGGTTTCATTTATTGTACCCCATAAGACTATTGGGATAATGAACTTGTGCGAGCCCAATCATCTGTGTCGCACAAGTTGGACGTTATATGTACTGGACTGTTAATTTGTTCTATGTGTTTGCCATGATCGATCCGTGTTTGTAATCTGTTAGCCTATGTGTAAACCTATGTGCACTACTTGAACCTAGACCTGACTTGTATGGTAACCATGTTAGGACGTGGTTGACCACTAGCAGCTCAATCGACCCTTACTCATCTGCCGAGCTAATCTAAGGAGAGTTCACACTTTTCTACAAAGCATGGTAATTCCCAGGGGTTGGGAATGGGTTAGGGAATAGGGATTCCTCGTCCTGTTGGGTTGTGTTCAGGAATGTGAATTCCTCGTCCTGTTAAGACGGATTTAGATTTACTAGACAAGAACTCTATCAACGAAGTCCCTCCTTTTATATCGACTTAATCGCCGAGGCAAATGGCGAGCGGGTCATTAGTTAAATAGCGCTATTAGGTTTCACAAACCTCACAAAGTGCCGCAGAGGACGGGCGTGGACTAATGGACTAAGCACGTCAATGATGATAGACATTGACGAGGGCACATAAACATGACGAACGTTAGTAGTCGATATGGTAACGAGTCTGGTAGTTTAAACATGGGGTAGCCCCCACGGTCGGAGTGCCGGGCTGTAATAGCCGAAGTAAAAATGGGTTAACTAGTAAACGTTTTCGAACTATGGGGTAACCCCCACGGCTGGATAGCCGGTTGAGATTAAACTATGTTTTTGGAACAACTCTAAACTGGACAACCAACTGTGAACTCGCTCAACTTTTTTGTTGACTCGTTACTACATGCTTTGCAGGTCACTAGGTTTAGCAGGAGCTTACAAGGGGAAGAGTCGTTGTGGAGCATGGACATTGAGAGTTCATGATGAACTTAAACCCTTTTGAATTTATGATTTAGGTTTTGAACTATTTGCTTCCGCTGATAACTTTGACTTGTTAAAACTATTTATTTTGGACACCAATTATATTGTGTGGTTGAACTTTTAATTTCTCTACTATTTTGTTCAATATGATTGGTGGCTTGATCCTGGTTAGTCATGCCTCCATGCGGTGATACTCCGCTTGTGGATTTTGGGGGTGTGACAAGTTCGTTATTGTTTTCATCGACGACATCCTGATCTATTCTAAGAGTCAGGAGGAACACGAGCAGCATGTACGACTTATTTTGGAACTTCTTCGAGCAGAGCAGCTGTATGCTAAGTTTTCGAAATGCGACTTCTAGCTCCGCGAAGTCCATTTCCTACTCCATGTGGTAAACAAGGATGGGATTCATGTTGATCCATCCAAGGTAGACTCAATCAAGAACTGGTCTGCACCCCGCACACCAACAAAAATTCGCCAATTCTTGGGGTTGGCGGGTTACTACAGAAGGTTTATGTGACAACCCTCACCAAACCAGGTATCCGTACGAATTAATTAATATTTAATTAATGCTTAATTACTGTGCTTGTTACAATTGTGGATAAACTGCTACGTGATTACTGATACATACATATACTTGCATCATACCTTATTGCTGTCACTCCATTTATTTACACAGAACTATAGTGAAAAACTTGATGCACAAAAGCACAGTAGTACAATGAACGGATAACCCAGTAAACGTGCTGACATAGCCAGCACCAGATAGACATTGTCTCTAAGGCCAGTATGAGCCGGGAATAGATCACTACACTAGTAGGGAGTGTAGGGAGGTGAGGATTGTAGAACTGCGTCACTAGGTTATAGTTATAGTGACCGGATGTGCCTAAAACATGTTCTAATCACAAAATTCTGCACTATAATACAAAATTCAGCATTTAATATGGCTAGTAAAGTGCAAAAACATGGGAAAATAATACTAGACACTTTCCAAAGTGTCAGGAATTCTTTGTGTCACTAAAAATAATATTAAAGACACTTTAAATGCTTATTTAGCACTTTAACAGATCAGTATCCAATCGAACAACCGGACTTTACCCGGAACATAAAAATATTGACAATGACATTGTTTTTCCTTTTCTGAGCTAGTTAGGGTCCCCGAACACCCTAACACCCGTTATAACACATAAGACACTAGTAACTAATTAATCACCTAACTAAACATAACTATACACTAACTAGCTAGTTAAAATCAAACCATACCCCCCCCCCCCTTTTGATCCGATCGGTTCCCCTAGGGAACACACACCACAAAGTTTTGATTATTTTAATCAAACATGTCTCATATCAAGCTTACATGTTACACCATGGGTAATTAGAGATTATGGTCTATAAATGTGACCATAAGATCACCACTTCACTTCACAAAACACTCCATCAAAAAAAATTGCACTCTCTCCTTCCCTCTCTTGTGTTCGGCCGCAAGCTCACACACACCCACCATCACCTTCCAATTTTGATCAAGACATTTTACATACATACAAGTGTGCTAGAGTTCATACGAGGAAGCTCGGTGCTTACGGAATCACAAAGGACCTCTCTACATCGCTTTTATCCACCTAGTTTTCGCTTTGATTCTTCCCTAGCCTTGAGCTAGTTGTAAGTGATTCTAAACACCCTCTTGATCTTGTCTAAGGTGGTTAATAAGAGATTTAACGGGTAAAAATCGAGAACACTAAAGATCAAAGCTAAAAGTCTTGTAAGAATGATAAACTTGATGGTTAAAGAGTAAATAATGGTGTAAAACTCATGAATCTTGTTTAGTTATGGTTATTTTATGTTGTTGGTTGCTAGTAGTGGAACGGATCGTCATCTAACCACGCTAGATCATGTTCATGGAACATGAACTAGCATTATGTTAAGTAGGAAAGTTACAAGATGACGAACCCTTTCATACATAAACATGAACTTGTGTAAAAATAGTTTTTCTTGTAAAATGGAGTTCTAAACTAGTAGATCTAAAGATCTACAAGTGGTATTTTCGAAGAACCAAGTGTAAGATGCAAACCACGTTTAAAAGCCAGATCTTTCATGAAACAAAAGTAATTTTGTGAACAAACAAGTGTGTAAACACTTGTGTGACAAAAGGTTTTAACAAAGAAATATTTTCGTAATTTATGACTAAGAAGTTGTAAAGTTACATTTTCTTTAAAGATAAGATTTCCAAGAAACCGATTTTATTTTTAAAAATAGAAAGATCTACTAAAAATATTGCGATTTATGCATATTTTTGACTAGTTTGATGTTTTGATATTGAATATTGATGATTGAAAATTGATTGACTGAGTTGTTAAAAGAAAATGATACGCTTGTAAGCGTAGCCACCTCCAGTTAGAGAGGAAACTCTAGCGAAATTTTTCCAGAAACATAACACTTGGAAAATATTTTTACAACAAGTGTTATGAATATATTTTTAACTTATTTTTCCAAATAGAAATTCGCCATGAATTTTTATTACCAAATAACCAAGTGTCGGAGGTGGATTTTCATAAATAAAACTTGTTAAAGATATATTTAGAATATATATTTCATAGAAAAATGCTTGTGCGATTTTATGATTATTTTGTGAACTACATAAATATTATTTTTAGAGTAAAAATAATATTACTGTTTAAGATATATTTTTAGAGTAACGACTCCAAAATAATACTAACGCCCTCACAATAAATATTTAAGTTACACCAGTATTATTATTACCACACGAACCATAAAATGTAACTTATGTATTTTCAGAAAATACTCTTAAATGCGTATTTTGATAAAAGTATTATTTTGGAAAATTGTATGGAATAAAATATAATATTTTTGGGAAAAATATTTATATTTTAGAGATAGAATATTTTAGACAAATGAATTAAAATATATTTTATTAAGTGTGACTTTATAATATATTTTTTTTGGAATTATAAACGCACATGTATTAAAACCCCCATCCTTGGGAAGGAATATAATTACTAAATAATTAAGAAGTGTCAATACGAAATAGTTTCCTAACTATTTCCCAAAAACTTAAACCTTAAGCCAAGGCACGGCCGTCCGTCTAATAAAAGTTAGTACGTGTAGGTCGTTACGCAGCAGGTTGACTGGGAGATTACTATTTCGAGACGCACTTCAGTGAGTTCATGTCCCCCTTTTCTCTTAACTGTTTTCAGTTTTTATACTCCGGGGGTGAAATACATGTTACTATGATTACGAATACTTTTTACATGGTATGGTTAGCGTAAGGAGGGTTACTACTTAGATCATGTGAGTGGGTAGGCGGGAACTGGAGGCCATTAATCCTCATTGTAGGACCAAGGGTCATTAGCGGTAGATCTATCTGGGTGTAGCGAGCCCAGCCCCAGGCCCAACAGAAAGGATCTCGGGGTGACTTTGAGCCCGACGCAAAAATCTGCTAGGTTTGAGTCTTCCTACTGCACTTCACACATATCAATGGCCTTGCAAACCATTGGTGATCTCTTTATTTCCTTATTTGCTGCATACCAGGGATTTTTATACTTACAAAGGTTTTACATGCTCACTACACATGAACTCGCTCAACATTTTTGTTGATTTTTCCAACTTACATGTATTTCAGGGAATTAAGGATCTGGCGCGGTATGCTACGTTTTCACGTTGCGTAAGAGTTATGAGGTCATCCATGTTTAGGGGATGTGGCTTTTACCTGGACGAGTCACAGTCCTTAAACTACGTCTGTTTCATGTTTGTGGTTATGTCTTATGAACAATGTTTTTATATTGTTATGTTGTAATTCCGTTGCATGTGTCGACATTTTAAAACTATGTTGTGGTACTTTTATTTTAAAACATGAACCAATGGATGATCTGCATGGTTTTACTTTCATATAGCTTTGTTGTGATTAAGCTATGGTATTAAGAAGTCACACCAAATTAACCCACGCTTCCGCAAAGCCAGGGTGTGACAGTTTATCAAGGATTTCTCCAAGATTGCGCAACCTCTCACTTCGTTGACTCAGAAGGGTGTCACCTATCGTTGGGGAGATGCACAGGAAACTGCGTTTCGGCACTTAAAGGATAGACTTTGTAGCGCACCTATCCTCTCATTGCCTGAAGGCACAGACGATTTTGTGGTTTATTGTGACGCATCCATCCAAGAACTTGGTTGCATTTTAATGCAACGTGACAAGATCATTGCTTACGCGTCACGCCAACTTAAAGTTCACGAAAGGAATTACACTACGCATGACTTGGAATTAGGAGCAGTGGTTTTTGCTCTTAAGATATGGAGACATTACCTGTACGGTACCAACTGCATCATTTACACCGATCACAGGAGTCTCGAGCATATCTTCAAGCAAAGGGAGTTAAACATGCGACAACGATGATGGGTCGAACTTTTGAATGATTACGAATGCGCGATCAAGTATCATCCAGGCAAAGCCAATATTGTGGCCGACGCTCTCAGTCGAAAGGATACCACACCTAAGTGCGTGCGAGCGCTACAACTTACCATCCAATCTAGTCTTCCTACTCAGATACGAGATACCCAGATTGAAGCATTGAAAGCAGAGAACGTCAGGGCTGAGTCCTTACAAGGATCGAGGATACGGTTAGAACAAAATGAAGACGACGCCTACTACGTAACAGGGCATATCTGGGTCCCACTTTATGGAAACTTAAGCGAGCTTGTGATGGATGAAGCACATAAGTCTCGTTACTCAGTACATCCTGGTTCAGATAAGATGTACCACGACTTGAAAACTACGTATTGGTGGCCTAGCATGAAAGCCAACATAGCAACTTATGTCAGTAAATGTTTGTCTTGTGCGAGAGTCAAGAGTGAATATCAGAAACCATCAGGCCTGCTCCAACAACCAGAGATACCGACATGGAAATGGGAGCAAATTTCCATGGATTTCATTATTGGCCTGCCTAGATCTCAACGCGGAAATGACACTATTTGGGTGATAGTGGATCGGTTGACTAAGTCTGCACACTTTTTGGCTATCAAAGAAACAGACAAGTTCTCTACTTTAGCAGACGTGTACTTAAAGGAGGTAGTATCGAGGCACGGAGTGCCAACCTCCATTATTTCCGATCGTGATACACGTTTTACTTCTGAACTGTGGCAAGCAATGCACAAGTCCTTTGGCTCATCTTTAGACATGAGCACAGCTTATCATCCACAGACGGATGGGCAGTTGGAACGCACCATCCAAACCCTTGAAAACATGCTTAGGGCATGTGTAATCGACTTTGGTAACGGCTGGGAAAAGTATCTACCGTTAGTGGAGTTCTCGTATAATAACAGTTACCACACCAGTATCCAGGCCGCTCCGTTTGAGGCATTGTACGGACGTAAATGTCGATCACCTCTTTGCTAGGCAGAAGTTGGTGATAGCCAGATCACTGGCCCCGAACTTGTGGTAGACACAATGGAAAGGATTGCTCAGATACAGCAACGAATGGCGGCAGCTCGTGACCGTCAGAAAAGCTACGCTGATAAGCGCAGGAAACCACTCGAGTTCCAAGTTGGGGATCGAGTGCTACTCAAAGACTCACCTTGGAAAGGTGTTGTTCGTTTTGGCAAACAAGGCAAACGTAACCCGCGATACGTTGGACCTTTTGAAATCATAGAGAAAATAGGCAAAGTGGCCTAGAAACTGAACTTACCAGCAGAACTCAGTGGAGTTCACAACGTTTTCCACGTGTCGAATCTGAAGAAGTGTCTGTCAGATGAGACCCTCATAGTTCCTTTGAAGGAGCTCACAATCGACGATCAGCTACATTTCGTCGAGGAACCAGTAGAGATTACTGACCGAGATGTTAAGATTCTCAAGCGCACCAGAATACCTCTTGTTCGAGTTCGTTGGAACTCCCGTCGTGGCCCAGAGTTCACCTGGGAACGCGAAGACCAAATGAAGCACAGGTATCCCCAGTTATTTGAGAAAAGCAAAACCACTACTGAGGCTGAAGCTACTGCGGAATTTCGGGACGAAATTCCAAACCAACGGGGGAAGATTGTAACAACCCAGGAAAACCAGGAAACCATACAACCTAACAAGCTTCCTCAGTGAGTACGTGCTAAATTTCGGGACGAAATTTCTTTCAACTTGGGGATAATGTGACAACTCGTAATTTAGAACCTCTCGTAATGCTTTGATGTAACTTGTCTGGATTATATGTGATTGTGCGATGCATAGTTTAAATGAAATGTTATGTATGTGTTATGTGATTTTGTCTAATGATTTGTATATAATGTAACCGCACAACTTTAACCCGATCGCACAAACTATTGGACTTTAGTGCCACTCAATCCTCGGCCCACACTTTTTGTAACCGAACCAATAGGGCAACCCAAGGAAGGGTTCGCCCCCTATCTACATGAAAACATATCCCATCTTAGGGATTAGTGCCTCATAATTCACAACACACAAACCCTACTCGCTCTCTTCCTCTTCTCTTGAAGCCGACGTCATTCTATCCCCTTCTCTCGAAGACTTTCTTGTTCGGATCAATTCTCATCTTATCTTTGAATCGGTTAGTGTTTCACGATTTATGTTTTGTTAGATGATGTTATGATTCCATGATTTGATGTAATGGCTAGGGTTGTATATATGATGAATGATGATGTTTATGTGATGATGTTTATGAGAATTGGATTGCATAATATTGAACTAAGAACCGAATGGATGCAATGTAATCGGCTGTGTGTTTGTATGCTCGAATTAAATGCATGATCGAGTATGAAGTGTTGTATGATTTGAATCCAATGATCTAATAGTTAATGTATAGGTTGTTGCTTATGTTTTGAATGTGATTAGAGTTCATATAAATTGTGACAAGAACCATGTTTTGATCAATTAAAGTAGAGATAGAAACTGTTAGAGATAATTGATTCATTGAATACGAAATAAGGAAACTGTTGAATGGTTGTAAGTGATTGGATGATTTTAGGAGAATCACTTAACCGATCGCACAAGGTTGTCGGTCGCACAAGATCAGGAGACCTGATCTGATCGCACAAGGGGCATCGCATAAGACAGGTTACAACTGTTAGATTGCATGATCGCACAAGACATGTGGATCACACAAGCTAGTATCGATCGCACATGTCTTGGGCCACACACAGTAGTTACACATTATATGTATTATCGGGCCGAATGGCCTAACCTTGTCCCACAAGTCTATCCGGACCACACAAGATTGATTATCTATTTGTTAAATTGGGCCGTGTACATGTACGTTTGGGCTTTTAATTATTTGGGTCGGGCTTATAGTGAATCGCACAACATGTCATGGATCGCACAAGACTGTGCTGATCGCACAACATGTTGGGCCGGGGTGGTTGTTGGGTTTCAATTATTGTACCGCACAAGACTATTGGGCTAATGAACTTGTGCGAGCCTAATCGTCTGAGTCGCACAAGTTGGACGTTATGTGTACTGGACTGTTAATTTGTTCTACGTGTTTGCCATGATCGATCCGTGTTTGTAATCTGTTAGCCTATGTGTAAACCTATGTGCACTACTTGAACCTATACCTGACTTGTATGGTAACCATGTTAGGACGTGGTTGACCACTAGCAGCTCAGTCAACCCTTACTCATCTGCCGAGCTAATCTAACGTGAGTTCACACATTTCTACAAAGCATGGTAATTCCCAGGGGTTGGGAATGGGTAAAGGAATAGGGATTCCTCGTCCTGTTGAGACGGATTTAGATTTACTAGACTAGAACTCTATCAACGAAGTCCCTCCTTTTATATCGACTTAATCGCCGAGGCAAATGGCGAGCGGGTCATTAGTTAAATAGCACTATTAGGTTTAACAAACCTCACACCGTGCCGCAGAGGACGGGCGTGGACTAATGGACTAAGCACGTCAATGATGATAGACATTGACGAGGGCACATAAACATGACGAACGTTAGTAGTCGATATGGTAACGAGTCTGGTAGTTTAAACATGGGGTAGCCCCCACGGCCGGAGTGTCGGGCTGTAATAGCCAAAGTAAAAATGGGTTAACTAGTAAACGTTTTCGAACTATGGGGTAACCCCCATGGCTGGATAGCCGGTTGAGATTAAACTATGTTTTTGGGACAACTCTAAACTGGACAACCAACTGTGAACTCGCTCAACTTTGTTGTTGACTCGTTACTACATGCTTTGCAGGTCACTAGGTTTAGCAGGAGCTTGCATGGGGAAGAGTCGTTGTGGAGCATGGACATTGAGAGTTCATGATGAACTTAAACCCTTTTGAATTTATGATTTGGGTTTTGAACTATTTGCTTCCGCTGATAACTTTGACTTGTTAAAACTATTTATTTTGGACACCAATTATATTGTGTGGTTGAACTTTTAATTTCTCTACTATTTTGTTCAATATGATTGGTGGCTTGAACCTGGCCAGTCACGCCTCCATGCGGTGATACTCCGCTTGTGGATTTTGGGGGTGTGACATGTTGCACCTCAACAAGCTGCTCCAATAGTTGTACAACCAAATCAACAAAGCTTCTTTACCCAAGGCTTTGTTGACTGGAGCAGCATGCCTGATGAGCTTGGTGATGAAAATTTTGCACTCTATGCTTCTAATGATAATTTTAATGATGAATTTTGTTTGATGGAATTAGAGTCAATACTAGAAGGGGTAGAAACTGAAGGTGAACAGCTAAGTACCGAAACAGTGGATAAAGTGGCTGAAGCAGTGGTTACTGCAGTTGCTGGTGAACTACTGCTGGGAGAAAATTCAGAAACCCTGATTGAAACACTGTCTGACCCCTGGTCCAAAGAAGACAAAGATGACAACGAAGAAGAGAAGGAAAAGAAAGCAGGTGAGAAAGAAGTTAGAGCTGATGAAGAAAGTGATTATCAATGTGATTGTGCCATGATGGCTGCTGCTAAGGTATCACCTCAAGTTCTTGAAAAACTGTGTTCAGGCAAATGCATTATTGCATTTGCTAACATTAAAGAGGTAAATGAAAACCTTAGAGATAAAGTTTTAACTGATGAAGTAAAATTTGAAAAGTCATTAAAAGAACTTAAAAACAAATTGGCTGAAAAGGGTAAAGAAATCAGCAGTCTCAAAGAAGAACAAAGCATAACCAAGACTCAACTTCAAACTATGGTAGAAAAATACTAAGTTTGTAAAAAGGAGTTGGAATCCACCCAAATCACTTGTGAAAGATGGGTGGAGTCTTGCAAAGGTTATGAGGTAATGCTTGAAAATCAGATTAAAAGCAATGTAAAATTTGGTGTTGGATTTAGATAGCATGATGAAATTGAAAACAATGCTTCAAAAGAATCTGTTCAAACCATTGTTGAAGTTTTTCCACAAACAAGAATGGCCAAGAAGTTAAAATAACTGACAAACTTGGTAACAAAATTACTCTGGAAAGATCTGTGGGGTCCTCAACTTTTGAGGAAATTGAGAAATACCAATTTAAACCCACATGGTCTGATGAGTGTAACATCCTGGAAAACTTCAAACCAATGGATTTCACAACCACTGATGGTGTAAAAGCTCCAAAAGCAAAAGTCATTCCTATCAAAGACATCCCAACAGTGGTTCAAAACTTTGTTGCTAAGGAGTCTGAGAAAAGGAAGAAAAGAGAAACGATCAAAAACCTGTTTTGTGATTTTTGTGAAAAGAGGAATCATCTAACAAAAGACTGTTTTCATCTAAAAGTATATGATCTAAACAAAACAAGTGTGATTGTACTTGCTGAAAGCTGCACCATCTGTGGTAAAACAAACCACAAAACTCAAGAATGTGTGTATCTAAAAAACTTTGATGTAAAAAAGAATGAGTACACTACTAAAACACCCTTGAGTCCATCAACATCATCTGTCAAGTTCACAAAGAACCAACCACTGTTTGTGCCAGTCCAAACAGCTGTAACAAAACAGCTGAACCAAACATCTGTCCAAAGAGATGTTCAAGTGACTGATGCACCCCCTGCAAGTCAATTGAGAAGAGGTAAGGGACAACCACCATACCAAAGGATCCCACATGTTTATGAGGCCTACAAAAGGCCTTCTAAACGAAGAGTGAACAGGCATCCTTTTGGTTATCAACAGGTGATTGGTCAAGACCCACAACAGTGGTTAGAAAAGAACAGTCCTAACACTGTCCAAACCCCTGACCTAGCCACTGTCCATCCATTTGCACTCTCCCCAGACACTGTTGAGACCCCATCCAAAGCCTTATTGGCTTTGGAGACCCTAATGAACTAATCCTTTTACTTCATATGCAGGGAGCTTCTGCATGCTAAGATAGCCTTTGGTGTGTAGATAGTGGAGGCTCCAGGCACATGACAGGATGTAAAGCCCTTCTTCAAGATTTCAAAACTCATGGAGGGGGTGATATATCCTTTGGCAATAATAGTAAAGGGAAAGTTCTGGGGTCTGGTACACTAAAATCTGGTAATGTAAAATTTGACAATGTCAATCTTATAGACAATCTAAAATTCAACCTCCTGAGTGTGTCACAAATGAGTGATAAGGGTTATGGCTCATTCTTCACAAAGGATTGTTGTAGGATTGTTGGACCAGAAATGGTTAATAAGATTGAAGCAATAATCAAAAATGCTAAAACTAAACTTGTTGCTCAAAGAAGTGGCAATGTTTATGTTGTTGATATGTCAAAAGAGTGCCCTAGAACTGATGCCTGCCTATTCTCTGCTACATCTGTAGGATCGCGAGCTGACCCAAACGAGTCAATTCGGAAAGCTCTTATCCGTTTCAGATGCAGAAAATAAGAAACGGACTAGTAAAACAGCTTGATATACTAAATTTTGCCTTGTATTGTTGATATAACAAAGATTACAGTCAAACGGCACTTCGGCAGCAGTTTCATACCGGAAAGATGAACAACGATACTGATTTTGCTCAAAATAACCCTATAAATAGTGATGAGATTTCGCTCTTAATGACACTGTGTCATTTCGGGCGAAATCATCCTCAGTAGCGAAATCAGGACATTTACACATAAACTTTGACATTTTAACGTACAACATGCCCTGATCTAACAATCTAAGACTAAGAGTCGATACAAGACGAAGTCGACAGATGTATGCACCAACAGACTCCCCCTCAGATGATGACGAGTCTTAAGTGTCGAGTCTTCGCATCTTCAGTCTTGATCAGTCTTCGGGCATCCAGAATCTCTATCTATCCCTTGCATCTTCAAATTCTTTCTCTAACAGACTCCCCCTCAAAACATGCTGGGATCATAGTCTGACTTTTACAGCATCCGGATTGCAACCTTGCTTGATACTCTCAATCAGAATTCAGGTATCGGAACCTGACTCTCTTCTAGCTCAGGTTAACCTGCATATCCTCTACCCAAAACATAAGATTCACAAATTTATAATTTGAGAAACATTATGCTATTGCAAGAATCTATCTGGAAGATTAACAATTTATGTCTCTGATGATCACTTGTAAGAAAAACTTTTCAATCACATTCTCCCAAACCTGTTCATCATGTTCAGCACCCGGAATTTTGAAAATCAGCTTTTCAACATCAGTTGTCTAAAATCTTTTTAGATTTTTTCAAAAATTATTGCTAAAACACACTGAAAATCTTTTTTGGAATTTTGTGAAATAACCGAAATGAAATGCAGTAAAGAAATATTTTCATACAATATTTTTGTGAGTTTGTGTAAGAGGATCTTATCAGTTTTGAGACAAATCACCAACACCATTAAGCTTTAATCATTTTAAGTTCTAAAAAATTCACCTAGATTGTCAGTATACTGGTCCTCTGAAATTCTCACACAAAGTTCAACTGTTCCGAGATACGTAATTAATGTCTTAGGAACTTAAACTTATTCGCGTGTCCCACCACTTGAATATACTCCTGTATCCAGATCCCAATATTCAGTCTTACAGGTGAGTATACCACAGATGATATCTGTAAAGGGGTTAAATTGCGAGGGTCGTGAGAGCACAGGTCGATACTTCCGTATACGCAGAGAGATGACGGCTTCTACTTTTCGGTGTGTCCCCTTTAGAGGATCTTTTGTTACAACAGCGGTGACTATTAATTTTATTGTTTCATCAACATGCTGAGGGCAGTGCTATGTTTCAAGCATTTTGCAGAAAGTATTATTCGGGGACTAGGTCAGAATTTCCATTCAGCAGAAGTCCCGGAATAATACCCCAGACATCACTGAGCATAAAACCTAGTATCTCAGAATAAGGGACCTTTCAAACAAGATTTCGGGGGTTACCCATATATCCAAGAAGTTGTTACCCACAGAATAAGCAAGTTTGAATTTTTTAGGTTTATATCTCGTCACAATCTACTAAATGTGTGAAAACCTACTGACACATCCACAGTGAGATTGTTTATCACTTTTTACTTGACATTTCTTTAGCATGCCGTGATCGTCCACTGATGTATTATCATTTCCTCTTTTATACCTCAAAACTCATTTTTGAATTTTATCTTGTTTTTGGCTTTTTCAAATTTTCTAATGTTTTTGGAATTTCTGTGAAATTTTTACTCCCCCTAAAATGCAAACACATTTAAAGAAAAATTTGAAAACAAACTGTACAAACAAATTGACAACTGGTATTAAATCACTTTAAATCGCCATCCACTCGGCATAAACAATCAGAACTCCCCCTCACAACAAACTATTTTCCCATTGTGATTTCAAAACACTTAAGTTTGTTTTAATCAAATGGTTTTCCGGAAAATTAGTTTTGTTGATTTTCAAACCACTTGTAGGTTAGGGGATAAACTCATCATTTATCCTCCAAAAGACCACTTGTAAATATGGTCCAATCAAGTTCAACTTAATGACCTTGATTAACCACTTGTCAATGAAAACCTCTTACAACCACTTACAGATTCACTCACCAACCATAATCACTTATAAATCAAAATATAACAATTTAAAAATATCACCTGTAGATTTACCAACCAATCATTTCAAGAATGATGCCGATTCCTGCTCCCCTCTTACCCACCTGGGAGCTCCGGCAAGTCAGGTGTTTAATTAAACATAATGTCCACCCAAGCCTGACCAGCCTTGGGTGATTTTGGAACACATCTGTCCCACCAACATTTTGATTTATAAAGCTCTTTAGCGCCCTTGACCTTCCTGTCAACCATCTTACCAAAAATGTGTTTGACTTTCCCGTTGAAAGCCTTCTTAACATCAAATTCTCCCTTATCAGCGAAGAATTGTTTTGAGATCTCAACTTTTCCCACTTTCTTCATCAAATTTTCCTTTGACAATGAAGGAAAATTCTCATCGTTCACCACTGGAACAGAATCCACAATCTTTTTATCAACCAAAGACTCATCTGATTTTATGGAATCAGATTCATTGCCAGAATTACCCTCAGATTTAACCACCCGCTTTTGTTTACTTAAATCACCTCTTCTTTTGTAAAAACGTTTTGAACTTTCTCCTTCCTCAGAAGTATAATTTTCAAACTTTTTAACATTTTTCATATCAACACAAGTCTTTCTCAAAACAGAGTTAGAAGAAACTCCCTGTTTTTGATAGTTGGTCTTGGGACAATTCCAAGCCATGTGTCCAACTTCCTGGCATTTGAAACAGGTTCTTCTATCAACTCTTTCAGCAAACCTTCTCACATTCTTCTTCACTTCAGCAAGAAACTCTTGATTCGACTGCTTCTAGAACGGTTTCTTCTGTTCATCCTCTGAGCTTCCTCCTGAAACAAATTTTGTTTTTTTGTTTATAAGTTTTCTGATTTTTATAATTTTCTGACGAATTAAAACCAAGACCTTTCTTTTTGAGATTACCATTATGGTTTGATTTCTTTTGGAAATTATAACCAGAACCGTAACCCATTTTCTTGTTTAGTCTTTGTTGAATCCTTGAAGTGTAAGGTTTAAGTTTTTCAGAAAGATTTAAATCTTTTATTTCAGAAATATTAATTTCTGTTAATTTGAAAACCTTTTTGATCTTTTCAGTTTTAACACTTCTTATTGGGAATTCCTTATCAGAATATAATTTGTCTGAATCATTCAACGTATATGCTACTTTGACTGATCCGTCATTCAAATTTGATTTTGATAATAGGAATTCTTTATTGTAAACCCTTTTAACCGGTGAACTCGGACTCTTCTCAGACGAACACGAACTATATGACTTAGACTCCGACTTTGACTCTTCATCCATATCCAACACCTGATCGACAACTCTCTTAACTAACTCAGACTCATGATCAGTGTCAGACGCTGTGAATGTGACATCAATATTGTCTGGTAATTCATCAGTGATTTCAGACTTTAATTTGATGTTTAGAGCCTTGTCTACTTGTTCCTCATTTGGTTTCCTGGGGGAATAACTCTCAAAGATAGGAGGCGAACATCTATTATACTTGACACTTTGTGTCTTACCAGTATCCTCTTCTTTTTCTTTCTTCTTGAAAGCCTCAAGACCTGCAACAGTAGGATAAACACGATCAATTAGATAATCACATGTAGTATAACTCAATAGTAATCGGTTAATCCTTTCACTCTCAATCTTCTCAAGTTCCAGCTCCTTCTTCAACTTAGCACAATCTTCAATATAATCATTGATGACACTTTGCTTTGTCATTAAAGTTGCACTCATTTTGTCATTTGCTTTCTCAATTTCTGCATTCGTTCTCTTCAAACTGTCAACTGTCCTGTTCAGTACATCATATGACTCTTTCACATACTTCACATCAGACAGTAAATCTTCTTTCATCTTCTCTAGCTTAGCAATCTTTTTATCTTTTTCTTCACAAGCTTTGCAAGATTCTGAACATTTATCACAAGGCTTAATGACTTCAACCATCTTTTCAACTATCTTTTCAACTTCGATAATCTTTTCAACTTCAACAAGTTTCTCAACTTCGACAATTTTCTCCACCACTTTCTCCACTTCAACAATCTTTTCTGTCGCATTCTTAGTAACTGCTTCAGCTTTTGTTTCTCCAGCTTCTGTCTTCGCCTTTTCATCAGCGAGAATCTTTGCTGCTTCCAGCTCTCTCTTCAAACGGGCAATCTTCTTCTGATTCAGCATCTCAACTTTATCTGCATAGAAAAAATTAAAACTATCAGGATCAATGCTTTTTCTACATTGTTAAGATACTCTTCCTCATCATCTGTATCAACATCACTTCCAAGATCTGGAAATATTGGAACTCTTTTCTGACTAGCTTCATCTTCATCCAAAATTCTGGTAACAAGAGCCACATCAGGTCTCGTCCCACTAGGTATATACTTGTCCCAACTAAATCCCTCTGCAACAAACTCATCACCTTGATCTATTATACCATAATAAGCTTTCCTATTAGCTTCTTCGATCATTTTCCCATGAGCAGTTTTCTGATCTTTTTGCTGAGGTTGTTGATCGATCTGATGAAAGATTGATTTCTGATAACAATTGCTCTTATCTTATTTCCAGATGATTCTTGGTTCTTACACTCTCGTTTAAAATGACCTTTTCCTTTACATCAGAAACAGGTAACCTTCGACTTGTCAAAACCCAGTGGAGAGGTAGCCATTCCTCGAAACTCATCTCTGCCAGTAATCTGTTGAAACTTTTCAGCTCTTCTACATGCACTAGCCAAACACCACTTTACATCCATCAGTTCAAGCTCTTCGGCATCGATTTGGTCGTAATCTTCTTTCGTGAGCATCGGATTACCAATTCGTCCTGCAATTAAGCTTTCATACGATTCTAACATGGCAACAAGAAATGCCATGTGTTGCTTAGCCACTTCAGGAGACAGATTGTGACCATTTGGAATAGTCAAAGTAACATTGCACTGCAGATTAGTAGGATTTTGCTTCTAAGAGCTAGGTGTGTTGCTGTTTGGATCAAAGCTTGAGAATGATGAAGTGTATCCACCACTTTGAGTTGTAGTGCTAGCATTTGGACTTGCAGAACCATCAGCACTATAACCAGTTTGAACTCTTGGACTAGAACTGGGAGTAGCCTCAAACTTGTTCCCTCGATAGTACAAACTGACATCCTGTTTCGCTTTTGGATTTGTCATGATAGCTGTCTTTTGAATATCCAGCTCCTGTTCTTCAATCTTTTGAATGAATTGTGCCAAATTCATACTCTCAGACTTTCTCATGAGCTTCACAACCATCAGATAAGTTCCCCATTTGTGCTGTGGCAAAGCTTCAGCTAGTTTGTTGACCCATTCATCATCTTCTTTCTGAATATCCAATCTTCCCATTTCCAGAACCAGATGACAATATCTATCTATGGCCTGCTTGGTTGTTTCATGATCAAACGCAGTAAACATGTCAAATGATTTCTTCAATAATGCCTTTTTGTTTTTGATCATATCAGCACTCCCTCTGAATTTCTGAATCAAAGCTTCCCAGATTGATCTAGCAGTTCCGTTATGTTGAAGTAAGACAAAGATGTCTTCTTTAACAGCTTGTTGAAGAATGATGATCATCATCTTCTCACTAGTATACTTCAATTTGTCAGCTTCTGTAAAGTCATTAAAACCCTTTTCCAAACCACGCTCATTCTTTGGTCTCTCATAGTCTTTCAGCAGTGAACACCAGGCATCGAATCTGTAAGCTTGAATCCAATTCTCAAATCGGTTTTTCCAACCTTGAAAATCCTCAATGTACATCAGCTTCGGTGGTTTCTGATGAGTACCTGTCTCATTCTCACTGTATAAAGTCTCAGCAGCAGTGACAGGTGCAACCGGTGTTGCAAATGCATTGTACAATTCTTCGGCCATGATTTGGTAACACGTTTTTCAATGACAGTCAATTTCGAGCGAAATAGCAAGTTGGGGCGAAATCAGAGATATTTCAGTTTCAAGCAGAATAGTTGATTTTCGAGCGAAATCACATAATCTACTTCGAGCGGAATCACAGATGTTTCTTGGAGAGAAATCTCTACTAACAAGTTGGAGCGAAATCACTGTATGCAGTTTGGAGCGGAATCTAAAATTTCTCTGGAGCGGAATCTGATTTTGTAGTTTGAAGCGGAATCAGAAACACTTCTGGAGCGAAATCTGAAATTTGGCAGCCTTGAGCGGAATCAGACAATAAAATGGAGCGGAACCTCAATTATGAGCGGAATTAGGTAACTATTTTGGAGCGAAAACAGACTCTTCAGGCGAAATCAGAAAGCGTATTCTCGAGCGGAATCACTTCTCGAGTCAATTTTTGTCATTTTTAGGTCGAATTTTGACGTGAAACTTTCAAGGGTTTGTCTATGTCCAATTTTAAATAGTCTGTGAAAATTTGGTCCGATTTTAACCATGAAATCTTGTTCAGATTGAAAAAGAAGGTGTAGAATATAGAAAATGAAGCTGTTATGGCAAGAACTCCTCGTCCTGAGCTCTGATACCACTTGTAGGATCCCGTGCTGACCCAAACGAGTCAATTCGGAAAGCTCTTATCCGTTTCAGATGCGGAAAATAAGAAACGGACTAGTAAAACAGCTTGATATACTAAATTCTGCCTTGTATTGATGATATAACAAAGATTACAGTCAAACGACACTTCGGCAGCAGCTTGGTACCGGAACGATGAACAACGATACTGATTTAGCTCAAAATAACCCTATATATAGTGATGAGATTTCGCTCCTAATGACACTGTGTCATTTCGGGCGAAATCACTATCTTGTGATTTCGCTCCAAATGATATAATGTCATTACAAGCGAAATCATCCTCAGGAGCGAAATCAGGACATTTACACATAAACTTTGACATTTTAACGTACAACATGCCCTGATCTAACAATCTAAGACTAAGACTCGATACAAGACGAAGTCGACAGATGTATGCACCAACAACATCAAACAAAGAGACAGAACTATGGCACAGAAGATTGGGGCACACAAATCTCAAGACAATCACTGCCATTTCAAAACAGGGGTTAGTAAGAGGTTTACCTCAAAAACTGTTCACATGTCCTGAGCATTGTGTTTCCTGCTTAAAAGGAAAACAACATAAAAGCTCCTACAAATCCATTGATGAGTCCAAAACAACCAAATGTTTGCAAATGCTTCATATGGATTTGTTTGGCCCAGTGAAAGTCATGAGTCTCAAGAAAAAAGAGATATTGTTTGGTAATAGTTGATGACTTCTCTAGGTTGACATGGACTTACTTTTTACACTCAAAAGATGAGACTGCATGCATTCTGCAAGACTTTGTGAAACAGGTTGAAAAGCAGTTTGACCTTCCAGTAAAAATCTTCAGAAGTGACAATGGCACAGAGTTCAGGAACAAGGAGCTAGATGATTTCTGTGTGTCAAAAGGAATTGTGAGTCAATACAGCATTCCAAGAACACCAGAACAAAATGGGGTTGTCAAAAGAAAGAACAGAACTTTGACTGAGGCTGCCAGAACCATGCTTGCTGATTCAGGTTTGCCATTAACTTTTTGGGCAGAGGCAGTAAACACTGCTTGCTATGTCCAAAACAGAGTTTTAATCAACCCAGGCATCAAAAGACTGCCTATGAACTGTTGTATAAAATAAAGCCATTGATTTCATATTTCAAAGTTTTTGGTTGCCCATGCTTCATTTTAAACTTAAAAGATTCTATCTCTAAGTTTGCAGCCAAAATTGATTGTGGTTATCATCTGGGATACTCAACAACTGCTAAGGCCTACAAAGTGTTTAACACAAGGACAAAAACAGTGGAAGTGACTTTGAATGTAAAGTTCAATGAACTTTCATCACTGAAAATCCCAGCAAATCCTGTAGATTTGTTTAATCTTGATAAATTCACTTTTGAAAATACTGCTGTCAAGACTAACAGTGCAGGTCCATCAGAGAATTCATCACCAGACTATGGGTATGAGATCATCATTCCTCAACAAAAGTCTGCCACAATGGGAAGAGTAGCAGGTGTTCAAAACAGTTGTCAAAGCTCAACCACTGCTACCTCAACAGTTGTTGACCAAAGTAGCCCTTTAACCCTTGCTTCCACATCATCAAACAGTGCTGATAAAAGTCCTCAAACAGTGGATCAAAGTCATCATGTGTCCTCACCATTACCTCATATTCCACCACCTTTTGAAGCCACTGCTGGATCATCAAAGTCACCAGCAGTGGCTAGCTCAGATGATTTACATCTTCAACCTTCACCACTTAATGCCATTGTTCCATACCAAGGAGAGTTAATCTTCTTGAAATCTTATCCACCAGACCAACTTATTGGAAACATCAATGAATGGGTGCTCACAAGAAGTCATCCCAAAACATTTGTCTTTTTGTTGGTTTTCTATCTCTCCATCAGCCAGTCAAGTACCAAGAGGCACTAAAAGACAATAGCTGGGTAGAAGTCATGCAAGAGGAGCTCCAACAGTTTAGAAGACAACAAGTATGGGAGCTTGTTCCATTGCCAGAGGGTGTAAGTCCTATTGGCACAAAATGGGTCTTCAAAAATAAAAATGATGAAAGGGGTATTGTTGTCAAGAATAAAGCCAGGCTTGTGGTTCAAGGGTTCAGACAAGAAGAGGGCATTGATTATGATGAAACATTTGCCCCTATAGCAAGACTTGAAGCTATCAGACTCTTTCTGGCCTTTGCTGTCAACCACAACATCAAGGTGTACCAAATGGATATCAAATGTGCATTCCACTATGGTAAGATTCAAGAGGAGGTTTATGTTTGTCAACCTCCAGGCTTTGAGGATCCATTTAATCCAAATCATGTCTACAAGCTCAATAAAGCTTTGTATGGCTTGAAACAAGCACCAAGGGCCTGGCATGAAACTCTTTCCACCTTTTTTACTTTCCATTGGGTTCACAAGAGGTAAAATTGATAAAACACTGTTCTTAAAATGGAAAGGAAAGGATCTGATGATTGTCCAAATTTATGTGGATGACATCATCTTTGGAAGCACATGTAATAAAATGTGTGAAGAGTTCAGAAAACTCATGAAAGATGAGTTTGAAATGAGTGCAATGGGTGAACTCCAGTGCTTCCTTGGTCTCCAAGTAAGACAACTGCAAAATGGCACTTTCATCCATCAAGGCAAATATGTCAAAGAACTTTTAAAGAAATTTGATATGGATGATTGTAAGCCATGTAGTACACCCATTGCAACCAATAAATTAGTCATGTCCGATGAGAATGATGATTTGGTTGATCAGACCTTATATAGAAGCATGATTGGGTCCTTACTATATCTAACTGCATGGTACCGTGCAATTACCCTTTTTTTATATCTAACTGCATCTAGGCCAGACATCATGTTTGCAACATGTGTTTGTGCAAGATCCCAATCAGCCCCTAGAAAGTCAAACCTTATTGCTGTAAAAAGGATATTCAGATACCTCAAAGGTGCTCCCACACTTGGTATCTGGTATCCAGCTGATGGTAAAATTGAGCTTTCAGGTTTCTCAGATAGTGACTTTGCTGGATGTGACAAAACAAGGAAGTCCACTTTAGGAGGGTGCCAATTCCTAGGAAATTGCTTAGTGTCTTGGCAAAGCAAAAAACAAGCAGCTGTTTCTACATCCAATGCTGAGGCAGAATATATAGCTGCTGCAAGCTGTACAGCCCAACTGCTCTGGCTTCAAAATCAGTTGCTGGATTTTGGTATCACTGCCTTAAAGACACCACTCATGTTGGACAGCCAGGCAGCAGAAAATATCATCAAAAATCCAGTTTCCCACTCAACCACCAAACACATTGACATCAGACATCACCTTGTGAGGGATTGCTATGAAAAAGGTTTGATTTCTCTGCATCATGTTCCAACTAAGGATCAACTGGCAGATGTGCTAACCAAAGCATTAGACACATCCACCTTTGAAAGCTTGATCTCTAGAATTGGCATGTTGAACATGGAATAACAGGCAAAATCTTGTTTTTCTATGAATAAAAGCATTAAAATGTTTTCAGAAAATCAAAAATCCATCCTTAAAAATAGCTAATAATGAATTTTTCATTAAGTCCTTAAAAGTCTGCCATAACCACTGTTGTTCAAAAGTCTGCTCTACTTCAAAAGTCTGTCCACTGCTGAAAGTCAACCCATGTTCTCTCATTTTCATGATAAGCACTATTGTTCAAAATCAGTGTTTTATCCACGGATATGCTATCCACATATAGTAAAAATCATCCACTACCTTCATTTGTTACCCTTGCAACCACTGCCCTTCATCAGTAGTTTTCATAAAACGTATTGTCCTTCATTTCATCAGGGGTTAGCACGTGGACAGTACATAGTGGTCAGACCTTTTGTAACCGCTGCCACGTCAGCATTCACTCCTCTCTCCATAAAACCCCTTTCCAAACCCCAAACAGGGTTTTACTGTCGAATTGAATTCATAAAAATTCTCTTCTCAAAGTAGTTTTCATCACATTTCCTTCACAAATTTCTTCGATCGTCTTCTTCAAAATGACTAAATCGAAGTCCTCTGCAAAATCCACTTCAAAATCATCTTCCAAAGAGGCCTCTCAAAAGGATAAACCCATCGAAATCCCACAAAAAATTTCTCACAACCTTCTGGGTCTTCTCACAAAACACGGCACTACCGATGCTTTTGACTCCATCATTGATATCATGTCTGCATCAAAGTACAAAACTTTGTTGATAGCAGATGCACCAATTTACTTGGTGACCCAAAGAGAGTTTTGGAAAAATGCAACCCTTGACAAACAAGGAGATGCTGTTATAGCCATTAACTCTTCTCTAAAGGGTAAAGCTGTCAAAATCACACCACAATCCATCTCGGAAGTCTTTTAGCTCGATGATCAAAAACGTAAAACATTCTTCCCTAAAAATGAGTTAAAAATTGACTTTCTTGAAAGAGGGTATGCAGACACAATGATGAAGAGAGATACCTTACAAAAAGGTTTCTTCCCTCCTGCAACAAGATTTTTATTTCATACCCTCCTGATGTGTGTTTCAAACAAAACCACTGCTTTTAATGAAATACCATTAAAGATTCAAAATCTAGGATATGCTATTCTTCAAGAAGAAAATTTCAATTATTCCGAGGAAATCTTTAATGATTTGGTGAAAAATGTTGAAAATAAATCATTCTTACTTTTTCCAAGATTTCTAAGCTATTATTTGAAAAGAAATTTGATAAGGATGATGTTTCTGCAATAAAACAAGGTGAATCTTTTCAAATGCACAGCTTAACTGCTGAAACTTTCACTAGAATGTCAAGACCTTGCAAAACACAAGAAGAGGTGCCTGAGCATAATTTAGCAGCTACCACTGCTCCTCAGGTATCTGCTGCTGAGCCCACTACTCTAGGTGATCAAAGTAGCAAAACAACTGCTTTGAAACCCACACTTAAAATTCCCAAAAAGCCAAAACAAAAGAAAATTCAACCCCCCCTAAACCTACCAAAAAGGCAACTCTTGAGGATGAGATACCAGAGTAACTGCCAGTGACAGCACAAAAGTCACAAGAAACCGCTGCTGCTACTTCCTCACAGCAGTTGGTAGAAATATCTAAACCCTTGGCTGAAACTCCTCCTGCTTCTTCTCAAAAAGAACAGGTTGTACAAATAGGGACACCACAATATGATGCTCTGGATTCACTTGTTTCTATCATCCACAGCCCAATGCCTGGGGGCAATTCTCTTTCTACACCCAACCTCACATCCACATTTCCACCAAATACAAAGATTTTGTTGAATGCAATTGATTTGAACCAGACACAAACCAGTCCTTCTCAATCACCTGTCAATGAGAATATGCTTCAACAAATGACTGGATCTGATGTATCAATACTTGCTAACCCACCAACAAGACCTGAGGAGGTTACACCCCTTGAGTTACAAGTAACTCTTGGTGGTAGTCCAAGTGAAGCAGCCACTACAAGTGTTGAACTCACTGGTTTACACTTGGACAGTGGTTACATCAATAAGACTTCCTTGGAGGCAATTCCATCTATAGCACCTCTGAAAACCACTGGTGAGACTGTTTTAACCACTTGTACTATCAAAAGGTTATCAAGTGCTGAAGGAAGAAGTCCCCAGTACCAAGAAAAGGGGCATCAGTGGATAATGTTTGGAGTACACTCCCTGCATCAACCACTGTTACAACAACTGCTAGTGGGAAATCAGATGATCCCATTAAGTTGGGTGATGGTTTAAAGTACCTGGAATTGATGAAACGTGTTGAAAAACTGGATACTTCTGTTGAAGAAATCAAAGAAATGCTTCAACAGTTGTTGACAGTACAAAATGTGCAATCCACTGCTGTTCCACCTCAAGCACCTGCTCCACCACAAGCACCTTCTGCAAATGAGCTCTGGAACTTCTTTCAACCCCTGCTCCATCAACAAACACAAATGGCTGATCAGCAACCTGCTATACATGTACAAGACCTGAGAAACATAATGGAGTCCAGGTTTAGAAACACTCAAGCAGATATCAAGGCTATCAAGGCCCATCTCTTGAAGACCACTGACACCGCTCCTCCAACTGTTCTCTTCATTGATGAATTACCCCCAGATAATGCCAAAAAGGGGGAGAAAATTCTGGAGTGGAAAAAGAAGGGTATAGATGATGGTCTGTATGTTGAACCAGAAAAGGATGTTATGACCAGAAAATTCCCTTGCCAGATGGTAGTAAAAAAGTTGATGTTACCCAAAATGCACTTGATGAAGCTGTAGCAAGTGTAAAAAGGGACAGAGCGGCAAAGGATATGTCAAGATGGAATGAGGAGAAAAGAGCTTACATGGAGCTGAATGCGCAGGGTTGTTCTGAGCCAAAGGATGTTATAAATCCTGAGCTAAAAAGAATTCCCACTAGAAAAGTGAGGGAACCCAGATTCATACCATCCAGACTCACAAAGCATACTCCAAAACCACCATCCAAAAGCCCCCAACATCAAACTTCCACCCAAACAGTTGTTGTAACACCTGATGTGTCAACAGTTGCTGATACTTCAGTGGTTTCAACAACTGTCAGCCAAACACCTGCCATCACTTCAACACACACCACTACAACACACACCACTACCACTGCCTTACCACCAAAAATCACTTCACCTCCAAAAACAGCCACCCTATCATCACCTCCTGCCAAAAAGCAGAAGACATCAGATGTTACAACATCTGTTGTAATGACAACAGTGGTCGAAACACTAGTTGTTTCAACAATTGTTAGTCAATCACCAACCACTGCCACAAAAATCACTACCATTGCACCACCTAAAATATCATCAATCTCTCCTCAACCAAAAAGGAGAAGGCTAATCTTGAAAGATGATGTCATTTCACCACCACCAACATCTTCAAAACCTCTATCACTTGTCACAATTCCAAATCCCATTCCTCTCTCTTCAGCTCAAATTCAAAAGCCATTACCTCCTGCAGGTGTCCAATTTCCTCTCAAGCTCATAGCAGTCAGAGAAGAAATCAAGTCTTTCTACTATGAGGATGACCCTGCAAAAAGGAGATTACCATCTGTTGAAGGATATCCAAGGCCAAAAATTTTGAAGAATATTTGAAGGTCAAAGCTAAACAAGCAAAGGATATCTCAAAAAGAAATACACAAGGGAAATCTGATAGAGAAATTCAACAGAACTACCAATTTTTGCTCACACAAGTCAGATCTTTGGAGCAAGTTGCTAAAAATGTATGTCAGCAAATCTCAGAAAGGGCAGATGAGACCTTGAGAAAAGACTACATTGACAACATCATGGCTTACAAGAAATACAAGGGAGAGAAACACATGTACAAAGACTGGACCATTCCTGAGCTCGAAAGTGAAGCAGCTAGGATTCAAGAAATGATTAAAAATAAGGTCAAGCACACTCCTCCAGATTGGTCAAAGTACAAAAAGAATATGCCTGACAAAGCATTAGAGCTGAAGAGAATGAAAGAGGAATTAGTTGCTGCTGATTATGGGTCCAAAAATCAAGTGATGAAATGGAGAAAAGATAGAGTCAGGGCCACCTACAAAAGGTGGGAGGAACTAAGGAAGAAAGATCCAAAAGTTCTACAAAAGCCTGACTATCCTGAAGCAGAGGTTTCAACAAGACCACCAAAGCTGCTAATCAGGAGAGCCACTGCTCCAGCTGGTGCAGTCATCTTTAAAAGAAGGCAACAAAAACAATTGGGTGCTGAAACAATACAAGAGTTAATATCAGGTGATGACCTTGTAAAAGAGGGCATTAAACAGATGATTGAAGAAACTCTTGGATTGAATCAATCTGCAAGTACTGCTCAGTCAGTCATTGTAGGATCGCGATTTGACCCGAATGAGTCATTCCGAGGTGTTCTACTCTTTTTCAGGTGCAGAATAACAAGAAACAAAGCTAGAAATAGCTGATTCTTCATTTTAACTACTGATTGTATTGATTTGAACACAATTACAAGCAGTCTTCACACTAGCAGCACTTCGGCGTGGAATACAAGGTAACTATTGTGTGATTTCGCTCATGGACACCTATATATAGGTTCCAGATTTCGCTCCAAGAAACACAGGGTCCATATAAGCGAAATCAGAATGACCATATAAGCGAAATCAGCTAGTCTGATTTCGCCTGAGTGTACATTTTGACCATATGAGCGAAATCAACAGCTATCACAAATACATTCTCCTATTTTCTCGTAATACGTGCCCTAATCTAAACAATGCAATCTAAGACTCGATCCAAGACGAAGTCGACAGATGAAGTGCACCAACAGACTCCCCCTCAGATGTTGATGAGTCGTCCATCGAGTCTTTGACAACTTCATGTCTTCACTTCTTCAATCTTGATCAGTCTCTGGGCTTCTCTATCTCTATCTTCATCAACATACTCCCCTTTAACAATATCTACTTGAATTTCTTCAGACTCCCCCTCTCGATTTGCTGGCATTTCTTTGTACTTCAGCAACATCTGCTTCAGGATCATTGTCTGGCTTTTACAGGTCCAAGACTATTTCCTGGCTTTCTTCAATCAAAGTCATCAGGTATCGTAACCTGGCTTTCGTTCAGCTTAACTCTCAGGTTTGAATTAACCTGGCTCAACTTAACCTGCAAACCTCTACCTCAAAATAAAATTTATATTTAACAATTTGAGTATAAACAAATGCACCAACAGCAACTTTCTCTCAAATCACATTCTCTATGATGAATCACTTGTTGATTTTAAAAACACCTTTGATGTTCAATATACACTCCCCCTCACAACAATGTCATCATGTTTAGCACTCGAAATTTTGAAAATCAGCTTTCCAACATCAGTTGTCGAAAATGTTTTTTAACCTTTTCAAAAATTTATGCTAAAACACACACAAAATCTTTTTGGATTTTCTGAAAGAAAGTAACTAACACCACTTGAAGAATCAGGAAAATTCAGAAATGAAATATTTACAAACAATATTTTTGTGAGTTCGTGTAAGAGGATCATATTAGTTAATGAGACATGTCACTAACACCGTTAAGCTGCAATTTCATTTTAAGTTTTAAACAATTCACCTAGATTGTCAGTATATTTGTCCACTTAAATTTTCACACAAAGTTCAATTGTTTCGAGATACGATATTAATGTCTTAATTTCTTGAACTTATCCGTGTGTCCCACTACTTGAATATACTCCCGTATCCAGATCCCAATATTCAGTCTTACAGGTGAGTATACCACAGATGATATCTGTAAGGGGTTAGGTGCGAGGGCCGTGAGAGCTCAGGTCGATACTTCCGTATACGCAGAGAGACGACGGCTTCGACTTTTCGGTGTGTCCCCTTTAGAGGATCTTTTGATTACAACAGCATCGACTATCAATTTTATTGTTTCATCAGCTTGCTGAGGGCGATGCTATGTTTCAAGCATTTGCGGAAAGCATTATCCGGGGACTAGGTCAGAACTTCCATTCAGCAGAAGTCCCGGGATAATACCCCAGATATCACTGAGCATAAAGACCTAGTATCTCAGAATAAGGGACCTTTCAAACAAGATTTCAGGGGTTACCTATATATCCAAGAAATTGTTAACCCACAGAATAAGCAAGTTTGAATTTTTTATGTTTATATCTCGTCACAATTTACTAATTGTATAAAAATCTACTGACATATCCGCAGTGAGATTGTTTATCACATTTTTGACTTTACATATCTTTAGCATGTTGTGACAGTCCACTGATGTACTATCATTTCCTCTTTTCACAACAAAACTCATTTTTGATTTTATCATGTTTTTGTATTTTTCAGTTTTTCCAATGTTTTTGGATTTTCTGAAATTTCCTACTCCCCCTAAAATGCAAACACATTTCAAAGGAAATTTGAAAATAACTAAGCTCTTAACCCACTTGAAACATAAAATGTAAAACAAACTATACAAAAACTTGACAACTGACATTGAATCGCATCAATTCGCCATTCACTAAGCATAAACAATCTGAACTCCCCCTTTCACAAACCATTTTCTCATTTAGATCTCAAAACACTTAAGTTTGTTTTAATCAAAATGATTTTTCCGGAAAATAAGTTTGTTTTTACCACTTGTAGGTTTACCACTTGTTAAGTACGGGGATATGGTTCATCATCTTGTCTGTTTTTATCATTTGTAGTAAATCAAGTACAAATTAATGTCCCTGATTTACCGTTTTGCAATTAAGCAACCTTTGTACCAAATGGTAAGAATAACCTCTTGAAGGTATAATCAAGCAATACCAATTGTAGGAATGTTACTTCTACATTAACCATTTTACCAACTTGAAGATGCCGATTCCTGCTTCGCAATTACCAACATGGAAGCCCCGGCATAGTCGTCAACCTGTAACTTTTGAACACTTATCAAAAACTTCTATACAAACTCATAAAACATGAATGATGCCGATTCCTGATCCACGATATAAACTTGGGATCTCCGGCATAGTCCTTAGACTTCAAGGAAAACAAACTTCCATCCAAGTCTTTTCAGACTTGATGGTTTTCAACTCTTGCGCAGTAGGGTTGTAATTTGCGTTTTTAGTTGCATAAAAATCCTTAACCCCCTTTGCTTTCCCATTCAGCATTTTCCCAAAAATTTTCTTAACATTCCCATTGAATGTTTTCTCGACATCAAACTTAGTTTTCTCGGTATAAAACTGATTCGAGATATCAACCTTTCCAACCTTTTGTTTAACCTCTTCAAACTTCAGTGATGGAAACTCATCATCATTCACTGAAATTTTCATCTCAACCTGTGGCTCTTCTGGCTTTGTGAAACCAGATTCATCGCCAACTTTCTTAACAACCCACACTTGGTTGTTCTTTTCATTCTTTTTGTAAACATTCTTTTTAGAACACTCACCAACCTCATAAGTTGAATTTTCTAAAAGTTTAAATTTTTCGATTGGTGGTTCACTGTCAACAACTTTTTTTTTAACTTTTTAGAAACTCCCTGTTTTGACTTGGCATTTTCATCTCAACCTGTGGCTCTTCTGGCTTTGTGAAACCAGATTCATCGCCAACTTTCTTAACAACCCACACTTGGTTGTTCTTTTCATTCTTTTTGTAAACATTCTTTTTAGAACACTCACCAACCTCATAAGTTGAATTTTCTAAAAGTTTAAATTTTTCGATTGGTGGTTCACTGTCAACAACTTTTTTTTTAACTTTTTAGAAACTCCCTGTTTTGACTTGGCATTTTTCGGACAATTCCATGCAATGTGACCAGCTTCATTGCACTTGTAACAGGTTCGAGTCTCTCTTGGATGACACACTCCAGTTCCATTTCGTTTCTTCTCAACAAGAAACTCCTTATTTGACTGTCTCCAGAATGGTTTCTTCTGTTCCTCTTATGCACTTCCACCTGACACAAATTTTGTTTTTGTTTTAGAATTTTTCACATTTTTATGATTTTCTGGTGGAATAAATCCTAAACCTTTCTTTTTGTAGCTACGATTTTGGTTTGGTCTCTTTTGAAAACCAGATCCAGAATTGTAACCCTTTTTCTTGTTTAAACGTTGTTGAACTCTTGATGTGTACTTTTTAAGTTTTCCGGTAAGATTTAAATCTTTTATTTCAGAAATGTTAATTTCTGTCATTTTGAAAACCTTTTTGATCATGTCAAAACGAACACTTCTTATTGGAAACTCTTTGTCAGAGTATAATTTATCCGAATCATTTAAAGTGTATGCAACTTCAAATGTTTCATCATCCAAATTTGCTTTTGATAACAAAAATTCTTCACTATAAGATCGGTTAACCGACGACTCTGAACTGTTGACTGATGAATTTGACCCTCCAGATTCAGACTTTGACTTAGACTCCTCATCAGTATCTAACACCTGATCGACCACCTTTTTGATTAACTCGGACTCATGATCAGTGTCAGACGAGGTAAACGTGACATCAATGTTTTCTGGTAATTCATCAGTTGTATCGGTTTTTAGCTTTATATTGACTGATTTTTCAAGTTGCTCCTCGTTTGGTTTTCTTGGAGAATACCCTTCCCAGATCGAAGGCGGACACTTGTTATAGCTAACAGTCGGTTTCTTACTACAATTTTTCTTCTTTGGCTTCTCATCTTGAAAAGCTTCCATACCTGCAACAGTTGGATAAATACGATCAATGAGATAATCAGAACTAGAATAACTCTGCAACAGTCTTCTGATTCTCTCATTTTCTATCTTCTCTGTCTCCAACTCTTGCTTCCATTTAGCACTCTCTTCTATGTAAAAGTTGATAGCTTTTTGCTTTGACATCATCACAGCATTCATCATCGTTAGTGCTTGTTCTCTTTCTGAATTTGTCTTTTGGAGACCAGTTACTGTTTTGTTCAAGACATCATGAGATTCTTTCACATAGTTGAGATTGAACAATAACTGCTCCTTCTTCTTCTCGTACTCAGCAATTATATCATCTTTTGCTACACATTCCTTGCATGCTTCCAAACACTTCGTGCAAGGCTTGACAACCTCAACAATCTTTTCAACTTCGATTGTTTTAACCACTTCAACCATCTTTTCTTCTTCAGTCACCTTTTCTTCTTCTTTCACTTGCTCTGTCTCAACCATCTTCTCAGTAACATTTTCAACATTCTCATTCTGAACAACATCTTCAGATTTCATTTGTTGTTGTTCTTTTACAGCTCGTTTCTCCTTTAATTTCTCCATGCGATCTGCAAAATAGAAATGAAAACTTTCAGGAGATAAATGAGATTTTGCAATGTTAATATGCTTTTCTTCCTCATCATCACTACTGCTATCATCTGGAGGTGACTGATCAAACTGTACAGATTTTTCAGAACTAGCATCTGATACACCAGAATCTGATGGTGTTTGATCAAAAACAACTTCCTTTTCAGAACTAACATCGTTTTGTACACTTTCGTCTGGACTTTGTGACTTTTCATCAGAACTTTCTGAACTTTTATCAGAAACAACAGACTCTTCCTCCATACTCTTCACAGTCTCACCAATAGACTTCATCCAGGTGGCAAACATGTCTGGTTCTCTAACAATCTTAGCGATGAAAGCTTTGAACTCTCCTTTTCCATCAACAAACATATCCTAGCTGAAGCCTTCAGGTAGTCTTTCATCATCCTGATTAACTAAACAAACTTTGCTTTCTGATGATATGTAGTTGTTCCAATTGAAATCCACCAAACATGCTCTCTTTGAATCCTCAATCTTTCTACCATGAGCCGTCTGTGAATCTTGTGATTGACCAACCTGCTGATAAATGGCTTTCCGATAGTAATCGTCTTTTCCGAACGGATTCTGAGCTCCACTAGCTTCCCTGTTCTTGCATTCCCGCTTGAAATGGCCATTCTCCCTGCATCGAAAACAAGTAACTTTAGATTTATCAAAACCTAAAGTAGATACATGAGCATCAAGAAAGTCATTTCTCCCGGTAATTGTTTTGAACTTTTCAGCACACCTAAAAACACTCGCTAGACACCATTTGATATCCATTAATTCCATCTCTTCGGCGTCTATCTGATCGTAATCCTCCTTTGTGAGCATAGGATTTCCGATCCGCCCAGCCACTAACCCTTCATAAGATAACAACACTGAACCAAGTAGAGCCATGTGATCTTTTGCAGTTTCTTCAGAAAAACTTTGACCCTCTGGAAGATTTAGAGCGATGTTGCACTGAATCACATAACCATTTCCTGTCTTTGTGCTTTGAGAATGAAAACTTGTATTTGACTCTTTTGGATTGACACTTGGAAATGATGAGAATCCATAGCTGCTTTTGTTAGAACCCTGATAAACCTTTTCTGTTGAATCCCCAGCACTAAACGCAGTCTGGATTTTAGGACTTCTTTCAGATTCTGGAACCGGAACACTACCTTTGTAGTACATCTTTACATCCTGTTGACCACTCGGATTGTTCATCCTAGCGATCTTCTGCTGTTCCAAATCCTAACTCTCGATTTTTTCAATAAACTGAGAAATCGTTAGCCCATCATACACACCCGTATTCTTCAAAATCATCAAATACGTTCCCCATTCTTTCTGCGGTAGTGCATCAGCAAGCTTATCTACCCACTCTTCACGATCTTTGGTAATACTCAACATCGACATTGATCGCACTAAGTGACAGTATCGTTCAATCAGCTTCTTCGTATCCTCTCCCGGTAAACTGCTAAACAAATCAAATTCTTTCTTGAGTAACGCTTTCTTGCTCTTGATCATGTTCTCACTACCCTCAAATTTAACACGAAGAGCATCCCAAATCGACTTTGATGTCTTGTCATGCTGTAGCAGAATAAAGATATCTTCTTTAATCGCTTGTTGAAGCAGACTGATCATCATCTTTTCGGCTTTGTACATATTCCTTTCTTGATCATTAAACTCTGATAAATCTATAATAACCTGCAATTATGTTCGAGGCAACACGTATTTCTTCAGAATACATTCCCAAGACCTAAGATGATTTGCCTGCACCCAGTTCTCGAATCTGTCTTTCCACCCGTAGTATTCTTCGATACTCATCAGTTTCAGGGGTTTTTGAGTGGTTCCCGTCTCGTTTTCCAAACTCATGGCTTGAACAATAGCAGCTGGACCAGTTGGTGTTGCAAACGCGTTATAGAACTCGGTATCCATAATGACTAATCACGTTTTTCAAAATCAGTGACTTATGAGCGAAATCAGATGTTTGCAAAGACGAAATCACTGTTTGACAATCTTGAGCGAAATCAGGATGTAAGCAAGAGCGAAATCAATACAAGGTGACCTTGGAGCGAAATTAGACTTGACTCTGGAGCGAAATCACAGTCTTTAAACCCTAGGAGCGAAATCAAGATGTTTCCAGAAGCGAAATCAACTAGTAATTTGAGCGAAATCAGGACAGTTGATATCCCTGGAGCGAAATCTAATGTGTACTATGAGCGAAATCACAGATGTCCATATAAGCGAAATTAACTCGGGGGGCAATTTGGTCCATTTTAATCCGAATTTCAGTGTCAAACTTTCAGGGATTTCTTTATGTCCAATTATCTATGATCTGTGAAATTTTGAGCGAATTTTGACTGGTAAATCTCACTGAAATGATGAAAGAAGGTGTAGAAGCAAGAAAACTTGATGAATTCCAGCTAATCTCTGCAGAACTCCTCCTCCTGTGCTCTGATACCACATGTAGGATCGCGATCTGACCCGAATGAGTCGTTCAGAGGTGTTCTATGTCACACCCCGACCACGTAAAACAACAAATCGTGGCGGAAACGTCGGGGAGTGTTGTAACAGAATCATTGTTTCACAACCATGGATCAAATAGTTTTGTTTTATTGAATTTTTGAACTTAATGTTTTGGTACAATTCAGATAAATACAAATAATTGTTTCTCAGTTTTAAAGTCGCTAAGGCACAAGTCCATCCTATATGTAGCATGCATCATCAATCATCACATAGCATTACCTGAAACATATATGAAAATAGGTACGTCAGCATAAAAATGCCTGTGAGTAACATATGATTTTGTGTATTAGATTCATGGCTTTGGATAATGCGAGAAAAAGTATTTATGTTTTCAAAATAGCCATGAATCTAATGTAAAAGTTTTGTTTCTGAAAACGTGTCGTTTTGGAAAAGGGTTTATAGTATAGACAAAATTATACTTTGGTTTTGAAAAGGTTGTATAAATAGTATAATAAAGTATACTTTAGTTTTGAAATAGTTAAATGGATAGTATATCGAAATATACTTTAGTAATAAAAATAATAGTTTTGGTAGTATATCTCAAGTATACTTTGGTTTAAGGATAAAAGTATTGGTAGTATATCAAATTATACTTTGGTTTGAAAATAGCATATCAACTATGCTTTGGTTTAAAAATAGCATATCAACTATGCTTTGGTAGTATATCAAATTATACTTTGGTTTATGAAATAACAATGTTGGTAGTATATCAAATTATACTTTGGTAAACAGTAGCATATCAAACTATGCTTTGTTTTAAAAATATAGCATATCAACTATGCTTTGGAAAATAACAAAGTAGTATGTTAAAACATATGTTGGATTTTGTACTTAGTATATCAAAATATACTTTGGTAGATCACATTTGAGAGCACATCAAACTATACTTTTGTAGTATATCAACATATACAAAGAAAGTGTGATTTGGTATTCAATCAAGCCTTAGTGTATCAAACTACACTTTGGAGACTATAGAAATACCACAAAGGCAATTTCTATTTGGTTAAAATTTGGTTTCTGACATTCCATACAACAGGAATGGGGTGTCTAGTCCTATAGCGCTATATCGTACTACCAATCGGCTGGGTGAATGTATAAAAATAGGTACAATCCAACAATTAGTTTTATAAGTTTTGGAAAATCAGTGTTTAAACCATAGGTAATTGTTTAATTTGTCAAAAGAATGTGTGCTAAGCATGTGTAATCATATAGTTTAAAATCAGGAAAATAACAGATAGGCATATATGTTTCACCCCAAAACAATTGAAAACAGTAAAAGAAGGGACTATGTACTCACTTGAGATTGTGAGTATCCTTGATTAGGTGTCCTAAACAAGCTCGGGAAATCAAGGAATCAAGTGGTACCTAGTATGGAATCGCTATGATAAATAATCGGATCCTAAGTCGGGAGATAGGATAGAATGAAGTTCTATAAATCAAATGAGTATTGCAACTCATATGGCAAGATTTAATAGACCTAGCATTCTGATTTGGAAGTCTACCTAAGTGCTTTTGAGCCGTTTCGACCCATTATGGTAGTATAAACCACTATAATGCGTCGTTTGCGTAAAACTATGTTCGGATGGTTAACTATGTGCTATGTCAAGTCTTACATGCCCAATTATCCCTACACATGTTACTAAATCAGTTTACATGTCAAAAATATGTTCACATAGTCAAAATACGGATTTATGCTTCAAAAGGGCATTTTGGTCATTTCCTATGGGCATACAAGCTAACTAGCATAAGACTAACCAATCCTATGTGATCATAAGGTATAACCTCAGTGGTTATTCCCTATGCAACTATGATCACTAACTAAGCTTGGTCGGATCTTAAAGATCGACCAAACGGGTCGGGTTCGGAAGTCTAAACGGTTGTTTAGACCGCTTACCTTACGACCCTAAACAAGCACTAAACTAGTAGTGTCGAGTTAAACATGTCAAAACATGTTTAACCTACTGATTTGGTATCAAAAAAACCCTAAAGTAGTTCCGTTGCAAAATGCGTGCTAAAACGCATTTTGACCGAAACTTTGACTCGACACTACACCTAGTTAACGTGGTAATCAGCGGCTATAATCACGAAGGATTATAACTATCGTGATTACAATCACGTGTCAAAGTTCAATTGAACTTTGACTTGACCAATTGATGTTCAAAACCGAAAGTCAAACACTGTTTGACTTTCTGCACTAACATAAGGAAAAAGCAATAAAAGTAATGAAAGAAGCTCACTAAGGGTCCTTGCTATCTTTTCAACAAAGAAGACAAAGTCCCAATCAGCTTAGGAGAGCTCCAAAGCAGATGTAGAGAAGAGAAATAAGAAATGAGCAAGGAAATGAGGAGGTGAAGGTGGGTATTTATACTTGTAGATGATGAACAAGATCATTACAAGTGTTTATTTGGTCCCAAAGCAATGAAATCTGACCATACAAGTGTTAGGAACAGCTGGCATTACTTGGAGAGTTGTTTACTTGGAGCCCAAAACAAGAAAATTGCATACAAGGGCCTCAAGAACGAGCTGGGAAACTGCTGTGAAGTTTTTGATCTGTAACACTGATGCGGGCCACGTAAGGATAAGGCCTGGGTTTACGCGGGCCGCCTGGGGATGTTTGGCAGATTGTCAAAACTAGTCCCTGCAGCTTAGAAACTTGCATTTCGGCCCATTTTTGACATGTTTAAGCCCCGTTCACCTCATTTCAAGGCTGTATAATGAAGTTAAAGTATAGGGAACTCAAAACATGTTCAAAAATGTCTCGGATGTTGGTTCGTTTGGTTGTACGGTTGCGTTATTCGCTTAATTACGACGGAAGTCGTAATGAACGCAAAAACGATCCAAATTAAGCGACGAATGGAATTTTTGCATGCCGATCACTAAAATAAAGATATTTTAGTGTGTACAAAAGTTTTGGATGCCCAGATGTGGTCAGAACGTAAGATATGCGCGAATATGCAAACTTACGTCGTTTTTGACACTTTTAGTCCCTGAAAGATCAAATAAGCATATTTTCGCACACCAAACCACCCAAAGCTTATTTCTAAGCTATGTTTAGGTTATTTATGGTATTTTTAGCTTATGATCATGTTCCGGACTGTTCGACACCATACGAATCGGTATAGTTTCGCAGTTTGATGCAAACAGTCCCTGCGATCGAATAAACTTGTTTTTGCCATACCAAACCTTCCAAAACTTATCTCTAAGTTGTGTAAAGGTCATTTAAGGTATGTTAAGCCTATTTCACTATTCCAGAGTGTTTGTCGTGTTAAATTGATTAGGTTTACGCACCAGTTCGCGTATAACTTTCCAGAAAGCGATTTAAAGCTCGGAATTGAACAAGAATTGATATGTGCAAAAGATACACATATTTATACAAATACCAAGTATGAAACACAATATTTCATTGGTTTGGCATTTGTTTGGTGTTCGTGGTGACACAGGTGTCACATTCTACTCTGTTTCAGGTGCGTAATAACAAGAAACAAAGCTAGAAATAGCTGATTCTTCACTTAAACAACTAATTGTATTGATTTGAAGACAATTACAAGCAGTCTTCACACCAGCAGCACTTTGGTGTGGAATACAAGGTAACTATTGTGTGATTTCGCTCATGGACACCTATATATAGGTTCCAAATTTCGCTCCAAGAAACACAGGGTCCATATAAGCGAAATCAGAATGACCATATAAGCGAAATCAGCTAGTCTGATTTCGCCTGAGTGTACATTTTGACCATATGAGCGAAATCAGCAGCTATCACATATACATTCTCCTATTTTCTCGTAATACGTGCCCTAATCTAAACAATGCAATCTAAGACTCGATCCAAGACGAAGTCGACAGATGAAGTGCACCAACAGTCATGAATAGGCCTGCATCACCAAACACCTCATCCAATAAAAATCTCCCAAGAAACCCACCAGACTCAAAGGTACTAAAGTGGAAAACTGACAAACAGACCCGCGTACTGACAGTGATCAAGTCTACTGGAGAAGTGAAGAAAATAACAAGGGAACAAGCACTTGGCCTAAGTCTTGAAGATTTGCAGGATCTCCTTGATCTTCCACTTAACAGGGATGATGATGACACAGATGCCTTAGCCTTTTAGTTACAACTCAAAGGGCAAATAAGGGAACTGCTGATGAGGCAATAAAGATCTACCAATAATGAAGAGTTTTGGCATTATCTGTTCTAGGGGGATATTGTAGGGATTGAACCCTATTAGAGGAATAGATAATCAAAGCGAAAATTGGATCAGAGCAGTGGATCCAGAATAAGCAAAAGTTTATATTCAAATCTCTCCCCTTGAAAGTGATCTTGACATCTGCTGACCTCCAATCCCCTGTTCATTACAATCTTCTGACCAACAACTAATGCCCAAGTCAAAGTCTGATGGAGGACTAAAGCTCTGCTGTTCAATCTACTGCTATGGATCAAGCTCTGCTGGATAGTTCAAGTACTGTTGGGTTCACATCAATGGAAGGATGCAGTAGTAGTTTAGTTTACTTTATGAATTGTATTGTAATAACAATTGTTAGCATTGCAGAGTTTGTATAGGTCAGATTTTAGAGTTTGTTAGGAGGTTAGTTGTCACTTTCTTGGTGACGTCAGCTTAGATGCTTCAGTGGTTTGCTCGTGCCAATAAATAGAACAGTGCTCTGTACTATTCTATCAGCTCTTCACCATCTTTCTCCTGCATGAACAAATCACTGTGAGCTCAGGCTGAGGGGGAGTTTGTTATACACTTGCAATTGTAATTGAGTCTTGTAATAAATTCAAGCATTCGGTTCAATGTTACACTTGTGTATTCAAAGCAATTCTCCTGTTTGATTGTGTGCAAAGTTTGTTATCATTTATATTCCGCAACATTTCTCATTCATCTTCATCTTAATTCAAACATAAAACAAAATCAATCCAAACTCAGATCCTAACAAGATGATTAGTTTTCAAAGCGGATTCAAAATTTGTGTTCTCATTGGGGTTATCACCCAAGGATAGGTGACGGTTTTGTTTTAAAATCTAAATGTAAGAAAACTTGCATTGGGGTCCTAGAAGGTTATAGTCTAGGTCAAAGCATTACTAATAACCTAATTCCCTATAACCATTGGCTCTGATACCAACTGTTGGTGCACTGAATGTCTGTTTACTACGTCTGTATAGAGTCTTAGGTCTAGATAGGTTGTACGGAGTCAGAAAACAGGAAATGAGATGTTAGAGGGTGATTTCGCTCATAATGACATGTAGGTCATTAGAAGCGAAATCAGATATACATGTAATTTCGCTTTTGTGCACTTGTTAGTTGATTTCGCTCCTAGGTGTAACTAGGAGGTTTCGCTCGAGATGAACACGTGGGGTTTCGCTCCTGACTGTTTGGAGCGAAATCAGCCGTAGTATAAATAGTAGATGTGTGATCTCATTCAATAGTTTTTGGAGCGAAATCTGAATCAAGGTGCTGCCGGATTTTTGTCAGATTTGTTGTAAAACGACTCAGAAAGTGATTATATAAGAGGAAATTAAGAGGAATAGCTGTGTAACTTCATTTACATTGATTCCGCCTTTGTATCTGAAGATGAACTGCCTTATACTGACTGTTTAGGGTCACGACAACGGTCCAACAAGTGGTATCAAAGCTCAGGACAAGGAGTTCATACTACTACAGCTTGATTCTACCAGATTCTCTTACTTCTACTCACTTCTTCTCATACTTTTCTGATTTGAACTGGTTCCTACGGTTGAAATGGCCTGAATTTCGAGTATATTGTGTAAAACATACAATTAACAAACCCAAGAAAGAATCAGGTTAAAATTCGGCTTAAAAATGGTAAAAACAACCTAAAAACTTGATTTCGCTCAAACGGTACATCGAAGGTTTCGTTTGTAATTACCTAATTTCGCTCGAGTGTCACTTGGCCATTAGAAGTGATATATCTGATTTCGCTCGTAGATACAACAAAAGTTGATTTCGCTCGTGTGATACAATTTGATTCCGCTCGTAATCAGTTAAAATCTGAATTCGCTCTAAACGTATCACTTAATTTCGCTCGTAATCAGATATTGATCTGATTTTGCTCAAAATTACTTGTTGATTTCGCTCGAAATTGCTGATTTCGCTCGAAACTACTGTTTTTCAAAATTCCGAAAATTTTTCTAAGTGTTTGCTGATTTTTTAGGTACGTGCAAGATGGATGATATTTTCATGGATCCGTTTAGCGACATGTATGCATTTGCTGGAAATTCTGGAAACGATGATACTTCTTCAAGCAACACAAATAAGAATCCTCCGAATGCAAAAAAGAAGTTATCGGATGCTTTGGAAGTTGAAAGTGCTTTCGGAACTTACAACAAACCACCGAAGTTGATGGCTATTGAGGAGTATAGTCGGTGGGAAGAGAAATTTGAGGATTGGTTAATGGCTTTTGCGTTTCCTAGTTGGAAGAGTCTCAAAAATGGATACGATGCTGGAGGCAAAAAGGCTGAAACTTTATCAACATCTGATGAGATAGAATCGTTTTGTTGCTGAGCAGAAATGTGTTGCGTTGCTGTTTCAATCTGTTCGTGAAGATATAATCTCTTTGATCGAATACTCTAGTGCTAAAGATCTCTGGGAAAAGTTGAAAGACAAATGTTTAGGGAGTGCAGAAATAGTGAAAAACAAAAAGAAACTACTTAAAAAAGAGTTTGATTTGTTTGGATGTTTAAAGAATGAGTCTGTCTATAAAATGATTGAGAGGTTTGGGCATTTAAAGCTGGAACTAGCGAGACATGGAATTTCTTATCCTCAAGATGAGCTAGTTGACAAATTGTTCGATTCGTTACCGGATGAAATGGATTGCCAGTACTATGCGTTGATGCTGAAGAATATGATCAAGCCTACAGATCTTACTGTGGATTTGATGATTGAGAGACTTGAAAGTCATGAGCTGGAGCTAAAGAAGACATACAAAGTCAATCACTCATCGTACCAGCAGAACTTGGATTTGTATTATCCAAAGAGCATGATGCTAAAGAACAATTCTCCCAAGACTGCGTTTTCTGCTGAGAATGTCTCTACAACAAACAAAGAAAGTCAAAGCAGTGGATATCATAGTGGTTATCACAGTGGGTCTTCATCAAATTCAAACCAGTCTGATGCAAAGAATTTGTTTCACTGTAACATCGCTGTAGACATGAAGAACACTCAGAATTTCAGTGAAGAGTCGGCAAAGCAGCAGATGGTTTTCCTAGCGTCGGTTTTGGAATCGTATGAAAGTCTTATGGCTGGGAAGATTGGCAACACCAACCTGACGAAAGAGGATTATGATCAAATCGATCCTGAAGAAATGGAACTGATTGACATAAGGTGGTGCATGGCCAGTGCTGCTCGTCGAGCACAGCGTTTCATGGAAATAACCGGCAGGAAGTCAATTGGTGGACCTTCTACCAAGTTGGGCTTTGATAAGTCTAAGGTGACGTGCTTCAAGTGTAAGCAAAAAGGTCACTTCAAGCGTGAATGCAGAAACGCGTATGCTGATGAATCAGAGAACCCGTTCAGAGAAGACTATTACAAGAAGGCGATATATCATCAGAACAAATCGGAGCTGCCAAGAATGAAGCAGATTGAAGAGAACAAAGAAAAATCTAGAGCTCTTGCGGTGATTTATGATGATGAAGGGTACGACTGGAGTGAGTTCCTACCGGAGGAAGATGCGGTTGGATACGCTTTCATGGCAAAGAATGAACATGTTCCTTGGAAAGACAACAGAACTGAAGAACAGAAGTGTAATTACAGAAGGTTGTTGGCCACAAACAGAATGATCAGAATATCTGGTATCTTTTTGGAAGCAAAAAGAGCAAATAGATGGGATCCAGATAGGGAGTGTTATCTTGATCCATATGGAAACATTGCTATTGACCATAACACTCTTGATTTAGAGGCCATAATCAAAGAGTTAAAAGATGATGATGATTATTGGCAGAATAAATGGTGGGGAAGTGGAGACGAGAAAGAGAAATAACAGAAAGAGAAGAAGGAGGAAGAAGAAGAAAAAGAAAAGTCAAAGAAAGTTGATACTGGGATTATTGACACTACTCAGGAGTTGAATGCTGAAAATCTTGGAAAAATGGCTGACAAGGTGCTGGCAGCTAAGGCGCTTGAGGTAGATTCTAAATCCGTCTCTGAGTCTAAAAGCCAGGTCAGTACAAAAGCGTCAACGACTGAGTCAGGTAAGAAAGTCAATGGGGATGTTGATTGCAAAAATTGCATCAAAGAATGCAAATTTTGTAATACAGTCACGTATCTCAACGGAAAGAAGGTTGATGATCTGACAGCGAAGGTCAGAAACGTTGAGGATCAAATTCTTGATCGTCACAAGATGGTTAAAGCTTCAACTGAACGGTTAAAAAAGTTAACTGACAAAATTGAAAATGATAAAATTGACCATGAAAGGATTAGACAAGAAAATGAAAATTTAGTTCTTGAAAACCTTCAGATCACTGAAAAGTTTGAGAAGCTTAAAAGCACAATGAAAGATAATGATGACCGAAACGGTAAAACTTATAAAGAAAATGTTCAATTAAAAACAGTGCTTCGGTTAAAAGAAGAATCAATCAACGAACAACTGGATGAAATCGCTAAATTGAAACTTAAAGTTCAAGAGGCTGAAATTGAAAATGAGCGAATCCAGTTGAAGCTTAAGAGTTACAACTCCGCAAGCTTTGTTTTGCAACACATTGTTCCCAAACCCATCGGGAAAAACAAAGCAGGCGAAGATGTGTACTCTGATGGAACCGGGGTGGGTTTTCATCAAGTTCCACCACCAGTTCTTGAAAATTATTCGAAAAAACAATCAGGGTTGGTTGAAATTGAAGAAGAGAATAAAGTTAAACTTCCTGATTCAATTGATGTTACTTTTTCTTCTTCGTCATCTGATGATAGTGTTCAGACAGAGATTGTTAAGAGCACAGCTGAAAGTGTTTTGATGTCTGATTCAGCTGAAGATGATGGATGTTTTCTGGACAAATACATTCCGAAACAAAAGTCCAAAAACAACTTAAATGATGGACCTACTCTTGTCATGTATAAGATGTTGGGATCTGATAAGTTGTATTCGAATTCAGAGTTTGCAATTGAGAATGTGAATGAGAAAAAGTTAACAAATGTTTTCAAATTGGTTGAAGTTGACTTGTCAAAAGTGAACAGTTTGAGTCAAAGAAAGAGACAAATGAATTTTGAAAAAGATAAAGCTTACTACAAGAAACCTGTTGTTCCACCACGTTTTAACAACAATAATCGAAACAGATGGTCGGGTGGTTATCAGGGGGGTAAGCCTTATCAGAAAAAGAATGTTCAAAACAAGAAGTTTGTTGAGAAGAAGGTGTTTGTGAACAGTTCGAGTTCACTTGCTGATGAAGAGAAAGTGATTTTTTCAAAATCGAATGAAGAGTTCTTTGAGAAGAAAGCTTCACAGTCTCAGTCTGAAGGCACAAGTCGAGTTGTTGACACTCGAACATGCTTCAGATGCAATCTAGTTGGTCACATTGCACGAAAGTGTACCAACCTGAAGCCTAAGACTGAGGTTTTGAAGGTTCAAAAGAAGAAGGTTGATATGAAGGGTAAAGCTTCAGTGGTTGTTGAGAAAAAGAGTGTGAAAAATGATAACACCAAAGTAAAAAATGAACCCGTAAAGAAAGTGGTAACTAAAAATGACAAGTTTTACAAACGGGTAGCATTATCTCAACAAGTTTGGAAACCTAAAACAGAGACAAAATTTTCAATTTCTGAGGAGAAAAGGGTGGAGGATTCAATTCCGATTGATTATGATGCAAATTTTCCACTTCTTAAGGCTGAAAACTTTAAAATTCAAATTGCGAGAATCAAAAGTACCAAGGTATCACCCAAGACTGATGAGGCTTGGGTGGACACAATGTTTGACTAAGCAATTTGAATTGCCGGAGCTTCCTTGATCGCGAAGCATGAATCGACATCCTTATTGAAGTTTTTAACTAAATTAGTGTGTGTGCAGGATCTTCCAAAACTCATTTCTAGATGGATCATGGATAGTGGAGCTTCTAGGCATATGACAGGGAAGACTGCAGTGCTGTATGATTTCGGAATATCAATGGAGGTTACGTAGGATTCACGGGTAATCAAGGTGGTTGGATTATTGGTGAAGGAACGCTTTCCAATGGGATTGTGACGTTTGAGAAAGTTAACTACATTGCTGAGCTGGAGAATAATCTGCTGAGTATCTCGCAGATCTGTGACAGGATGTACACTACTCACTTCACTGACAAAGAATGTTTGATTTTGAAGCCAGGATTTGTTATCCCTGAAGAATGGATTATCATGAGGGCACCAAGAGTTAATGATATGTACGTGTTGGATATGAGTGTAGCTACTACAACCACGGGTCAGGCTCATTGTTTTGTGTCCAGAGCAACTGAGAAAGAATCGAGATTATGGCACCGCAAGATGGGGCATATACATCTTAGAAAAATGAATCATTTGGTGCACAATGATTTAGTTCTTGGAGTTCATGTCAAAGGTTTTCATCTGGAAGGGGAGTGCATTAGCTGCATCAAAGGCAAGCAAAAGAAAAAGTCACACCCTACAAAGCAAGTCAATTCAGTTTCCAAACCCCTGGAGAGACTTCACATGGATTTGTTTGGTCCTGTGAATGTCAAGAGCATTACAGGAGATTACTACTGTTTGGTGGTTACTGATGATTATTCCAGTTTTTCTTGGGTTTCATTCTTGAAGAAGAAAGACGAAACATTTGACAGTTTGATGGCGTTGTTCAGAAAGATTGAGAATCTGTACCAAAGGCGTATCAAAAGAATTCGTAGTGATAATGGTACTGAATTCAAGAATAACAGAATGAAAGAATTTTGTGAAGAACGAGGTATTTTGCATGAGTTTAGTGCTCCGTATACTCCGCAGCAGAATGGAGTCGCAGAACGCAAAAACCGGACACTAATCGAGACGGCTAGAACAATGCTCGCAGATTCAAAGTTACCGATAAATTTTTGGGCTGAAGCCGTTTCCGCCGCATGATATACTCTCAACAGAGTTCTCACTGTCAAGAAGTTCAACAAAACATGCTTAGAATTATTCAATAACCGCAAACCTAATCTGAAGTATCTTGAACCGTTTGGGTCACCCTGTACTGTTCTTGAGCCTTATGGAAAGTTTGGTCCGAAGTGCATTGAGGGAATATTTGTTGCTTATTCAAGTCCTATGCGACGTGTCTTCGTTCCAAGTGAGAAGCGAATTATTGAAGCTCCAAATGTTGAATGTCAAGGTTATACTATGCCGCCGCAGAATCCTGGAGATTCATGGCGTTATCATTATGACAAGTTATGGGAATCGTTTGACATGAGAGATGAATCAGAGGAGGAAGAAGATTTCTTTGATAAGTTAGATATATTGCGAGACTATGAGTCACAGCAAAGGTTCCCAGCTGAGTATTCTAGACGACCACGAGAAACTTCAAATGATGATGAAGCTAGTCCAAGCAATGCTGGTGAACACGATGATGTCCAACAAGATGAAGTTGCTCCTGGTAATCAGACGACAGAAAATGATGATCAAGAAGCTAATAACATGCCAGTATTTGATGATGGAGATTCAGATTCTGAGTGGGAGCAGATCTAGATTTCAAGTCAAACAAACTCAGTCGGTGAACATGATGCAGATCAGAATGTTACTAATTTGGAGGGCAATGTAGATGTTCCTAGTGAAGTGATGCCAAGAACTCTTTCATATCATCTAGAGGAGTTGATCATAGGAGAATTACAATCAGGCGTTCGCACTAGACGTCAAATTGACCAAGGGCTTACTTGTTTTTACTCTACAGTAGCACCTTTGCAAACTGATTTTTCACTAAGTTGTTTCATTTCGCAGATCAAACCGCGAACTTACAAAGAGGAGCTTACTGAAGATTCTTGGGTTAATGCGATGCAAGAAGAGTTAAGTCAATTTGAGAAGTTGGGAGTGTGGAAGTTGGTTGATGTTAACGAAGAGATGATCGAGGAGTTGTTGTATGAAACAAGGCTCGACTCGTAGTCCAGGGCTTCAGTCAACAGGAGGGGATAGATTTCACTAAGGTGTATGCTCCTGTAGCTCGACTGGAAGCAATCAGAATCTTCCTAGCGTTTGCATCATGGAAAAATTTCAAAGTATATCAGCTAGATGTAAAATCGGCATTTCTCTACGGGAAGGTCATAGAGGAGGTATATGTCGGACAGCCACCGGGCTTTACCGATCCAATCCACAAAAACAAGGTCTATTTACTAGACAAAGCGTTGTATGGTTTACACCAGGCCCCAAGAGCTTGGTACGAGACTTTGTCTCAACACCTACTATCCACCAAGTTCATTCGTGGAAAAGTGGATGCCACTCTCTTCAACAAAGAGGTCGACGGTCATCTTCTGATAGTACAAGTTTATGTGGATGACATAATATTTGGGTCAACAAATGAGAAGTTGTGTCAAGATTTCGAATAAGTGATGAAGCAAAAGTTTGAAATGTCATCGATGGGGGAGATGAAATTCTTTTTGGGTCTTCAAGTTGAACAAGTACCTGAAGGAATATTCATTCACCAGACGAAGTACGTTCATGATATTCTAGAGAAATTTGGGATATCAAGTTCTACTCCAGCGTCAACCCCACTCGCAACGAATCATGGGATACATCCAGATCTCACCGGAGATAGGGTTGAAGAGACACTTTATCGTTCCATGATCGGTTCGTTGATGTATCTAACTACTTCAAGACCCGATATCATGTATCCAACGTGCCTCGCAGCAAGATTTCAATCTAACCCAAGAGCATCGCACATGATTATTGTGAAGAGGATGTTACATTACCTAAAGGGTACTCCATCTTTGGGGTTATAGTATCCTAGAAAAGGCGATTTCACGCTCGAAGGGTATTCCGACTCGGATTTCGGATGCTGCAAAGTCAATGCAAAATCAACAACTGCAGGATGCCAGTTCTTTGGACCTCGCTTGGTTACCTGGCAGTGTAAGAAACAAACGTCTGTGGTGCTATCTACATGTGAAGCGGAGTACGTGTCTGCTAGCAGTTGCTGCTCTCAGATCCTGTGGATACAGCAACAGATGCGCGACTACGGTTTGTAGTTTCTTAACATACCTCTTTTTGTTGATAATGAGGCCGCTATAAATATAACAAAGAATCCAGTACATCACGCTAAAACCAAACATATAGAAATTCGACATCACTTCATCCGAGATTGCTTCGAGAAGAAGTTGATTCGAATAGAGAAAATCCACACTGACAATCAGAAAGCTGATTTACATACCAAAGCTTTTGACAAAACACGTTTTAAATTTCTTTTAAAACTGAATGGTATGAAGCTTTTCTCGGTGTTGGATGGCATAAGTGGCGTTGATGAAGGTGCTGTTGTAGATGAAGATGAGAAACAATCTGCAATGGTTTGTCGATTTTTTACTTGTTTTGGTATTTAGGGGGAGTAGTTGTAAATATTATATTTTCAGAAAATACAAAAACAGTAAAAAATGCAAAATTACAAAAACATGATATAATTTCAAAATCCAAAAACAATAAAAAATGGAAAAGAGCTTGTGTAAAAAGAGAAAATGATAGTACATCAGTTTGACAGTTACTGTACGCTAAAGATTTGGAAAGAATTAAAGCGTTAAACAGTCTCACTGATGATGTGTCGATAGGTTTTCGCACATTTAGTAGATTTATTCGGGATATAAACCTAAAAATTGAAACTTGCGCATTTCGTGGGGAACACTACTTGGATATATAGGTAACCCCTGGAATCTCGTTTGAAATGTCCCTTATTCTGAGATACTAGGTCTTTATGCTCAGTGATATCTGGGGTATTATTCCGGGACTTCTGCTGAATGGAAGTTCTGACCTAGTCCCCGAATAATACTTTCCACAAATGCTTGTAACATAGCATCGCCCTCAGCAAGCTGATGAAACAATAAAATTGATAGTCGCTGCTGTTGTAATTAAAGGATCCTCTAAAGGGGACACACCGAAAAGTCGAAGCCGTCATCTCTCTGCGTATACGGAAGTGTCGACCTTTGCTCTCACGGCCCTCACATTTAACCCCTGACAGATATCATCTGTGCTATACTCACCTGTAAGACTGCATATTTGGATTCTGGATACGGGAGTATATTCAAGAGGTGGGACACATGAATGTGTTTAAGTTCATTAAGACATCTAAATCGTATCTTGAATAGATTGAAAATTGTGTGAGAATTTAAGTGGACCAGTATATCGACAATCGAGGTGTATTGTTTAATTCTGAAAATGAAATTAAGCTTAACGGTACTAGTGACTGGTATGATAACTGATATGATTCCCTAACACGCTCGCCAAAAATATGTTTGTACATAGTTTACATTTTATTACATTCTGCAATTTACATTTCAGTATTTCATTTCTAGTTTAGAAACTTTTTAGAAAATCCAAAAAGATTTTTCATTTCTGCTTTATTTTCCGGCAAACTAAAGTGGAGAGTTGATCGTCGGATTCTTGAAGAATGAAGCAGATGCAGGAAGGTTCTGAACTGGAGGATGAGGAGAGCTTATCTTGATAAGATTGTTTGTTTGAAAAGTCAAAACAAGTTCATTAATTTGATGCTTGTAATTTTCAGAAAAGTTTGAAATTGTTTTGAACAAAATCAGTTTGATTGTCACAAGATCAACCAAGGTCATTAAATTGGACTTGGTAGATTCATTGAGTAATCAGGGTCATTAACTTGGATCTGAATACTTAAGTGGATTTTTAGAACTGATAGTTTGTTTGTAATTGTGAAAAGATAGATTGTAATGTTATTGGTTGAGTAACAGGTTGTGGACTTCATCATTCCCATGAAAGCAAAGTGTTAAACTTTGAACCAGATCAAGATCCAAGATCCCAGCATACTGAAAGGGGGAGTCTGTGAAAGGGGGAGTATGGATCAGCAGTCAAAGGAAAGACTGAAGATGGAGTCAGGTGATCCTGAACATGTGAAGAAAGAGTTGATTCAATGAAGAGACAGAGTTGGAGAAAAGACCAAGACTGAAGACTCAAAGCCGAAGACTTCGTCAACATCCAAGGGGGAGTCTGTTGGTGCACTGAATGTCTGTTTACTACGTCTATATCGAGTCTTAGGTCTAGATAGGTTGTACGGAGTCGGAAAACAGAAAATGAGATGTTAGAGGGTGATTTCGCTCATAATGACATGTAGGTCATTAGAAGCGAAATCAGATATACATGTAATTTCGCTTCTGTGCACTTGTTAGTTGATTTCGCTCCTAGGTGTAACTAGGGGGTTTCGCTCGAGATGAACACATGGGGTTTCGCTCCTGACTGTTTGGAGCGAAATCAGCCCTAGTATAAATAGTAGATGTGTGATCTCATTCAATAGTTTTTAGAGCGAAATCTGAGTCAAGGTGCTGCCGGATTTTTGTCAGATTTGTAGTAAAACGACTCAGAAAGTGATTATATAAGAGGAAATTAAGAGGAATAGCTGTGTAACTTCATTTACATTGATTCCGCCTTTGTATCTGAAGATGAACTGCCTTACACTGACTGTTTAGGGTCACGACAACGGTCCAACACCAACTCTTCTGTGACACCTCGACCATGTAAAACAACAAATCGTGGCGGAAACATCGGGAAGTGTTGTAACAGAATTATTGTTTCACAACCATGGATACAAAAAGTTTCGTTTTATTGAATTGTTAAGTAATTTACATTGTCTAAAAACCAAACAAACATGATTACACATCGACTATCATTGTTATTATGTAACTAAGGCCTCGTCCAGATCCTATGTGACTCATGCATCCTAGCAATCAACATCATGCAACAACACCTGAAACATATGTAAAAACAAAGTCAGCAAAGATATACTGGCGAGCACATAGGTTTTATGAGAGTATTGGATTCATGGCTCGTTTACATGTTGCAATACCTTATTAAAAACCTTGTTTTGAAAAGTGTATGATATTGCAACAGAATTACCCAACTCAAATTAAGTGGGTTATAATTTATAAAATCTCGTAGCCATGATTCTTAACCCCAAAAACCTTTGTTTTAGTAAACCAAATCGTAAAACATCTCGTGAAAACTCGTTAATAAAACTCGTATGGTTTATATCATTTAGAAAACATCGTTGTGTGACATCGTTTCAAAATCGTTTGCCCAAGTGAACTAAATAATGATACGGAATGTAATATAATAAAAACACTTATGTATAATAAGTACCAGCGGCGTATCTACCATGCTTTTATCATGTTACACCCATCCCATTATCTAATCATAACCCTAAACCAATCGTTCAATCAAATCGTTTATCTCCTTTAAGTCGTTTCAAATCGTTTCACTCGCCCCAAAATCGTTTAACTCGTTTTAATTGTGAAAACTACTTTTCGTCATCTCGCTAATAACATCCAAACCCTCATGACTCGACTATCTCGCTTCTCGTATTAACAAACCACCAAAGGGTAAGTTAACTATCACAGATTCAGTCGTTACCCACAACCCCCACACATAACCATGGGTGCAGTCTGATAAAGGGATTTGTCAGATCCTATGGTACCATAACCTAATACTGGCTGGCTTGATCAATGCTAATGAATGTCATTCGTTATGTAATTACAACCAACAAGTTTGTTCACTTTATCAAAATCGTTATTAATTTAATATAAACCATTTTAATCGCTTTTGAAACCATCGTTTAAACCTCGAAATCGTTTAACACATACGAATCACCCCAAAACAATCGAAAACAGTAAAATAGGGGAACTATGTACTCACATGAAGTGCAAAGTATCCTCAATCAAAAGAACTTCAATAAACTCAAGTAAACCAGAGAAATCAAGCAGCACCTAGTAATCGAATCACTAGTCAAACAATCGACACCTAAATCGGAAGATCGGACAAAATGAGGTCTTGTAAACCAAATGAGTGTTGGAACTCATGCGATATGGTTTAACAAAGCCTAAATTCTAAATCGGAACCTATTCTAAGTGCTTTCGACCCATTGCGACCCATTAATGTAGCTTACGCTACTTTAACACGTCGTTCGCGCAAACACACGTTCGAGATGTCTAACTAGTCCTATGACAAGTATTATATGCCTAAACATGTTCAAATATGTTGCATAATTATTTTAGATGTCAAAAGTTAGGTTACATATGCTTAAAATTCAATTATTCATGAAAAGGGCATTTTGGTCGTTTACCTAAGGCATATAAACTACCTATCATACAACTACTTAAACCTAAGTGACCAAAAGGTATAACCTCGGAAGGTTATTCCCTATACAACTATGGTCACCAAACATGCTTGGTCGGATCCTAATGATCGACCAAACTGGTTTAGTTCGAAAGTCTAAGCGGTGGTTTAGACCGCTTGACTTACGACTCTAAACAAACACTAAACTAAAAGTGATGAGCTAAACATGTTAAAACATGTTTAGTTAAGTTAGAAAACAGGTTTTGATATCAAAACAAAGTCAAAACAAAGTGTTTTGATACCCAAGGGTAGTTTGGTTACAAAATACGCATGAATACGCATTTTGACCGAAACTACGACTCGTCACTACGCCTAGTCAACGTGGTAATCAGTAGGTATAGTCACACGGTACTATAACCATCGTGATTACGTTCACGTTGCAAAGTTCAAACAAACTTTGTGTTGACCATAACCTGGTCAAAGTAGAAAGTCAAACACTGTTTGACTTTCATGCTTGAAATACAAGAACAAGCATGAAGGAAACTTACAAAGGGTCCAAGCAAGGATGTTTTGATTCAAAATTACTCAGGTATGAGGTGTTAAACCACAACTTAGAGCAGAAATTGAATCAAAGTGTGAAGAAATGAGTAAGAGGGCCTTGCTATTTATAGGAATCATGGTTCAATAGGATCATTACACATTTTTTAACAATTGATCAAGGATATACAAGTGTTGGAGCCTGATTTGTGAGCTTGAAAAACCATCAAACATGCCCATAAGCAACCCCATACGGTCAGTAAGGACCCTTGTTGCTGGCAGGAACTTTACAAACTTGGCAGAACAGGCCCCTGTGTCTCCAAACTTGATTTTTGATGCGTTTTGGCACGTTTAAGCCCCGTTAATCCCATTTCAAAGTTTTAAAATGAAGTTAAAGTATAGGGAACTTAAAATGTGCTTAAAAATATCTCGGATGTCATCTCGTTTGGTCGTACGGTTGCGTTGTTCGGTTAATTACGACGGAAGTCATAACGAACGCAAAAACGATCCAAATTAAGCGACGAATGAAGTTTTATCATGCCAATCACTAAAATAACATATTTTAATGATTACATAAATTTTTGGATGTCCGGATATCTTCAGAACGTAAGATATGCGCGAAAATGCAAACTTATGCACTTTTTGACGCTTTTAGTCCCTATTGATCAATAAAGTTTATTTTAGCATACCGAACCCCTCAAAGCCTATTTCTAAGCTATGTAAAGGATACTTAGGGTATGTTTAACTTATGATTGCTTCCATGTTTATTGAGATGACGCAACCCGCTTGTAAAATTTTTTATTTTTAGTTACCACATTCTTTACAGGTTCAGTTTTGAATTTGGTGTTTTCATTTTTCAAAACTTTCTTCTCAACAACCATTGGAGCCTTTCCCTTTATATCATCTTTCCTTTTCAAATTCTCGACAACCACAGACTTAGGCTTCGAGTTGGTACACTTTCATGCAATGTGCCCAACTTGATTGCATTTGAAGCATGTTCGGGTGTCAATTAAACGACGTGTGCCTTCGGTTTCTTTTCAAAAAAATCTTTATATGATTTTGAAAAAAAATTTAGATTCTTGCTCGGAAAGTGAGCTTGAACTTGAACTTTTCACAAACACCTTTTTTCTCAACAAACTTTTTGTTTTGAAAGTTCCTTCTTTGATAATTCTTACCACCCTGATATCTGCCCGACCATCTATTTTGATTGTTGTTAGAAAATCATGGTAGAACAGCAGGTTTTTTATAGTAAGCCTTATCTTTTTCAAAGTTTAATTGCCACTTGGAACGTTTCAAACCTTCGATTTCAGACACATCAATTTCACCCAACTTGAACACATTTTTTAATTTGTCAACATTCTCATTTTCCAAAGGAAATTCAAGATCCAAATAAAACTTATCCGATCCCGACATCTTGTACATTAAAAGAGTAGGGTCTTCACTTAAGTTGTTTTTGGATTTTGATTTCGGAATGTATTTATCCAAAAAGCATTCTTCATCCTCAGTCGAGTCACTGTCAGATTTCAAAACATTTTCAACAACATTTTTAACAACTTCAGACTGACCACTGTCTTCATCGGATGATGAAGTGAATGTGACGTCGATTGTTTCTGGAAGTTTTACCTTATTGTTTCATCATCGTTAACCAACCCGGATTTTTTCTTTGAAAAATTATTTAATACTGGCGGTGGAACCTGATGATATACCCAACCCCAGTTTTATCAGAATAAACATCTTCGCCAGCTTTGTTCTTCCCAATGGGTTTGGGAACAATGTGTTGAAGAACAAAGCTTGCGGAGTTGTAACTGTTTAGTTTCAGATCGATGCGTTCATTTTCAATCTTAGCTTCCTGAACCTGAAGCTTCAGATTTTCAAAAAGTTGACGGTTTTCATGAATTAACTTTTCATTCTCTTTCCTAAATTTTTCTACTTCAATTTTATCTTTTTCAAGTTTCTCAGTTAATTCTTTAATTCGATCATTTGAAGCTTTCATCAATTTATCACGACTCAAGATTTGATTTTCAACTTCTCTGACTCTATCAGTCAGTTCTTCAGTCCTCTTACCACTGAGATAAGCATGTGTACTACAAACCTTGCAGTTTTTCATGCAATTTTTGCAGTCGCTCTCAATTTTGGCTTTATCAGTCTTACCTGACCCATTTGTTGAATCATTAGTACTGACCTTGCTCTTTGACTCAGTTCCGGACTTAGAATCTACCTCTAATTCCTTCGCTGCAAGCACTTTATCAGCCATTTTCTTCAAGTTGTCTGCTATGAATTCTTTCGTCGTGTCGATTATCCCATCATCAACCTTTTTCGACTGTAACTCCTTTTGTTTTTCTTCTTCTTTTTCTTCAGCTTTTTCTGACCACCACATCCTCTGTCTTGCTTCTTCCTCTTATGCTATTTGCTCGATGAGAGTTTCAACACTGATTGATGAAGGTTCAACAACTATGTTTTTAGGATCCAAATAACATTCCCGATCAGCATCCCATCTTTTTGCGCTTTTTGCCTCTTTCCATGTTCGATAGATTTTATCTTTCATGCTTTGAGATAACATCTTCCTGTTGACATATTTTTCTTCTTCTGTTCGGGTATCTTTGAAAGGAACAATTTTTTCCACGAAGGCATAACCCAGTGCATCTTCTTTCGGTAACAAATCACTCCAATCAAATCCCTCATCATCATGGATAACAGGTAATGCTCTCGACTTTTCTTTGGGAGCATCTTCCAACTGCTTCATTCTGGGAGATTTTGCTTTGTTTTGATGATAGATGACTCTTTTGTAATAATCCTCTCGGAATGGATTGGCCGTTTCGTCAGCAGCTGCATTTCGACATTCTCGTTTAAAGTGAGCTTTTTGCTTGCACTTGAAACATGTAACCTTTGATTTATCAAACCCTAGTTTAGTTGAAGGTCCACCGATGGAATGTCTTCCTGTAATCTCTATGAACCTTTGAGCCCTTCTGACCGCACTCGCCATGCACCATCTAATGTCAATCAGTTCCATTTCTTCGGGGTCAATCTGATCATAGTCTTCCTTGGTGAGATTAGTGTTTCCAATCTTTCCAGCAACAAGGCTCTCATATGATTCCAAGACGGATGCTAAAAACACCATTTGTTGCTTAGCTGCTTCTTTGCTAAAGTTTTGTGCATTGTTGAGGTCTACAGCAATATTGCTTTGGAACATGTTTTTTGGAACTAATTTTTGTTGTTGACTTGGAGCGGTTGAAGATGATCCTCCGTAATAACCACTGCTTGGACTTTCTTGATTTGGCATGTTTGAGTTTTCTACTGAGAATGCAGCCTTTTGGTGAGACATTTTTAGGAATCATACTTCCTCGATAATATAAGTCAACATTTTATTGATACGAGGAATTGTTGACTTTGTTCGTTTTCCTGATCTCCAATTCATGACTCTCCAATCTTTCGATTAACAAATCAACTGTCAAATCAGTCGAACTCACTATGTTCTTCAGCATTAGCTCAAAATACTGCCAATCTTTCTCATCAGGTAAACACAATTTTCATACAACCAAACAGATCAAATTCTTTCTTCAAAAATTTCATATCTTGCAAGTTCCATCTTTAAGTGACCGAATCTTTCTATCATCTTTGACACACACTCATTTTTCATACAACCAAACAGATCAAATTCTTTCTTCAACAATTTCTTCTTGTTCTTAACAATTTCTGCTCCACCCATGCACTTTTTCTCTAATTTTGCCCATAAATATTTGGCATCTTTGTAGTCAATCAAAGATATAATATCATCCCTTACTGATTGATGAAGTAATGCGATATATTTTTGCTCAGCGATGAAATTTTCTTGTTCATTTTCGACTAAGTTCTTATAGTCACTTCTTCCAATGTTAAACCCGCTCGTCAAGCATTTCCAACTTGGGTAGGCAAACGCTTTTAGCCAATCCTCGAACCTAGTTGCCCATCTATTATACTCCTCGATAGCCATTAGCTTGGGTGGTTTGTTGTATGTGCCATAGGCATTATCAACACTCAGAGAATCAGCAATGGTTTTCCTATGGTTCGGGTTTGGTGCTGAGGTGTTCATGTTGTCTGATGTGTTCTCTCCAGTGCTGCTAGTGTAAGCAAAAACATCACTAAACAAATTCCGAAAATCATTCCCCATCTTTAAGTACCTGAAACAATTAACAAACACTTACACAAATTTTTATGATTAAAAAAAAACTTCACACTGGTACTATTTTACTTCGTGCGAACTGAAGCGAATCAACTCCTGTGAACTGAATGATCCTCAAACAACCTGACTTGATGCAAATTGAACTGGTACGAATTGACCTGGATGTTCAATTCGTGCGAAATGGTCCAAACTTTCAACTTCAAGCGAAATGAACAGGTTTCAAGCAAACTGGGTCCAACAATATCCAATTCGTGCGAAATGGATGAGTACCTCAAACGAAATGGACACTTTCAAGCGAAATGATCCAACAAGATCCAATTCGTGTGAAATGGATGAATATTTCAAGCGGAAAGGAACCTTTCAAGCAAAATGGGCCTATTTGGTGCGAAATGATGACACTTTTGGTGCGAAATGAACACTTTTAACCAATTCGTGCGAAATGGCCTATGTCAATTCGTACAAAATGATGATGACGTCACCCAATCGGCCATGTTTTTGTCAAATTGATCAGGTTTTAGGTCGATTTAAGGTCTGATTCTTTCAAGGATTTGTTAAAACTGTATTTCGCGTGTAATATGTGAAACTCAAGCCATTTTAACCATGAAATCTTAGTTAATTTTGAAAATTGTGAAGAAGAATGAGTAGAAGTCAGAAATTTCGGTGAAAACAAGCTAAATCGGTATGAACTCTTCCTCCTGAGCTCTGATACCACTTGTAGGATCGTTGTACGACCTAAACGAGTCGATCAGAAGAGTTTAATCCATATCAAAGGCAGAATTCGATGATACGAACTTGATTACAGCTTGATTCACACTTAGATTCACTTTAATTATCTTGTTTATTGATTTCAAAGCAATACAGATCACTTGACAGTTTGACAACACCTCGGCTTTGAAATATGCAACCCTACCAAATGAGAAACCATGCTCAGGTATATATAGGCTCACCATTCCATACGAATTGATTCACACGAAATGGCATTTCGTGCGAAATGACAATATCATTTCGTGCGAAATGGATTAACCCTCATTTTGTACGAAATGGCCTAACTCTCCATATCGTGCGAAATGGCCTATCAACATAAAAACCCTAATTCTTTGACATCTGAGCACTGGTTTATCCTATCTAGATATAAGACTCGATACAAGACAAAGTTGACAGACATATATGCACCAACAGAAACCGTAACACATCCTTTTATATGCCCAGACTTCTAAATATCCAGCCAGTCCTCCATCTTATAGAAGTTTACTCCTTTTACCCTTCACAATTATACATGTACACTTTATACCCAAATCAGTAGCAAACGTGTGTAACAACTTGTAAAAGTTGTTACAATATAGTTATAAATTTTATATGGATTAAACAACCTCTTAATATTTTTGCTACATGAATTATAATTATGTAACAGATTATTTTCAACAGGTAAGCATTGTCACGTAGGCCCACATCAGCAAGACAAATCAGTCACTCATCATGTGTTATACCTACCGAGTGATGACTTTTTTTTTTCAACATACTAATTCTAGTCGTTTCACAACTGGCTCCAATGGATCTCTCACGCCAGCGAGGCACATTCATAGACTCACTACTCATGCAGCAATCACACATGGACGACATATTGTTCACTTGAGCTAACACGGTGCTCTCCCTATCCTGCTCACACAACATAACACATGCTGTTAAGTTGTGTAGTCCATCAATTATTAGATTTCTAGAAATGGTGAAATTTGATCATGATTTGAGTGTCCTTGCGTTCTATCGACATGTTGATATCAAATTACTAATGTATGGAAGTTTTTGGTTCATGAAATTTAAAGCAATTGACAAAACTCAACTTAAAAGGTTGAATGTGGTGTCATTTCACTTTGATATTCTTGTTACAGCTGCAAATTAATTGCTTATAAGTAGATATATATATATTCACAAGATTGTGTTCATGTTTTATTGTAAGGAACTCGTTTGCTTCAGCTAAAAAACAAATAATTAACCATGATCATTATTTTTAACATGCATTCATAAAACTATATCGGGCTTCGAGTATCATAAAAGAATAAATAATGTAAAGTGAAATTAAAATAATTATGTTTATACTACGGCATGCTTCACGTTCTTTATCTCGATCATCATATAAAAATACGTAGGGGGTTTGGCATTATAGCCAAGTGGCATCTTAGGGGTGGGATAAGGCTTATGACTATTTGGTCATGGGTTCGATTTCCACAAGTGGGGTTTTTCCCATATTTATTGGGTTTCCTAGTGAATTGGTGTATAGGCATTATTGCCCAGTGGAGTGGAGATGGATATGATTGGGTGGTTCCGTTGGTGGCACGAAGTGATCTGTGATATGTCAGTGATTCAAATTTTCTCTTAAAAAATATAAAAATATGTAGATCAAAGTTTAATGTTTTACATTAAAATTAGTTACTTTATCACCAACCTTTACCAAAATTCCGTTTCAGACCTAGTTTATTGGTAAACTATGTTTGACACTACTACTTTTAAATTATAAGGCTTTTGCAATGGTTTCTTATGTAAATTGTAAAACTTATAATAATATTAATTTAGATGGTTTAAAGTATTTATTTCCCTAAATGTTTTCAAATGAAGTTGCCTAACTAATATAATAAATTAATAATCGACTATCACATAAGAAAAGTCTCTATTATTATTAATATATATCACTAATGGGATTCTCCGCACGTTGCAGTTTTCACTCGATCGGTATCGGTGTTGTTCGTATAACAACAACGACTACATAACAACCAAAAGAAACATGCCCAAAAGGATATCGATATATTTTAGATCAAAAACTATAAAAATACCATTATATAATTGAAATTGAAAATAGTGAAATTTGATCATAAACTATAAAGCCAGTAAGTATAGTAATTATTGTAAGTATAGTAATTATTGTCGATCATTGTTCATTGTTCTTCTGATAAATGCATCATAATTAACCCTTTGGGCCTTCGATCCGACAACCCTTGACTGAGAGTTTCCAGTCATTGGGGAGGCTTTGAGAGGCATCATGGATTGCTTTCCTACCAAATTCATCAGCAGCCCAGTTTTTTTGAGCTGAATCATGTATCTGCTGAATCACAGTACATTGGCACTGCTTTGTCACATTATTTAAGAACAAACAACACTTCTTTATATGAGTGCTTATTAAAAACTTGAAGTATTGATCGCAAGAGTCTCCTTGCACAGAGTTGGGGCATTGATTCTGGAACGAACTTGAGATTTCCATCTGCATTTCATGTCCATTGTCCTCTATGGTAGTGGTTCTATAGGCTGACATCATAGAAAATGCTATGATGGCAATCAAGATGAATGTAAAAGTTGCAAGTTTTGCCATTATACGATGTAAGCAACTATGGGAGATGCATACGACTTTAATAAGTTTTTCCACACCTAACAATTAGTTAACCATCTTACTCCTTTAATTTTCCTACACCTAACAATTAGTTAACCATCTTCCTAACAATTAGTTAACCATCTTACTCCTTTAATTTTCTATACCTAATAATTAGTTAACCATCTTACTCCTTTAATAAGTTTTTCCTACACCTAACAATTAGTTAGCCTTCTTACTCGGTATATTTACACATTTATATATAAAATGGGATTATTTAAATTTTTTTATGGTATTGACAATAAAGATTCTAGTTTAAGTTTAACAAAAGAGTATATTTTATAATTAGAATGATACATACATAAAAGCTATACTTTTTCTAAAAATTTTAAAAATAAAAGCATCATCAACAAGAACCATAGCAAAAATTAGATAAAATTTGAACTTTTTGCCTAAGTTAATGGAGAATGGGTGCATATTGGGACAATTTCGTATGGTGGAAGGGGTGATCGTCACACTCCATCATCAATCACACTATCACATCCAATCACCATTTGACACATCATTCCTTCACATTTCACTAGTCACGCTCGTAATAGTATCACATTCCAAAATAAAAATCATACCCAATCACAAGTTAACACATCAACATCAAGTCAAACCCACACACACAACACAAAGTATCATGTTGTGGCAACCATCACGATTTTCTTCCTTCACCAAGTGATACACCCCTTTGCGGCCTGTAATTTTGTAATCAGGTTTTCACTAGTAACCCGTTTTGTTCGTTTTCTATATTATATATAGATCCAATGTTTAAAAAAAGGAGATCACGTTTAAGTTGCATTTAATCCTAAAGGGTTCTACAGTTCTACTCCTATCATCGCATCCACCTTTGCTACTTGATCTGGACTTGTTTTAATTTAATTTATTATGGTATTTTTATATTTTAATTGTTTTCTTATATTAAATTTTCTATTTATGTTATATTCTTTTATCATCTTTTTGTTTTTGTTGACAAGACCCCCTTTTTGACCAACCCATATTTTTGTCACTCCCTATCGAAACTCTCTGTGTCGCAAGTCCTATAAGCCATATAAAATATGCAACAAAACATTGAGGTGCAAATTTCTTCAAAGAATAAATAAGTTAAAAGTTTGATTAAAAATATTTTGTTTCGTTTATGGCATGTTCCACGTACTTAATTTTTAGTACTTATCTCACTTTAATTCTTTTCGAGCATTTACATCTCTTCCATCATTTCTACCATATAGTTATATATAAAAACTCTACATTTTTTTTCCTTTAATTAAATGATACTTTTTATACTTTTATCATTATATCTTCCCTCTCCTCCACTCAAAACACTTTCAAATTGATATATATATTAAAAAAAATTGGAGGATAAACAGTGTACCCTTTAATATACAGATAAATTGTAACATTTTCTCCCAGCTCCGCTCACAACCAATTTTTATAATATAAAGAATACTCTCAAAGAATTTAGTCAAAGAGATGTGAATACTCTTACAATTACTTATCTTTGCATCAACTTTACCAAATTACGTTCCAAGTCTTTGTTGATAAAATATTTAATGTTCTAAAGTTACATATGTGTGGGTAATCAATTATTCTAGTTATTTGAATGTTTAGCACTTTAACTCTATATGTATTTGAAATTAAAAAAAAAAAGATAACTACCAAAATTACCGGTGGTTTTTGTTAAGTCTGAGTATAAAAGGTCACGTGATGAGGAGCGTGTGAATTTTTAATGTATTTTTGTACCTTTTTACTCTTTTGTCAAGCTTTAAATTTATAAAACACGTATCACTCTCTATAACACGCTAGGGCAAATACACCCATCATTGACGTAGTATAGTGATGGTAAGATACCGAGGTCGTACAAGGAAGCAAGCGCTCCTAATTTTGGAATATCTTCGACGTCTAATCAAACCAAAATTTTGGAGAAAATATTTTTAAATTAGTAAAAAAAAGAAAATAAATAAATAAATAAATAAAACAAATAGACAAGATAGAGTCACTTGTATCCCAATCGTCATTTATGTATCCATTGATGATTTCTGCACTTTGGGTTTTTTAAGAGATTATCTTAGTTATGGTGGCATGTCCTACTTTTGGAAGCAACGCTACCTTCAGTCATATTGGTCTGAGTCAGCAGGGTTACAGTCTCGCAATGTCGGATTATTGAAAGATGATTAGTAAGTTAGTAATGCAAAATGTGGTGTGTCCCTCTTTTGGAGGCAACGGTACCCTCGGCCATATTGGTCTGAGTGAGCAGGGATATAGTCCCGTAAGGCTGGTTTAAAGTCTTAATAGTAGTTTATTTATAAAGGATTAGAAGCCATTCTTACTTTCCCTGATTTGATGATATCTGCCTCAAGGGAAGTCCTAATAAGCTTGAATCAAGTCTTTTCAAGATCTATACACAGGACGAAGCAAGAACTTTACCCAACCACCCTTCTAACCCCATTCAAGGCAGTTAACGCGCTTTATGTAAATCGTAAAGACACAAATGAATAAAAAAAACATGAAGAAATGATTGAATAAAGTTCACTTTCAATATAAAAACTAGCTATTAAAGTCATTAATACAAACCCAAATAAAAAGTTACCAATGCTAGGAAATCAAAAGTAATAAACAAATGATTTTGTCTTAATTAAGTGATGTAAGAGATTGGCCAAGCATGGCCTTTGTTTGACAAAAAACCCTTACTATCGATCTTGGATCCCTAGACCAGTACACACACTATAAAGGTGGATGATGGATGAAAGTGGTCGATGATGGTGGTAATGATGGTGGTGTGGTGACAGGTGTGAGAGAAGTGGTTTGCCAAGGGATGAGTTGCAAGTGAGTTAAGCACCTCCTTTTATAGTTGAAAACAGTAGGTTCACAAGGCCCCGTGCCAGGTGGGCACAGCCTTGTGTTCTTCTCCTTGTCTGTCTTCATTTAATCTTGTTGTCAATTCTTCTGCGCACACGGCCCCGTCTGTCAACGGGAAGACCCCGTGGCCCTTGTACTTGCTCTACGAACCTAGATTTGCCAATCTTAGAGTTGACCACGGCCCGTTTCGAGGAGACACGACCTCGGCTGGCTTGACCCTGTGCTTGGGCTCTGGTCGTTTCACAACTGGCTCCAATGGATCTCTCACGCCAGCGAGGCACATTCATAGACTCACTACTCATGCAGCAATCACACATGGGCGATGTATTGTTCACTTGAGCTAACACGGTGCTCTCCCTATCCTGCTCACACAACATAACACATGCTGTTAAGTTGTGTAGTCCATCAATTATTAGATTTCTAGAAATGGTAAAATTTGATCATGATTTGAGCGTCCTTGCGTTCTATCGACATGTTGATATCAAATTACTAATGTATGGAAGTTTTTGGTTCATGAAATTTAAAGCAATTGACAAAACTCAACTTAAAAGGTTGCATGTGGTGTCATTTCACTTTGATATTCTTGCTACAGCTGCAAAAATTGCTTATAAGTAGATATATAAATTCACAAGATTGTGTCCATGTTTTATTGTAAGGAACTCGTTTGCTTCAGCTAAAAAACAAATAATTAACCATGATCAATATTTTTAACATGCATTCATAAAACTATATCGGGCTTCGAGTATCATAAAAGAATAAATAATGTAAAGTGCAATTAAAAAAATTATGTTTATACTACGGCATGCTTCACGTTCTTTATCTCGATCAGCATATAAAAATACGTAGGGGGTTTGGCATTATAGCCAAGTGGCATCTTAGGGGTGGGATAAGGCTTATGACTATTTGGTCATGGGTTCGATTTCCACAAGTGGGGTTTTTCCCATATTTATTGGGTTTCCTAGTGAATTGGTGTATATGCATTATTTCCCAGTGGAGTGGAGATGGATATGATTGGGTGGTTCCGTTGGTGGCACGAAGTGATCTGTGATATGTCAGTGATTCAAATTTTCTCTTAAAAAATATATAAAAATATGTAGATCAAAGTTTAATGTTTTACATTAAAATTAGTTACTTTATCACCAACCTTTACCAAAATTCCGTTTCAGACCTAGTTTATTGGTAAACTATGTTTGACATTACTACTTTTAAATTATAAGGCTTTTGCAATGGTTTCTTATGTAAATTGTAAAACTTATAATAATATTAATTTAGATGGTTTAAAGTATTTATTTCCCTAAATGTTTTTAAATGAAGTTGCCTAACTAATATAATAAATTAATAATCGACTATCACATAGGAAAAGTCTCTATTATTATTAATATATATCACTAATGGGATTCTCCGCACGTTGCAGTTTTCACTCGATCGGTATCGGTGTTGTTCGTATAACAACAACGACTACATAACAACCAAAAGAAACATGCCCAAAAGGATATTGATATATTTTAGATCAAAAACTATAAAAATACCATTATATAATTGAAATTGAAAATTGTGAAATTTGATCATAAACTATAAAGCCAGTAAGTATAGTAATTATTGTCGATCATTGTTCATTGTTCTTCTGATAAATGCATCATAATTAACCCTTTGGGCCTTCGATCCGACAACCCTTGACTGAGAGTTTGCAGTCGTTGGGGAGGCTTTGAGCGGCATCATGGATTGCTTTCCTACCAAATTCATCTGCAGCCCAGTTTTTTTGAGCTGAATCATGTATCTGCTGAATCACAGTACATTGGCACTGCTTTGTCACATTATTTAAGAACAAACAACACTTCTTTATACGAGTGCTTATTAAAAACTTGAAGTATTGATCGCAAGAGTCTCCTTGCACAGAGTTGGGGCATTGATTCTGGAACGAACTTGAGATTTCCATCTGCATTTCATGTCCATTGTCCTCTATGGTAGTGGTTCTATAGGCTGACATCATAGAAAATGCTATGATGGCAATCAAGATGAATGTAAAAGTTGCAAGTTTTGCCATTATACGATGTAAGCAACTATGGGAGATGCATACGACTTTAATAAGTTTTTCCACACCTAACAATTAGTTAACCATCTTACTCCTTTAATTTTCCTACACCTAACAATTAGTTAACCATCTTCCTAACAATTAGTTAACCATCTTACTCCTTTAATTTTCTATACCTAATAATTAGTTAACCATCTTACTCCTTTAATAAGTTTTTCCTACACCTAACAATTAGTTAGCCTTCTTACTCGGTATATTTACACATTTATATATAAAATGGGATTATTTAATTTTTTTATGGTATTGACAATAAAGATTCTAGTTTAAGTTTAACAAAAGAGTATATTTTATAATTAGAATGATACATACATAAAAGCTATACTTTTTCTAATAATTTTAAAAATAAAAGCATCATGAACAAGAACCATAGCAAAAATTAGATAAAATTTGAACTTTTTGCCTAAGTTAATGGAGAATGGGGGCATATTGGGACAATTTCGTATGGTGGAAGGGGTGATCGTCACACTCCATCATCAATCACACTATCACATCCAATCACCATTTGACACATCATTCCTTCACATTTCACTAGTCACGCTCGTAATAGTATCACATTCCAAAATAAAAATCACACCCAATCACAAGTTAACACATCAACATCAAGTCAAACCCACACACACAACACAAAGTATCATGTTGTGACAACCATCACGATTTTCTTCCTTCACCAAGTGATACACCCCTTTGCGGCCTGTAATTTTGTAATCAGGTTTTCACTAGTGACCCTTTTTGTTCGTTTTCTATATTATATATAGATCCAATGTTTAAAAAAAGGAGATCACGTTTAAGTTGCATTTAATCCTAAAGGGTTCTACAGTTCTACTCCTATCATCGCATCCACCTTTGCTACTTGATCTGGACTTGTTTTAATTTAATTTATTATGGTATTTTTATATTTTAATTGTTTTCTTATATTAAATTTTCTATTTATGTTATATTCTTTTATCATCTTTTTGTTTTTGTTGACAAGACCCCCTTTTTGACCAACCCATATTTTTGTCACTCCCTATCGAAACTCTCTGTGTCGCAAGTCCTATAAGCCATATAAAATATGCAACAAAACATTGAGGTGCAAATTTCTTCAAAGAATAAATAAGTTAAAAGTATGATTAAAAATATTTTGTTTCGTTTATGGCATGTTCCACGTACTTAATTTTTAGTACTTATCTCACTTTAATTCTTTTCAAGCATTTACATCTCTTCCATCATTTCTACCATATAGTTATATATAAAAACTCTACATTTTTTCTTCCTTTAATTAAATGATACTTTTTATACTTTTATCATTATATCTTCCCTCTCCTCCACTCAAAACACTTTCAAATTGATATATATATTAAAAAAATTTGGAGGATAAACAGTGTACCCTTTAATATACAGATAAATTGTAACATTTTCTCCCAGCTCCGCTCACAACCAATTTTTATAATATAAAGAATACTCTCAAAGAATTTAGTCAAAGAGATGTGAATGCTCTTACAATTACTTATCTTTGCATCAACTTTACCAAATTACGTTCCAAGTCTTTGTTGATAAAATATTTAATGTTCTTAAGTTATATATGTGTGGGTAATCAATTATTCTAGTTATTTGAATGTTTAGCACTTTAACTCTATATGTATTTGAAATTAAAAAAAAAAAGATAACTACCAAAATTACCGGTGGTTTTTGTTAAGTCTGAGTATAAAAGGTCACGTGATGAGGAGCGTGTGAATTTTTAATGTATTTTTGTACCTTTTTACTCTTTTGTCAAGCTTTAAATTTATAAAACATGTATCACTCTCTACAACACGCTAGGGCAAATACACCCATCATTGACGTAGTATAGTGATGGTAAGATACCGAGGTCGTACAAGGAAGCAAGCGCTCCTAATTTCGGAATATCGTCGACGTCTAATCAAACCAAAATTTTGGAGAAAATATTTTTAAATTAGTAAAAAAAAGAAAATAAATAAATAAATAAATAAAATAAAATAGACAAGATAGAGTCACTTGTATCCCAATCGTCATTTATGTATCCATTGATGATTTCTACACTTTGGGTTTTTTAAGAGATTATCTTAGTTATGGTGGCATGTCCTACTTTTGGAAGCAACGCTACCTTCAGTCATATTGGTCTGAGTCAGCAGGGTTACAGTCTCGCAAGGTCGGATTATTGAAAGATGATTAGTAAGTTAGTAATGCAAAATGTGGTGTGTCCCTCTTTTGGAGGCAACGGTACCCTCGGCCATATTGGTCTGAGTGAGCAGGGATATAGTGCCGTAAGGCTGGTTTAAAGTCTTAATAGTAGTTTATTTATAAAGGATTAGAAGCCATTCTTACTTCCCATGATTTGATGATATCTGCCTCAAGGGAAGTCCTAATAAGCTTGAATCAAGTCTTTTCAAGATCTATACACAGGACGAAGCAAGAACTTTACCCAACCACCCTTCTAACCCCATTCAAGGCAGTTAACGCGCTTTATGGAAATCGTAAAGACACGAATAAATAAAAAAAACATGAAGAAATGATTGAATAAAATTCACTTTCAATATAAAAACTAGCTATTAAAGTCATTAATACAAACCCAAATAAAAAGTTACCAATGCTAGGAAATCAAAAGTAATAAACAAATGATTTTGTCTTAATTAAGTGATGTAAGAGATTGGCCAAGCATGGCCTTTGTTTGACAAAAAACCCTTACTATCGATCTTGGATCCCTAGACCAGTACACACACTATAAAGGTGGATGATGGATGAAAGTGGTGGATGATGGTGGTAATGGTGGTGGTGTGGTGACAGGTGTGAGAGAAGTGGTTTGCCAAGGGATGAGTTGCAAGTGAGTTAAGCACCTCCTTTTATAGTTGAAAACAGTAGGTTCACAAGGCCCCGTGCCTGGTGGGCACAGCCTTGTGTTCTTCTCCTTGTCTGTCTTCATTTAATCTTGTTGTCAATTCTTCTGCGCACACGGCCCCGTCTGTCAACGGCAAGACCCCGTGGCCCTTGTACTTGCTCTACGAACCTAGATTTGCCAATCTTAGAGTTGACCACGGCCCGTTTCGAGGAGACACGACCTCGGCTGGCTTGACCCTGTGCTTGGGCTCTGGATTGTTGTTTTTGTCTTCGGGGTGAAGATTGGAGGGTCAGTATAGTGTATCAACTTCCTCTCCTTTGTATTTATACTGGTTTTCGTTTTTAATTTGTTCCTTTTGTTCGTTTAAGCTCTTTTAATCCTGAAAATCAAAAGTAAACAACGAAAGACACTTTTTTCCAACATTAGTACTAAAAATGAGTTGTTTTTATACCATATTTGATATGATTTATATGTTGCATTTTGTGCATATCAAATACCCCCACACTTGAATCTTTGCTTGTCCTCAAGCAAAACTTTTTTAATGTTTCTTACACTCCTAAATGGTATAGGTAGAAGAGAAGTTTTGGTTCTTGTGTGTAGGGAATCCAAGTTCTTTATTCATTCTTGGTTTTATTTATTTACAATGTTATTCGACATGAATTATTTTTATTTTATTAAGAAAAATAAGTATATCTATGCATAACATATATCCTTAAGCTATATATACTTTCACATTCCTCACAAGTGATCATTCAACACTCGGCCAAAAATGTATAAGTGAAACACTCAGTCTCGATACGGAACTTACTCCTACCAAATGCTTGACAATCAATCAAACCTCCTCCTTGTTGACTTAATCTTTGCAAATATTAAGAGTACTTTGAAGCGGTAGGTTTTTGGTTAAGGGTAGGATAGTTTTATTTGAAAGTGGCCAAAGGCGTAAAAAGTGGATTTGGTTTTGAAAAATTGTTTTGAACTAAATAAGTGCTTATAAGCAATAGATTTGCTTATTTATTTTGAGCAACTAGAGATTTTTTTTTTTTTGAAGTCACATGCTTTTTCATTTTTTCAAAAGAACCGATTTTTACTAAAACAAAAGGTGTAAAGTAAAAATGATGGTTTTTTTTTTGGGTGATGGTGTATTGTGGGTTGTTGAAATTAAAGGGTTTAGGCTCAAAGGGGTTGACTAGGGGGAGTTTTTGTGTTTTTGTGGGTAAAAATCCTAATGCCTCAATCATATACTTACTTCGATTAGTCGGTAAGGACTAGGAATGTATTATCTTGTCAAGTTCTAGATTTGTGAGAACCATATGGGCTATTCACACAAGAAATAAAAAATGTGCATTTATTATAGATATGTTATTGGATGCTTGTTAAAGGCTCAAAACTCACAATTTTTTGGGAAAAGGGCAAAAATGTGAAGGTATATATATACTTATATATATATTTATATATATAATCAAATTTTATAAATTTGTCATGCCCTTTTTATGATTTTTTCCTATATGGTTACTTTTTTATCACGGCGCTATCGCTTGTAAATTTATAATAACTTGAACTTTTTTAGAACTTGTTTCTCTTAACTTAAACTATAAACAAGACAAAACAATCTAAAAAAATTAGAAAAGATTTGGGGTGTTTTAGTTGTTCCAAGTAGATTTTGTGTAAGGCTCGTTTTAGGACAAACAATATTCAAGTTATTCATGTCCCCCTACACTTAAATTACACATTGTCCTCAATGTGTCCAAAATTGGTTAGATTGACTAAATGTCTATAATATGTGTTTAAAACCAAAAAAAATAGAAAACAAGCACTTAACACGACCCCGTGTGTGGGAGCCTCGACCCTGTGTCAAAAGTTCCAGTAACAAATTTTTCTAGAAGATAAACATGGGGGCGTGCTCATCGGACACGGCTCCGTGTCAAGGTTTTAGAATAAAGAATGTTAAAGCGGACTTGGGGCACGTGGGCGTGCTTACCTGACACGGCCCTGTGCTGCACATACTAAATTGAATATTTTCAGTCGGAAGTCGTCTGTTTTAATGCATACGGTGCTAGTTCAACGTCCTTTGGCCTCCTCAACATCTTTCTAAGTGTTCTCTATTCCAACAAAGACAAAAAGTTAAAAACAACAGCATTAACTAAAAGTTACACTAAGAATTAAAATATTTTATTGCTAGATAGTCCATGGAATGCCTCCATGGTGCGCCCCGTTTATAAGGGTCCTTGGCTAGACCCAAAGTCGGTCAAATGTTACCCGAGCGGGATGACTCGAATTCTGAGATGCACCGACTAAAGGCGTAGTCAAGGCTTGAGTCTATCGCTTGAGATGCACCATCTGTCACTCATATCGACCCTAGCTCGTTTGGTGGCAAGGAATGGTCTTCGTAGTATGAGTGGGATTTCGGTGTTAATCGGAGTATCGCGCTCCGGTCAAAGATAAGATTTATATACCCAAATTACCCTTAACAAATAGCTAGAGGTAGTAAGGGGTCGAACCACGAAGAGTATGTGGTTTGCGAATGGACTCGATTGATTATAAACGGTTGCACAATTTATGAAGTTTACTAGTTTGTTTTTATGATTTTTGTTTGATTGAAAGATATTGAATTAAACTAACAAAGTTGATTGGAATAATTAACTACTAAAAATTAAACGATTACAAGAACTTGATTAATGATAATAAAATAAGATGGAATAACAAGGTTCACACCAGGTTTCAATAAATGTAAGACCTAGGGTTACTACGCGTTTTAATTTGGTTTACTCGAATTACATCATTAATGGGTTAACAATCATAAAGCTTAGGTGCCAATCGCTATCAACATCATGGACAACGGACCACAATGCACTTCGTTATGTTGGACAAGCAAATCCTTTCAAGAGACAAGGCATAAATACGTGTATTTGTTTCACAAAGTCAAATTTAATGATTCACTCGACAATTCGTAAATTCAATACAAAGTAGGACAATTGTCTAAAAATTCAAACACAATTTAAGTTGTCACAAACCAAACATCAAACAAGTAATAAGAACCCTAAATCTTACAAAAGTCTACACCGGGGTGAAACCTCCAAGAAATTAGCTGTTCATGATCCAAAGAACTGGATCACCGGATGTTGGAAGCTTGATCTTGATCATCTTGAAGCTTGGAGAATGATGGAATGGTGATTAGGGTTTTGTAATGGTGGAATTGAATGGATGGTGGAATGGTTAAGGTTTGAAAAATGGAGATGATGATGAATTCGATGATTGTTCGGTTGATAATGGATGATGATTGTGTTATAGATGGATTGGAAGTGAAGATGGATGTGAATAATGGCTCCAAGGCAAACTTCAAAACAAAGTGTAACTGCCGAAAACTTGGTCCAAGTTATTTTAAGTTCGTTCCAACAACCAACAATGCAACATTCGTGTCACCATAAACGAGAGACCGTCGCCGACAGCCTGTTGACCCATCGGCGACGCTGCCCAGAAACTCAAAAACCCATGTGACGCATTATACTACTGGTTATGGCCATTTTGTAGCGACAGGATTTGTAGAGAGCGTCGCCGACGGCCCTCCACGGCATCGGTGACGGTGCCTTGATTTCCAAACTTCTGTTTTTCGCATCCTTTGGTCCTAGTTGATCCGTTTCGCATCCCGGTGGTCCGTTTTTTGTCCCGGTGGTCCGTAAAGCCTCTGGAAAGCTCCTTAAACTCCTTAAGACTTGCAAAACATAAATCCCATTAAAAGTTGGCTATTCAAAATTAAAACTTAAGTAAAAAACTAAACTTAAACATTGACGAACACCGTTTTTCGACCGCGTATCACATCCCTACACTTGTCGTTTGCTTGCCCTCAAGCAAATCTGTCTTTCACTTTCACGTGGGTCAAACGAGAAACACACTTCCCATTCCTGAGTCTAACATTAAGGTCTAAAGTCATACCCGGTTCAAACTTTGTACAATTTACTAAATATCTAACGGTAAAGTGAATAATCACATATAAAATGGTTATCCAAGATTAACCCACCCTTGAAACTAATAAATCATGCACATCCCTCACAATGTTCTCTCCACTCGATTTAAAATTTGGCTAATTAGATAATGAATTAGCACTTTCTTAGTAATCACTCAAAACGATTAGAACACGTATCCGCATATGCTTGCAACTCAATCATTCTCCACCACCGAACACGAATACTAAGCATAAGTCAAAAGGTCTTTGGAGGGTTGTAATGGGGCTAGGCTAAAGATAGGAAGTAGGATATTTAAAATGGCTATGGCGATGAAAATTCGATTTTATTACAAACGACTATGCTAAACACGACTAAATATAAACATCAATCTAGTAGGCAATGACTTTTACCTTTTATTCAACAAACTACTAACACATCTTTTTATGCTTTTCTCATTACTTTTTCATTCTTTTTCGCAACATTTTCCCGACAATTTTTGCTTTTTTTTCTTTTTTTTTTTCACACAAACAAATCACAACTATACAAACTTAACTCCTATAATCGAATTTTCATCACACGGGTTTAAAAAGAAAAGGCTTATGGTTATGGGCTAAATGGGTTGTTAAACGAAAGGTTTAGGCTCCAAGTTGGCTACTAAGGGATGGATTTTGGGTAAGGATAGATAAATGGTGTAAAATGAAAAGGTTTACCTAATGCCTTATGCATTCTTATGCTTGTATTCGGTCTATGGTCTCAAACGTAACAAAAGTCGCAAGTTCTACAATACGTGACTAATGTTCCACTCAATCAAAGAAATATAAACATATAGTTCTATGATGTAAAAGTGGCTCAAAACCTCACATATAACGGGTATGATATGTGACATGTATGATATGTTAGTTTCTTAGGTGGATTATTCCCAAATAAACACCCGCTAAATACCCGTCATGCAATTAATTCGAATTTGACCATGACAAAAGACCAAATGGGTTTTGTCATCCATCGTTAACTTAGTTACTTGAGCTTTTAAGATAGCTTCAACAAAGACATTTTGAAATTTTTTTGAAATTTTCCCCCTTCCCCACACTTGAGGAAAACATTGTCCTCAATGTGTAAGAATAGAGTTTTTAAAACACACAAGGGATGTGACGCGACTAACTTCCCCCAAAATTTTACCACGGAAAATAAAATAAAAATTACATTCCACTTATTTTCTAACTAAAAATCAAAGCTAAAAAGAAATGTTTGCACCTGGTTTTTCGCTCGTTCCTCGTGTGCTCTTCATCTTTCAACAAAGTGGTCGTCTCAAGAACATAATGTACCTACAAATCTTAACCCTTGTGTAGAAGCATGCTTCTCACAACCATTAAAATTTGTTAGTTACCTAGTTCTACAACTTTTAAGAAAATATTACCAAACCAAATGTTAATTTACTTTGATTTATGTGGAAAAAATAATATACAATAACAACAAACCAAACTCACTTTCGTAGGAATCACGGTTGCATTTAGCTTATGCAACAAGCCCTTTTAAACCTCCCGATAGCGCTGGAGGACGAGTAGGTCTCGTGAGGGTGATATAGGGAACACACCCACAACGTTCATTTAAATAAGAAAATAAAAATAAAACCAATACTAGTACAAACTCTACACAATCATACCTGATTTGCCTCTCATGGTGGTCGAAGTGAACATTTTCCTACCAAGTTTCCAACATATGCTCGGTAGTTGGCATGCCGAATCCACTCTCGTATTCTTTTACGCGACATGCGCACAATACAACTTCGGGATCGTTTCTTAACAAATTGGCCAATGTCTTGCAATGCCACCATTCGAATTCTTATACCCAAACCCTCATCCCCAACTTTGTTGATTGGAGTGATAAGTGTAGGATCGTTGAGTCGATCTATACGAGACAATCAGAAGAGTTCTAGACCAAATCAGAGGCGGAATTCATTGATTTGATCTTCATTCAGCTTGATATGCAATTAGATTCATTTTAACTATCTCTAGTATTGATTTCAGAACGTTTTACAGGCTGGAGACACTTCGGCAGAGCTCCGCTACCGGAATCAGGAATGTTACAAATGAGAGACCCAAGACATCTATTTATAGGAAACCCCTTCGCACGAACCAGCAACATGCCAGTTCGCATGAACTGGTCAGTTCGTACGAACTGGCCACTTCGTGTGAACCTGCTGGTTGTGTACTGTTTCCCGTTTCTTTCGTACTACGTGTCCTGATCTATCAAACCGATTACAAGACTCAATACAAGACCATGCCGAGAGACATATGCACCAACAAACTCCCCGTTGGATGTTGACGAGTCTTCAGTACGAGTCTTCAGTATGTCGAATCTTCAGACTTGATCAGTCTTCACGCTCTCTCCAAAATGTCTTTCTCTGTAAGCATCCTCATCAATCTCTATCTTCTTAATTTCTCAGAATCTCAACCTGACCCTTCAAATTCTCTTGATTTCCTTAAGTTCATCAGCATCAGCAGCTTCTATCTCGAGCTTTATTCCAGGACCTTAGTCTGGCTCTCTAACATTCAGACTCCCTCTTTCTCTGAGATCTTCAATCTTCAAACTCCCCTTTGTTGACAGACTTCCCCTTAAGTTGTTCTGGGATCGTAATCTAACATAACACTTGTTCTAAAATCGTGACCTGGCTCAAACTCTGCTCAGGCTTAGATACGGGGATCTACACAAACCTCTACCCAAAAGTAAGATTTTTTTTATAACAATTTAAATCTTTGCTTTACCACTTGTATTCGAAACATTCAAATTTAGTTTCAAATTAATGAACCATTTAATCATTTCAAAATCATTTTTCAAAACAAACTCTCCCAACCCTGTTATTATTCATCATGTTTAGCACTTGGAATTTTGAAAATCAGTGATGTGCACAAAATGCAACATATAAATTACATCAATTGTGGCATAAAACTAACCCTTTTTAGTACTAATGTTGGAAAAAGTGTGCTTTTGTCTTCCTTTTGTATTTTCAGGATTAAATGAGCTCAAATGAACAAAAGAAGCAAAAAGACAGCTAAATATAACATAAATACAAGAAAAGGAACAAACGTGGCATGCCCGACTTCCCGACAGCATCTTCCCAAAGCAAAACAAAGAAGACACAAGACTGAACACGCCCCGTGCTCAGCGAGCACGGGGGCGTGCCCAAGTGTCAGCAGAAAAGACAAAGTGATGGAAGCTTCTATTGCCCACCACGGGGTCGTGCTCAGCGGACACGGGGGTGTGGTCAACTGTTGCAGACGCATTTAATGAAATTACGAATTGCAATTAATGAAGAGAGAGAGTCAGATTGACACGGGGCCGTGCCCGAGCTCCTGTTCAGCCTATAAATAGGAGTGCTTGGAGCACTTGCAGCTCATCCCTTGGCACACCACCTGTCACACCCCAACCGATGGCGGAATCATCGGGGCATGGGACTGAGCGAAACAGATTGTCCAGAAGTTTCCATAACAACTATTATTACTATTCAATTTATATAATACGTCCCATACCGTACCTCAAATAGCAAACAAATTATTACAGATAACATTTAATCAAATATTCTGTTCCGACAACTCAGATTTCAAATATAAATATTGTTCAAATGCTTCTAGAGACTCGATCTGCAAGATCTACAGACAACTATGCTCTAGACGCTTATTCTAAGCTCGCCTTCCTAGCAGATAAGCATCCTAATTGCCTGTCACATACGTTAAAATAAAGTCAATAAATAAAATGTAAAGGAGAGCATACAAGTTTGATAATAGCATATAGAGTTTGAAATAGTTTACGCATAACCAGCACGTACACAGAGGAAAACAAAGCATGTTAATTATCGACATGGATCTATCGATACCAATAACTGCGAGTTGACTGCCTGAGGCAGTTCGCAATACATGATTACCACCGTAATCCATGCAAGTAATTGTCCTTAACAACCCCCGTGTGAATGGGTGCTGAGTCCAAACTATAGTACTCTCGTCGTTAAGGCAGGTAGACAGCATTCCACGTGTAAACATAACAACAAGCATTCATTTAGTCACGTAATACATGCGGTAAGGGTTAGCGTTTAAAGTAATTGAGTAGTGTGTTCGATGTGATTTAGAATAAGTAACGTATGTAACACCCAAAAGTGCTAAAGCAAAAAGGGATCGAGTATACTCACAGTGATTGATGGATTGAAGGGAGCAGTTGAGAGTAGGGTTAGCCTGAATAGTTCAATAGTATAACGATAAGCAACGTGTAAAACGAAAACAAGTGTTGGAGGATCGGACGGCTCAGACGATCGAACGGTAGGTCCGATCGGACGGCTCGACCGTTCGGTTAACAGCCCGTTCGGACAGCCTGTCTGGTCGGTCGGTAGGGCCGATCGGATGGTTGTTCGAGTGGATTGTTTCTTCCTTTGAAAAGGATGTGTTTGTGTATGATGGTTTGACTTTCGAAGTTTTCGTTGTAGCATTTGAAAACATTGAAGTTTCCTTACCTTTCAGGTCGATCGATCGAACGGTTCGTTCGATCGGCCGGCTTAATCGATCGGTTAGGCACTTCAACAAGTTCTTATCAAGGTGTCACCTGGTCGGACGGCTCGACCGATCGGGTGGCACTCCAACGCATTGAATCATGATCCGAAGAGTAATTCAAATCAAACCGTGGTCCGATCGAACAACACTTCGTTCAATACTAGACTTCATGAAATTGTTAAGGTGTGGGGCCATGTGCTAGCCGATCGGTTGGCCAGGTCGCTTGGCTGATTGTCCGATCGGCTGGGCTGTCCATTCGGACAGTCAGTCCGATCGGTCAGCATTCCGACCTAATCAAACTGTTCGTCTAACACTAGGCTGTTTTGATTGTTTGATGTTATATCGAGGTGCTTTGACAACAAGTTGAACCATAGAACCCTCGTTTTTACTTGTTTCTCCTGCTCGGACATGAATCACCCAAATCCGGCTGGTGAACCGTTCGGAACAGAGTTTAACGTTCAACCCGAAGTCGGTGAACCTCATGGGTAGAATTCGGATCTTGAGTCATGCAACCTCTGAAATGGTTAGCAAATCGGCACAAGTTCTGTTTCTATTAGTTTTGAAGGCATTGAGTGTAAAAGAGTTGAAAGAAAGTTGGAAAACATTCTTTCAATCCTTTTTCACCGTGTAAATGTTTAGGTCTATGGAAGAGCTTTGCTTGTTCGTATGGAAATCGGTTAGATCCAAGTGATTCTTGGTGGATTGAGGCCAAAACATGAAGTTCTTCAAGAACACCATGATGACATCATCCTAGAACACTTGAATCTCGATGACTTCACAGTTAGAAATCAAGATTTGAAAGATAAAAAGGTGTAGGAGTGTGCATAGATCAAGAAAGTACAAGATTTAGTATGAAATCTTACCAGAATCGAGAGAAATCTGAGAAAAAGGACGAGAGCATGAGCTGGTCGGTCAGAGCTTTCCAAAAGTAGAAAGTTGACAATGACAGGGGTATTTATAGGCTTCCAAAAGAGGAAAGGGCTGGCCGATCGGCCAGGCATCTCGGTCGGACAGCCTGACCGATCGGACAGCAGTCCGATCGGCTGGGCCGTTCGATCGGCTGAGAGCCTAATCGTTCAGCTGCCTGTTTCGAGCGTTCGATGTGATAATTTTTGATATTTTGATTTCGATTAAGGACGATGCGTGCACGATAGAGTTTCCTATTCAAATTACTTTTAATCCTAACCACTATATCTAACATACAATCACCTATGTCTCGCACTGTCCTTTCGCCACCAATTATCATAATTCGATTTCGATTGAGTTTCGATTGATTTGATTGATTCGATTGATCACCTCACACAATATAGAGTAAACATGCACAAGTGACTCATAAGGCACACACACACTTAATATAACAACCAAAGTTCGCGTAGTTCGAGTTTCGAGTTCGATGATGATCAGATTAGCTTGATTATCGTTTAATTGACTTTATCGCATTGTTACTTCCTACTATTCACAGTCGTTTAGCGTTACGAATCGATTTGAACATTCGATTACTTTGATTAACAACACTTACTCCACATAATACAACTAACGAAAATCATAAATTAGACTAGTTACGGTCAAAGGGGTAAATCTTGACTTGACTTCTGGTAACACGGGGTGTTACAGCCTCCCCTTGTTTAGGGAATTTCGTCCCGAAATTAGGCTGAAAGATGCACATCACCGTGAATCATGCTGGAGAACTTTCTCTTTCTAGACTTTCACTTGAATAACTGTGGGTACTTCGCCTTCATGTCTCTTTCGAGTTCCTAAGTGAACTCTGCGCCTCGTTTTCCTTATGATAGGAATGTGCGAGCGTCTGAGCTGCTTGGTTTGGCGATCCATGATTTCGACAGGCTTTTCCACGAAGTGTAGCGTTTCGTTTATTTGAAGGTCGTTGAGAGGTACGATTAGATCATGCTCAGCCAGGCATTTTCGGAGGTTTGACACATGGAAAGTTGGGAGGACGTTACTAAGTTCCTCCGGTACTTCGAGTCTATAGGCGACTTTTCCGATCCTTTCCAGAATCTTAAAAGGTCCAACACATCGAGGCGCTAGTTTCCATTTCTTGCCGAATCTGACCACACCCTTTCAAGGTGATACCTTTAGGAGTACGTAGTCGCCAACGTCAAATTCAAGGGGCTTGCCTCGTTTATCGGCATAACTTTTATGTCTATCCTGAGCTTTCAACAAGTTGTCTCAGATTTGGAGGACTTTTTCAGTCGCTTCTTGTAATAGCTCAGGACCGATTAATTGCGAGTGACCGATCTCGTGCCATATAATAGGCGATCGACATCTTCTTCCATATAGGGCCTCGAATGGTGCCATCTGGATGATGGCATGATAACTGTTGTTGTACGAGAATTCGACTAACGGCAGGTATTTGTTCCAATTACCACCGAAGTCTATGACACACGCATGGATCACGTCTTCAAGAGTACGGATCGTTCTTTCCGTATGTCCGTCGGTTTGAGGATGGAATGCAGTACTTAAGTTAAGCGACGTACCGAGCGCTTCTTGAAACGTTTCCCACAATCGTGAGGTAAACCAAGCGTCACGGTCAGAAATAATGTCACGAGGCGTACAATGATTACAAATGATCTCGTCAGTGTAGATTCGGGCTAATCGTTCTACCTTGTAGTCTTCTCGTATTGGCAAAAAGTGGGCTGATTTGGTCAAACGATCAACGACAACCCAGATGCTGTCGTGACCTGATGATGTGGGCGGAAGTTTGGTTATGAAATCCATAGCTATACTCTCCCATTTCCACACAGGGATTGGTGGTTGTTCGAGTAAGCCAGAGGGTCTTTGATGTTCAGTCTTGACCCTTCCACAAGTCAGGCATCTTCCGACATAGAGGGCGATATCCCTTTTCATGCCCGGCCACCAGTAGTTGTAACGAAGGTCTTGGTACATCTTATAGGCACCGGGATGAATACAATACCGTGATGTGTGGGCTTCATCCATTAGTATCCTTCGCAATTCGGTCCGCTTAGGAATCCAAATTCGGTCCAGAAAATAGAAGATCCCATTCGATTTGCTTACAAGCTGAGCTCCATCGTGATAGATTCTCTCTTTCTTCAGGGTGCGTTCATTAAAACAAGCATGTTGGGCTGAGCGGATGAGGGTTTCGAGATCGTGTTGGGCTTGAGTGTTACGAATACTGAGCAAATAACTCCGTCTGCTGAGTGTGTCGGCAACGGCATTTGCTTTGCATGGGTGATAACGAAGCTCACAGTCGTAATCGTTGAGGAGTTCTACCCATCGGCGTTGAAGCATATTGAGTTCCTTCTGATTAAAGATGCGTTTTAAGCTCCTGTGATCGGTGAAGATCGTACACTTGGTACCATACAGGTAGTGTCGCCAAATCTTTAATGCAAAAACAACCGCTCCTAGCTCGAGATCATGGGTTGTATAATTCTTCTCGTGGATTTTGAGCTGTCGAGAAGCGTAAGCTATAACCTTGTCTCGTTGCATGAGAACACAACCAAGACCAAGGTTGGAAGCATCACAATAGACAATGAATCCGTCGATCCCATCGGGCAATGTAAGAACAGGAGCATTGCAAAGCTTATACTTGAGGGTTTGGAAGGCAGACTCTTGTTCAGTTCCCCAAACAAAAGACCTGTCTTTATGCGTAAGAGCGGTAAGCGGCACAGCGATCTTAGAGAATCCTTCGATAAATCGTCGATAATAGCCCGCTAATCCGAGAAAAGAACGGACTTCAGACGGGTTCTTTGGCTTAATCCAGCTCTTAACTGCTTCAATCTTCGCAGGATTGACATGGATACCTTGACTATTCACGATGTGACCCAGAAACTGAACCTCTTCTAACCAGAATTCGCACTTGGAGAACTTGGCATAGAGTTGGTTCCCCTGGAGTAACTCGAGAACCAAACATAGATGTTGCGCGTGTTCGTCTTTCGATTTGGCATAACTCAAGACATCGTCGATGAACACGATGACGAATCGGTCAAGATAAGGCTTACACACACGATTCATTAGATCCATAAAAACCGCGGGTGCATTGGTTAAACCAAAAGGCATAACAACGAACTCATAGTGGTCGTAATGAGTGCGAAAAGCGGTTTTAGGTATATCTTCTTCCTGGATGCATAACTGATGATAGCCTGAGCGTAGATCGATCTTCGAGAAACACGTGGCACCTTGTAGCTGATCGAACAACTCGTCGATGCGAGGTAGGGGGTAACGGTTCTTGATGGTTAACTTATTCAATTCCCGATAGTCGATACACATCCTGAACTACCCATCCTTTTTTTAACGAAGAGGTCGATACGGTAGGTCCGATCGGACGGCTCAGACGATCGGACGGTAGGTCCGATCGGATGGCTCAGACGATCGGACGGTAGGTCCGATCGGACGGCTCGACCGTTCGGTTAACCGCCCATTCGGACAGCCTGTTTGGTCGGTCGGTAGGGACAATCGGATGGCTGTTCGAGTGGATTGTTTCTTCCTTTGAAAAGGATGTGTTTATGTATGATGGTTTGACTTTCAAAGTTTTCATTGTAGCATTTGAAAACATTGAAGTTTCCTTACCTTTCAGGTCGATCGATCAAACGGTTCATTCGATCGGCCGGCTTAACCGATCGGTTAGGCACTTCAACAAGTTCTTATCAAGGTGTCACCCGGTCGGACGACTCGACCGATCGGGTGGCACTCCAACGCGTTGAATCATGTTGAAAATCGATTAAGTGTTGAAGCATAGTATCTCATGATCCGAAGAGTAATTCAAATCAGACCGTGGTCCGATCGAACAGCACTTCGTTCAATACTATACTTCATGAAATTGTTAAGGTGTGGGGCCATGTGCTAGCCGATCGGTTGGCCAGGTCGTTTGGCTGATTGTCCGATCGGCTGGGCTGTCCATTCGGACAGTCAGTCCGATCGGTCAGCATTCTGACCTAATCAAACTGTTCGTCTAACACTAGGCTGTTTTGATTGTTTGATGTTATATCGAGGTGCTTTGACAAAAAGTTGAACCATAGAACCCTCGTTCTTACTTGTTTCTCCTACTCAGACAGGAACCACCCAAATCCGGACGGTGAACCGTTCGGAACAGAGTTTAACGTTCAACCCGAAGTCGGTGAACCTCGTGGGTAGAATTCGGATCTTGAGTCATGCGACCTCTGAAATGGTTAGCAAACCGGCACAAGTTCCGTTTCTGTTAGTTTTGAAGGCATTGAGTGTAAAAGAGTTGAAAGAAAGTTGGAAAACATTCATTCAATCCTTTTTCACTGTGTAAATGTTTAGATCTATGGAAGATCTTTGCTTGTTCATGTGGAAATCGGTTAGATCCAAGTGATTCTTGGTGGATTGAGGCCAAAACATGAAGTTCTTCAAGAACACCATGATGACATCATCCTAGAACACTTGAATCTTGATGATTTCACGGTTAGAAATCAAGATTTGAAAGATAAAAAGGTGTAGGAGTGTGAATAGATCAAGAAAGTACAAGATTTAGGATGAAATCTTACCAGAATCGAGAGAAATCTGAGAAAAAGGACGAGAGCACGAGCTGGTCGGTCAGAGCTTTCCAAAAGTAGAAAGTATGACAATGATAGGGGTATTTATAGGCTTCCAAAAGAGGAAAAGGCTGGCCGATTGGCCAGGCATCCCGGTCGGACAGCAGTCCGATCGGCTGAGAGCCTGATCGTTCAGCTGCCTGTTTTGAGCGTTCGGTGTGATGATTTTTGATATTTTGATTTTGATTGAGGACGATGCGTGCACGATAGAGTTTCCTATTCAAATTACTTTTAATCCTAACCACTATATCTAACATACAATCACCTATGTCTCGCGCTGTCCTTTCGCCACCAATTATCATAATTCGATTTCGATTGAGTTTCGATTGATTTGATTGATTCGATTGATCACCTCACATAATATAAAGTAAACATGCACAAGTAACACATAAGGCACACACACACTTAATATAACAACCAAAGTTCGCGTAGTTCGAGTTTCGAGTTCGATGATGATCAGATTAGCTTGATTATCGATTAATTGACTTTATCACATTGTTACTTCCTACTATTCACAGTCTTTTAGTGTTACGCATCAATTTGAACATTCGATTACTTTGATTAACAACACTTACTCCACATAATACAACTAACGAAAATCATAAATTAGACTAGCTATGGTCAAAGGGGTAAATCTTGACTTGACTTCTGGTAACACGGGGTGTTACACCAACTCTCTCACACTTCACCCACCACCCACCACCATCACAACACCATCATCCACCACCATCATCCATTGTCCATTATAGAGTGTGTGAGTCGTCTCGGGATCCAAGATTGATCGTAAGAGTTCTTGACAATCAAAGCCCATGTTTGCCTAAGTCTCTTACATCACTTGGTGAAGACAAGTGTTTAGTGTAATACTTTTTATTTTTAATCTTTTTCACTTTTTAATTGGTTTTGTATTAATGACTTTAATTACTAGTTTCTTATTATGAAGGTGATTCTTCCTTATCGTTTGTTCGTGGTGTCTTGGCATTATTTTACTGTCTATATAAAATAAAAGATTTTCACCATTCATATCTCCACGGTCTATATGGAGGTATGTTGGCTACCTGGTCGGGGGTTAAGGGAACGGTTTGGTAAGAGTCTTGCCATTGTTCAGTGTATAGATCTTGCAAAGGACCTAGGTCAAATTTAGTAGGACCTCCTTCAATACCCAACGGTATTGGATGGCGGGGGTCCAAACTCTTTGATCCCCTCATAAGTTAAACTACTATTAAAACTTTAACCCGGCTACTTAGGACTGTATCCTTGCTGACTCAGACTACTTAGCCGAGGGTAACGTCGCCTTCAAAAGAGGGGCCTACCACATTATGCACTAATAACTTAATTAATTATCTTTCAATAATCCGACCCTTTAGGATTGTATCCTTGCTGACTCAAACTACTGGGTTGAGGGTAACGTCGCCTTCAAAAGAGGGGCCTACTCCAATAACTAAGATAATCTCTTAAACAAGTGCAAATGTGCGAAAATGATCAAAGGTTACACTTCACACAAGTCGGATCCAAGTGATTCATCTTGTCTATTTGTTTTTATTTTTATTTTATTTTCAGCATTTTAGTTAGTTTTATTTTTTCTAGTTTAAAAAACCTTTTTCTAACATTTTGATTTGATTAGACGTTGAGGATAAATCAGTATTAAAAGCTCCTGTGTCCTTGGACGACCTCGGTATCTTACCAACACTATACTATGTCCACGATGGGTGCACTTGCCCATATGTATGTTTAGTGTTAGTAAATATCGTGTTTTATAAATTTAAAACTTGGCTAAAAAGTGTTAAAGGCCATAAAATATACACCTAAAACATATCGCACTTCACACGCATCAAGTTTTTGGCGCCGTTGCCGCGGACACAAGGATTTTAAGAAAGTTAGGAATCAGCGGCCTAATCATTTTTCTATTTTATTTTAATTTTTTTTTTGGATTTTCTTAATTTTTCAGCTTCTGCAGAGCTCAGCACGGGTCGTGCCTAGTCAGACACTGGTCGTGCCTAGCAGCATCACTGACGGTTTTTATTTTTCGAGTTACAGAGAGCTGAGCACGGGGCCGTGTCGGTGCAACACGGGGCCGTGTCCAACTTTCCAGTAACAGTGATCTGGAAAACAATAGTTGTATCTCCGACCACGGGCCGTGTTCACTGAGCACGGGGCCGTGGTAAACTTTCTGACCATCATTCTTTTCTGTTTTTATTGCAGGACTTGGAACCAGACACCACATCTGAACTTTCTACGTAGTGTATGAGCTCCTGTTCTAGTAAAGACATAAAAGAACCTCTAAAAGAACCCGAACACTTTCTCAGAAAAAGACTTAAAGCTAAAAACCAAGAGAAGGTTTCGGGGGACCCACTTCCAATGGCGGACCAACGTACCCTCATGGATTACCTACGACCCACCGTGGGTAATCTCGGCGCCGCTATCAATGCACCGAATGTTGAAGCTAACAACTTCGAACTTCGGCCACATTTGATACAAATGCTTCAAAACTCCGCAACCTTCCATGGGCTTGCGGACGAGGATCCCCATCTACATATTACTAATTTCTTAGAAATATGTGATACCTTTCGGATCAATGGAGCATCAAATGACGCCATCCGCCTTCGAATGTTTCCATTTTCACTAAAAGACCGAGCAAAAGCTTGGCACAACGCCCTCCCAGTTGGTTCGGTAAACACCTGGGATGAACTAGCCCAAAAGTTTCTATATAAGTATTTCATTCCCGCTAAAACAGCTATATTAATGACTGAAATTAATACATATTCACAAGAGGATGGGGAATCCTTATATGAAACTTGGGAAAGGTTCAAGGAGTTATTACGAAAGTGTCCTCATCACGGTCTTGCGGTATGGCAACAAGTATCCACTTTCTACAATGGGTTGTTGCCACACATAAGACAAACACTTGACTCTAGCTCCGGGGGACTTTTAGGTAATCGCCGCCCACATGAAATATACAATCAAATTGAGGAAATTGCTCAAACCAATTTTCAGTGGCACACTCCCCGAGGCAATAAATCTATTGCCCCGGGCGCCCATAAGGTTGATGAAAGCACTTCTTTACAAAGCCCAAATCGAGGTCCTTTCTTCAAAAATCAAAAAGTTAGAAATGACAAAAAAGGTCTCGGTTATGGCTTGTGAAGGGTGTGGTGGGCCACATGAAAGTTGGAGTTGTATGAAAGAAACAGATGACCAACAAGAGTCGGTAAACTACATTGATAACAGACCTAGGCCGCCGGGTCCTCCAACGGGTACCTACAACCAAGGATGGCGTAACCACCCTAACCTTGGTTGGAGAGAACCCGGCAATAGTAGCAACCAACAAAACCTAAACCAACGAACAAACTTTCAACAACCAAGAAATGAGTGAAAAAATTTCCCTCAACAACAAGGTGGACGAGAAAGGCTTGAAGATACTGTATCTCGCCTCATCTCCGACACTGAAAAGAAAAACTCTGGATCGATTTCAACAATTGGAATCGAATTTTAGAAATCAACAAGCTAGTATACAAAACATTGAAAAACAAATAAATCAATTAGCTCAAAATTTCTCCGAGAGACCACAAGGCGCGTTACCAAGTAATGCCGAAACAAACCCAAAAGCACAAGTCCATCTCATAACATTAAGAAACCGTACCGTGGGTTCCGAAGAAGCTCCACCACCGCTAACTGAGGGAAGCACAACACCGCCCCAACAAGAGAAGGCCTCTCCTCTAATTCAAGAGCCTACCAAGGCTCCTCCGGTTCCATACCTCGGTAGGTTAATTCGTCAAAAGACCAATGAGCAATTCGCAAAATTCAAAAATCTACTAAAACAATTGCATGTTAATATTCCTTTTATCAAAGTCCTAACTCAAATGCCTAAATACTCAAAATTCATGAGGGACTTCCTCACTCATAAAAGGAAAATTGAATCATTGCAATTAGTTAACTTAGGTAAGAATGCCCCGCCCTCGTACTCAACAAACTCCCACAAAAGAAGATTGATCCTGGAAGCTTCACAATTCCTTGCTCGATTGGGGAATCCCCCATTCGTAATGCACTATCCGACCTTGGGGCTAGCATTAACCTCATGCCTGCATCAATGTTCAAACGACTCGGCCTAAGAAAAACAAGCCCCACCAAGATGAGTATATAACTTGCCGATAGATCCGTCAAATACCCACAAGGTGTCGCTGAAAATCTATTGGTCAAAGTCGACAATTTCGTCTACCCGGCCGACTTTGTCATACTAGATATGGAAGAGGACACCGAAGTCCCCCTGATACTAGGGAGGCCATTTCTAGCCACCGCGCAAGCAGTGGTAGACATGAATGACAGAACACTTACTTTGAAGTTTGGGGATAAGGAAGTGAAGTTTGGAGTTGGGAAAGGAGTAGAGGATGATGACCCGTTCAATTACATGAAGGTCATTGATTCGAGTTTGGATGATGCTCTCCGACGGTGCAACATGGGATGCAAAACATCCCGCTCGGAAAATATATGACCTCACTTTGGGTCTAGCCAAGGACCCTTATAAACGTGGCGCACCACGGAGGCATTCCGCGGAACTGTCCTTAGTTTAGCTTAGATTAATTTTTAGTTTAATTTTAATTTGCAGGAATAAAACACACTCGGGATGGTCAAGGATAACAAGGGAAACGAGAAACATCACCCCATGCACGAAAACAGGGCCATCCGACAAAAATTTCTTCATTACAGCAAGTTCAGCACAGGCCGTGTCCCCCCAACACGGCCCCGTGCTGCACAATCTGCAGAAAACGCCCAGTTCAGGTAACTAGACACGGGCCGTGTTCACTGAACACACCCCCGTGTCTAGGCTTTTGTTTCTCTTCACTAAATTTTGTCACTGGCACCTGAACACGGGGCCGTGCCCGGTCACCACGGGGCCGTGCCCGGTCACCACGGGGCCGTGTCCAGAGTGCCAGTAACATAAAATTTTGCTTTTTAACACCTTTTTACACATTCAATCAACCTAAAAACTTATTTTTGGGACACATTGAGGACAATGTGTAATTTAAGTGTGGGGGGGGGGGGGATGCTAAAACTTTGAATCTTGCAAGTCCTAATTACAAGCCTTACACAAAACTCTATTGGAACCGCTAATCACCCCAAATTTTTTTTCAAAAAAAAAATCATTTTTTTTTACTTGTCTAAGTTGGGAATTTCAAGTTCTAAAAAAAATGTTATATTTTTACAAGTTTACAACTGATAGCGTCGTGATAAAAAGAACCAACATAAGAAAATTATGAAACGACATGACAAGCTTAGTTAAAATTTGATTATATATACTTGATCACATAAAAAACCCATTCCCACAAAAGTGAGTTTTGAGCCTTTATTGAGCATACAAATACATATCTTTACACTAAATGCTCATTTTTCGTTTCTTGTGTGAATAGCCGCTTGGTTCGTACGACTCTAGAACTTGCCACGACAATGCATTCCCGGTCCTTACCAACTTAAACCCAAGTAAGTAAATGATGGAGGCATTAGGACTAACCCTTTTTCTTTCTACACCATTATTTTTCATTTTTTTTACTATCTACCCAAAATCCCCCTAGTTAACCCCTTTGAGCCTAAACCTTTTCATTTCTTAACCCAAAACAATCACCCTTTTTACCCACCTAAACCTTTTTATTTTAACCAATTCTTTTAGTAACAAAGCTCGGTTTTTCTTATGACCTAAAAAAATATTTTGATGATGAAACCAAATAAACAAACAAGTTCATCAAAAATTACTTTATTTAAAAGAAATGGTTCATCAAAATAAAATAAAATTGTGAAAAATAAAAAGTCTTTCAAAAACCGACGCTTTTTACGCTTTTCGCCCTTTCACTAACCACTAACCCAACCACCCACCATTAGCCCAAGCCTAACCCTTCACCCCAAAAGTCCTCTTGATATTTACAAAGTTATATAGTTAAAAAGGAGGAGGATTGATTGCCTGGCAAGCTTATGGTAGGAGTAAGTTTCATGCCGCTCTTGAGTGATTCACTAAAAATACACCTTCGGCCGAGGGTTGAGTGATCCCCCGTGAGGTATGTGAACTTGTATATAAATGGAATTTTAAAAAGGTATGTTATGCCCTAATAAGTAATTTATCTTAAGAAACGTTTTTAATAAATCATGACGAATAGGATTGTAAATAAATAAAAATAAAACCTAAATAAAGAATCTTGGAAAACCCGACACTCTATGACAAGCCCAAAAACCTTCTCTTCTACCCATTCCATTTGGGAGTGAAAAAGCCACATTATAAAGAGTTTTGCTTGAGGACAAGCAAAGATTCAAGTGTGGGGCTATTTGATGTGCACAAAATGCAACATATAAATTACATCAATTGTGGCATAAAACTAACCCTTTTTTAGTACTAATGTTGGAAAAAGTGTGCTTTTGTCTTCCTTTTGTATTTTCAGGATTAAATGAGCTCAAATGAACAAAAGAAGCAAAAAGACAGCTAAATCTAACATAAATACAAGAAAAGGAACAAACGTGGCATGCCCGACCTCCCGACAGCATCTTCCCAAAGCAAAACAAAGAAGACAGGAGACTGAACATGCCCCATGCTCAGCGAGCACGGGGGTGTGCCCAAGTGTCAGCAGAAAAGACAAAGTGATGGAAGCTCTATTGCCCACCACGGGGCCGTGCTCAGCGGACACGGGGGCGTGGTCAACTGTTGCAGACGCATTTAATGAAATTGCGAATTGCAATTAATGAAGAGAGAGTCAGATGGACACGGGGCCATGCCCGAGCTCCTGTTCAGCCTATAAATAGGAGTGCTTGGATCTCTTGTAACTCATCCCTTGGCACACCACCTCTCTCACACTTCACCCACCACCCACCACCATCACAACACCATCATCCACCACCATCATCCATTGTCCATCATAGAGTGTGTGAGTCATCTCGGGATCCAAGATTGATCATAAGAGTTCTTGACAATCAAAGGCCATGTTTGTCTAAGTCTCTTACATCACTTGGTGAAGACAAGTGTTTAGTTTAATACTTTTTATTTTTAATCTTTTGCACTTTTTAATTGGTTTTGTATTAATGACTTTAATTACTAGTTTCTTATGTTGAAGGTGATTCTTCCTTATCGTTTGTCCGTGGTGTCTTGGCATTATTTTACTGTCTATATAAAATAAAAGATTTTCACCATTCATATCTCCAAGGTCTATATGGAGGTGTGTTGGCTACCTGGTCGAGGGTTAAGGGAACGATTTGGTAAGAGTCTTGCCATTGTTTAGTGTATAGATCCTGCAAAGGACCTGGGTCAAATTTATTAGGACCTCCTTCAATACCCAACGGTATTGGATAGCGGGGGTCCAAACTCTTTGATCCCCTCATAAGTTAAACTACTATTAAAACTTTAACCCGTCTACTTAGGACTGTATCCTTGCTGACTCAGACTACTTAGCCGAGGGTAGGATCGCCTTCAAAAGAGGGGCCTACCACATTATGCATTAATAACTTAATTAATTATCTTTCAATAATTTGACCCTTTAGGATTGTATCTTTGCTGACTCAAACTACTGGGTTGAGGGTAACGTCGCCTTCAAAAGAGGGGCCTACTACAATAACTAAGATAATCTCTTAAACAAGTGAAAAAGTGCGAAAATAATCAAAGGTTACACTACACACAAGTCGGATCCAAGTGATTCATTTTGTCTATCTGTTTTTATTTTTATTTTATTTTCAGCATTTTAGTTAGTTTTATTTTTCTAGTTTAAAAAAAACTTTTTCTAACATTTTGATTTGATTAGACGTTGAGGATAAACCGGTACTAAAAGCTCTTGTGTCCTTGGACGACCTCGGTATCTTACCAACACTATACTACGTCCACGATGGGTGCACTTGCCCATATGTGTGTTTAGTATTAGTAAATATCGTGTTTTATAAATTTAAAACTTGGCTAAAAAAGTGTAAAAGGGCATAAAATATACACCTAAAACATATCGCACTTCACACGCATCAATCAGCTTTCCAACATCAGTTATCGAAAATAAGATGAAATAAAATCTTTTTGATTTTTCAACATTTTATGCTAAAACACAATCTTTTTAGGTTTTTTTGTTTTTAATGAAAAGTAGTAAAGAAATATATACAGACAGTATTTTTGTGAGTTTGTGTAAGAGGATCATATCAGTTTATGAGACCAATCACTAACACCGTTAAGCTTTAAACATTTTAAGTTCTAAACAATTCACTTAGATTGTCAGTATACTGATCCACTTAAATTTTCACACAAAGTTCAACTGTTTCGAGATACGAATTTAGTGTTTTAAGGGCTTAAACTTATTCGTGTGTACCACCTCAGAATATACTCTCGTATCCAGACTTCTATATTCAGTCTTACAGGTGAATGTACACTAATGATATCTATAAACAGGTAATGCGAGACCATGAGAGCTCAGGTTAGAACTTCCGTTTAGACAAAGAGATGATGGCTCGTCTTTCAGTGTGTCCCGTTTGGGTATCTTTTCTTCAACAGCACATGATTAGCATTTTTCAATGTTTCATCATTTTTTATGCTGAGGGTGAGCTTTATGAATAAAGCAGAGCAGAATATTATACGAGGACTAGGCTATTGCTTCCGCAAAATCAGAAGTCCTGGTATAATATCCCAGATATCATCACGCACAAAGACCTAGTATGTCATAAATAGAAAGTCTTTCAAACAAGATTTCAAGGGTTACCCATATATCCGAGAGATGTTCCCCACGAAATAAGTAAGTATTTGATTTTTAAATTTATATCTCGAAAACAATCTACTGAATGTATAAAAACCTACTGGCATATCATCAGCGAGATCATTTATCACATTTGACTTTCCAATTCTTTAGCGTGTTCTGATAGTCCACTGATGTACTATCATTTCCTCTTTTTCCCAACAAAACTCATTTTGAAATTTTCGATGTTTTTGGTTTTTAGATTTTATCATGTTTTTGGATTTTTCAAAATTTCTAATTTTTTACTCCCTCTAAAATCAAAAATATGTTTCAATTTTTGATTTTCTGGAAAAATTTGAAAAATGAAAGCAATAAACTGTACAAATAAAATGACAAACTGATGTGAGTTGCTTCAATTCTCCATTCTCTTGGCTTAAACAATCAGAACTCCCCCTGACAACAAACTATTTTCCCATTATGATTTTAAAACACTTAAGTATGTTTTAATCAAAATGGTTTTTTCTGGAAAATTAGTTTTGTTTGTCATTTCACACACCACTTGTTAAGATCGGGGATTCAATCATCACTTTGTTTTTCAACCACTTGTAAAAATTTAACACTTGTAAGTTCACTTTTCCTTTTCTTTAATCACTTGAATGAAAGTTAAATCAAGTTCAACTTAATGACCTTTATTAACCACTTGTAGGTTTTTCTCACAAAAACATTTTTCAAGAATGATGCCGATTCATGCTCCACGATTACCAACTTGGGAGCTCCAGCAAGTCGGGATTTTTAAGTATGAAATACAGACACCCAAGCCTGACCAGCTTTGGGTGCATCCGAGTTATTTTCACTCGGTGGGTAAGTTCTCCTCTTTGATTCATAAAATTCTTTTACACCTTTTTCCTTACCATCCACCATTTTTCCAAAAATATGTTTCACTTTCCCATTAAACGCTTTTTCGATATCAAATTCTTTCTTTTCAGAATAGAATTGATTCGAAATCTCTACTTTTCCAATTTTTGTTTAAAGTTTTCAGTTCGCAATGGTGGAAAGTTGACATCATCCATTGGCGGAACTGAATTTTCTCTTTTTATCTCAACTTGTGGCTCCTCTGACTTTGACGAGTCAGATTCATCGCCAGATTTAACATCTGATTTCTTAACAACCCACGTTTGGTTGTTAAGATGCACTCTCCTTTTGTAAAACCTTCTTGAACTCTCACCATCTTCAAATGTAGAATTTTTAAACACTTCGAATTTTTCAGTTGGTGGTTCAGTTTTATCAACAACTTTTTCTTTGAGATTTGAAAGAACTTCTTGTTTTGTGTTGGTTGCCATGGGACAGTTCTAGGCGATGTGACCAACTTTTTTGCATCTATAGCAAGTTCTTGTTTCATTTTTGGTTCCAAACACAGTCTTCTCAACTTTTGTTTTTCAGCAAGAAACTCCTTGTTAGACTGTTTCCAGGAAGCTTTTTTCTTTTCTTCTTCCAAGGAAGCACTTGAAACAAATACAGTTTTTGATTTAAAATCTTTAATATTTTGATTATTTTCAACATCAAAACCCAACCCCTTCTTTTTGAAATTGCTTTTATGATTCGGTTTCTTTTGATGACCTGGACGGAAACCTTTCTTTTTGTTTAAACGTTGTTGAACTCTAGAAGTATATTTAGGTTTTGAAAAACCAATTTTATCAGTTATTTCTGAAAACTTTATTTCTATTAGTTTGAAAATTGTTTTAATATTTTCAATTTTTACATTTTTAATTGGAAATTCCTCATCAGAATATAATTTGTCTGAATCATTCAAAGTATATGCCACTTTGATTAGTTCGTCATTCAAATTATTTTTTGACAACAGAAATTCTTTATTGTAAACCCTTTTGACCGATGATTTTGAACTGCCAACTGATGAACTTGAACTCTCAGATTCAGACTTTGACTCTGACTCCTCATCCTTATCCAACACCTGATCGACCACTTTCTTTATTAACTCAGACTCATGATCAGTGTCAGACGATGTGAATGTGACATCAATGTTGTCTAGTAACTCATCAATTGTTTCAGACTTTAACTTTATATTGACTGCCTTTTTGACTTGTTCCGAATTTGGTTTTCTGGGAGAATAACCTTCCCAAATCGGAGGCGGACACTTGTTATACTTTACACTTTGTTTCTTACCAGTATCCCTATCTTTCGACTTCTTATCTTGAAAAGCTTCAAAACCTGCCACAGTTGGATAGGTTCTGTCAATCAAGTAATCAGAACTTGAGTAACTCAGCAGCAATCGTCTGATTCTTTCATTCTCAATCTTTTCAGTCTTCAATTCCTGCTTCAACTCTGCACACTCTTCAATATAATGATTGATGGCCTTCTGCTTAGACATCATCGTTGCATTCATCATTGTCAAAGCATCTTCTCTTTCAGAGTTTGTCTTTTCCAATTGGTTTACTGTTCTGTTCAACACATCATAAGATTCTTTTACGTACTTAACATCGAACAACAATTTCTCTTTCATCTCGTCTAGCTCACTATACTTCTTATCTTTTTCTTCACAATGTTTGCATGGTTCCAAACACTTCAAACAAGGTTTCGTGACCTCTACAATCTTTTCAATAACTTTAACCTCTTCACTCTGTTCATTCTTCTCTTCCACCTGAACAACATTCTCACATTTTATCTCTTTCTTTTCTTTTGCAGCTCGTTTCTCCTTTAGCTTCTCCAATTTATCTGCAAAATAAAATTTGAAACTTTCAGGAGATAGATGAGTTTTACCAATGTTTATTTGTTTAATTTCTTCATCATCGTCACTACTATCAATTGATGATTGATCAAAAACCGGTGTTTTTTCTGAACTATCTTATGAAGAAACACACTTTTCATCTTGACTTTTCTCATCATCTGCAAACACATCTGTTGGTGCATGTTTTGTGACAACAGCTTAGATTTGGTCTTTGGATATCTTGTAATTAGTAAAACGATAAACAGTTAGCGGGTTTAGCTTTGTAACAGTTTGTAATAATGAATTAAGAGTGATTGGGCCAAACCAAACCCACATATGGGGAGTGGTTTGCGAAATGGGCCTTGCCCAAGACCTAGCCCATATGCAAAGCTTTGTCCTATATAAACAAAGCTTAGCATTAGGGTTTAGGTTAATCCGCTAATCACCTTAATCATCTTGGAGAGAATTCGTGAAAGAAAAAGGCTTGGACGAATTAGGATCTTGATTGATTGTAATCGTTTAAAGATAATCAATAAAGATAGGGTTTAAAGTGATTCGTGTTCTACTCGTTTTCTGTGAAATCTGATCCAGGGGATTCCGCACTCTAGGTTAGATCGACGATTCGGTTACGATCTGCACAGTTTAGGGGACCTACAATTGGTATCAGAGAATTCGGCTCTTGATTTGCTTGGTTCAGAATCGTTTTCTGCAGAAAATCGGTGTTTTTGGACGTTTTTGAAGGCTGAGTTCGTGTTCTGCTGGTGATTTCGGATAAACTGCTTGGATTTCGGACCATTTCTGATAGAAAACAAGCATTACAGATCAATTTTGGACCAGAAAAAGGCAATTTCGGACCAGAAACAAGCATTACGGATCATTTTGGATTTGAAGGCTTGCATTTCGGATCAAAAACTTACATTTCGGACCAGATTGACTTGAATTTCGGATTTTCAGACTTGCATTTCAGATAAGACTGTTGATTTCGGATCAGAAGGTGATTGATTTCGGACCAGAGTGTTTAATTTCGGATCTGACTAGTGCATTTCGGACAAAAAGGTGTTCATTTCGGATAATCATCACCATTTCGGACCAGTCCGGATAATCATCAACATTCCTGACCATTTCGGACTCTGGAAAATCCCGAAAAAAGGTTTTCGACATTATATATCATTGGAATCGTAATCTCGAGACGAATCTAACGGTATAATTTGGTAAAAATAGATTTCGGACAAAATTTGTACGGTTTTACCAGTCTGCTTACGTTAAAATGTCGAACATGACTAAATTGAACAAACTCTTAAGGATGGAGCATGAGGTTGGCACAACCAACAAACCGCCTAAGATGATGAAGGTGGAGAACTACTTGACATGGAAGGATAGGTTCCAATCCTTCATTGAATATCAGGACACTCGCATGTGGATCTGTATTGTTGACGGGTACACAAACCCTACACATGACTTTGAAGGCAGACCTCGTGTGACAGCTTATGTGAACATGCAGGAGAATGATAAGAAGATGTATGAGGCTGAAAAGAGAGCCTTAGCTGCTATCAAGATGTCCCTACCTGATAGCATTAAACATACCTTTAAGAAGTACACTACTTCAAAGGAAATGTGGGATGCACTAGAGAAGAGATATGAGGGAAATCCTGATGTCAAGAAGAACAAAGTTGATCTACTGAAGAAACAGTTTGCTGTGTTTAAGTATATGAAGAATGAGTCACTTGAGGACATCATCACTCGATACTATCATCTGATGTCCGAATTGGATAATTATGATGTAGACTGCTATACTGACATAGAGAAAAATGACAAGCTGCTTGATGCTCTACCTGCTAAATGGGATATCTACACTCTCATGATTAAAGGAGAAGCAGATTATGACACAAAAGAGCTAGAAGAAGTAGTTGGAAAGCTTAGAGTTTATGAGCTCAGTATGAAGAAGAAAGACACTGGATATGATCAGGTTCAAGATCCAGGGATCTACAATGGGCTTGCATCTTCTTCATCTCATGATGCGTCTAGCGACTCTGCTACTGCGTTTCTTTCGTGTGATAATGAGCAGGTAACTGTGAATGAGGATGGTGATGTGTGTTTTGTAGCTGCTTCAGGAGGATCAACAGGAGTTAAGAGACCATCAGCTTCTAAGCAAACAAGCAGTGCAAAGTCGATGCCTATGAGTGTGAAGTCTGCTGAAGAACACCTTGCTCTACTTGCTTCGTTTGTTGCTTCGTATGAGAACTACATTCAGGGGAAGATATCTGATCCTGCTACTTTAGATGAAGATTATGATCAGATTGACCCTGATGATCTAGAAGAAATGGATTTACAATGGCAGATGGCCATGATTTCGAGACGTGTGAAGAGGTTCATGAACAGAACAGGAAGGAAGTTTGTGGGGAAGAGTGTTGGTTTTGACAAAGCCAAAGTCAGGTGCTTTAACTGTCAGAGTTATGGTCACTTTGCTAAGGAATGTCAGAAACAAAAGCATGAGACTTCGAGTCAGAGTTCAAACAATAGAAATGCATCAAACAACTCTAACTCAAGGGCGTTGATCTCGACAGCAAGAGAGGGTTCATATGACTGGAGTGTTCACTTGGAAAATGGTGAGAATGTCACTCAGGCATTTATGGCAGAGATTGTGCCAGTTGATGAGGGTGAAGCTACAGTAGATGATGCTAAAGTTGAAAAAAGGGGTGAAGCTGAGGTAGATAAGGCCGATCAAGCAACAGATGCTGAAAAAGAAAAGCCATAGTCTGAGCATGAAATGGAAGCTAAAGAGAAAGATGAAATTATCAAAAGAATGGAAGCTCAACTTGCTGCTCTCATGGCCAACTCAGACAAATCGACAGGAGAGGTAAGTAACTCTGCCACTTCTTTTTGTTTAAAGTGTCGTGAACTACAGGGTGAAGTTGACAAATTGTCAACTAAAAACAAAAGTCTTGTGAGCGAAATGTCTAACGTAAAAGAATCAAATTTCTTTGCTAAACGAAATGAGTCATCATATTTGAAAAAGATAAAAGGCTATGAAGCTGAAATTGAAGCTTTAACTTGCAAATTGAATGAAAAACTTCAAGTCATAGACTTAGCTCATGACATGATGGCTGAGAAAACAAAAGAGATTTCTGATTAAAACAAAGAGTTGTCAGATGCACAACTTAAAATTGTTGAACTTGAAAAGAAGTTAGGTTAATTCAGAGATTCTACTTTTGTTATGAAACATATGATGGGTGGGTTAAATAAGAGTAATGACAAGACAAGTGTGGGATTCCAGGGCTTTAATGAAGTCCCACCTCCTCTTAGTCATGACTATTCTTTCTTACCTGATGAGGATGAGCTTACAGACTCTCTGTCAACATCACCAAGTAGTTTCACATCCAGTCAAGGTGATGTGTTTGAAGATAATGATGCTAAGAAGGAAAATAACAGCAAACCTGTTTTGAGAAAGAAAAATACACCTTCTAAAAACAATAATCAAACTTTTGTTAAAAAGGTTAATTTTGTTCAAGGAAGTGATATGAAAACCGAAACAGTTGTTATCGAAAAGGAATCAAATGTAGAGTTTGCTAAAAACAAAAACATAGAAAAATCTGAAATTAAGCAAACTGAACAAAATCCTTTCAAGGCATCATCATCAAAACCAGAATCTAGTTCAAAGGCTTCAGTTGAGAAGTCTTCGAAAAGAATATCGTGCTTCAAATGTCACACGAAGGGACACATAGCTAGCTGTTGTCCTAACAAAAAGAATGATGCACAAGTTAGTGAGAAACAAAGAGGGAAGTCACCAGAAAAGAAAGGTGATAAAAAGGAGAGAGAGTCTAACTCTCCAAAGAAATCTGCTCCAAAGAAACCAGAGGGGGTTGCTGTTGGTGGAGTTAAGGCTAAAAAAGGAACTCCACAAGTTCCTCGTTTTCAAAGAAATCAACCAAGATTTCAGCCTGAATCTACATCAGGCAGATATGAGAGACCTAGAAGTAGTTCACCAAGAATGAACAACCAAAATTCAAATAATTTCAGAAGTCAAGGTCAATATCAAAATCGATACCAAAATAATGGTGGTCGAACATTTTATAACAATGGCTTTAGAAATTATAACAATCAAGCTTCTTGGAATCAAAACTCAAGATTTCAAAGGTCACATAGTCCAAACACATATAGGAACCCTCAGGAACAAAGACCTTATGGAAATCAGACCCCATTTCCATCAACAGGTCCAAGATTCAAGAGTTCAGTTAGGAGTGATGGATATTGGATGGATGTTCAAGTAGCTGGTGAATCTGGACGACCCAAGGCCATCAAGGCTTGGGTTCCCAATCTAACTAATTTTTGGTTGGTGTGTGCAGGAGCTGCTAAGGAGGATTATCAACTTATGGTATGTTAATAGTGGCTGCTCCAGGCACATGACGGGGGATGCGAGGTTATTTTCTGAATTTGAAGATTATGATGGTGGACATGTTAATTTTGCTGGTGCTAAAGGTGGTAGGATTACTGGAAGAGGAAAAGTGACGATTGGGAAGATCACTTTGGACAAAGTGAACTATGTTGAGTAGCTGAAACACAATCTGATGAGCGTGTCACAAGTCTGCGACAAGGGTCACTCGGTCCACTTTACAAATACTGAGGCATTGGTGTTGAAACCGGGTTTGGTTATGCCGGACGATTGGATAATAATGCGTGCACCAAGGAAAAATGATACTTATGTCATGGACATGGGTGCCAAAGATCCAACTACTGCGGTGGCATGTTTGCTGTCAAAAGCATCTGAAGCTGAATCTATGTTGTGGCACAGACGCATGGCTCACATTCACTACCGCAAGATGAATTACATTATCAAAAATGAGCTAGTGAAAGGGGTTCCATTGCTGAGGTTTCAAGTGGAAGATAAATGTCTTTCATGTCAAAAGGGAAAACAACACAAGAAACCTCATAAGTCTAAAACAGTAAATTCCATTAATGCCCCTTATGAATTACTTCACATGGATTTATTCGGTCCAGTGAACGTGAGGAGCATAGGTGGAAAGTACTACTGTCTGGTTGTCACTGATGATTACTCACGTTATTCATGGGTTTTCCTTTTAGGTACAAAAGATGAGACAGCAGAGATGCTAATAGATCTTTTTACAAAATTGGAAAACGTCCATGATGCAAGGATCAAGAGGATAAGGAGTGATAATGGCACGGAGTTCAAGAATCGAATTCTGGATCTCTACTGTCTTCGAAAGGGAATAGAACATCAATATTCTGCTCCTTATACGCCTCAACAGAATGGAGTCGCTGAGAGGAAAAACAGGACTTTGATTGAAGCCACCAGGACTATGCTTTCAGATTCAAAGCTACCAGTTCTTTTCTGGGGAGAAGCTGTGAATACAGCTTGCTACATCCTAAACAAAGTTTTGACCGTTAAACGTTTTAACAAAACATGTCATGAATTAATGTTTAACAAAAAACCAAACTTAACAGGCTTTGAACCATTTGGATTACCTTGCACCATTGTGCGAAACAAAGATAAACAAAAATTCAGTGAGGTGGCTGATGAAGGCTACTTTCTAGGCTACGTGCCTGGCACACCGAATAAAAGGGTTTTCAATTTAAAACCTGGTAAAATTGAGGTTGTTTTTAATGTGGAAATTACTTCCTACAAACCTCAACAATCAACGAGTGGTCCTGCTATATTATATGATGATGAAAGTGTATTTAAATCATTTAATATTCCTGAGGTTTCTGATGCAGATGATTCTCAGCTGATTCAAACAGTGATTGGTGAAGACGGTGAAGGCGAGTTTATGCCTAGATCGAATGTTGATATGTAAGATGCTCCGGAAACTTCCCAAGGTGCTGTTGATCCTGATTCAAGTGATAGTGAACCGGAAACCAATCAGGGGGAGGATTTCATTAATCCATTTGCAAATCAGAATATTCAGGGGGAGGTTGGCTCAAACCTGGGTGATAATCTAGAAGTCGATGCTGTTGCTACTACACGAGCAAATAGAGATCATCCAGTTGACATGATACTAGGAGATCCTACTGCAGGTGTTCAGACTAGAAGAAGTATAGCAGCGAATTCTGGGTTATTTGTTTCGATTGAGAAAACTAGGATTGTAAACGAGTGCTTGTATAGCTGCTTTATTTCCCAATAGGAGCCGAAGAACATTCATATGGCTCTTAAAGACAATTCATGGGTTGAAGCTATGCAAGTGGAATTGGCTCAGTTTGAGAAGTTGAAGGTTTGGGAGTTAGTGGACCTTCCGAAAGGTGAAAGAGAGATAGGCACTAAATGGGTATTTAGGTGCAAGAAGGATGAAAGAGGGATTGTCACATGCAACAAGGCTCGGTTAGTTGTCAAAGGTTTTAATCAGCAAGAAGGGATTGATTACAATAAGGTGTTTGCACCAGTGGCAAGGTTGGAGGCAATTCGTTTGTTTCTGGCTTTTGCTTCATTCAAGGGCTTTAAAGTTTACCAGCTAGATGTGAAAGTGCTTTTCTTTACGGGAAAGTACAAGAAGTGGTGTATGTCTCACAACCAGATGGGTTCGTTGATCCAGACTATCCAGATCAAGTGTACAAACTTGATAAGGCTTTGTATGGGTTACATCAAGCTCCCAGGGCGTGGTACGAGACACTGTCTACACATCTGCTCAAGAATGGTTTTGAAAGAGGTCAGATTGACAGTACACTGTTCATTAAGCGAAAGAAGGAAGATTTTCTGCTGGTACGGGTATACGTAGATGACATCATTTTTGGGTCATCTGATGAAAACATGTGTAAAGAATTCGAACAGGTGATGAAGAGCAAGTTTGAAATGAGTGTTATGGGTGAGCTGTCTTACTTTCTGGGATTACAAGTTGAACAGAAGGAGGATGGGATGTTTATTCATCAAACGAAGTATGTGTATGACATTTTAGCTCGATTCAAAATGAATGATTGCTCTACTTTCAACACACCCATTTGCGAAAACCACAATCTTGGCCCAGATCATGAAAGTACTGAAGATGTTGATCCTACTCAATACAGGGCGATGATTGGTTCTCTCATGTACCTGACTACTTCAAGACCTGACATCATGTTTGCCGTATGCTTGTGTGCCAGATATCAGGCGAATCCGAAAGAGTCACATATGAAAGCAGTGAAGCGTATTCTTCGTTACTTGAAAGGGAAACCTAAACTTGGGTTGTGGTATCCAGCTGATAGTGATCTGAGGTTCGTTGCTTACACTGATTCAGACTTTAGAGGATGCAAATCGAACAGAAAGTCTACAATAGGTGGTTGTCAGTTCTTAGGAGGCAGGATAGTGTCTTGGCAATGCAAGAAGCAATCCTGCGGGTAGCTGTTGCTCTCAGGTTCTCTGGATCCAACAGCAGATGCGCGATTACGGTTTGGATTTCACTCGTACTCCTATTATGATAGATAATAATGCCACTATATCAATCACAAACAATCCCGTAAAGCACAGTAGAACTAAACATATTGACATACGTCATCACTTTATACGGGATTGTGCTGAAAAGCGACTAATTGAACTGCACCGAGTCGACACAGAAGATAACCTTACTGATCTTTACACTAAAGATTTTGATCGAGCTCGCTTTGAACACTTAGTCGAACTCAACGGGATGAGGAATCCTGAATAACTGGTTTTTCATAAGAATTTTGTAAATAGTTTACTGCTTTTTCAAAAATCAAAAATACAAAAACATTGAAAAATCAAAAACATAAAAAATAGAAAATCAAAAATGAGTTATCATTGTGTGAAAAAGAAGAAATGATAGTACATCAGCAAGTTAGACTGTCACACTCAAACTGAATTAAATTGCTTAAGTATGATAGCAGCTTCATCATATGATGTACCAGTAGGCAAAAAGCATGAAATAATCAACTTACCAATGTGATATAAACCTAAAATGCACTGAGTATGAGTGGGGAACTCATCAGTGGTGTATGGTTTAATGACCTTAAATCTTGCGTTGATAGATTGCCAAAATCTGAAGTTTTGGGTCTTTGTACTATTATTTCATCCGGGGATATCAGGGGTGTCCTTCTGCTGCATCCAGATACATGCTGACCTAGACACACCCAGGATATCTTTAAAGAGCTAAAAATGCCAAAACCCTGAAAATGAAAAAAGCTCTCATAGAGAGTCATTCAATAAGTGCAAAATGCACAATTTGTACCAAAAATGGTATTTGTCTTAGCCCTCGATAAGATATTTTGGTCTCTCTGCTGTACGGAAGTACTGACCTGTTCACCAATTATCTATCGCTAAAATACAAAACAGATGAATTCAGTATACTCACCTACTACGATGAATCTTTGTGCATACCTTGATCGCGGGGGTACATCCTGAAGTGGGACACGCTAATATATCAGAATAATATTACCTTAACGTATCATAAGGTAATGGTACTTGAAATGTTCATGCATTTTGTTTAAATGGACAAACATACTGGTAATCGTCTTGAACTGCTTTTCACGAAAATTACCTAAAGACTTATCTTAAAGTGTGAAACAATTTGATTTTGTTGATATGATCTTCTTACCAGTGATTCTCACAAAAATAGAGTGTTTACTGCTTTCTGTTATTTACTTGCTTTTAGAAAATTCAAAAATACAAAAATAGTGTCTTTTTCTGTTAAAAATTCTTAATGTACGGAAAACTGTTATTCTAGGAGGAGTTGTTACTGATAGGGGGAGACGGTGTTAGTAAGTGAGTTCAAAATTTTCAAATCAAGTAGGTTATAGGGTGTTTTGTTTTAAAATTGTGCGTGTTGGTGCTGAATGGAAAGTGCTTAATATGTTATACAGTTTGACAATCTCGTGAATAATAATAATTTGTTTAACTTATGTTGAAAAATTCTTATGGTTTCTCGAGATGTTTGTTTTATAGTATACAGATTGAAGCTGTATGTTGCTGAAAAGTTGCTGTGAAGATGAGAGTTTGCTTGGATGCATGGTAGAACCTCCTTTCTACATTGCAGACAAAGTTGAAGAGTTGAAGATTGCTATTCAAATGCTGAACTGGAGTTTACTCAAGTGCTAACGTTTTGAAGATTTGGTGATTGGATGCATCAGCTTAAGGGGAGTCTGTTGCTGACAGAAGCTGTTAAAGCGATCTGTGCAATGAAGGCTCTAAACTTTGAATTACTTTCAGCTGGAATATATTTGTCCCATCTAAATCCCTTGGACAATCTTTCATCTTCTTGATCTGGAATAGTAATACAAGCCTTCTTCTTTCCATCTTCAATAGCATGGGATGATGACGGTTGTTGAGCTACCTAGTGATATATTGCTTTCCTATAATATTCATTGTTCCCGAATGGATTCTGAGCTCCTCCTGCTTCTCGATTGATACATTCCCTCTTGAAATGTCCTTTTCCCTGCACCGAAAACAAGTAAATCAAAACCTAAAGTAGAAACATTAGCATCACGTAAGTCATCTCTTCCTGTAATCTGCTTAAATTTCTCAGCTCTCCTCAACACACTTGCTAAACACCACTTAATATCCATTAGCTCCAATTCTTCAGCATCAATCCGATCGTAGTCCTCTTTTGTTAACATAGGATTTCCGATCCTTCCCGCAACCAAACCCTCATATGATTCTAACACGGTGACTAGTAATGCCAAATGACCTTTAGCGACTTCTTCAGAGAAATTTTGACCATTCTGAAGATGCAATGCGATATTGCATTGTAGCACATGACCATTACCAATGTTTGAACTTTGAAACTGATGATTTGAAGTTGAAACATCAGGATTAACACTCGGATATGAAGAAAATCCACTGTTGTTGAGTGAGCTTTGATTGAGTGATCCGGATGAGTTTTCTGCGCTGAAAGCGGTTTGAATCTTCGGACTTGCTTCAACATTTTGAACATTTCCTTTGAAATACATCTTGATATCTTGTTGACGACTTGAATTGTTCATTCTAGCAATCTTTTGTTGTTCAAGATCTTGTCCTTCAAGTTTTTCAATGAACTGAGCAATTGTCAATCTATCATATTCTCCGGTATTCTTCAAGATCATAAGATATGTACCCCATTCTTTTTGAGGTAAAGCATCGGCTAATTTTTCAACCCATTCCTCACGATCTTTAGTAATATCCAACCGACTCATTGAACGTACTAAATGACAATATCTCTTAATAAGAGTCTTTGTAGTTTCACCCGGCAAGCTTGAGAACAAATCAAATGCGTTCTTTAAAAGTGACTTTTTATTCTTGATCATCTCTGTACTTCCTTCGAATTTTGTACGAATTTCTTCCCAAATCAAACGTGCACTATCATCATGTTGAAGTAATATGAAGATGTCATCTTTCATAGCTTGTTGAAGTAAACCGATCATCATTTTTTCTGCCTTGTACATTTCTCTCTCTTTTTCCGTAAATTCAGAGATATTCTTTACAACTCCCATATTATTATGAGGTCAAACGTACTTAGTTTCAATACACTCCCAAGACCTTAAATGATTTGTTTGAACCCAATTCTCGAAACGTTCTTGCCATTTGTAATATTCTTCAATGCTCATCAGCTTTGGGGGTTTCTGCAACGTTCTCGTTTCATTTTCCATAGTTACACTCTGAGCAACGGTAACAGGAGTACCCGGGGCAATAGCAAATGCATTATAAAATTTGTTGTCCATGTTTTGGCATTGAGATTCATAATAACACACTTTTCAAACGAACTGAGTTGGTACGGACTGAGATTGAAACGAACTGTAGGATCGTGTACGTGACCCAAACAAGTCAATCAGAAGAGCTCTTATCCGTTTCAGAGGCGGAAACTAAGAAACAGACTTGAAAAACAGCTTGTTTCACTTAAAATTGCCTTGTATATTGATAATATTCAGATTACAGACAAACGGCACTTCGGCAGCACTTCGGTACCGGAAAATCGGAACGTTACAAATGAATTCGCTTGAAAGCTATATATAGGGGCAGAGGTTCCGCTTGAAAGGTACATATGTCGGTTCAAGCGGAATCACAATAATAACAGCCTAAAACTTCATATTTTCTCGTACAACGCGCCCTGATCTAACAATTCTAATCCTAGACTCGATACAAGACGAAGTCGACAGATGTATGAACCAACAGACTATCCCTCAGATGTTGACGAGTCTTAAGTGTCGAGTCTTCAACGTCTTCAGTCTTTATCAGTCTTTGGGCTTCCAGAATCTCGATCTGTTTCTTATCTCACTCTAACTCTGTCTTCATCTAATCTCCCCTTCAGATCTCTTGATTCTTTGAGTTCATCAGCATCAGCAATCTCAGGATCAGAACCTGGCTCTTTGTCAATCAGACTCCCCCCCCCCCCAACTTGTGCTGGGATCGTAGTCTTGGCTATTTTCATATACAAGCATTACTACCAGGCTCTCTTGCATATCCTCTACCCAAAACATAAGTTTCATAAAAATAAGATATAACAAATTTTAAAATTCTGATGACCACATGTAAACATATCATTCATTTTCAGAACCATTTTCTTACAATAAACTCCCTTTCTCTTAAAAACTTTTCAATCACACTATGCCAAACCTGTTCATCATGTTCAGCACTCGGGATTTTGAAAAACAGCTCTTCAATATCAGTTGTCTAAAATCTTTTTGAATTTTTCAAAATTTTATGCTAAAACACACCGAAAATCTTTTTGGATTTTTTATATAACTGAAAAGAAATGCATTAAAGAAATATTTAAAGACAATGTTTTTTGTGAGTTTGTGTAAGAGGATCATATCAGTTTCTGAGACAAATGACCAATCACCGTTAAGCTTTAAACATTATAAGTTCTAAACAATTCACTTAGATTGTCAGTATATTGGTCCACTTAAAATTTCACACAAAGTTCAAGTGTTTCGAGATACGATATTAATGTTTTAATGACTTAAACTTATTCGCATGTCTCACTTCTTGAATATACTCCCGTATCTAGATCCCAATATTCAGTCTTACAGGTGAGTATACCTAGATGATATCTGTAAGGGGTTAATTGCGAGACCGTGAGAGCTCATGTCGGAACTTCCGTTCAGCAGAGAGATAACGGCTCGACTTTTGGTGTGTCCCCTTTAGAGGATCTTTTCTTCAATAGCACATGATTAGCATTTTTCAATGTTTCATCATTTTTTATGCTGAGGGCGGTGCTTATTTCATGCAATGCGAAAAGTATTATACGGGGACTAGGTCAGAATTTCCATTCAGCAGAAGTCCCGGGATAATACCCCAAATATCACTAAGCATAAAGACCTAGTATCTCAGAAAGAGGGGTCTTTCAAACAAGATTTTGGGGGTTACCCATATATCCGAGAGATGTTACCCACGAATTAAGCAAGTTTGAATTTAGGTTTATATCTCGACACAATTTACTAAATGTGCAAAAACCTACTGGCACATCATCAGTGAGACCGTTTATCACATTTTTGACTTTCCAAATCTTTAGCGTGCTGTGATAGTCCACTGATGTACTATCATTTCCTCTTTTATACAATAGAACTCATTTTGAATTTTATCATGTTTTTGACTTTTTCAAATTTTTAATGTTTTAGGATTTTCTGAAAATTTTTACTCCCCCTAAAATGCAAATACATTTAAAAAAAAATTGAAAACAAACTATACAGGGAAACATGACAACTGATATCAAATCATTTCAAATCGCCATCCTCTTAGCATAAACAATCAGAACACCCCTCTCAACACACTATTTTCCCATTGTGATTTCAAAACACTTAAGTTTGTTTTAATCAAATGGTTTTTCCGGAAAATAAGTTGTGTTGTAACCACTTGTAGGTTGGGGTTCATTTAGTCACGTTGTTTTTTTTAATCACTAAAATGAGGATTACATCAAGTTCAAATTAATGACCTTGACTAATCACTATGACAGAATAACCTCTGTACCACTTGGAAGATAATCAATCAAACATATACCCAGAAAGATGTCGATTCATGCTCCACGCTTACCAACCTGGGAGCTCCGGCAAGTCAGGTGTTTACTCAAACATTATGTCCACCCAAGCCTGACCAGCCTTGGGTGATTTTGGTACACATCTATCCCACCAACATTTTGATTTGTAAAATTCTTTTGCACCTTTTACCTTTCTGTCAACCATTTTCCCAAAAATATGTTTGACTTTCCCATTGAAAGCCTTCTCAACATCAAATTCTCCTTTACCAGTGAAGAATTGATTTGAGATCTCAACCTTACCAACTTTCAACTTCAAATTTTCCTTTGACAATGGAGGAAAATTCTCATCGTTCACTTCTGGAACGGAATCTACAATCTTTTTCTCAACAAATGACTCCTCTGATTTTATGGAACCAGATTCATTGTCAGAACTGTTTTCAGCTTTAACAACCCACTTTTGCTTGTTCAAATCACCTCTTCTTTTGTAAAACCTTTTTGAGTTTTCACTATTTTTAGAAATTGATTTTGTCATTTTAGTTTTCTCAGTTGATTGTTTCTGTTCATCAACACATTTTCTTTTTGAAACAAAATTAGAAGAAACTCCCTATTGTTTGTAGTTGGACATGGGACAATTCCAAGCAATATGTCCAACTTCTTGGCATGTGAAACAGGTTCTTCTATCAACTCTTTGAGCAAACATCCTCACATTCTTCTTCGCTTCAGCAAGAAACTCCTGGTTTGACTGTTTCCAAAATGGTTTCTTCTGTTCATCCTCTGAACTTCCACCTGCAACAAATTTTGTATTTGGTTTATAAGTTTTTTTATTTTTATAATTTTCGGGTGAAACAAAACCAAGACCTTTCTTTTCGAAGTTACCATTATGGTTTGGTTTCTTTTGAAAACCATAACCACAATTATAACCCATTTTCTTGTTTATCTTTTGTTTGATTCTTGAAGTGTAAGGTTTAGGTTTTTCAGAAAGATTTAAATCTCTTATTTCAGAAATATTAATTTCTGTCAATTTGAAAACCTTTTTGATCTTTTCGGTTTTAACACTTCTTATTGGGAATTCCTCATCAGAATATAATTTGTTTGAATCATTCAACGTATATGCTACTTTGATTGATCCGTCATTCAAGTTAGATTTTGATAACAGGAATTCTTTATTGTAAACCCTTTTAACCGGTGAACTCGGACTCTTCTCAGATGGACTCGAACTATCTGACTTAGACTCCGACTTTGACTCTTCATCCATATCCAACACCTGATCGACAATTCTCTTAACTAATTCAGACTCATGATCAGTGTCAGATGCTGTGAATGTGACATCAATATTGTCTGGTAATTCATCAGTGATTTCAGACTTTAATTTGATGTTTAGAGCCTTGTCTACTCGTTCCTCATTTGGTTTCCTGGGATAATAACTCTCAAAGATAGGAGGCGGACATCTGTTATACTTGACACTTGGTTTCTTACCAGTATCAGTATTTTCAGTCTTTTCTTTCTTGAAAGCCTCAAGACCTGCAACTGTAGGATAAACACGATCAATCAAATAATCACAAGTAGTATAACTCAACAGTAATCGTTTAATCCTTTCACTCCCAATCTTCTCAAGTTCCAACTCCTGCTTCAGCTTAGCACAATCTTCAATATATTCATTGATGACGCTCTGCTTTGTCATTAATGTTGCGCTCATTTTTTCATTTGCTTTTTCGATTTCTGAATTTGTCCTTTTCAGACTATCAACTGTTCTGTTCAGCACATCATATGACTCCTTCACATACTTCACATCAGACAGTAAATCTTCTTTAATCTTCTCTAATTCAGCAATCTTTTTGTCTTTCTCTTCACAAACTTTGCAAGATTCTGAACATTTCAAACATGGTCTTTCAACTTCAACCACCTTTTCAACTATCTTCTCAACCTCAATAGTCTTTTCTACTTCAACAATTTTCTCTATTTCACTAATCTTCTCTACTTCGACAACTTTTTCAACTTCAACTATTTTCTCTATCACTTTCTCCACTTCAACAATTTATTCTATTGCATTCTTAGTCACTGCTTCATCTTTTGTTTCTCCAGCCTCTGTCTTTGCCTTTTCATCAGCGAGTAACTTTGCTGCTTCCAGCTCTCTCTTCAATCTGTGCATCTTCTTTTGATTCAGCATCTCAACTTTATCTGCATAGAAAAAATTAAAGCTGTCAGGATCAATGCTTTTTCTACATTTGTTAAGATATTCTTCCTCATCATCCGTATCAACATCACTCCCTAGATCTGGAAATATTGGAATTCTTTTCTGACAAGCTTCATCTTCCAGAACTCGGGCAACTAGAGCTGAATCAGGTATGTATTTGTCCCAACTAAAACCCTCTACAACAAACTCATCATCTTGATCTATTATCCCAAAATAAGCTTTCTTATTTGCTTCTTCGATCATTTTTCCATGAGCAGTTTTCTGATCCTTTTGTTGAGGTTGTTGATCAATCTGATGAAAGATTGTTTTCTGATAATAATTGCTCTTATCTCGATTCCCAGTTGCTTCTTGGTTTTTACACTCTCGTTTAAAATGACCCTTTCCTTTACAACGGAAACAGGTTACTGTAGACTTGTCAAAACCTAATGGAGAGGTAGCCATTCCTCGAAACTCATCTCTGCCAGTAATTTGTTGAAATTTTTCTGCTGTCCTACATGCACTAGCCAAACACCACTTCACATCCATCAACTCAAGTTCCTCTGCATCAATTTGGTCATAATATTCTTTTGTAAGCATCGGATTACCAATCTTGCCAGCAATCAAATTTTCATATGATTCCAACATAGCAACGAGTGATGCCATGTGTTGTTTAGCAATTTCAGGAGACAGGTTGTGACCATTTTGAATGGTTAAAGTAACATCGAACTGCAGATTTGTAGGATTCTGTTGTTGAGGACTTGATGTTGTGCTATTTGGATCAAAACTTGAAAATGATGAAGAATATCCACCACTTTGAGTTGTAGTGCTAGCATTTGGACTAGAAGAACCATCATCACTAAAAGCAGTACTAGTCTTTGGACTTTGGCTGGGGGTAGCCTTAAACTTGTTTCCTCGGTAATACAGACTGACATCCAGTTTAGCATTCGGATTTGTCATGATAGCCGTTTTCTGAATATCTAATTCCTGCTCTTCAATTTTCTGAATGAACTGTGCCAAATTCATACTCTCAGACTTCCTCATGAGTTTCACAATCATCAAATAAGTTCCCCACTTGTGCTGTGGTAAAGCTTCAGCTAGTTTATCGACCCACTCATCATCCTCTTTCTTAATATCCAATCTTCCCATTTCCAATACCAGATGACAATATCTATCAATGGTCTGCTTTGTTGTTTCATGATTAAAAGTTGTAAACATATCAAACGATTTCTTCAATAATGCCTTTTTTTTTTGATCATATATGCACTCCCTCTGAATTTCTGAATCAAAGCCTCCCAAATTGATCTAGTTGTACCATTATGTTGAAGCAACACAAAGATATCTTCTTTTATCGCTTGTTGAAGAATACTGATCATCATTTTCTCACTTGTAAATTTTAACTTGTCACTCTCTGAATAGTCAACAATAGCTTTTTCAATCCCTCGTTCATTCTTTGGTCTCTCGTAATCTTTCAATAATGAACACCATGCATCAAATTTGTAAGCTTGCACCCAGTTCTCGGATCGATTTTTCCAACCTTGAAAATCTTCAATATACATGAGCTTTGGCGGTTTCTGATAAGTTCCTGTCTCATTCTCATTGTACACAGTTTCAGCAGCAGTAACTGGAGCAACCGGTGTAGCGAAAGCATTGTAAAACTCTTCAGCCATGATTCGGTAACACGTTTTTCAAGAATGAACAGTTTCAAGCGGAATAACAAGTTTAGATTCAAGCGGAATACTAAATCCCCAATTTCAAGCGAAATAATAACTCTAAGTTTCAAGCGAAATCACGAGCAGCACTTTCAAGTGAAATACCCAAAACCGTTTCAAGCGGAATATGCAACTTAGCAGTTTGGAGCGGAATTAGCAAGCTTTTGAAGCGAAATCTCTTATCTCGAGCGGAATATCCAATTTGAAGCGGAATCAGTGCACTTTCAAGCGGAATATCAAATTTCACTTGAATTTTTCAAGCTGAATAACACGTTTGAAGCGGAATCAGATTGTAAATCGTTCAAGTGGAATCACTTCGAGAGTCCATTTCTGCCATTTTTAATCCGAATTTTAAGCTGAAACTTTCAAGGGTTTGTTAATATGTAGTTCTACACAATCTGTGAAAAATTTAGCTGATTTTGACCGTTAAAACTTGTTCAGTTGAAGAAAGAAGGTGTAGAAGTGAGAAAACACATTGAAAACAGGCTGATATCTGCAGAACTCCTCCTCCTGAGCTCTGATACCACTTATAGGATCGTGTACGTGACCCAAACGAGTCAATCAGAAGAGCTCTTATCCGTTTCAGTGGAAACTAAGAAACGGACTTGAAAAACAGCTTGTTTCACTTAAAATTGCCTTGTATATTGATAATATTCAGATTACAGACAAACGGCACTTCGGCAGCACTTCGGTACCGGAAAATTAGAACGTTACAAATGAATCCGCTTGAAAGCTATATATAGGGACAGAGGTTCCGCTTGAAAGGTACATATGTCGGTTCAAGCGGAATCATCCATTCAAGCGGAATCACAATAATAACAGCCTAAAACTTCATATTTTCTCGTACAACACGCCCTGATCTAACAATTCTAATCCTAGACTCGATACAAGACGAAGTCGACAGATGTATGCACCAACACGAACTGGACCTTTCACACGATTTAGTTCACCTCCAAACGATTTGGATCAGTTCAAATGACCTGGACTAACTTCCAAACGAATTGGAGTAGATTTAAACGAACTGGATCAATTTCCAAACGGCCTGGACCTAAACTTCAATTTGTGCGACCTGATAAGTTCACCTCGTGTGAAATGATCAACTTTCACGCGAACTGACAACCTCGTGCGAGCTGGTTCACAAACTGATCAAACCGCGTGAGCTGGCTAGTTCAACTCGTATGAACTGGACAATTCTCGAACGAACTGATATGATTTTCACACGATTTGGTCCATTTTATCAATTTTTAGGTTGATTTTAGTTCTGATTTCTTCAAGGAATGATTAAAATAGTGTTTTACGTGTTATATGTGAAAATCAGGTCATTTTATCCGTGAAAACCTTCTGATTTTGATGAAAATGTGTACAAAGTGAGAAGAAATAAGTAGAAATAAGAAGTTTTTGATGAAATCGAGCTGAAATGGTAAGAACTCTTCCTCCTGAGCTCTGATACCACTTGTAGGATCGTTGAGTCGATCTATATGAGACAATCAGAAGAGTTATAGACCAAATCAGAGGCGGAATCCATTGATTTGATCTTCATTCAGCTTGATATGCAATTAGATTCACTTTAACTATCTCTTGTATTGATTTCAGAACGTTTTACAGGCTGGAGACACTTCAGCAGAGCTCCGCTACCGGAATCAGGAATGTTACAAATGAGAGACCCAAGACATCTATTTATAGGAAACCCACTTCGCACAAACCAGCAACATGCCAGTTCGTACAAACTGAACTGGCCACTTCGTGTGAACCTGCAGGTTCTGCACCGTTTCCCGTTTCTTTCGTACTACGTGTCCTAATATACCAAACCTATTACAAGACTCGATACAAGAAGAAGTAGATAGACATATGCACGAACAATAAGTATGGGAGAAGGATGGATATGAACATGGGCTTCTATCGGATCCGACTCGTCTCGCCGTGTCATGTCTTCTGCTCGGTTCAAACGTTCAGTTTCTTGCTCCGGAAGATCTACAACCTCTTCCACCACATCACCATCAAACATAGTACCACTAGCCAAAACATCCTGCTCGCGTTTAATTTGGACTATTTCCTCCGCTAATTGACCCACTTGCATCACCAATACTTCATGGGCTTTATCTCTCACTTCATTCGCTTTCTTCATATCTTTGATATCCTCTGGATATCCTTTCACCATGTTTATGAGGGCATCAAGCTTGGAATGCATCGAATCTTGTGGTTTCTCGTATGCCGGTTGAGGGTATTTGTAACACCCCAATCGTAAATCGTGTAATACAACAACACGAGGCGAAAATATCAGGGAGTCACGTTTCAAATTGCTCACAACTACTGGTACTAAATTGTTTCAATATTATTAACATCATTTTACAAACAAAGAATACATGTAATTGTTCTTTTGTTTCAGAAGTCTAAGGCCTGAAAGCAGTCCTATGCGTTTCATGCTTGAAATAGACAAAAACCTGAAACATATGCGAAAACAGTCAGCATAAAAATAACGGCGAATACATAGGTTTTATTAGCCAAGTAAATGGCAAAACATTTGGTATTGTATTACAAAATCTTAATTGTGAAAACTTGTGACAAATAGGTTTTGTATATGGCAATATGATTATTACTAAGTCATTTTATGCCTTACATTGTATTTTTGATTAAACCATTGTAAAAACTTGTTAATATGTTATTAGGAATCCAATCGAGGATTAATAATAATTGTTTTGAAATAAATCAAAACTTCTGAAAGTATTATATAAATCAAATCAATGAGACATGATAATACTTCAGATATCTTTCTAAGAATCCAACATATAGAGATATGGGAGATTCTACAAAGATTTGGATAATTGAACATTGAAACAATCATACACAAAATCCTAAAGTGATCCAGATAATGCTAAAAGAATAATAAAATAAGAACACTTATATATAGGAAGTACCAGCGGCGTATCCACCATGTTCTTATTTTATTACACGCGTTTCGTTATCTAAATCACAACTACCATATAAACACAAAATCGTCAACTTGTTCCACCTCGTAACCATGTATTAAAGTACACAATGAGTCCAAACAGAGGCTCCAATATCAGTACTCTAAATATCCCATACATGACTAACTATGAAGATAGATAGATGCTATAGGGATCAGGTTCTTGTCACATTGTTTAATCTAACATGCATTAAAGTACGCAGCGAATCCAAACATGGACTCCAATATTAGTACTCTAAACATCCCATATAAGTCTAACTATGAAGATAGATAGATAGATACTACAGGGATCCTAGGTTCTTGTCATATTGAATTATTGAATCAAAACAAATCCTAAATCTTAATGGTGATTCGGGATAACACCACGAAAGGTAATATAATAAGCACACTTATATACAGGAAGTACCAGCGGCGTATCCACCATGTGCTTATTGTATTATCTAGTTTCGTTATCTAAATCACCAACAAACTACACAAAAACCAACCATCAAGTTGTAAGGTACTTCTTAAAAATCTTACTATGAAGATAGGAAGATCTAAGACTGTACTTCAAATATCCTACATGAATCTAACTATGAAGATAGGTAGATCACTTAAGGATAAAACATTGCAATTGCATAATCGGAATAAAACACATAAAAGCACTTAGTGAACACATATATGCCATACATTTTGAAAACAAATCGATTACACATATGAATCACCCCAAAACATTTGAAAACGGTAAAAGAGGGGAACTATGTACTCGCCTGGGGTTGTGTATAGTCCCGGTTTAAAGGGTATAACAAAGCTCAAAAGACCAAGAGTTCAAGTGTTGAAGCGGTTCCTAGGGTAACAGATACTATGATAGGGAATTGACACCTAAATCGGAAGATCGGGTAGAATGAGGTCTTGTAAACCAAATGAGTGTTGGAACTCATGTGATATGGTTTAACAAAGCCTACATTCTAAATCGAAACCTATCCTAAGTGCTTACGACCCATTACGACCCATTAAGGTAGCTTACGCCACTTTAACGCGTCGTTTGCGCGAAAGCGCGTTCGAGATGCCTAACTAGTCCTATGACAAGTATTATATGCCTTAACATATCTAATTATGTTATATAATCAGCTTAGATGTCAAAACATGTGTTACATATGCTTAAAATGAATTTATGCGTAAAAAGGGCATTTTGGTCATTTTCCTAAGGCATATAAATTACCTATCTTACAACTACTTAAACGAAGTGACCATAAGGTATAACTTCGGAAGGTTATTCCCTATACAACTATGGTCACAATACATGTTTGGTCGAATCCTAATGATCTACCAAACGAGTCGGGTTCGAAAGTCTAAGCGGTTGTTTAGACCGCTTATCTTACGACCCTATATAAGCACTAAACCTAAAGTGACGAGTTAAACATGTAACGAAGTTAGAAAACAAGTTTGGTATCAAAACAAAGGGTCTTGATACCCAAGAGTAGTTTGGTTGCAAAATACGTAAGAATACGCTTTTTGACCGAAACTACGACTCGTCACAACGCCTAAATAATGTGGTAATCAGTAGGTATAGTCACAAAGGACTATGACCATCGTGATTACGCTCACGTTGCGAAGTTCAAATGAACTTCGTGTTAACCATTGACTGGTAAAAGTAGAAAGTCAAACACTGTTTGACTTTCACACTTAAAAATGCATAAAAGAACGAAAGAAGCTTACAAGAGGTCCAAGCGTTGGAGATTTGGTCCAAAATTCTCAGGTACGAAGTATAAGAACTCCAACTTAGAGAATGAATTTAGATCAAGGTGAGTTGCAAATGAAATCATGGGGGGTATTTATAGTTTTCGGGTAACCGTTAAGATCATTCCTCGAAAACCGAGCTTCGATCTAAGCCGTACATGTTCACCCCATGATTTGAATACCATGGGCACCTAAAAACAAGCCCATAGACTTGATAAAACCATTTGCAAACATGGGGAACAACTGGAAATGGGTGGAAAAGACTTTTGCTTATCTGAGCAGTTTACACAGGCCGCGTAAGAGCCTTACAAGGCTTACGCGCCCCGCCTGAACAACTATGGCAGATAGTAAAAAACAGTCCCTACAGCCCAGAAACTTGATTTTGATGCATTTTTTACACGTTTAAGCCCCGTTAACCCCATTTCAAGGCTCCAAAATGAAGTTAAAGTACAGGGAACTTAAAATATGCTCAAAAATATCTCGGATGTTGGTTCGTTTGGTCGTACAGTTGCGTTGTTCGGTTAATTACGACGAAACACGAACGGACGCGAAAAACGATCCAAATTACGCGACGAATGGAATTTTATTATGTCAATTACTACAATAAAATATTTTAATGATTACATAATTTTTGGATGTCCGAATATATTCAGAATGTAAGATATGCGCGAAAATGCAAACTTATGCACTTTTTGACGCTTTTAGTCTCTGTTGATCAAATAAGTTTATTTTTGCGCACCAAACACCTCAAAGCCTATTTATAAGATATGTAAAGGATGTTTAGGGCATATTTAAATTATGATCATGTTCTGGAATGTTTGTTACAGTACGAATCGGCATACTTTCGTAGTTTGTCGAAATTAGTCCCTGTAAGCGAATAAACTTTATTTCGACACACCAAACCCTCCAAAACTTATTTCTAAGTTATGTAAAGGTAATTTAAGGTATGTTAAGCCCATGTCACTATTCTGGAGTGTTTGTAGCATTAAACTGATTACGTTTACGCATCAGTTCGCATATAACTTCCGAGAAAGCGATTTAGAGCTCGAAATCGAACAAGAATTGATATGTGCAAATGATACATATATATACAAATCCCAAGTATGAAAGTATTCATTATAATAATCATCATACTCCTCCTCCCGGTAACTTGAGAAATATGTCAATTCGGGTTCATAGTAGTATTCTTGATAATGTAGTGGTGGTGGATTACCGTAGGAATACTGTTAAGAGGGACCATTGAAATCTTCATAATCCGCCTTCCCATATTCGTACAATCCACAAATGTAGTCTTCCCGATCCTTGTAAGCTTGAACCTTCTCGTAGAAAACAGAGCAATCGTGTAATAGATGCTCTTCGCTTCCGCAACACTCACACGGATCATCATCTACCCAATTCATATTGAAAGATGGTGCCTGCAAAACATGTACCTGCACAAACAAGCTCGACCACCCAAAGTAAAATCACAAAAATACAAGAAAGAAAACTAAAACTAAAATCGAAAAAGTAATGAAATACTCAGCGCACTAGCTCCCTGGCAACGGCGTCAAAATTAGATCGGAGTGTTGCGCTCCTGTCAAAGATAAGATTTGTATACCCAAATTACCCTTAAGAAATAGCTAGTGGTAGTAAGGGCTCGAACCACAAAGAGTAGGTGGTTTACGAATGGACTTGATTGATTATAAATGGTTGTCACAATTTATGAAGTTTACTTGTTTGTTTTTATGATTTTTGTTTGATTGAAAGATATTGAATTAAACTAATAAAGTTGATTAGAATAAATAACTACTACAAATTAAAGGATTGCAAGAACTTGATTAATGATAATAGAATAAGATGGAATAACAAGGTTCACACCCGGTTTCAACAAATTTAAGACCTAGGGTTACTACGTGTTTCAATTTGGTTTACTCAAATTAGTTAATTAACGGGTTAACAATCATAAAGCTTAGGTGCAAATCGCTATTAACATCATGGACAAGAGACCAAGATGCACTTCGTTACCTTGGACTAGAAAATCCTTTCAAGAGACAAGGCATAAATACGTGTATTCGTTTCACAAAGTCAAATTTAATGATTCACTCGACAATTCGAAAATTCAATACAAACGTAGGACAATTGTCTAAAGATTCAAATGTAATTCAAGTTGTCACAAACCAAACATCAAACAAGTAATAAGAACCCTAAATCTTACAAAAGTCTACACCGGGGTGAAACCTCCAAGAAATTAGCCACGCATGATCGAAAGAACTTTATCACCGGATGTTGAAAGCTTGATCTAGATCATCTTGAAGCTTAGAGAATGATGGAATGGTGATTATGGTTTGGTAATGGTGGAATTGAATGGATGGTGGAATGGTTAGGGTTTGAAAAATGGAGATGATGATGAATTCGATGATTGTTCGGTTGATAATGGATGATGATTATGTTATAGATAGATTGGAAGTGAAGATGGATGTGAATAATGGCTCCAAGGTGAATTTCAAACTCCAACACAAAGTGTAACTGCCGAAAACTTGGTCTAAGATGTTTTATGTTCGTTCCATCAACCGACAATGCAACATTCGCGTCGCCATAAACGAGAGACCATCGCCGACGGCTTGGTGACCCGTCGGTTACGCTGCCCAGAAACTCAGAACCCCGCACGACGCATTATACTACTGGTTACGACCATTTTGTAGCAACGGGATTTGTAGAGGGCGTCGTGGACGGCCCTCCACGGCATCGGCGACGCTGCCTTGATTTCCAAACTTCTATTTTTCGCATCCTTTGGTCCTAGATGATCCGTTTCGCATCCCAGTGGTCTGTTTTTCATCCCGGTGGTCCTTTAAGCCCCTGAAAAGCTCCTTAAACTCCTTAAGACTTGCAAAACACAAATCCCATCACGGACGAACACCGTTTTTCGACCACGTATCAGGTGTCCTCCTGCATTTCTAGGATTACAAAGTCGACCGGGGAAACAAATTCCCCGACCTTGATCATTAGGTTTTCTATGACACCTTGAAGATATTTTACAGACCTATCCACAAGTTGGATGCTCATCTTTGTAGGATGCGGCTTTCCTAATCTAAGCCAGTTAAACATAGAGGCGAGCATTAAGTTAATGCCAGCCCCTAGGTATGCAAGTGCATTGCTTACCGGTTATCCTCCAATGGAGCAAGGAATGGTGAACCTTCCGAGATCAATCTTCTTTTATGGGAGTTTGTTGACGACTGTCGCCGAGCATTCTTCACTCAAGTTGACTTGTTGGATGGATCCAGTCGGGTCCTTCCTTCCAGTTTCTTAAGTTGATAACGCTTACTTGTGCTTTGGGGTTTGGTTCGGTATTACTAGGCAAGGCTCCTTGTGGTCTTTCAGAGAAATTTTTACATGCTTTTCAATGGTTTGCATGCTAGCCCATTTGTTCCTAAGTTAGGCCTCAGTTAATAGGTGTGACAACTGTGTTCTGTAATCGATGTATAATGTAAAACAATGTTAATTATCAATAAAACAATGTGTTTTGGTGTTATTATATGTGTTTTGGTGTTATTATATGTGTTTTGGTGTTATTATGTGTGTATTTGTGTTTGATGATTTTACGATTTGATTCGAGTTCGATTTCAAGCTTTGAATTGCTTTCTGGAAGGTTATACGCAAACTGATGCATAAACGCAGTTAGTTTAACGCGACAAGCACTCCGAAATAGTGATATAGGCTTAACATACCTTAAATAACCTTCATATAACTTAGAAATAAGTTTTGGATGGTTTGGTATGTCAAAATCAAGTTTATTCGATCACAGGGACTATTTGTCCCGGTGTAGGTAGTTGTTAACTTAGGGTTTTGAATTGTTTCTTGCTTTGACTTTGTGACAAATTGTGTTTGATTTTTGAAACCATGGACAATAGTTTACATTTGTTTCGTATTCATAAATTGTCGAACGATGTTAAAAGTTATGACTTTACGAAATGGTTATATGTAGTTATGCATTGTCATGGTTAGGTTTTACTTGTGTTGATTACAAAGTGCATTCTTGTCCATTTTTCGAAATGTTGATGGTTATTGGCACCTAAGTCACGGTACACTAAATCCACTAATCGTATGCAATTGAGTTGGATCTAAAAATTTGTAGAAACCCTAGGTTGGCAATTACCGAAACCGGGTGTGAACCCTTTTTCTTTTTATTGTTTAGTAATCAATCTTTCTTGCAATCGTTAATTAGTAGTTGTTAATCAATTAATTCCATTAGTTTAAGTTCACATCTTTCAACTAAACAAAAATACAAAAATATATGGCAAGCTTCATAAATTGTGACAATTGTTATAATTCAATCGAATCCACACGCAAACCACATACTCTTCGTGGTTCGACCCCTTGCTACCACTAAATATTTGTTAAGGGTAAATTGGGCTTATAAATATTATCTTTGACCGGAGCGCGACACTCCGATCACCTCTTCTCCCAAGGTCTGAACTTGGAGATTCCACCATGATAGTGCTCCGTCTAAGAACAATCCAGAGATGTAGGTGACCTGGTGCTCTGGCGCACACTTGCTCATTCTCAGCAGAGAATCGGTTTTCTCCGCCCATCTGACGAAAGCTACAGCACCCCCGGTGCCATCAAAATTCAGAGGCTTGCAGTCGAGGAACTGCTTATAGGTATAGCCTGTACAAGCAACATCATTCACAAAAAGCATTAGTGAACGCACAGGGAATATCCAAATGTAACGTAATGTGTCTTTATTAACTTAAACATTACCATGAGGTGGGTTGTTTCCTGAGGTACCCCCGCTATGTTCAGAGCGCAGGGCCTCGTGCTGTGCTATCGCTTGTGAAATACGTTCTTGTAGCTCAGCCTCTGTGGTGGGCAATCGTGTTTCTCTTCGTGGAGGCATCTTCTATAAGAAGATTGCATCGGTCAGGTCATAATAAGTATATTAAACGCATGACATGTATACGTAATAGCATTTATCAACGCAAGTAAGCACATAACATCTCAATCATAATATAAACAAGTAATTCAACAATGTATATAATGAGAATATTGCAATTGAGCTTTCATATATCATCGACCACGATTACAGTTACATGTTCCACAAATGTGTCATATCACATCAAAAGGGACTATAGGGTCACACTGCCCTTGTCCAAAATGTCTATCCATCTACAACAGTCATAAAATCAAAAAGTGGTCTTCAAAAGGCTTCGTAAGCTGGGCTCAATAGTGACACTCTCATCAAAAGTAAGCTACCTGCAGAAAACCAAAAACCGGCTATGCTGATGGTGGAGGTGGAGGAACGAAAAGTAAACTGCGCACATGCGCTAACTCCTCCTCAAGAGCATGAACGCGACGCAACAAGTAACTAATCTGATGCTCCATGGTAAGAAATCGAACGTCAAAATCTGGATAAGGCAGAAGAGGAGCAGTTGGAGTCGCAAAAGGTGACTGATATGTACAAGGTGGAGGACGTGGAATCCTCTCTAGCTCCATGACTCTACGACACTGGATCTCCTGCTGAAGCTGCAAGGATAGGAGTAACTCATCCCTCGTGTAACCAGTGTAGTGTGAAGGATGGTATGGATCAGAAATTGGCATAGTGTTTGGCGGAAACCATATGAGTGGCTCGCCTGACGGTGCAGAAGCAAAATGAGTAGCAGGTGTAAACTGTGGCATCTAAGGAAATGCGGCTGACACGTGAGGAACATGGCTAGGATGCTGGCTGGACGGACCTTCCCCTGGACGGGGTGGAGGGATATCCTACAAGAATGTGATCGGCAGGTCAGTGCGGTGTATATCAGACACAAACGGGTGAAACGGGGCAACATCAATACGTGCATGTGTAGGTGCAGGTGGGGGAGTAACAGGCTCAATAAAAGGGGGCATGTCGTCATCATCGTCCTCTATCCACCCATTGTTGGTGAACGTGTAACGGGGGTCTATCTGATCAGCAAAAGTGGCATGGTCAGCGGGTGCAGGGATCGGATCGGGTACAAGTGGCGCAACAATAGGTATGCCAATAGGTATAGGGTCATAATCAGGCAGAGGATCAGGAGTAGGTATAGGCTCGGGTGCAAGTATAGGCTCAGGGTCGGCCGGTGCCAGCTCTGGATCAGCGGGTATCGGCTCGAGATCAGCGGGTGCATCAAAAGGCTGATCGTCGGGAAAAAGTCAATCTCATGCTCAGGCTCAATGTCAACATCAAAGTCGTGTGGAATAGCAGGTGCAACAGACAGGGCTGTGTCATAATCCAAATCAGTGGGGTAACGTAGCAGTTCCAGTGCGTGCAAAGTGGTGGATGACACAGACTCGAAAGAATCTGGACAAGAATGATTAGATGAAATCTCAACGATAGGAATCTCAACAAGTGGAACAACAATAACACCATCAGCTGGAACTCCATCTCCCTGAGCAACATCAGGGAGACCATCAATGAAAAGATCGACATCATCATCTGACAGCTCATCAAAAGGCAAATCCTCGAGAGGAAAAGGGGCGAGGATCGGAACCACGGCATGCTCATCATCGGGATGTCCGAGGATGATATGGTCCTGGTCAGGAATAGGAACAAGAAAGGGATCCTCGTCGGGTAAACCATCAGCATGCGATACATCGTCACCAAAATTGGGTAATGCAAAAGGCTGGAAATCATCGTCATCATCACTCTCAGTGTCGGAGGTAAAAATCTCAGGGTCTGGGACAATCTTATCGTCCGAAACAATGGCCATGGGGTCTACAATATCTGACAGTCCACTCTCAAATGAGGACATGGTGTCTGTAACAAAACAATCACAACATATGCACATATATCAACAATCATCAAATAAACATGTAAGTAGTAACAATGTAAGCATGTATTCATCCTAGTCTTCCCAGACTATCCCACCCAGCCTCTCAGACTGAACTACCTAGTCTCTCAGACTAAACCTCCCAGTTTCTCAAACTGAACTACCCAGTCTCTCAGACCGAACTACCCAGTCTCTAAGATTGAACTACCCAGTCTCTCAGACTGAACCATAACATAACCTTGAAATGTGTTTCGTGCCTTTTGTTTGTAAAAATGTTTGTTTCCTGGATCTAGGCGTTTTGTGTATGCAATGAAAATATGTTGTAAAAACATTTTCATGAGAGCCCTAATGATCGTAGTCTAGACTCGAGAAAGAATCCTAGTTCACTACGATCGAAGCTCTAATACCAAGCTGTCACACCCTGACTTTTGCGGAAGCGTGATTATGGTGTGACTTTCTTAATACCATAGCAATCAGTCATAACTACACCATATGATAAAACCAGTAGATGTTCATCCATAAATTAAGTTTGGAAAATACCACAACATACTTGTCTAAAACGTAGACCCCAAATTTAAATTACAAACCACAACATATTTAAATGAGTTCACGAAGACTCGAAAAAAGACCTTAAATAAAACCGAGTTTAGAACCTTGTATCTCGTCCAGGATTAAGATACATCTCCTAAACCCTAGTGACTTTGGGTGACATCTTTTATTCATGACGCAGCTTGAAACATGCAAACACCCGCCAGATCCACTTAATTCCCTGAAATACATGTAATAAGAAAACATCAACAAAAGTTGAGCGAGTTCATGTGTTTGTTGTGTGTATGAATAAACCTTTAAAGTATGTCTGTATGTATGTAAATCCTGGTATGAAGCAATAAGGACAAACAGATCACCAATGGTTTGCAAGGCTAATGGTATGTGTGAACTGTGAAATGATGCAGGAAAACTCAAACCTAGCGGATTTTGCCACGGCTTCAGTATGTGGATATAGTCACCACATGGGCCACCCTGGTCCTCATGGGTGTGGGCTCGCTACACCCAAATAGATCTATCACTCATGTCCCTCGGTCCTACGACGAGGATTAATGGCCTTAAGTGTGTACCCACCACTCACATGATCAAGCAGTAACCTTCCTTAGCTAACCATACCATGTATAAAATGTTTGTAAACAATTGTAACATGTATTTCACCCCCGAAGTTATAAAACTGAAAACAGTTAAAAGAAAAAGGGGAGGACATGAACTCACAGTCTTGCGTCTTCGGTACTCGTAACTCAAATCCCTTCAGCAAACACGACTACCTACAATGTACTAGGCTCTATTAGACGAACGGGCCGTGCCTTGACTTAGAATTAACGTTTTTGAGTTACATTTCTGATATCATTCCAATTTATATAATTATAGTCAAAATAATTAATATTTCAACATAAATTATATTTGTAAAATTTTGGAATAATTGTTAAACAATATTTTCGTAATCATACCTCTCAAGTATTTATACTTATACTTCATTCCCAAGGATGGGGGTATCTCATACATGTATATTCGTATTGTTGTATTTGTTAAGTATTCTTATACTTAATTTCTAATTAATTATTCCGGAATAAATATCCAATATATATTTCAAAAATATATGTTTTAAGAAATATTACTTAGAAAAATTATTCATAATTTTTCTTTTGGCAAAACTATTTCTAGTTCCAAATTAATATATTTTCAAGTCTCACTTCAGAAAACATATATAAACTTATTTCATCCCAAAAATAGTGTATTTCAAGTTTATCCAAGAAATTATATATTTTTCCCAAAAATCATATATCTTCAAAAAAAAATTCTAAGAAAATACATCTTTACTTCCCAAAATTAATATATTTTCTCCTTGTCGAAAATATGATATAACTTGGTAATATTTGGAAAAAAAATCTTATTTTCCTTTTCTTGTGTCCAAAATATTATTTACCAAAAATATACATATAAATGTATTTTCCGGAATGTTTTATAAGCTACATTATTTCGTTCGGTTTCACAATATTACGTGTGTAACTTGTATTTTTATTCCATGAGATTTTTGGTAAATACTTTGGATTGTAATTTCTTGGTATTTTGTTAAGTTATATTATTTTAACCCTAAAATAATATAACTAATACACAAAGTATACAATTAATCACACACATCATGTCTTTCATGTATATATATTCTAAATATATATTTATCCATTTTTATTTAAAAAAACCAACCTCCAATATTTGTATTTTGTAACCAAAATTATGGCAAAGTTTATATGGAAACTCATGGTTAAAATATACTTGTAAATACTTGTTTAAAAATATTTCTCTAAGTGTTTATATTTTTAGAAAATTTTGCCATAGTTTCCCCTAAAAATGGAGGTGTCCATGCTATCAAAGCATATCATTTACTTTTTAAAATCATCTCAACAATCAACAATTCAATCAACACTTACCTAGTGCCAAAATTATGTAGTTTACACAACAACATGAACTTGAACTTTCATAAAAACTTGTAGTAACTTGGTAGAGTGTTTAGTAGGTTTAGTTGTTCTTTAAAATGTATTTACTTCTTTAAAATCTTCATTTTTAAAGAAGTTGGGTGTTTACAACTTCCAAACACATTTTCTAAAATGCTTCTTTATGTAATCTTTTTGTTACACAAGTGTTTCTACACTTGTTTAGCCATTAAAAACAAGTTTGGTTTATGTAAGAACCAAGTCTATGTAAATCTTGTTATTTAACTTAGTTTCTTGGGAAAACTATCATGGAAATCATCCACTTACAAGACTTGTATTTTGTTTAAATCATCATCACATATGAAAACAAATTTTATTATTCAAGTTCATGTCTAGATAAGGTATGATCATCTTGGTCTTTCACAAGATCATCATCTTAACTTACTAGATCATGTGTTTAATCACAATCTAGTAGGTATCATATGATGTCTAACATCATAAACACAAACAATCAACCATCAAGAAGCAAAACAACACTAAACAATATGTATTCTTATGTTATTAAGCTTATGTTAAAGTTTTAAGTTCATGGTTCTTTAGTGTTCTTCATTATTTGCAACATACATCATCTTTTAACCAACTAAACAAATGTAAAATGGTGTGTAGAAGATCTTACTGCTAGCTCAAGGTTAGGGATGAACTCTTGAAGATGAAGATGATGAATGTGACGGATAATAGCAAATGAGAAAGGTCCTTGAAGTTCTGAAGCCACAAGCTTCTTTAGACACCTTCTAGCACCTTGTGTATACCTTATAATAGATGATGGAAACTTGACAATGGTGGTGGTGTGGCCCCTTGTTCTCGGTCGTGAGTGAGCAAGAGAGGGAGAGAAGGGTGTGTGAAGTTGGTGTTGTGATGAAAGATAATGAAGGACAAATGGTTTATATAAACTTGGTTATCCAACACAACATAATCCAATGGTTAATGTGTCCTCTTAGTACATAACAAGATCAATTAGGATATCAAAGCAAATCAAGCAAAATCAAGGGTGGGTCCACCCTTGGTGACCGTCGCCCATGGGGGGGTACTAGTTGTGTGGTGATGGATAGTTAAGATATTTAGCTGAAATCTAAGGGTCTTAGTTAGGTGTTATGCATATTATGTGTTATATAGTGTGTTAGGGAGTTTGGGGCCCATAACTAGCTTGAAAACATTAAACAATGCTTCTAGTATAATTTTGATGTTTCGGGTAGTGTCCGGTTATTCGGTTGTATACTGGTTCGTTAAAGTGCTAAACTATACCGTTTAGTGTTCTTTATGTACCCTTTTGTGACACTTTTAATTCCCGACACTTAGGAAAGCATTCAGGACCATTTAGTCATATTTTTGCATGTTATTAGCTTGTTAAAATGCTGATTTTCGCTGATTTATGCCGAATTCAGCACTTTATGTGGGTTTTAGGCACTTTTCGGCATTTAAACTATCACTTAGGAATGCAGTTTTGTGATCCTCGCTTCCCTACACACCATACTAGTGTAGTACTTAGTCTCTGGCCCATACTGGCTCTCAAAACACGGTCTGTCTATGTGCTGAGTTCTGTCAGCATTTTTCTGAGTTATCCGCTAAATGTGCTACTGTGCTTTATGCATCATTTATGTCAATATGGTTTGCATGTGTAACACCTCGTAAAATCATACCCAATAAAATAAAGACACGTGTCATGTAAGACAAACGTGTCAGGAACCCGGATCAAATAAAAGATGTATGGTAGGGTTTAAAAAGGGCGACATGTTATTAAAATACCTCTGAGCGACCCAAGTTATAAATCCCAAGACCTTAAATCGTTATGATAAACATCTTGTTGGTGCACTACGTCTGTCGACTACGTCTTATATCGAGTCTAGTGATGTATAGGCTAGATCAAGGCACAAAATCCAAGAAACATGTAATAAACTAGGTTTCGCTTATATGTCATAGGATAGGTTTCGCTTATATGGCAATGTAACAGTTTCGCTTATGTGAACATGCTAGTTTCACTCATACGTACATGTATGAATGAGCGAAACCATGTGACCTATAAATAGGTGCTATGAGCAAAACCACAGTAGTTATTGTTGGTGTTTTCTTCCGGCGAGCCACGAAGTGCTGCCGAAGTGCTGTAAGAGTCTGTAGACGCATTTGTGATCAATACAACAGCAATTATAAGTTAATCCAGCTGAAATCGCACCAAATCATTAGTTTCCGCCTCTTGATTTGGATAGGAATTTTTCTGATCGACTCAAACAGGGCCGAACACGATCCTACAAGTGGTATCAGAGCTCAGGAGGGAGAGTTCTTGACATTTCAGCTATATTTCATCTGTTTTTCTACACTTTCTTCAAAATTTTAAAATGAGTTAATTACACAAATGGGTCCTGTGGTTTATAGCTAATTTCGCCTTTGGGTACTAACTTTTTTTTAACATGTTTAGGTCTTATGGTTTCAGTTTTGTAACACCTTTGGGTACTAACACCAAAATTAGTTAATTAATGACCAAAATGCCCTTGGATTTTTTTAAGTTTATCAATGTAACACATTTGGGTACTAACACCTAATTTTATTTAAGTTTAAATCAATTTTATAAAATCTATTTATTTTTTTATTTTCATCTTTTTATTATATTTCTTTATTAACATAAAGTCTATTTATTTTTTTATTTTCATATTTTAATTAAATTTCTTATTTAACATAAAATCTATCCAAAATTTATTATTATCAAAGATATTTATGAAAGATATTTATTATTATCAATTATATCTATCCAAAATTTATTATTATCAAAGATATTTATTATCAATTATTTTCATGAAAGATATTTATTATTATCAATTATATCTATCCAAAATTTATCTATCCAAAGCCTTTATAATTAAGCCTTTACAATTAAGCCTTTAAAAATTAAGCCTTTATGTAACAACACGTTGCAAAAAAAAAAAAACGAGTTAAAAAAAAGGTTTAATTTTTTTCATGAAAGATATTTATTATTATCAATTATATCTATCCAAAATTTATTATTATCAAAGATATTTATTATCAATTATTTTGGATAGTAATAAATAATAAATATATTTGATAATAATAAATTTTGGATAGATATAATTGATAATAATAAATATCTTTCATATAATTAAACCTTTTTCTAACTCGTTTTTTTTGTTCATTTACATTTTACTATTTTAGAACTTATACAGTTTTTATATTTATTATTATCTATCCAAAATTGAAAACGAGTAAGGTTTAGATTATTTAAAACGAGTAAGATATTTAATTTACATAAAACTATATAGCTTGTAGATTTTACTGGTGTAACTAGTAGATTTTATGTTAAATAAGAAATTTAATAAAAATATGAAAATAAAAAAATAAATAGACTTTATGTTAATAAAGAAATATAATAAAAAGATGAAAATAAAAAAAATAAATAGATTTTATAAAATTGATTTAAACTTAAATAAAATTAGGTGTTAGTACCCAAATGTGTTACATTGATAAACTTAAAAAAATCCAAGGGCATTTTGGTCATTAATTAACTAATTTTGGTGTTAGTACCCAAAGGTGTTACAAAACTGAAACCATAAGACCTAAACGTGTTAAAAAACAAGTTAGTACCCAAAGGCGAAATTAGCTATAAACCACAGGACCCATTTGTGTAATTAACTCTTTTAAAATTTTTCACGGTAAAACCAGCTCAATTTCACACATTGCACTCGGAATCATGTATAAGTAAACCCTTGAAAGTTTTAGATCTAAAATTGACCTAGAAAGTAGGATTTTTGGGGTTTCGCTTATACGGACTCGAGAAAATAGTGACGTCATCAGCATATTTCGCTCCAAGATACCGGGTAGTTTCGCTCTTCTGTCACTCTAAACTGAGGTTTCGCGCGAAAATTCAATAGTTTCGCTCCAGTGACCTAGAGGTTCCGCTTTTAAGGCATCTTGAAGTTTCGCTTATCTGTACAAGTCAGTGGTTCCGCTCAAAGATCACTTGAGGTTTCGCACTTGTGACATTTAGAAGTTCCGCTCATTTGACAACTTGTGGTTTCGCTCATCTGACAAACTTGGTTTCGCTCCTAGCAACAACAAAGTGGTTTCGCTTATTGTAACAGTTAGTGTTTCGCTTCAAGGGTCAACTTTGCCTAAGCTTGGAAATTTGTGAATTTTTGGACAATTGAACAATGGACACTGAATTTTATAATGCCTTTGCTAGCCTGATCTCAATTACTCAGAATGCTTTGATTGAGAATGAAACCGGAACATCTCAGAAACCGCCTAAACTCATGGATATTGATGATTATAATGTGTGGTCTGAACGTTTTGGAAACTGGGTCGAGGCTTATCACTTAGACGCGTGGGAACACACTGAGGAACAATATGTTAGACCCACAAGAAACAATGTTCCATTAACACTTAGGGAAATGAGTACTGAGGACAAAAAGAAATATCGAGATGAGAAACTGATGGTGAGTTTGCTTCAGCAAGCAATAAAAGAAGATATTTTGATACTGCTTCAACATGATGGAACTGCTTATTCAATCTAGAGAGAATTAGAAGCAAAATTTGTTGGAAGTGATGATATGCTCAAAAACAAAATGTCTCTCATAAAGAAAGAGTTTGACTTATTTCGTGGTTTGAAATCTGAAAACACCAAGCAAATAATTGATAGATATTGTAATTTGGTGAGAAATATGACAAAACTTGGAATTAAGAAAGATACTGATGAATTGATTGAAAAACTTGCAGATGCACCACCTTATGAGACTTGGGGAACGTTTCTGATGATGCTGAGATCCAACATAAAAGATTATAAAAACATGACACTGGGAGATTTCATCAAACACCTGGAAGCTCAAGAGATGGAGTAGAGGAAGATCGCCAGGATGAAAAATTACGATGGAGAACAAGACATCAGCTTATACTACAAGAGTGGTGTTCCTGGAACGACAAGTCATTCTCCAAAAATTGAGACCGCATTCAGTGTGAAAGATTCTTCTGAGAAGAAGTCATCCCAGGGATCAAGCAGCACAAGATTTTCATCATTCGATCCAAACATTTCTGCAACAAAGAACGGAAAAAGACTTCAATGCAATATTGTATAAAATCTTGAAAGTGATCAAGATTATTCTGAAGAAGTAGCTAAAAATCAAATGTCTTTGTTGGGAATGGTGTTAGAATCTTATAGTAGTTTTGTAGCCGGTAAGATCGGTAATCCAATGCTCACAAAAGAAGATTATGATCAAATTGATGCTGAAGAAATGGAATTAATGGATATAAAATGGTGTATGGCTAGTGTGATGAGACGTGCTGAGAAGTTTAAACAAATTACAGGCCGAGATGATTTTCATGATGAAAATGTTTCAACTTTAGGCTTTGATAAATCTAAAGTTACGTGTTTTCGTTGCAGGGAAAAGGGGCATTTTTAGAGGGAGTGCAAAAACCGTGAAGCTACTGGAGCCCAAAATCCTTTTGGAAACAACGATTATCACAAAAAGGCGATTTATCATCAAGTCACGTCACCAGCACAGCATCAGGCACAAACTGCTCACGGGAGAGATGTGATTGATAGTTCAAAAAGAGCATGTCTAAGCAAATATGAAAATTTCACCTGGGATAAATATATTCCAACAAACAGCAAAGTGTGTTTGGCAGAGCAAGATGATGAAAAGTTGGCTGAAGGTTTCAGTTGGGACAATTTTTGCCCGGATCAAGAATTTATGGCCAAAGAGATGTCCAACAACATTTTTAATGTTAATGCTTTCATTGCAAATGCTTATGATTTGAAATGTGCTGAAAGAAGCAGAAAAGTCATAGAAGCCGCTGAAGCAAGACGGAGAAAGCTTGAAGAAGAGGAAGAAGAGGAAGAGAGATTAAAAGCTGAAGGTAAAGCTGAGAAAAAGAGAAGAGCTGAATTTTTACAATCAAACAGAACAGTCAAAGAGGTTCCTGAATTTGAAGTCAAAGTTGATGCTGAATCAATCAAAGTTCCTGAAAAATGCATGAATTGTGATTCGTTAATCAAGCAGAACAATGAGTTGTTGCACAACATAAACAGATTGAAAGAATCCTATGATACAATGAACAGAGAAATTAATAAGTATACAGATTCAGATGGTGAACAAGTTGTGGCAATGAATACATTGAAAAGAGCATACCTGAGGCAGCTTGATGATGTCAACTTTCACATAAAGAAATGTGCTGAGCTGGAATTGAAATTGGCAACACAAAAAATAGAAACTGAAAGAGTTAACAAGTTATTAGAAAGCTACTCATGTTCTTCTTTTGTTGTTGACAGGATTTATCCAGTTGTGGAAAATTTGAAGACGTTTGAAGAAGTGAAGACGTCCGAAGAAGAGAAATCTGTGACAAAAGATGAAGTTGAAGTGAAGACTTCTGGTAAGAAATCAAGTGTGGTCTACAATAGATGTCCGCCCCTGGTCGAAAATGGATATTCACCTCGAAATCCAAATTCCGAAAGAGTCGAAAAGGCAATAAACTTACAATGGGAGTATGGGCCGTCGGATAACTTGCCAGAAAATATTAATGTCACGTACACGTCATCCGACACTGATCATGAGTCAAAGTTGATAAAAAGTGTGGTTGATCAGGTGTTAGATAAAGATGACAGTGAGGAGTCAAACATGGAGTCCAAACCCGAGTCAAAGTCTGAGTCCGATACGTCAAAGCCAACAACCAAAAAGGACAAACGGGTTTATGACAAACAATTTTTGCTATCAAAATCTAATTTGAATGATGAATCGGTCAAAGTGGCATATACTTTGAAAGGTTCTGACAAATTATATTCTGATGAGATTTTTCCAATAAGAAGTGTTAAATTTGAAATGATTAACAAGGTTTTCAAAATCACAGAAATTAATATTTCTGAAATAAAAGATTTAAATCTTAATGGAAAACCTAAACAATACACTTCAAGAGATCAACAAAGAATCAACAAGAAAATGGGTTACAATTGTGGTTATAGTTTCCAAAAGAAACAATCCATAATCGTAATTTCAAAAAGAAAGGATTAGGATTTAATCAACCGAAAAACTATAAAAATGAGAAAATTTATATACCAAAAACTGTGTTTGTTTCAGGGAAAACGACAGAGGCCGAGAAAGAACAATCTTTCAGAAAGCAGACGAACCAGGAATTCCTTGCCAAGAAGCAAGATGAGCGGAGGAAGAATGTTGTTACAAAGAAGATTGAAAAGAGAACCTGTTTTCAGTGTAAAACTGTTGGTCATGTTGCTAAGGATTGTCCGAAGACATTCAAGCCAAAACAGGAAGTCTCTAGTAAATTGAAAGAGAAAGTTGTTGATAACACTGAACTTTCAACCCGAAAGTTTACAGGCTTTGAAAATTCAACCTTTGAAAAAGGAGAATGTTCAAAAAGTCTTTGAAAAGAAAAGAAAATGTAATAAATCAAAAATGGGTTGTAAAAGGTCCAGGTAACAAATCTGGTGATGAATTTGATTCCATAATATCAGAGGAGCCACGTGTTGAGAAAAAGGTTGAAAGACCAGTTCCAACTATGAACGATGAAAATTTTCCACCATTGAGTGCTGAAAATTTTATGAAGAAAGTTGGAAGAGTTGAAATTTCAAATCAATTTTATTCTGACAAGAAGAAATTTGATGTTGAAAAGACTTTCAACGGAAATGTGAAAAACATTTTTGGCAAAATGGTTAATGGTAAGGCCAAAGATGTTAAAGCGTTTTATGCTGCCAAAAGAGGGGTTCACAAGTCTGTTGAAAGCAAAGATGAACAAGAAAAGGTTACACCCAAGGCTGGTCAGGCTTGGGTGGATATATTTTTCGTTGAATAGACACCTGACTTGCCGGAGATCCCAAGTTGGTAATCGTGGATCATGAATCGGCATCCTTCTGAATTAATGTTTGAGTAGTTGTAGGACTTGCCGGAACTCCCAGGTTTGTAAGTGAGGAGTAGGAATCGGCATTTTGAGAATTCAACCAACGGATGGTAATTGGTTGAAAAACAGGTTTAAAATGCTTAAATTGCAAATTTTTACCAGTGGTATGTATGTTTGTTATTTGTACAAGCGGTTCAGAATTAGAACCAGTTTGATCTTACAAGTGGTTAATCAAGGTCATTAAATTGAACTTGAATTAACTATCATTCATAAAATTGGCAAACAATGTGATGATTAATCCCCAAAATTCTACAAGTGATAAAATCCACAAAATTTATTTTCCGGAAAAACCATTTTGATTAAAACAAACTTAAGTGTTTTGAAATCATTATGGGAAAATAGTTTGTTGTGAGGGGGAGTTCTGGTTGTTTAAGCCAAACGGATGGAGAATTGAGGCATTTCAATATCAGTTGTCATGTTCTATATAGTTTGTTTTCAATTTTCATTAGATGTATTTGAATTTTAGGGGGAGTAAGAAATTTTAGAAAATCCAAAAACATCAGAAATTTTTGAAAAAAATCAAAAACATGATAAAACTGAAAAATGAGTTTTTGTTGCATAAAAGAGGAAATGATAGTACATCAGTGAACTATCACAACATGCTAAAGATATGAAATGTTTAAAAAGTGATAAACAATCTTGCTGCAGATGTGTCAGTAGATTTTTGCACAATTAGTAAATTGAATTGAGATATAAACCTAAATTCGAACTAACTTACTTAATTCGTGGGTAACTATTCTTGGATATATGGGTAACCCCCGAAATCTTGTTTGAAAGTTCCCATTTTCTGAGATACTAGGTCTTTATACTCGGTGATATCTGGGGTATTATTCCGAGACTTCTGCTGTATGGAAGTACTGACCTAGTCCCCGAATAATACTTTCTGCAAATGCTTTGAAATATAAGCACAGCCCTCAGCAAGTTGATAAAACAATAAAATTGATAAATCATTGCTGTTGTAACAAAAGATCCTCTAAAGGGGACCCACCAAAAGTCGAATCCGTCATCTCTCTGCGTATACGGAAGTATCTACCTGAGCTCTCATGGCCCTCGCACATAACCCCTTTACAGATATCATCTGTGGTATACTCACCTGTAAGACTGAACATTGGGATCTGGATACGGAAGTATATTCAAGTGGAGTGATACACAATTAAGTTCAAGTTTCTAAAACATTAAATATCGTATCTCGAATCAATTGAAATTTGTGTGAAAATTTAAAATGGACCAATATACTGACAATCTAGGTAAATTGTTTAGAACTTAAAATGTTTAAAGCTTAACGGTGTTTGTGATATGTTTCAAAACTGATATGATCCTCTTGCACGAACTCGCAAAAATATTGTCTGTAAATATTTTATTTTTGCATTTACTTTCTTTCAGAAAATCCAAAAAGATTTTAGTGTGTTTTAGCATAAATTTTTGAAAAATCAAAAAGATTTTCGACGACTGATGTTGAGAAGCTGTTTTTCGAAATTCTAAGTGCTAAACATGAAGAACAGGTTTGGGAGAGTGTATGTGAAAATGATAAGAGCTTGGAAAAGATCTTGAATGCAAAATCATTTCTGTAGTTTACCAACATAGTTTCTAATTTATTGAAAAGATTTAATCTTTGAAGAAACTTATGTGTGGGTAGAGATTGTACAGGTAAATGTGTATCAGGTGAAGAGCATGTAATGAAATAGAGTCAGGTAATGATCCTGAACCAGATGAGAGCCTGATCACGATCTCAGATTGAAGCTGTGAATTCCAGACTACGATCCCAGCAAATTGAGAGAGGGAGTCTGAAGACACCTTGTCAACATTTTAGAGAAAGGAGTTTGTTGATAATGAAGAAAGAGATTGAAGATTCTTGAAATGACAAATACTTCAGAAGAAGATTGAAGACTGATAAAGACTGTAGATTGACAATCTAAGACTCGACACTGAAGACTCCGTCAACATCCGAGGGGGAGTTTGTTGGTGCACTACGTCTGTCGACTACGTCTTATATCGAGTCTAGTGATGTATAGGCTAGATCAAGGCACAAAATCCAAGAAACATGTAATAAACTAGGTTTCGCTTATATGTCATAGGATAGGTTTCGCTTATATGGCAATGTAACAGTTTCGCTTATGTGAACATGCTAGTTTCGCTCATACGTACATGTATGAATGAGCGAAACCATGTGACCTATAAATAGGTGCTATGAGCGAAACCACAGTAGTTATTGTTGGTGTTTTCTTCCGGCGAGCCACGAAGTGCTGCCGAAGTGCTGTAAGAGTTTGTAGACGCATTTGTGATCAATACAACAGCAATTATAAGTGAATCCAGCTGAAATCGCACCAAATCATTAGTTTCCGCCTCTTTATTTGGATAGGAATTTTTCCGATCGACTCCAACAGGGCCGAACACGATCCTACACATCTGATATATTAGCCGGTTGTTCTTAAATAGATAAATTCCATTTTATATGGAAATTGGGGTTCTTTAGAATGTTACTTCAATATCCAGGAAATTTAGTTTCTTGATTAAAAGGATTAAACTTGAATTATTCATGTCCATTATGAATTCTTGTTGTTTTCCGACAATTTCAAACCTCCCACAAGATCCAAAACATGTAAGTGCATGCAAGGGCTGAGCAAAGGGACCCTCAACTGAAAAGGATAGCATGAGATTCGGAGACTACAATGTTGCATGGTCAAAACTTGAAAATTTGCAAAATTTTGTCCTCAGACCATCGATTACGGACCGTAAGGGTCCAGTCTTACAGTCCGCAAGGATCGTATCTGGGCGCATCAGACCAGGGTCGGTTACGGACCGTATCCGTATAGGCTTACGGTCCACAAGGAGGTGCTTACGGACCGCAAGGGCTTCAGCTTACGGTCCGTAAGCCTGTCGCTGGCAGCAGATTTTGGACAGCTGCCTGTTCAGCCTGTTCCACTGCCTTATATGGATGGTTTTCGAAAATCAGGGGCATTGTAACTGGTTTTTTGCTTCATAGGGACACCTGGGAGGATCTCATGACCTTGGTAGACTTTTTTGGCATCATCCTAAAGATTTGGAGTCACTATATAAGGTGAGCAAAGTTGCAACATTTGATCATTTATTTGCAAATCACTTGAGGCAGTGTTCTGGAACTTCTCTGGACTTCAATAAGCTTCTCTTAAGTCCCTAATCATACTTAGGACTCTTGTAAGTGTCCTTAATCCTTTTCAATTCAGTTTAGCTTAGTTAATTAGCTAAAAGTCAAACCGTCGTAATTAAGGTTTGACTTCGAGATTAAGCTATAATTATCCAGTCAAATCTCGAATTAAAAATACCTATGAGTGGGTAATTATGTGGGTAATAAACCCTTAAAAGGGTATTCTCAGATTCCCACTCAAACCATGTCAATTATCGGGTCAAAGCTAATTACAAAAAGTCAACAGAAAGCTTTAATTCAAATTAATGCATAATTAGCAATGTAGGATCCATATAACCTGTTTTATCATTAATATAATGTGGTAATTAATATAAGAACATGTCTAAACATGTTCACCCCGACAATTTTCAGTTTAGGCTTGGTTTGGAACCGAAAGTCGCATAGTTTGACTTATGATTTTACTTTCAGTTCTGACCCGTTTAAGCCAAGTTTAGGATTGCCTTAGAGCTTCTTTTGGACCTATTTACATGTTAGTATAACCCTCTGTGATTATACAACTTGGTTCATTAGACATCTAATTCATATGCATGTTTCCGTTAATTGCTTAAATGTTGACTATTTTGCCCTTTCCACCTTAAACTATGATTTTTAAAAATACAAAGGAGTAGACACCTTAGTTACTGATTTATAAACTTGTACTTAAAATTTGACATCAGTTTGAGGTCTAGATTTAGAGTTATGCTCATTAGCGTAATTAGAAGCCTTCTTAGTAAATAAATGGCATAATTAGCATATAGCCTATCTAAACCCAAACTTTAATATCAAACTTTTTACTACTGATATAAAATAATACTTTGGGATTTTTGAAGATTTTTATTTATTTTTAGGATGAGCATAACTTAGAGTTCTAAGCTTAATTAGGTTATTGCCGGTTTTGCCCTTTTGGGCTATAAAATGAGTTTTATAAATCCTTTTGACCTCAAATCTTTTTCCACTGATTTGTTATGTTAAATAAATTATTTTGAGCCTTTTGGAATATTAAAAAATATCAGCTTTCTATACAAAACCCGGAATTGGCTCCAAATCGCCTTTTTAGCATTTTAACGACATAGTATGTATCAAAACTAGTTTATATATATAAGGTTTGATACCTACTAATATATTCAGTAAATTTTTATATTATAACAGTAAACAAAGGTTTTAAACTCAGATTTTCAGGTTTAACCTTTTAGGCTTATGTGAAATTACCAAAATGCCCCTACGGTGCATAATATGCTTACAATTAATAAATCTCACATATATATGATACCCTACTGTTATAACTTATTAAATTAAGTATATTTACTAAATAAATCAGACCTGTAACTCAGATTACAAATTAAACTCTTTTATACCCTTTAAAATGACCAAAATGCCCTTTTGAGGCATAGTTTGGGTTTAAAATCATTTTGGGCATAATAGAATATATCTTACTGATGTCACTACATATTTAAGGCATATTAACTTAGGAAACTTGTATATGATTCATATGGTTACTGTTAGTGCAATTATGTCTATCACCTTCGTCAATCCGAGCCGTAGCAAGAAACAGAAGAAAACGAGTCGTTATATTAGTGATAGCTAGACAAAAAAGGCAAGGTGGCATAATTGTAATAATGAGAAATCTCATTAAAAGCAAAGGACTATAAATAGGAGCCTTTATGTTAGATTAGAGACTTTTGGCACATTTGTGTTTTGGAGAGCTCTAGATCTAGAGAGAGAAAGTGGTTCAAGGTGCTTGTTCTTCTTAGAGTTCTAATAGAATCACATTTATATTACATCGTGTGTGTTAGGTCACGTTCGTGTACGGTTTCCGCATATCATACGTTCGTTCGTTTCGCAATCGTTTCGGAGTCAAAACCGGTTCTATAAGTGGTATCAGAGCAGGAGCTCGATTGCACTGATCCAACACACAATTCCGCTCGTGATTTCATCGATTTCAGATCCGGATTTCATCTATTTCTTCATCTTTTTCATATTTTTCACGTTTTTAACTGATTTTCGTCAAATTGAACGGGTTTTTACGGTCCAAAATTCATGATTTTTTAATATGTTGTGCGTAAACACCTGATCTACAACCTTACAAAGTTTCAAATCCTAATTCAAAGCCGTTTAGGAGAAATCTGAGTTTTTAGGTCCGTTTTCGCGTCATCAGCTTGATTCCGCTAGAAATCACACCTTATTCCGCTTGAAAAGTCCTTATTCCGCTTGAAAAGTCCTTATTCTGCTTGAAAAGTCCTAATTCCGCTTGAAAAGTCCTAATTTCGCTTCAAATCAGACCTTATTCCGCTTGAAAATTCCTTATTCCGCTCGAAATCGTCAGTGTTAGTTCAAACGGAATCAGATTTCGCTTCAAAAGTTGTTTCCGCTTGAAATATCAGTTTCCGCTTGAACAATTAATGCCTGATTTCGCTTGAACAGTCATCATTTTGTTTGAATGATAAACGGCTGCATGTGATTATAAGTCAAATCCATTAATCGGTCCAATCAGATTGTTTTGTCAAGTCGATATTGTCGACTCATTTAATGTGTGCATGTGTTTCATTGGTCCGTTGATATGTTCAATAAGTGAAGGTCCAATCAGATTGTTTTGTCAAATTGATATTATCGATTCATTTTATGTGAAGGTCCAATCAGATGTTGTTACTTGATGTTATCGGCTACGATACATGTGATAATATGTTAAAAATGTCGGTCAAATTAAATGGTGTTTTAATTGATAGGTGTCGGACTTTTATATTCACGAGAACAACAGTAGTTATGGTCCAATGCATGTGAATTGTCTGAACATTGGCTCGTAATGTTCAAATTTTGCATGTGTAGCATTTAAAAGAAGATGTCAGCCCATTAAATAAATCAACCCAATCAAAATGTATTGTGATTCTAAATTGTTGGATACTTTTAATTGAGATTCAATTATCAATTAATGCATAATAACTCACTCAAGTAAATTGATTGTTGATTCAGAGATTGTCGGCAAATTGTCTTGATATAGCAAATTGCATTTAAAAGACTTAAATGATTCAATAAAGTGTCAGACAACAAAAGGTCTATCGACATAATATAATTGTAGTTAATTGATGTTTCGAGACTAAGTGGATTTTGAGGTCCAATGAAAATCAAATTGAATTGTCTCTTGATTGTTGTCTGTCATTACAATATTGAGGTCCAATGAGAGCTAAACTGTTTGTCGGTCATTAAAAGCCCACGAGAATTTGTAGGTCACTAAAAGCTAACTGTTTGGCATTTGTGAATTGATATCAGAATCCACTAAATCGAACGGCCCAATTTGGAGAAGCATTTAATTGACAAACGGCCCATGTGATGAAATAGTGTTGATGTTATCACATTCAAAAGAAATTAAAATTGGTGAACAATAAAAAGCGTGAGAATTTGTTGAATATCAAACATTCATTGTTGAGATCAAAGTGAAAAAGCTAACCGTTCAAACAACATAAGCATTTTGTCACGTAGTGTCACAAAGTCATCCGATTGGACAAAGTCATTATATTCATTAAAAGTGGACTTTATTTGACCCACTCGATCAGGTTACAATTTGTTTCAAAGAATTTTATTTTGTTCAAGTTCAAAGTGCAACAAATCGAGTGGCAATCCGAACGGATTATCACCCGACCCTAATCATTTCATTTGTTGTTGTGATTCAGGTCAAAGCATCGGATACTCACCCAAGTGGATTCTCACCTGATTCGTTGTCATACAATTAGTGTTATACTGTTGATTCAGTTGTTTGACATTGTTTAAACTGATTGTGTTTGTTTGTTTGCTTGATTCAAGGTGATTCAAGAAGAAAACATCATGGCTGAAATCAAGGTGAAAACCAAAGAAGAGATTCTGAGTGAGAAAACATACCGAGAAAGAAACATTGCTTGGAACAGAATGGATGAAATGCAAGAAGAGTATGAAAGTGCTGTAATCAATACGAGATGGGACAAGAAGCGAGAATGCTATGTCAACAGAAATGGTGAACCTGTTGTTTCCAAGAAGGATATAGTGTGATGATGTTCTTTTGGAAATTGCTCTGTCTGTCGAATACTACACAAATGTTGGAAAAGATAAAACGTATGCGAAAAGGTTTGACAAACATCTTAGAGATGTTATGATTTCATGTCTGAGGAAGAGGGATGGAGAGAGAATGAAGAAGAATGTTGATGAGATGGTGAACGATTTGAAGAAAGTAGCTGAAGAAGCTAAAGACGAAGCTGTGAAAATGGAGGATGTGAAGATAGTAGAGGAAGATAAGGTAGAAGAAAAAGTTGTTGTGAAAGAAGCTGTTACAGAAGAACAGCAATTTGAAGAAACTGAGGAGAAGCTAGAAAGTTTGGAAGAAGTGAAGAGTGATGATAGTGCTGGCGATGAGAAAAAGACAGATGCTGATCAAACAGAAGTTGCAGCAAACACCGAGGTGTCAATCACTGAGGTAAATTCTGATTCTGAAATCTTAAATGAAACTGTTGAACAGTGCAAGAAATGCATGGAACCATGCAGTGCTTGTACTGAAAAAGACGAAAAGTTCAGAACAAGAGATCTTGAATTCACCAAAATCGAAGAAGTTTTTAAAAATAAATACAAAGAAATGCTTGAAAAGGAAAAGGTTTTAAAAGAAAATGATGAAAAGCTTTCAGAAAAATGTAAAAATTTAGAAAAAGAAAATGAAAGTTTGAAAGAAAAAGTTTTGAAAAAGACAGAAGAATGTGATCAAAAAGAAAATATTTGTCAAGAAATGAAGAAAAAATATGATTCAATAAAATTGGCTTATCATATTACAAAAGAGTCTTATGAAAAAGTGAAAAGTGAAATGAAATTTGTTCAATCAAGATTGAATTACTGTTCTGAAACATCTAATGAGCTTAAGCGACAGTACGAAATAAAACAAGTTGTAAATTCTTATATTGAGGATGTTGCTAAGCTAAAGCGTCAGATTGTTGATTTAGAACAGGATAACAACAAGTTAAAAAGTTATCATGCGTCGTCATATGTGCTTGAAAGAATTTTCAGTATAAAACCGGATGGAAAAGATTCTGAGCAAAACAAGAAAGGTATTGGTTCAGAGTTTCATCAAGTTACACCACCGGAAAAGTTTGTGTTTTATGATGATGAAAAGGTCGAAAAAGCTTTCAACATGGTAGATCAATTGCCAGACAACATTGACGTAACCTATTCCAAATCTGATGATTCTAGTGATTCAGAGGTGGTAGGTAAGGTCGTTGAAAGTGTGTTGAAAGAAGAGTCAGTTGAAACAGGTAAATCTGAATCACAGGATGAAAATGAAGGTAATTTTCATGATGGATATCTGAAAAACTCAAAATCCGAGAAAAATTTGAATGATGATTCAAAAGGATTGGTTTATACCATGATTGGATCGGACAAATTATTCTTAGATATTGTATTCCCGATTCAGAATGTGATTTCAGAAAAGATTGACAAAGTTTTCAAGATGGTTGAGATAGAAAATCTGAGATTTCAAAGTTTGTTGGTAAAGGTCACAAAACTGGTTTCAAAAAGAAAAACATGAAGGCTGGGTTGGGTTATAAAAAGAAACAAAATTGGAAGAAAAATGATGTGCCAAATTATCAGGCTAAAATGAGTTTTGTTCAAAGAAAAAGTTTAGCAGAAGAGAAAGAACTCAAATTTGGACGACAGTCTAATGATGAGTTTCATGCTCAGAAAAAACAACAAAAACAGGTGAAAGATGTGTCAAAGAGAACATGTTTCAAATGCGATCAAATTGGACATCTTGCTCGCAAGTGTCCAAATCTGAAACCTGTTGATGTTGAGTTGACAAAGAAGTCTGATAATGTTCAAAAACAGAAATCTGAGGATGTGAAACAAAGGTCAACCAGATTTGATTCGAAACAAACTTGGAGGTACAATACAAACAATTTTGCTTCAAATCAAACTTGGAAATCAAACCCGAAAAGGTTCGATTCAAGACAGACCTGGAATTCTCACACACCCAGATTGAGAACAACACAAAGTTGGAGAATAAATGTTGATGCAACAAAACCCCAACAGTTTTGGAAACCAAATGTTGTTCAGAATCAAAATGTTCAAAAAGACTCAATTTTTTACAAACGAGGTACTCCAAAAGGTCAAACATGGAGTGTTAAGAAACAAATGACTTCGGAAAATAAAGAAAAAGTTGAAGTTAAAATTGACAAAGTCTTTGTACAAAATGACAAAGATTTTCCGAAGTTGAATGAAATATATTGTGTTGAAATGCCTAAGGTCAAGCAGACCTCGGCTAATTTGTTCAAGTGATTGAATTAGTTGAATGTGCAGGTGCTTCCGAAGAAAACTGTATGTCAAGAGGAGTGTCGGAGCAGCCTGGCACGAGAAGAGAAGGCTGCTGGTCCCTGCAATGGTTAAACAGGGAGTTTGTTTAATTTCTGTACATAAATAAACAATATTTCAAAAACCCTAAAAATTTAAAAATCAAAAATATGTTTTTATTTTATTAAAAAATTTGAAAAATCAAAAATATGTTTGTTTTTTAAATTTGTCAAAAAATTCAAAAATATGTTACTTGAATATGCCGAAACCCTCACGGCGGAACAAACTTGATTAATTTCACAAGATTGAAAAACGGTTTTCAAACTGTAAAAGATCAATGTGTTGTAAATCATGGGGGTGCGTTATACTTTCTGTAAAACAGAGCACGAAACGCAGAAAATGGATGGCGAGACAAAGCTATCGGTGTCGGTTTGTCAAATTTTCTTTAAATGGTTTTGCATTTTAGGGGGAGTAAGTAGACAATCACAGTACGCTAAAGAAATGGAATGTTTTAATGTGATAAACGGTCTCACTGATGATATGCCAGTAGATTTTTACACAATTAGTAGATTGTTTTCGAGATATAAACCTAAATTTCAAACTTACTTATCTCGTGGGGAACATCTCTCGGATATATGGGTAACCCCCGAAATCTTGTTTGAAAGGTCCCTCTTTCTGAGATACTAGGTCTTTATGCTTAGTGATATCTTGGGTATTATCCCGATACTTCTGATTTTGCGGAAGCAATAGCCTAGTCCCCGTATAATACTTTCTGCTTGCTTGAAATATAGCATCGCCCTCAGCATAAAAAATGATAAAACATTGAAAAATGCTAATCATGTGCTGTTGTAAAAAAGATCCTCTAAAGGGGACATACCTAAAGTCGAACTATCATCTCTCTGCTGAACGGAAGTTCTGACCTGAGCTCTCACGGTTTCGCATCTAACCCCTTACAGATATCATCTAGGTATACTCACCTGTAAGACTGAATATTGGGATCCGGATACGGGAGTATATTCTGAGGTGGGACACGCGAATAAGTTAAATCCTTAAAACACTAAATCCATATCTCGAAACAGTTGAAGTTTGTGTGAAAATTTAAGTGGACAAGTATACTGACAATCTAAGTGAATCGTTTAGAACTAAAGTGTTTAAAGCTTAACGGTACTAGTGATTTGTCATAAACTGATATGATCCTCTGACACGAACTCAAACAAAAATATTGTCTGTAAATAACTGCTTTATGTTTCAGAAAAATACAAAAAAATTGATTTCTGCTTTATTTTCGACAACCGATGTCCGAGAGCTGAGTTTCAAAATCTAAGTATGCTGATCGTGTTTCTGAAAATAAAACAAGTTCATTAATTTGAAACTTGAAGTTTTAAAATTTAAAATCAAAAACAGTTTGTGATATCTCCAAGGTCATTAAGTTGGACTTGGATGATTAACTGTGAGGGATTTGGATTCTTAGACTGTTAAAATTTGTTGAAAAGAGTCAGTTTTCGATGTTGGATTCTTAAATACTGCCAAATCAATAGAGATTGTAGATAGGGGGAGTGTTTTAAAAAGTTGAAAATAGCCGGGATCAGAATTCCTGGATAATTGTATGATTAAAATTTTGTACTTATAAATGTTTGAGGTTTGCAGATGTTGTACCAGATTACGATCCCGACAGCCGAGTCTAAGGGGGAGTCTGAAGACGAGCTCAACGCAAAAGGAAGCGTGGATTCAAGGAGCCATGAAACTATCCCAGAAGAGCTTATATACGGAAAGAAAGATGTCGATCCCAAAGCACGGAAGCTTGATGAAAGGGGGAGCCTGATGAAGAAAAGAGTCTACAGAAAGGAGAAGCTAAAGCTGAAGACAGATCCACGGGGATTCTGTTCAATCAAGAGGGAGTCTACGTTGATGAAAACGTGTCAAAGCTTCAAGAAGACTCAAAGAGAGAGAGAAAGACAAGACGCTACGAGATTGATTGCGGTAATATCCAAGGGGGAGTCTGTTAGTGCACTTATGTCTATCACCTTCGTCAATCCGAGCCGTAACAAGAAACAGAAGAAAACGAGTCGTTATATTAGTGATAGCTAGACAAAAAGGCAAGGTGGCATAATTGTAATAATGAGAAATCTCATTAAAAGCCAAGGACTATAAATAGGAGCCTTTATGTTAGATTAGAGACTTTTGGCTCATTTGTGTTTTGGAGAGCTCTAGATCTAGAGAGAGAATCTAGAGAGAGAAAGTGGTTCAAGGTGCTTGTTCTTGTTAGATTTCTAATAGAATCATGTTTATATTACATCGTGTGTGTTAGGTCACGTTCGTGTACGGTTTCCGCACGTCATACGTTCGTTTCGCAATCGTTTCGGAGTCAAAACCGGTCCTACAGTTACTCGTTACGCACTTTTCGCGTTCGGATCGGCTTATGTAACTAGTTTGCACATATTAGCTGAAACAGGTCAAACCATATCATTTTGGTCTCAAAATCCAGAATATGTCTAAGTTACCCATATTAAACAAGCATCCAAGCTTGTCGGGTCAACACCGCATCCTAAACCGGTCTTCGCCTTCATGCGTATGAACCGTATTTCTTTAAAACTAGCCAGTCTAAGCTTAGGCTTAAATAAAGACCCGTTAGGATTCTAATAGGTTATTATAAACCTTCGTTCCAGAATAGGAGATCCAGTAAAATCTATTTGAACTTGCTTATTGTGACTATACTTGCTCAGGTAAATACTTTTAACTTATTTTCCCTTATACGGGCTTGGGGTACGGTATATAAAATACCGCTTGGTCGGACATTGAATCTTTAATCAAATGTAGATTAAATCATTGAAATGACCCGTTAAAAAATTGTTTTGTTTGCTTAAAGCCTTTGGGGGGTTAATGACCATGTCCCGGATATCCTTGGCATCATTTTACGAAATGGCCACGACCTAAGCATACGGGTGTAGGCGTACACCCGTTAGTGCATAAATAAATATTAAGGTATAACCGCCGGTGTTGGGTTTAACCGCTACGGGACTATACCATGTGGTGTGTCTATTGATCTTTAACCCGGTGTCAACCCGGGCTACTGGACGCATAAGAAACATGTAAATCTTTTACAAGTTTATATTCAAATAATTATCCCAAGTTATAAAAATCTTTTTGTGCCTTGTGCATCTAAATGAATTTTAAACCTTTTCAAAATGAGTCAGTTAAATTGTATTTACCAGTGTAAACTGACGTATTTTCCCAAAAAGGTTAAGTGCAGGTACTACGCGTAATAGGCTGGCGTCTCCTTAGCATCGTTTAGAGTCTCGCAAGCTTGGATGCAAATAAATCTGTTGAACAAGTTTCTTTTTCTTTTGATCCGCCTGTGGATCTATTTCAACTGTTTGCGATATTTAATATTACAATATTTATTCGGTTGAAATAAATCTATCTTTTGCTTCCGTGTGCATTTAAATAATGTGTTGTTTGACTATGACGATATCAAAAACGTCACGATACCCCCACCGGGCCCACCGGTGACACGTGGAAAATAGGGGTGTGACAGGTTGGTATCAGAGCCAACACTGAGTGAGTTAAACACTAGCTTTTTGTGTTTAATCTCAGTTACACAATTTGCACATTCCTAAATCCTCGAGTCTAGACAAATAACATAGCACAAACTCTGTTTTGTTTTATTTTTGTCTTTTATTTTTTATATATCTTGTTGTTATCTTTAATTATGTTTACAGGCTAATAATGCCGCCCAGGATGAGACGATGACGAGGCAAGGCTCCATTTACTAGCCATGACCATGAAGCCGGGCCTTCCCACCGGCGTACACCCTCAATCACCATGAGCACTAGTCCCCAGGAACCATGGAGGACATATATTGAGCCTGGGAGGCGATCTGTCTCCCTAAGCTCCTCGCCTTCCTACATACACTCTTTTGGGCCGCAATCTGAAAACGAGCCCAATAACCCCCAACCGTCCTTCATACACCTAAAACGCTCAAACTCTCACCATTCTTTTGGTGAAGCAACACCCGCCTTCCAGAGCCGGTTCAATCTGGCTAATTACATTCAAGAACCCGTGGGTTTTAACCCACTAGGACCCGAAGATCACTTTTCGGGTGAAAATGACATGGATGAGGACACGGATCCCGTCAAGCCTGCGACCGGGACCCCGAACCACCCCATCGAAATCTCCAATGGGTCTTCTTTTCACGGATCGCCTTACCGCGGTCCGGAAAGCTACCAGGCGAGGTTCAACCAGTGGGACTGGTATTTTACCCTGTCTGAACACTTGTCTCCTTACCAGCAGCAGCAGCAGCAGGATCCATCTGAGGATTCTCGCTTTGTGGCGGTTACTCCACCGCCACCACCACTAGTTGAGCAACCGCCTCCGGAGCCACCGAGGCGGAGAAGATCAAACGCACGAATGTCCGTGCGAGGAGGAGTCTGCATCAGCATTCCTCAACCCTCGAGTGGCAGTCACTATCCGCCACTCCAGGAAGAAGAACCGCAGATAGGGGGACCATCAAACCCCGTCTCGGAGGCAAACTCTGCGCCTGTGGCGCCACCATTGGGATTTGATAACCCAATCCCTGCATATGCCGGTTCAGCGGCATATAACCCATTCGAGCTACCGGGCCACAACAGCTTCAACTATGCCAATGTGGACCCGTACCAGGAGGCTTGGGATTACCATGCTCGTCACCCGGAAGGGCCCTATGGTGGTCCCTGGACCACCGGGTACCCATCTTACGTGTACCAGCACCCGCCACCTCCTCAACCTCTGTATCAGCAGCCGCAACTGATTCCGCCAGAACGCCAACAAGAGGTTCTCGATAGGCTGAACCAAGTTGAGCAGGAAGTTCAGGAAGACCGCAGAGAACGTCAAGGCTTCTTCAAGGGTCTGTCAGACCTACTCAAGGGGAAGTCCAAAAGAAGGGGTCATTAAAGACCTTTGTTTATTTTATTTAGTTGTAATCAAGTCCCAGCATGGACTTTTGTTTCAGTACTCAGCCCTTGCGTGGGCTTGTCTTTTTGTACTCTGCCCCTGCGTGGGCATGTCTTTTGGTTAACCCCTGCGTGGGTTTATTGTTTGTTCCGCCCTTGCGTGGGCATGCTATTTTGTAGAAGTCCCGTTTAGGGCAAAAATGTACTTGTTTGAAATTTTAATGAGATGTTTAATTTAAATTTTCATTTTGTTATTAATTGTGTACATGAGCATGAAACATAAAATAAATGAAAATAAACTTTTCTTATTAAAAGATCTACCATATATTAAAATGGCAAAATCTAAAAAGGACAAGACCTAGCCATGTGTCATCATAAGACAGGGCTAAGATGGTAGTTCCATAATTAGATTCAGATCTACATTAACATCTCAACTTAGGACTGTTCTGCGTTAATTATTAAAAGAATCTTAGAGGTAAAACCTAGCCTATATGTCATTGCAGACATGGCCAAGATGGTAGAACCTACACAAAAGATTCCAGTTCCTGTTAACATCTGAAAGAATGTTAACATTCATGACAAACTGTGATGCGATAAAATCACATAGGTCATCTTTTAATTGGGTTATTTTAAAATCCCTTAATTATACAACCATCCCTTAAGGATGAAGTGCCTACGGGCTATAACTAATGTCCTTGGGACTAAAGACAGTAGTAGCCTACAACTCTCTGTCTAGAAAAAGGCAATAAACTTTGATTAAAGCCTTAATACCTTGACTCAGTAAAAGTCTTGATTTATAAATTGTTTGTATGACTATGCCTTTTTGTGCTATTATTAAATTATACTATAGGATTGTAGTAAAGGTCCTGAGAAAAATTTAAATAATTAATTAACCCAAAATGGTTATTAAAACCATGCTTAATAGATCATAAAATACTAGCTTCTAAATAAAACCTTGCCCATTATTTTTCTATATGTAGCAATTGAAGCTACATGGCTGGGTCGGATGAGGTGAATAGTCATCCGGTGGAAAACCATGCAAATGCTAGAATACAGATAACTGGTGCAGAACTGCAAGCACTGGTTGATACTGCTGTTACAAGGGCTTTGGAGCGACAGTATAATGAGTCTAGCGGGACTCGAAGTAGAACTCTATCCACTCCGCATACTAAGTCTAAGACCCATTCTGAGGCTCATAACAAGCCACCCTCCAAGAAAGATGAGTCGAAGAAGGATGATGATCGACATTCTTCGAACGAAAAAAGTGTTCCACCCAGGAAGATAGTGTTTGATAATGCACCACGTGCCAAAGGTTGCACATATAGATACTTTGTTTCCTGCAAACCCCGGGATTTTACTGGGGAGAAAGGGGCAGTGGATTGCATGATTTGGTTAGATGAAATGGACACTGTGGTAGATATTAGTGGGTGTGCTGAAAGAGACATTGTGAAGTTTGTATCTCAGTCTTTTAAGGGTGAGGCATTAGCTTGGTGGAGGTCCTTGTTCCAAGCTACAGGGAAGATCCCATTGTATAACATGTCTTGGGAACAGTTTGTGGCACTGATTAAGGAGAACTACTGCCCTCAGCATGAGGTTGAAAAGATTGAATCTGATTTTCTGTCATTGTGTTACACCCTGGCTTTGCGGAAGCGTGGGTTAATTTGGTGTGACTTCTTAATACCATAGCTTAATCACAACAAAGCTATATGAAAGTAAAACCACGCATATCATCCATTGATTTAAGTTTTAAAATAAAAGTACCACAACATAGTTTTTAAAATGTCGACACATGCAACGGAAATGCAGCATAACAATATAAAAACATTGTTCAGAAGACATAACCACAAACATGAAATAGACGCAGTTAAGAACTGTGACTCGTCCAGGTAAAAGCCACAACCCCTAAACTTGGATGACCCCATAACTCTTACGCAGCATGAAAACGTAGCATACCGTGTGTAGTATCGTATTCTGACCCGAACGAGTCTATCAGAGGAGTTTTGATAAGATACAGGTGTGGAAAACAAGTACCTGACGTAGAAACAGCTAGATCTTCACTTAAATGACCTTTCTGATTGATATAACAACGTTTATAGCCAAATCTCACACCGGCAGCACCTCGGTATGGATAACAAGAACGTTACAAATGATTTCGCTCATGGGACCCTTATATAGAGTTGGTGGTTTCGCTCATATGTACACGTACATATAAGCAGAACCTCTCATGTCCATATAAGCGAAACCTCTCATGTCCATATAAGCAGAACTAGTGGTTTCGCACATACGAACATAGCGGTTTTCCACATACGAACATAGTGGTTTCCCACATACGAACATAGTGGTTTCCCACATACGAACGTAGTGGTTTCCCACATATGAACATGTCGGGAAATCTCGTACAATGTGCCCTAATCTAACATTCTAAGACGAAGACACAATACAAGACGAAGTCGACAGATGTATGCACTAACAGACTCCCCCTCAGATGTTGACGAGTCTTAAGTGTCGAGTCTTCGCATCTTCAGTCTTGATCTGTCTCTGGGCTTCACTCTCTCAATCTTTTCTTGCAGATCTTCAGACTCCCGCTTGCGATATGCTGGCATTTCTTCAGTTCATCAGCATCATCAGCTTTAGGATCGTTGTCTGGCTTTCCATCTAACAGCTTCTCAATATCAATCAGCCTGACTCTTCATGTCTCAAGATCATTGCCTGGCTATCTCCAATCAGAGTCCTCAGGTATTGGAACCTGGTTTCTCATTTAGCTCAGATCTCAGGAACGAATAACCTGACATATCTTTATCCTGCAAAAACTCTACCTCAAAGTAAATTTCTCTCACATACATATTTCAAACATATAAACTTGCAATAACTCAGACTCTTCTTCAAAACCCAAACAATAATAATTTTTCAATCTGATGAACCACTTGAAGGTTTGATAAAAAATAATCAGTTTTAAAGACAAACTCCCCCTCAAATTATACTCATCATGTTTAGCACTCAGAATTTTGAAAATCAGCTTTTCAATATCAGTTGTCAAAAATCTTTTTGAATTTTTGAAACTTTATGCTAAAACACACTGGAAATCTTTTTGGATTTTGAAATAAAGAAACATGTAATGCAATAAAGAAATATTTACAAACAATATTTTTTTGTGAGTTCGTGTAAGAGGATCATATCAGTTTTTGAGACAAGTCAGCAACACCGTTAAGCTTCATTTCATTTTAAGTTTTAAACAATTCACCTAGATTGCCAGTATATTTGTACACTTAAATTTTCACACAAAGTTCAATTGATCCGAGATACGATGTTAATGTTTTAATGACTTGAACTTATCCGTGTGTCCCACTTCTTGAATATACTCCCGTATCCAGATCCCAATATTCAGTCTTACAGGTGAGTATACCACAGATGATATCTGTTCAGAGGTTAAATGCGAGGGCCGTGAGAGCTCAGGTCGATACTTCCGTATACGCAGAGAGATGACGGCTTCGACTTTTTGGTGTGTCCCTTTTAGAGGATCTTTTTTATTTTAACAGCTGCGACTATCAATTTTATTGTTTCATCAGCTTGCTGAGGGCGATGCTATGTTTCAAGCATTTGCGGAAAGCATTATCCGGGACTAGGTCAGTACTTCCATACAGCAGAAGTCCCGGGATAATACCCCAGATATCACTGAGCATAAAGACCTAGTATCTCAGAATAAGGGACCTTTCAAACAAGATTACAGGGGTTACCAATATATCCAAGATGTTATTACCCACAAAATAAGCAAGTTTGAATTTTTAGGTTTATATCTCGTCACAATCTACTAAATGTGTAAAAACCTACTAGCATATCCGCTGTGAGATTGTTTATCACATTTTAACTTTCCAATTCTTTAGCATGTTGTCACAGTCCACTGATGTACTATCATTTCCTCTTTTTACAACAAAACTCATTTTTGAATTTTATCATGTTTTTGGCTTTTTCAAATTTTCTAATGTTTTTGGATTTTCTGAAATTTTTCTACTCCCCCTAAAATGCAAACACATTAAAGAAATTTGAAAACTATCTAAGTTCTTTGACCCACTTGAAGAAAATTCAAAACAAACTGTACAGAAACATGACAACCGATATCAAATCGCCTCAATTCGCCATTCACTAGGCATAAACAATCTGAACTCCCCCTTTCACAAACCATTTTCTCATTTAGATTTCAAAACACTTAAGTTTGTTTTAATCAAAATGATTTTTCCGGAAAATGATTTTGTTTTTTCCACTTGTAAGTTTACCACTTGTTTAAGTACGGGGATATGGTTCATCATCGTGTCAGTTTTATCAAATGTAGTAAATCAAGTACAACTTAATGTTCTTGATTCACTGTTTGCAATCAAGCAACCTCTAAACCACTTGTAGATATAACCAATCAATACCAATTGTAGGAATAAGTCATCTACATTTTACCCATCAAAATGCCGATTCCTGCTTCGCACTTACCAACCTGGAAGCTCCGGCGTAGTCATTCAACCTGTAAAATTTTAACAATTTCAAGTATTTTAAAAAAAACAACCTTATTAAACATGAAAGATGCCGATTCCTGATCCACGATTACAAACTTGGGATCTCCGACAAGTCAGGTTTTTCAAGCAAAGAAAATGTCCACCCAAGCCTGACCAGTCTTGGGTGATTTCAATTCAGATTTTGTTGGGGTGTAAGTTGCTTTCTTTTTAGCGTAAAAGTCTTTTACTCCTTTCACCTTCCCATCAACCATTTTTCCGAAAATCTTCTTAACTTTCCCATTAAACGTTTTCTCAACATCAAAATTATCTTTTTCAGAATAAACTTGATTTGAGTTTTCAGACTTTCCAACTTTCCTTTTAAAATTCTCAGTCCTTAATGGTGGAACGTTCTCATCATCCATTGAAGGAACTGAGTTTTCATCACTCTCATCAATCTGTGGCTCCTCTGATTTTGTGGAATCAGATTCATCACCAGATTTTACTTCAGATTTCTTAACAACCCATTTTTGGTTGTCAAGTTTTACACTTCGCCTGTAAAATCTCTTCGAACACTCACTAACTTCAAATGTTGAATTTTTGAAAACTTTAAATTTTTCAGTTGGTGGTTCGATTTTATCAACAATGGCTTCTTTTAGTTTTCCAGAAACTCCCTGTTTTGTCTTGGTTGATTTAGAACAGTTCCATGCAATGTGTCTAACTTCATTGCATCTAAAACAGGTTCTGGTTTCTTTTCTCTGAACTTCATTCTGCTTTTTCTCAGCTAGAAATTCTTGATTTGATTGTCTCCAGAATGAGCTCTTCTTTTCCTCTTCAGCAGATGGTCCTGAAACAAATTTTGTATTTTTAGAAAATTCTTCATTTTTATAGTTTTCAGGTGGAATAAAACCAAGTCCTTTCTTTTTGTAGCTACGATTTTGGTTTGGTTTCTTTTGAAAACCAGAACCAGAATTGTAACCCTTTTTCTTGTTTAAACGTTGTTGTACTCTTGAGGTGTAAGGTTTAGGTTTTACTTTAAGATTTTCATCTTTTATTTCAGAAATATTAATTTCTGTTAATTTGAAAACCTTTTTGATCATTTCTGGTTTAACACCTCTTATTGGAAACTCTCAATCAAAATATAATTTGTCAGAATCATTCAAAGTATACACAACTTCAAATGTTCCATCATTCAAATTAGATTTTGACAACAAAAATTCTTTACTATAAACCCGTTTTCCCGACAATTTTGAACTCTTTTTGGACGAACTCGAACTCCCGACTGACTGACACGAACTTTCGGACTCGGATTTTGACTCTGACTCCTCATCCTTATCCAACACCTGATCGACCACTCGTTTTATCAGTTCTGACTCATGATCTGTGTCGGACGCTGTGAACGTGACATCAATATTGTCTGGTAAAACATCGGTTATCTCGGATTCTAGCTTAATATTGACCGCCTGTTTTAGTTCTTCCTCGTTAGGTTTTCTAGGTGAGTACCCTTCCCAAATTGGAGGCGGACACTTATTATCACAGACACCCTGTTTCTTACCAGTATCCTTCTTCTTCTTTGACTTTGTTTCTTCACCTTTAAACGCTTCAAATCCTTCAACTGTTGGATAAATTCTATCGATTATGTAGTCACAACCTTTGTAACTTTGCAGCAATCTTCTGATTCTTTCATTCTCAGCTACTTCACTATCCAACTCTTTCTTCCACTTTGCACATTCTTCTATGTACATGTTGATCTCTTTCTGCTTTGTCATCATGGTAGCATTCATCATCTTCAAAGTTTTCTCTCTTTTAGAGTTAGTCTTCTCCAGACTATTCACATGTCTGTTCAATACATCATACGACTTTTTCAAATTCTTTACATCAAACAACAACTATTCCTTCAACTTTTCTAACTCACTAAACCTCTCATCCTTTTCTATACATTGTTTACAAGACTCTAAACACGTAAGACAAGGTTTTGTGATTTCAACTATCTTTTCGACTTCCACAATCTTTTCAACTTCTACAATCTTCTCAATCACTTTGACTTCTTTCAATTCCTTTGCAGCTTTCCTTTCTTTCAGTTTCTTCAATTTTTCTGCAAAATAAAATTCAAAAGTCTCAGAAGATCTACCATATATTAAAACTAGGTTATAACCCAGGAGCCTCCCGGGTAGGAAAAAATAATTTTAAATAATGGAGTTGTGTCATTATATTATATAAAAAATTATGTTTACACATGTTTTACTAATTTATCTTATTTTATAATTTAATTGACCCAATTTAAGAACAATGGCTATTTGACGTTTTTTTATATACACAACAGGTTTCTAGCCGGTGGCTAAAAAACACATACACCCAAAAGTTGTAAAGATTTATCACCCAACTGAATACATCAAAAAAACATCCGGAAAAATTAAAAGCTCTCTGGTACACTGACTCAAATTCGCTTATAGCTTGGATCGATTTTTGACCCAGTTGAAAGAGGTAACTTTAATCTTATCCAGCATCGAGTCCAAATGCACTCTTTTACCTGAGAAAATTAATTCGTTTCAGCCCTTCCAAACGGTCCATTTCGTCTGGTATTCTGTGATGCTCATTGTATCCATACGAAGTTGCCATTTCCTCCTAAAATGCAAAATGTATTTAGTTTAATTAAAATATTGAGGTCATAAGACAAACAGACAATGATAGGATTGAACTTTGATTAATGTTTGCATCTTCTGTTGCTCGTGGCTCATTATAATATCAATCATATTATTTGATTATTTGAAAAAAAGACAAATAAATATATGGACTCAAAGTCCCAAATTAATAATTTCAAGATTTTTTTGTAACTTTTAATATTATATCGGATAGTTAATTAGATTTTCTTGTCCCAAACTATTTGTAGCTTCAATTCGTATTTCTATTTCGCAAACTCCAGTTTTCAAAATAAACTCTTATACCACATAAACAATAACTTTATAGAATCGCAAATATTACCCCGTAGTTAATTGTAAAAAAAAATAGTAACTATGATCTCTTGAGTTTGATATTACCAAACATTGACCCGTTGGAGTTATTCAAGATCCAAATGTTAGTATTTTGATAGGCTGTAATTATATTGCAGCATTAGCTCTTATGCTAATTATTAAAAAAAAACCTCACTTGTGTGTGTAAATTAGTAACGTGAGACCATTCTGTTGGGCTATTGTTTTGGTAGTTACAAAGTTTTTAAGGCGCTTAGTTATGCCGTGATGGTAAAAAAGGAACTAAAGAAAAAGGAGATTGCAGAACTTGATGCAGTGCTTGCTGAATTGAGTTTAAATGACAACAATTCTTACATATACGAATTGAAATCAGAAGTCGAAAGGACAATCACATCATTAGCATTCAATGAATTAGCTATAAACTGAAAAGTTCATTGCAAGTTAACCTAGCAGATAATCAACCGAATTAACAAAACTGAAAAAAATATATAAAATAAGATTCAAATCAGAATTCAAACAGACAACTCTTATCAGCATATAATTAGTAATGAATCTATAAATTGAATGCTTCCATTAACCTTACAGAGGTTTAAACACATCATAACAGTAAGATCATCATTTACCCCAGCTTAACACACAAAAACTTATGATAAACTTGCATACGAATTGGTATTATTACCTCGAATCATTGTTAGAGGAAACCCTGCTTGTTGTAGCTGACATGGTTGAAATGATGGAGTATGAGAGGTGGGAGAGGTGTTGGTGAGTTTGTGAAAGTACGCCAGATTTCTCCTAAAATCTTGGTTTTTTTTTTAAATTCAAACTGATTACAGATTTAAGAGAATTAGTTAGTTTATCCATATAGTTTGACTTACTATTTACAATTTATATATCTCTACCATAACATGTGAAAATTGTGTTGAGTGAATTTTAGTGAAAGTTAAGAGGCATATGATGGTTTTTTTTATATTAACTATTTTTCTTACTACAGTCTACTTTAATGCATACGTCATCTTAACTATTTTAATTCAAAGAATTAGATTATCTAAACAGAATTTCTTTTTAATCTTAAATAAATAAATAATTAATAATATAACATACCATCCTTGGTCAAGAAAATGCATACGTCCTCTTAACTATTTTAATTCAAAGAATTAGATTATCTTAACATATATTCTTTTTGTATCTTAAATAAATAATTAAAAATATGACATACCATCCTTGGTCAAGAAAATAGATGTCAGAGATCCCGGTGACGGAGGAGTTTGTTTCAGTATTGAAGCATGTCGACCCGCCTTAACAACAGCATCCGAATCAGCAGAGTAACAATACCTTTACATCTTCAGCCAAGTTTGTCTCATTCTGGCGTGAGGAACTACCAATGTTGACAACAGAAATAGTCAACGCTAGACTTAGTGAACCACCCGATTGATTATTTTCTGTCCCAACGTTTTATTAGAGTATTGTATAGAACAGAATATGAAAGGTGGTTTTATAACAAAGAACTATTTTATTCTCTGTGACAAATAGGAATGCTAACCATTGGTTCTAGAAAGCAGGTTACTACGGATCACGGGCCCAAAAGGCATCGACCGCTTTCGGTCAACAGAAATAGATGATGGCATATGTGGCACATCTAAAGCTCGAAGTTGAATGTCCCACGGGCAAACTCTACGAGGAGACATATGACTGACTGAATGGTGCGACATCCCATTGAACCTGCAAGATTTTTAAAATAAGATTACATATACCAGTTATTATGAGTTACTGACTTTTAAGTAATATGGGGCATGTAGAACGTTTACATTTAGTTCTCTGATTCTATTTTCATAAGATATTAGCATCACTAAGATTTAGATACTTCTAATAAGAACTCCAAAAAGATATGAAATTAATATAATGCGGTTTAAACATAGTTGTCAATAGTGAATAGTGGACGATTGTGACAAGCTAATATGCTACGTAGCGATTGCGACGAATTAACGCCCACTATTTCATGTTTAGCGATAAAGGGTAGAAAAATGTAAAAATTAAAAACTATATTTAACACACCAATTATTTATAGAAGTGCTAAAAATACGCTAAAATACGCAATCACTAATCATCTAAATAAATTAAAATAAATAAATAAAAACATCCACTATTAATCGCTATTGGGTTTGTAGCGACCCTTCACCTATACGCTACACCATTCGCTATAGCGGACGCTTCGAGCGCTATTGACAACTACGGATTTAAAATTGTGAATTAGTCTTCAACAATTGAAACATATTTCATTAATACTCAAATCTGATTAGAACAATGAATTACCTTAAGGCATCGCCATTCAGAATTTGGCCACTTAGCAGGATCAATATCTTCATTTGCAGTTATTATCCCTGAAAATCTGGTGACAATATTCACTTTGGTTTGTTAAACAGTAAAAAAATGGTAAATAATATTCTCACACTTAAGAGTTGCCAATTTCGAATTTTGATCCATCTATTCTAAAGGGGTCTATAAATGGAAACGCGTCAAATGGTTTGAATAGTTGAGAATTGCCCAAACTCAATTTTGTTTACATTTTTTTATTTCAACGATTCATATTAGGGAAAATTTCATACATACACGGTTTAGGCTCCTTTTTGAGAAGTTATCTATAACGAACAATAAAATATATAATAAAGCTGCCAAAATAAACTCTATACAATTTGTCGAAAAGAAACTAACAAAAATAAAAGTAACTCAAAACCCTTGTATAATCACAAACAAAAGAATCAAATGATAACAATCAACACATTTCTTTATAAGAATTAACCAATTCTGATTTTGGGTTATAAAATATCAAATGCAAACTTTACTTGACAGTGGCCAGTGGATTCATGAGCCAATTCAAGTTAATTAAATACATATTATGTATAATAAAATTATCTATTATCTGATATGAATAAAATAAAAAAATATACATAGTTAAATTTTACGGCGCGGTCTAGTTTTATGCAGTCGGTTTTCGATAAAAACCGCAAGTCAAATCGTTAATTACAGGTTGAAAATTTTGATGTCGACCGACCGAAAGTATAAAATAAACCTAACCACGAAGTGAAACCGTTGATCGGTTTCATGATTTTAAACTGAACTATGAATACATCTACCTCCATCCCCTTGAATTAAAATTTGTATTGAAGTCCAAAAGTGGATTACCTATATGCACAAAAAAATGATTAACCTCATAAAAAACCAACATTTCATTAAAAAAGGTAATTGTAAACAATCCCAAATCAATTTGTGAATCACGTACCTTTGCCTTATATAAATCCCAAATCCACCGCCTTAAAATGAAGAATTCCCGGATAAATGGTACAACCGGCAATCACTCCGTTTGTGCGGATATTTTAATCGGATGATGCCAGCCTATTTAGCAAGAAAATATAGAGATCATGACAAAAATGAACTTCTTTGGGGTATCACAAGTAATTCAAAGAAAGAACAAAATTTATATATTTGTTACCTCAACTCTCATAGATTTGGGTACGGGATTGCAGTGATTAAACGACCTAGGAAAGAAAAAAGTATTTAGTTACGTGTTATCAAGAACCACAACACAGTCAACGTTAAGTGTAAGTCGTTTGAGAGTCAAAAGAGAATTATATGGCTGGACCACCATGTCACTTGTCTCATTCTGATTAAGAAACACAATGTATGTTTGAACAAATTTCTTGCTGTAACGATCATTTAAAGTCTCCAAAAGGTATGAGCCCATATCTAGATAAGTTTGTGTATCAAAAAATACTCGATAATGCCAAAATTCTACATGCAAATACAAATGAGAGCTTGAGGGTCAACTTTAATGTTTTCTCATGTATCAGACCAGTCTTATCGCTTTCCTTTAAATATTCTCTTCTCTTATATCATAAAAGAATGAATCACGAAACAAAATCTAAAATAGAGTTATATCACCGAACCTTAATAAATCGATATTGGATATAGTCGATTTGAATCTGAATAGTGGAAACTCCGACCTTAGATCGTTGAATCTGTAACATCATTGATGATGATGATCCCATCGTTGGTCTTCCTGCAGAGAAAAACGGATGAAGCAATTAGGGTTTTAAATGGCTGAGTGTCTTCATCACCCTAAATCATAACAAACACTCAACCACCCCCAAAATCAAACACACAAATCAAAAGATATACCCAAAATACCAAAACCCTAGATGAAACACACAAACCATACCTGTATCTATTACCGGTTCGTTTCAGATCAAGCTCTTGAACAACAATTTCTAGAACATCAACGATTTTGAGGGAAGAATAGTTGCTCTCTCTCCCCGCTCTCTCTCTCTCTCTTCTTTTTCTCTGGTTCTCTCTCTATAGATGAAAGTAGTGAACGTATGGGGATTTGGGGATGAGAGGGGGAATTCAAAATTTGGTGATGGCAAAACTCAGCTTGAAGATGCGTTTAGGGTTTCTCTGGCTGGAAGAAGATGACGGAACAGTGAAATACTGAGAAAACAGGGTAATGGGTGTATTGGGATGAGTAAAGGGAATTCAAAAATTGAATCTGGCCGCCCAAAAATTCGTTTGCCTGCCCAAAATCTATTTCTTTAGGTTTTTAAAAAAATAAAAAATATGAGGAAATGACACCTGGATCTTGAATAAGGCAGAAGTTGCCAAGTATGAAAGAGAGCAAGGGGATGGCTTGTGGTGTTTGACACCTCAGCCTAATCCCATTTGCTTTATTATAGTAGGAAGATGGCAAAATCTAAAAAGGACAAGACCTAGCCATGTGTCATCATAAGACAGGGCCAAGATGGTAGTTCCATAATTAGATTCAGATCTACATTAACATCTCAACTTAGGACTGTTCTGCGTTAATTATTAAAAGAATCTTAGAGGTAAAACCTAGCCTATATGTCATTGCAGACATGGCCAAGTTGGTAGAACCTACACAAAAGATTCCAGTTCCTGTTAACATCTGAAAGAATGTTAACATTCATGACAAACTGTGATGCGATAAAATCACATTGGTCATCTTTTAATTGGGTTATTTTAAAATCCCTTAATTATACAACCATCCCTTAAGGATGAAGTGCCTACGGGCTATAACTAATGTCCTTGGGACTAAAGACAGTAGTAGCCTACAACTCTCTGTCTAGAAAAAGGCAATAAACTTTGATTAAAGCCTTAATAACTTGACTCAGTAAAAGTCTTGATTTATAAATTGTCTGTATTACTATGCATTTTTGTGCTATTATTAAATTATACTATAGGATTGTAGTAAAGGTCCTGAGAAAAATTTAAATAATTAATTAACCCAAAATGGTTATTAAAACCATCGTAAATAGATCATAAAATACTAGCTTCTAAATAAAACCTTGCCCAATATTTGTCTATATGTAGCAATTGAAGCTACATGGCTGGGTCGGATGAGGTGAATAGTCATCCGGTGGAAAACCAAGCAAATGCTAGAATACAGATAACTGGTACAGAACTGCAAGCACTGGTTGATAATGCTGTTACAAGGGCTTTGGAGCGACAGTATAATGAGTCTAGCGGGACTCGAAGTAGAACTCTATCCACTCCGCATACTAAGTCTAAGACCCATTCTAAGGCTCATAACAAGCCACCCTCCAAGAAAGATGAGTCGAAGAAGGATGATGATCGACATTCTTCGAACGAAAACAGTGTTCCACCCAGGAAGATAGTGTTTGATAATGCACCATGTGCCAAAGGTTGCACATATAGATACTTTGTTTCCTGCAAACCCCGGGATTTCACTGGGGAGAAAGGGGCAGTGGATTGCATGATTTGGTTAGATGAAATGGACACTGTGGTAGATATTAGTGGGTGTGCTGAAAGAGACATTGTGAAGTTTGTATCTCAGTCTTTTAAGGGTGAGGCATTAGCTTGGTGGAGGTCCTTGATCCAAGCTACAGGGAAGATCCCATTGTATAACATGTCTTGGGAACAGTTTGTGGCACTGATTAAGGAGAACTATTGCCCTCAGCATGAGGTTGAAAAGATTGAATCTGATTTTCTGTCATTGTGTCACACCCTGGCTTTGCGAAAGCGTGGGTTAATTTGGTGTGACTTCTTAATACCATAGCTTAATCACAACAAAGCTATATGAAAGTAAAACCACACATATCATCCATTGATTTAAGTTTTAAAATAAAAGTCCCACAACATAGTTTTTAAAATGTCGACACATGCAACGGAATTGCAGCATAACAATATAAAAACATTGTTCAGAAGACATAACCACAAACATGAAATAGACGCAGTTAAGAACTGTGACTCGTCCAGGTAAAAGCCACAACCCCTAAACTTGGATGACCCCATAACTCTTACGCAGCGTGAAAACGTAGCATACCGTGTGTAGGATCGTATTCTGACCCGAACGAGTCTATCAGAGGAGTTTTGATCAGATACAGGTGCGGAAAACAAGTACCTGACGTAGAAACAACTAGATCTTCACTTAAATCACCTTTCTGATTGATATAACAACGTTTATAGCCAAATCTCACACCGGCAGCACCTCGGTATGGATAACAAGAACGTTACAAATGATTTCGCTCCTGGGACCCTTATATAGAGTTGGTGGTTTCGCTCATATGTACACGTATATATAAGCGGAACCTCTCATGTCCATATAAGCGGAACCTCTCATGTCCATATAAGCGGAACTAGTGGTTTCCCACATACGAACATAGTGGTTTCCCACATACGAACATAGTGGTTTCCCACATATGAACATGTCGGGAAATCTCGTACAATGTGCCCTAATCTAACATTCTAAGACTAAGACACAATACAAGACGAAGTCGACAGATGTATGCACTAACAGACTCCCCCTCAGATGTTGAAGAGTCTTAAGTGTCGAGTCTTCGCATCTTCAGTCTTGATCTGTCTCTGGGCTTCACTCTCTCAATCTTTTCTTGCAGATCTTCAGACTCCCCCTTGCGATATGCTGGCATTTCTTCAGTTCATCAGCATCATCAGCTTTAGGATCGTTGTCTGGCTTTCCATCTAACAGCTTCTCAATATCAATCAGCCTGACTCTTCGTGTCTCAAGATCATTGCCTGGCTATCTCCAATCAGAGTCCTCAGGTATTGGAACCTGGCTTCTCATTTAGCTCAGATCTCAGGAACGAATAACCTGACACATCTTTATCCTGCAAAAACTCTACCTCAAAGTAAATTTCTCTCACATACATATTTCAAACATATAAACTTGCAATAACTCAGACTCTTCTTCAAAACCCAAACAATAATAATTTTTCAATCTGATGAACCACTTGAAGGTTTGATAAAAAATAATCAGTTTTAAAGACAAACTCCCCCTCAAATTATACTCATCATGTTTAGCACTCAGAATTTTGAAAATCAGCTTTTCAATATCAGTTGTCAAAAATCTTTTTGAATTTTTGAAACTTTATGCTAAAACACACTGGAAATCTTTTTGGATTTTGAAATAAAGAAACATGTAATGCAATAAAGAAATATTTACAAACAATATTTTTTTGTGAGTTCGTGTAAGAGGATCATATCAGTTTTTGAGACAAGTCAGCAACACCGTTAAGCTTCATTTCATTTTAAGTTTTAAACAATTCACCTAGATTGCCAGTATATTTGTCCACTTAAATTTTCACACAAAGTTCAATTGATCCGAGATACGATGTTAATGTTTTAATGACTTGAACTTATCCGTGTGTCCCACTTCTTGAATATACTCCCGTATCCAGATCCCAATATTCAGTCTTACAGGTGAGTATACCACAGATGATATCTGTTCAGAGGTTAAATGCGAGGGCCGTGAGAGCTCAGGTCGATACTTCCGTATACGCAGAGAGATGACGGCTTCGACTTTTTGGTGTGTCCCCTTTAGAGGATCTTTTTGATTTCAACAGCAGCGACTATCAATTTTATTGTTTCATCAGCTTGCTGAGGGTGATGCTATGTTTCAAGCATTTGCGGAAAGCATTATCCGGGGACTAGGTCAGTACTTCCATACAGCAGAAGTCCCGGGATAATACCCCAGATATCACTGAGCATAAAGACCTAGTATCTCAGAATAAGGGACCTTTCAAACAAGATTTCAGGGGTTACCTATATATCCAAGATGTTATTACCCACAAAATAAGCAAGTTTGAATTTTTAGGTTTATATCTCGTCACAATCTACTAAATGTGTAAAAACCTACTGGCATATCCGCAGTGAGATTGTTTATCACATTTTAACTTTCCAATTCTTTAGCATGTTGTGACAGTCCACTGATGTACTATCATTTCCTCTTTTCACAACGAAACTCATTTTTGAATTTTATCATGTTTTTGGCTTTTTCAAATTTTCTAATGTTTTTGGATTTTCTGAAATTTTTCTACTCCCCCTAAAATACAAACACATTAAAGAAACTTGAAAACTATCTAAGCTCTTTGACCCACTTGAAGAAAATTCAAAACAAACTGTACAGAAACATGACTACCGATATCAAGTCGCCTCAATTCGCCATTCACTAGGCATAAACAATCTGAACTCCCCCTTTCACAAACCATTTTCTCATTTAGATTTCAAAACACTTAAGTTTGTTTTAATCAAAATGATTTTTCCGGAAAATGATTTTGTTTTTACCACTTGTAAGTTTACCACTTGTTTAAGTACGGGGATATGGTTCATCATCGTGTCAGTTTTATCAAATGTAGTAAATCAAGTACAACTTAATGTCCTTGATTCACTGTTTGCAATCAAGCAACCTCTAAACCACTTGTAGATATAACCAATCAATACCAATTGTAGGAATGAGTCATCTACATTTTACCCATCAAAATGCCGATTCCTGCTTCGCACTTACCAACCTGGAAGCTCCGGCGTAGTCATTCAACCTGTAAAATTTTAACAATTTCAAGTATTTAAAAAAAAACAACCTTATTAAACATGAAAGATGCCGATTCCTGATCCACGATTACAAACTTGGGATCTCCAGCAAGTCAGGTTTTTCAAGCAAAGAAAATGTCCACCCAAGTCTGACCAGTCTTGGGTGATTTCAATTCAGATTTTGTTGGGGTGTAAGTTGCTTTCTTTTTAGCGTAAAAGTCTTTTACTCCTTTCACCTTCCCATCAACCATTTTTCTGAAAATCTTCTTAACTTTCCCATTAAACGTTTTCTCAACATCAAAATTATCTTTTTCAGAATAAACTTGATTTGATTTTTCAGACTTTCCAAGTTTCCTTTTAAAATTCTCAGTCCTTAATGGTGGAAAGTTCTCATCATCCATTGAAGGAACTGAGTTTTCATCACTCTCATCAAACTGTGGCTCCTCTGATTTTGTGGAATCAGATTCATCGCCAGATTTTACTTCAGATTTCTTAACAACCCATTTTTGGTTGTCAAGTTTTACACTTCGCCTGTAAAATCTCTTCGAACACTTACCAACTTCAAATGTTGAATTTTTGAAAACTTTAAATTTTTCAGTTGGTGATTCGGTTTTATCAACAATGACTTCTTTTAGTTTTCCAGAAACTCCCTGTTTTGTCTTGGTTGATTTAGAACAATTCCATGCAATGTGTCCAACTTCATTGCATCTAAAACAGGTTCTGGTTTCTTTTCTCTGAACTTCATTCTGCTTTTTCTCAGCTAGAAATTCTTGATTTGATTGTCTCCAGAATGAGCTATTCTTTTCCTCTTCAGCAGATGGTCCTGAAACAAATTTTGTATTTTTAGAAAATTCTTCATTTTTATAGTTTTCAGGTGGAATAAAACCAAGTCCTTTCATTTTGTAGCTACGATTTTGGTTTGGTTTCTGATATACCTTAAATTATACATATTTTTATACCCCAAAACACTTCCGTTTTAAGCGTTTTTGACCATAACCGCAACGTTTAGGTGCCAAATCGGGTACTTTTATATTTTCAGGTCTTAAACAGAGCATAAAGGAAAATTCTGATGAAAACGGGAAAAATCTGATGCATTTCTAATGAAAATGACATAAATCTGATCAACTACCAGGTGACGCACGACCGTGCCACCAGCGGCACTACCGTGCCGTTGCTTCGATCTCGGAAGCACTGCCCATGCGACTAGGAGTGCCGACTGTTTCTCGGGCCGCACTACCGTGCCACCAGAGGCATGACCGTGCCGATCTGACAACCCAAGCAACTTGTCCACTTGTCCACTTGGCTGACTCGGGATCGCTGAAACTGACATCACCTGACCGCACGACCGTGCCAGATCCGCACGACCGTGCCGATCAGAATTTCTTCTATAAATAGCAGCATTCGCTACTGGTTCAAATGTTGGGTTTTTCTCCCTATTTCTGGGCGATTTCTAGGTTACGAAGCAGTCCTGATCAGACCCATTTGAAGCTTAAAGATCGAGTGGAAGCATAGCCGATCCAACCCGTCAATTCCTTGCTTATTTATGGTTCAATTCCTTGTTCTTGAACATGTATTCTGATCATTTTGCAAGTTATGAGCTGATGTTAGTTTATGTTTAATGTAGTTTATGTAATAGTAAGTTATAAACTTGTTTCTTGAATGAACTTTATGTTGTAATCTTGTTTATATGGAACTTTAGTACTTTTTCATGTTTAAATCTTCATGATTATATAATGAACGTTTCATTGATGTTGAGTTCCTAATTATGTTTGATTATTTTGGATAATGAATCTGTGGTTAGTGGGATGGTAACTATTTCTTGATTAATCACTTGTTTGTAAACTTGTTTACACAATGAGACTCGAGAGGGGTATTGGTTTTATCTAAGATATATCTTATTTTGATTAGGAATACTTTCTTGCACGTAAGGGTTCTAATGAATTATATGGTGTCGATTACATGTTCGTGCGTGCGGTTTATGATCCTTGTTTAGTAGTTTTGGTCTGAAATTGCTGACATGGTAGATTTGTGTTCAAGACTTGTAAAGGTGAAATATGTCGTTATATGATCTACTTAAATGCTTATCCTCGTGGCTGTATTGTGACCATCGGTATTGCTTTCTTTGATAAGCGAGGTTAGAAAACTCCTAGCGGATGACTAATCTATCTTTAAAGGTTTACATGAATGAATATCAATAGCTCGCTAAAGAATGATTTTAGGTGGTTAACGTGTGTTTATCGCGTTAACTTTCAGAAGAAGCATCATGTTAGAAAACTCCTAGCGGATGACTAACTGTCTCGAAATTGGAAAATTGATTAAGTGCTTTTGTGACATATGTGATATAGATAACATGTTCAGGTTGTTTGTGAAACAAGATAATAGTATATTTGTGTTTTAGTTGTAATTTAGATAATTTAGTTAGACAACCATTCACCTTTCTTTATATCTGGTAATCTAATGACAAAGATTTAGTACATTATAACGCCCATGTTCCATGGATCGATATCTGGCTCTTACCAACACTTTGCTGCATATATGACGGGATACACTTGTCCTTTGTTGTGTGTGTTTTAATGTTAAGGTATAAACCATTTTTATAAATATAAAACGCACTTCGTTACATGCGAAGATACTGTAAATAATATGTATGTAAACATGTACGTCAAGTTTTTGGGGCCGCTGCCGGGGAACCACGGCGAAAATAATGGAACAATCCGATTCAATATCTTACCGGTGTACAAACTGTTAATAACTGTTAATACTTGTACATTTTTGTATTTATTTTCTTTTATTTACTAACTTGTGAATACCTAGCCTGGCACGCCCACTAGGACTAACTTTTAACTAACCTCACTAACTTATTACTAACTTTTTACTAACTCTTTAACTAACATTTATTTCTGTTTATTTATTTAATTCAGTTAATGTGTTCGGAATCGAACCATTTTTCCTTCATTATTTCAATTCAGTAATTTCGTTTCTGTACTTCGTTTATTTATTTATTTTAGTTCAGTATTTTATTTATTTACGTTCAGTTATTCATTTATTTATTTATTTCTGTCAGTTTATTTAACTGTTTAGTCATTTAATTTTTGTACTCATTTGTTTATTTATTTACTCCATAAAAATAAAATAAACCTTTCTGATAAAATCATCAGATTTTCTGGTAAATTCCAATGAATTCAGCAGATTTTCTGATGGATTCTGATAAACCCATTAGATATTCTAAAAACAACAGTTTACAGTTCTGATGAATTTATCAGATTTTCTGGTAATTCTGATGGATTTCTCAGAAATTCTGATGGAATGAAAAATTTTAACAGATTTTTATCAGAATTTATTAGATATATCAGATTTTATGATAAAAAAATTAAATTTATCAGAATCCTGATGATTGTCATCAGAATTTATGGTAAACCGACAAAAATAGCTTTCGGATGTAAATAAGTAAATAATCCAGTAAGTATTTAATTAAATTTGTTTCGTTACTCTTATGTATGTATATTTTGTTTTATCCTTATTAATACTTATTTCTTATTTTATTATTATATTCTTTTTCTGTATAATGCGTTCCTTTTTACGTGCAGGCTAATGTCCACGCCCCCTTCACCCGCTAACACTGAGCTAGCCAACGAACCAGAAAATAACCTAAGGAGAAGTAGGCGGCTTCGTGAAAGATCACTTTTCGTTGCACAAAGGATTGCGGCCGCAATCGACGAACCAGTGATTCTTTCTGATAGCGAGAGTTCAGAGGACGACACAGGAAGCATTATGGCAGAGGACGACCAGCCTTTAAATGAGACCGGGCGTCCAGGAGGAGAGGGCTTGCTACTGAGCATTGCCCGACCTACGATAGCAGCACAGAGTTTTGAAATTAAATCTAGTATTATTAACATGTTACAAAATTCTATGCAGTTTGATGGGAAGGATCACGAAGATCCAGGTCGACACATTGCATCATTTCTCGAAGTGTGCTCGACTTTCAAAATTAGAGACGTTTCTGAAGACGCAATTCGTTTGCGACTCTTTCCATTTTCTTTGCGAGACAAAGCCCGAGCTTGGCTTTTGTCACTTCCAGCAGGGTCCATCACAACTTGGAACGAGATGGCAGATCTTTTTATGCAAAAATATTTCCCGCCGGAAAAGACAGCTAAGCTTAAAAATCATATCATGACATTCAAATAGGATGAAGGAGAATCTCTACACGCAGCTTGGGAGAGGTTCAAAGATCTTCTGATCGATGTTCCACATCACGGGTTTTCCAAAAGGCAACTTGTGCTGAACTTCTACCAAGGACTCAACTACGACTCGCAAGAACGTTTAGATGTTTATGCAGGAGGCGATCTTGGAACAAAATCCCCAAATGAAGCCTATGCAATCATAGAGAAAGCTACCTTGAAGTCAAGTTCGCGTCACGGTGGAGTAAGAAGTAAAGCTTTATCTATACCTGGAGTTCATCAAGTGGATACATATACGGCTCTTGCAGCGCAGATCGGAGCTTTAGCGACAAGGTTTGATCAAGCTCAGAACGTTTCAAAAGTACAATCATCATGTGAACTGTGTGGAGTGTCACACGAGCCAGGTAGATGTGAGCAGGGTGTTATGTTAACAAGCCACAAAGAGGTGGACTATTTGGGCAATCAAGTTAGGCCCCAAAATAACCCCTACAGCAACACGTACAATCCGGGTTGGAGGAATCACCCAAACTTCGGGTGGAAAGCCAATTCCAATAACCAAAACCCACTCGGGTATGCTCAACGCGCTCCCACACCACAACAGCCTCAGGGGCAATCTTTTCAGCCATCAGGGCAAACCTTTCAACCACGTTACAATAATGTAGGTTCAGGAAGCACTCCTCAGCCACAAACCTCTCAAACCAACTCAAAACTAGAAGAGATGATGGCGCAGCTGTTAAACAACTCCAACAATGCCAACCAAATGTCTGAAAAGCGATACCAGCAGCATGAGGAGCGTTTCATGGCACAAGAAGGGGAAATGCGGAGCCAGAAGGCTTCAATTCAAACCATTGAGAATCAAGTCAGCCAATTGGCCAAGATGTTGTCTGAAAGACCGCAAGGCAGTCTTCCAAGTAACACAGAACTAAACCCGAGAGGGCACGTTAATGCAGTAATGACGAGGAGTGGTAAAAACACGGGACCTGACAAATCGGACTCACCACCGATCACTGATACGGTCCAAACTGACGCTTCAGACGAGGTGCACGCTAGGCGAGTCCCAGCAAGTACAGCACAGTTCCAGGAGCCAGTTAAAGATTTCATTCCTCCTATTCCATATCCGAGCAGATTGAAGAAAAAAAAGAACGATGAACAACATGGTAAGTTCTTAGAAATGTTTAAACAATTACACATAAACATACCATTTGTTGAGGCGTTGGCTTAAATGCCTAAATACGCCAGGTTCTTAAAAGACATCCTCCCAAACAAGCAGAAACTTGAAAGCTTGTCTTGTGTGTTGATGAATGAAAACTGTTCAGCCCTTCTCCAAAACCGTCTACCAGAAAAGATGGGAGATCCGGGCAGTTTTACTCTTCCCTGTCTCATTGGCAGCATGTCTGTCAGTCACGCATTAGCCGATTTAGGAGCCAGCATAAACCTTATGCCATATAAAGTTTTTGCTAAATTAGATCTAGGTGAACCTTCACCCACTAGAATGAGCATTCGACTTGCAGATCGTTCGATTAAGTATCCGCGTGGATTCGTTGAAAACATGCTTGTTTAAATTGATAAATTTGTTTTTCCCGTGGATTTTGTTATTTTAGACATGGACGAAGACTCAGAAGTGCCATTAATACTTGGGCTCCCGTTCCTCAATACCGCGAGGATGATCGTTGATGTGGCAGCTGGCCAAATCACACTCCGAGTAAATGACGAGCACGTGACTTTTGATATTAAAAGATCAATGCAGCATCCGCAAAGTCATGATGACATGCTTTACTATGTCGACATTGTCGATACTTGTGTAAGCTCTCATTTCAAAGGCACGATAGAAGAAATTGATATGGACACACCTCTTTTGTGTGAGAACCAAGCAGACATTTCACAAGAGCAGTCAGTCTGCCAAATCGATGATGACGGTTCTCAAGGTCCAAATCAATTTGTGGAGATTGACCGTGAAGTTGAAGAAAAGTCCAAAACATCGGTTGAAGACCCACCGTCATTGGAGTTAAAAGAACTCCCACCGCATCTCGAATATGCATTCCTAGACGAGGAGTGTCACTTGCCTGTCATCATTTCAGCGTCTTTAGAAAAAGAAGAAAAGAGACAGCTTCTCGAAGTTCTAAAGCTCCACAAGAAAGCCATGGCATGGAAGATTATGGATATCAAAGGCATTAATCCTTCTTTCTGTACTCATAAGATTCTCATGGAAGACAACTACAAGCCTAGTGCACAGCATCAAAGGCGTTTGAATCCAAACATGCAAGACATGGTGAAGAAAGAGGTAATTAAGTTATTAGATGCAGGGCTGATTTATCCTATATCCGATTCTGTTTGGGTAAGTCCAGTGCAAGTAGTACCCAAGAAAGGTGGTATTACTGTAGTTCCAAACGATAGGAATGAACTTATTCCTACCCGTACCGTCACCGGATGGCGAGTTTGCATAGATTACCGCAAACTCAACGATGCCACCCGTAAGGACCACTTCCCGCTTCCATTCATCGACCAGATGTTGGAACGTCTGTCGGGGAAGTCTTTTTTCTGTTTTCTGGATGGGTTCTCTGGATACTTTCAAATTCCTATCGCTCCTGAAGACCAGGAGAAAACTACTTTCACATGTCCTTTCGGCACATTCGCCTACCGGCGTATGCCTTTTGGACTATGTAATGCACCAGCCACATTTCAGCGCTGCATGGTAGCTATTTTCCATGACATGATTGAAGACTCCATGGAGGTATTCATGGAAGATTTCTCTGTTTTTGGGAGTTCTTTCGATCAATGTCTTGGAAACCTGAAAAGAATGTTAATGAGATGTGAGGAAACTAATCTTGTGCTTAACTGGGAGAAATGCCACTTCATGGTGAAAGAAGGGGTAGTTCTTGGACACAAAATCTCTAAAGCAGGGTTGGAAGTTGATCCAGCAAAAGTAGATGTCATTTCTAAACTTCCTCCCCCTACCTCGGTCAGAGAAATTAGAAGTTTCCTGGGTCATGCAGGGTTCTATAGGCGATTCATAAAAGACTTTTCAAAAATCGCAAGACCTATGACCCGTTTGTTAGAAAAAGATGCTCCATTTGTATTCTCCGACGAATGCATGAAAGCATTCAAGCAACTTAAACGAAGGCTTATCGAAGCCCCTATTTTAGTTGCACCAGATTGGGCGTTTCCATTTGAGATAATGTGCGACGCCAGTGATTACGCAATAGGAGCAGTCTTAGGACAACGAAGGGATAAGCATTTTCATCCTATATACTATGCCAGCAAAACTCTACATGATGCTCAAGAGAATTATACGACTACAGAAAAGGAGCTTTTGGCAGTAGTATATGCTTTCAACAAATTCAGGTCGTACCTTGTGTTGTCCAAAACAATTGTGTATACGGATCATGCAGCAATAAAGTACCTTTTTAGCAAACAGGACGCAAAACTGCGTCTTATCAGATGGATCTTGTTACTACAAGAGTTTGACATAGAAATCCAAGATAAAAAGGGAGCTTTAAATGTTGCAGCCGACCATCTCTCGAGACTTGAGTATGGAAGTTCTGAAAATTCAGTGGAGGAACCAATAAACGACAATTTCCCCCACGAATTTCTTCTAAGTATCGAGATGAACGACGAGTCACCTTGGTTCGCCGACTTTGCAAACTACCTCGCTTGTGGAATCCTTATCAAAGGATTGTCATATCAGCAAAAGAGGAAGTTCTTTACAGATTTGAAATATTACATTTGGGACGAACCATTCTTGTTTAGAATCGGAGCCGATCAGGTGATCCGAAGATGTGTATTTGGAGAAGAGGCAGCTAGCATTCTGCGTCACTGTCACGAAGGGCCAACCGGAGGTCATCATGGAGCAAACTACACTGCAAAGAAAGTGTTAGACTCTGGGTTTTACTGGCCCACAATCTTTCGTGATGCGCATGAATGGGTCAGAGCATGTGATGCTTGCTAGAGGGCAACAAATATCTCCGCACGCAATGAAATGCCTCAGCATCCAATGCAAGTCTGTGAAGTCTTTGATATATGGGGTATCGACTTCATGGGACCATTTCCAGCCTCACGAGGTAACAAATACATCCTAGTTGATGTAGACTATGTCTCCAAATGGGCTGAAGCTCAAGCTTTGCCTTCAAATGATGCTAGGGCGGTTGTGAGGTTCTTAAAGAGTTTATTTCCCGATTTGGTGCTCCAAAAGCACTAATCAGTGACCGAGGAACGCATTTTTGTAATGCACAGTTAGAACGAGCCTTGTCCCGTTATGGTGTTCATCATAGATTGGCTACGCCATATCATCCTCAAACGAGCGGGCAAGTTGAGGTCATGAATCGGGGTTTAAAAAGAATCCTTGAGCGGTCCATTAGTAACAACCGCAAGGATTGGTCAGACAAGTTAGATGACGCTTTGTGGGCTTTTAGAACAGCATTTAAGACACCTATTGGGACCACACCCTTTAGGTTGGTTTATGGAAAAGCTTGTCATCTACCTGTCGAGCTAGAACACAGGGCATTCTGGGCCTTGAAGACGGCGAATATGGATTTAAAAAGCGGAGGTGAAGCCCGTTTTCTGCAAATTCACGAGCTCAATGAGCTAAGAAATCATGCCTATGAAAGTTCTAGCAGGTACAAAGAACGAGTCAAGAGGTTTCATGACAAAAGAATAAGAGAACATAAAGATTTCCGCGTTGGAGATCTTGTTCTATTGTACTCCTCACGGCTACGTTTATTCCCTGGGAAGTTAAGATCTCGATGGACGGGTCCTTATACGATCAAAGAAGTATTTCCATACGGAACCGTAACCATCGAGAATTTAAGCGGGGAAGCATTCAAAGTCAACGGTCATAGACTCAAAAGTTACATCAACGGACCAGTTGACCCGGTGGAGGAAATTCTCAGACTCCACGTCCCACGCGCTTAAATCAAGTTTGGGAAAAATGAGTCTAGCTATCGACTCGCTGACAAATTTAGCGAGCTTGTTTTCACACGCTAAGGGTAATTTTATATATTTTAGTTGTTAATATTTTTATTTCATAGTTCGTTAATTTCTCGGTTTTAATTAGGTACATACAAGCATGATACATAATTTTTGAAGCCACTTTATTACTAGAATATATGAAATAGTGCAAAAATGGGAAAATGGGGTAAAAATTCGGAGTTATAAGCTTACTGTGAAAAATTACACAAAAAGGCCCAGGTACCGCATGGTCGTGCCAAATCGGCACGGGCATGCCATCCTTGATCAGAACTGATCAGTAGCTCAAACACAGGGCAGTCATCGGATCGCACTACCGTTCGACCACTGCACTACCATGCTTCCCGATAACACAGGCCGAACCATAACAGCGATCCGGAATGGCATGACCGTGCCAAATGCGCACGACCGTGCGCCTCGAAAATCGAACAGTAAAAACTAGGGTATTTAACTGATTCTGCAGTAAAAACATAACAATTTTACGAAACCCTAGTCGCCGCACGGGAGTTCTATGTCGGCTACACCCACAAAACACCTAATTTTTGCCTAGATTTCGCTTCAATCGTCTTCAAAGGTATGTTTCCTACTTGTTTCGTAGATTGAACTTAGTTTCTGTTGTAGATCTGATGCTTGAACCAAGAAATTTTGGGGTTTTCTTCATAAATGACAAATAAACCCTAGTTCTTGGGTTATTAGTGTAAAATCGGTAGTTCTGGTGCTTGATTCAAAGTCTATTAACTGATTACAAGTTAAATTTTGAAAGATACACGCTAAATTCAGTAAAATCAACTATTTTCTGGTTTAAATTTGCTGTCGCATGGTCACGTCACTTAAACGGCATGACAGTGCCGTTCGGAAATCAAGAACAGATCGTCGGATAAAAGTTGCGACGTCGAGACGCACGGTGGTGCCGATTTGGCACGGCAGTGCGACTCGTTGTCCGGGAATCAACTGTTGAGCGATCAGGATATGGCACGGCAGTGCCAATTCTGCACGACCGTGCGACTACTGAACAGAAACAGAAGCTTGAAAACAGAGTGTTCTGGTGACAGCAACGAAAACTTTATAATTTGCTCTTATTTTATTATATTCCTGTGTGCAGATGAATCACCGATTCCTCAAATTCAGTGAGAACAAGCCGAGAGAACAACCATGCATTGCAAGATTAGAAGCTTTATGGAATCGACGGGGGCAAATTAGTGAACCAAGAAGAATCAACTGGGGGACTTTGACATCCCTAAACCAAGAACAAAGACTGTCCGACATGATGTCACATCCGATGTCAAGGTTGTTCAACATTGAACGCCCCGTTCATCTTGAACTAACATTGGAGTTCTTCGCTTCCTACACTAATGAAAAACCAAAAAGCGAGAATCCGGACTTCAAAAACAGGGAAACAATACAGTTCAGGTTGGGGAGAAAATGGCATAAGTGGTCGGTTGCTAAACTTGGAAGAAAATTGTGCATATATTCATCTGAAGAAATCAATTCAGATCTTTTCACAAATATCTACAAGTTTGACAATGATCAGCAACGGGCTAACTTTTGGGCACAAGTGGCAGTTGGACCACCTTATGAAGCTAGGAAAGCTAAAGCTTCACGACTACGAGACCCGCTTCTGAGGGTCGTTCATCAGATCATCAGTCACACCATTTGTGGACGCATGGACAGTGCAGGAAACTGTCCCACTCCAGATCTTCTTATCATATATTCCTTAGTTACTGGAGTGCATGTCAACCTCACAGCTAGAATGGCTGAATTTTTCATAAACAGTGCGGGGAGAACTCAAAACAGTGAAATCCATGGTGGTGAATATGTGACTCAGTTGGCACACAACTTAGGTATTATGAAAGATGATGTAGTCAGTTGTCTCACTTTGGTTCGCGCAGGAGGAGATGTGGATATGAAGTGTTTAAAGGCTATGGGTTTGGTAGTAGACACAGATAATGGATCGCGACTGAGGGGTTTAAATGGGGAAGTATGGGATCCGCTACCACTACCACCACAGGGCGAGGACGTCGAAATGGGAGAGCAGCATGCACTAGAGCCACCACCACATGACCAGCCACCACACAATCAACCACAACATGAGGAACACCAGCATCAGTATCAGCACCAACAAAACTGGCCTCCAGGTATACCTTCCTACCCTGAGCTGTATCAACAGTTCCAGCATATGCAGGTCTCTCAGGACACTATGAGATCCGACCAGTTTGCTCTGAGAGTCGAGCAGGAGGCTATTCGAGCAGCTCAAGACGCTATTAGGACTGACCAGTCAGCTATATGGGCATCTCAACAAACCATGCAGCAGGATATGTATACAGGATTTTCCTACATCTTAGGGGAGCTACAAGGCGTATATCCAGGCCACTTCAGCAACCCTCCACAGTTTCCAGGTAAGTATGGGGCGGGTTCATCTGGAACACGCTACCATGATGATGATGATGATGAGGAGTAGGAGGAGGAGGAGGTAGGATGAAATGATTTAGAAACTTATGTTTATGTTATCTCTTTTCAGTACTTTGTTAGGGATATTTTTATTCTATGTCTATTTTAAGAACTTTAGTATGTTTGCTTTGTTTGAATAACGGATCCGGTTGAATTATCTAACATTTTAATCAATGGTAATGTTGTCTATTTTAGCGATTAACATAATTGGCAGATTTGTAAAGAAATGCACGCAGAGTTGAGACGACTTCAAACAAAAAACTCTACTCAAACAAGTCGACTCCAACTCTGAGGGAGTACATCTTTCCCTTTTCACATTATTAGTTTAGCTCTTCATAATCGTTTAACTAATACGTGTTTCACATTGGGGACAATGTGAAGTTCAAGTGTGGGGAGGGGTTAAGGTTAACTTTGTTTGTCCTTGAGTGTCCTCGTTTTTGTAAAAAAAAAAGGTCAGTTGTGTTCTTTAGAAAGCATCATATTTGATCAAAACCGACAAGCCAATTTGATTTTTGAAAAAGATAACTAAAAGCATGACGAAACAAAAGAAAGACTAGCATGTTTACCTTTATGTTTATACCCATTCCTTCCGTTTACGTGAGCATATTTTTTTAGCCTTTACTGCTTTCTTCAATGCTTCTTTGTTTTTTGCGGAAAATGAGTGAGTCGGATGTTTCATGTAATTTAGAACTTGTCATTTGTATACTTTTCAAGATCATGAATATGTGAAATTGCATGAAAATGACAGAGGCACTTAGGATACCCTTTTGTGTAAGCCTTTTTCTTTGTTTATATCCCGCACCCAACATTATCCATTAGTTCGCCATGTTGAGCCTATTTCCCGTGTTTTTTCAAATTTTACCCAACTACTTAGCCTACTTAACCAAATTTAGCCTTTTTATTTTTAAACCATTGTGTTAAAACTCGGCCAAAGTTATTATCCAACTAGCTTCTTTGTAATTATTTCCTTGTAAAAAAAAACCAGAAAATAGAGGTCGAAAAACAGAATAAAGACGATCAAATTAGAGCAATTTTAAGCACTGAATAATACAAATATGTTGTATAGTTTGAAAAGGGTAAAATCATCTTTAAGCGTTATTTATGTATAGTTGTTGATCCATTTACACTAGTTACAAATAACCGCCGAGTTTTAACCATTTAGCCACTTTCAAATATCCATTCCATACCCTAAACCTTAGCCTATCATTACAACCCATCAAAGACCTCTTGATTTATGTTTTTCACATATTAATTGGTGGAGATTAGATCTTTTGACAAGCTTATGATATTGCATGATTCATTGACTAAGCATCGAGTGTTTAACATACACATTATATGTATGATTCAGAAATTTAACCGAGTGTGTGTGAACATTGTGAGAAATGTAAAGATTTGCATGCTAAGTCATTTCGAAAGTTAAATCATTGCTTTATAATTATCCTTTCATACATCTAACAAAGCTTGTTTGTTTTAAAATCTTTGATGATGACTTTTTGAAAACCAACTTGACCACCAAACAAATTAGTAAACCTTGTAAATATTCAGTTTTGATTCCGTATTTTATTTTTAAGTTTGCTTGAGGACAAGCAAAGTTCAAGTGTGGGGATGTCTGATATACGTTAAATTATACATATTTTTATACCCCAAAACACTTCCGTTTTAAGCGTTTTTGACCATAACCGCAACGTTTAGGTGCCAAATCCGGTACTTTTATATTTTCAGGTCTTAAACAGAGCATAACGGAAAATTCTAATGAAAACGGGAAAAATCTGATGCATTTCTGATGAAAATGACATAAATCTGATCAACTGCCAGGTGACGCACGACCGTGCCACCAGCGGCACTACCGTGCCGTTGCTTCGATCTCGGAAGCACTGCCCATGCGACTAGGAGTGCCGACTGTTTCTCGGGCCGCACTACCGTGCCACCAGAGGCATGACCGTGCCGATCTGACAACCCAAGCAACTTGTCCACTTGGCTGACTCGGGATCGCTGAAACTGACATCACCCAACAACACCTGACCGCACGACCGTGCCAGATCCGCACCACCATGCCGATCAGAATTTCTTCTATAAATAGCAGCATTCGCTACTGGTTCAAATGTTGGGTTTTTCTCCCTGTTTCTGGGCGATTTCTGGGTTATTAAGCAGTCCTAATCAGACCCATTTGAAGCTTAAAGATCGAGTGGAAGCATAGCCGATCCAACCCGTCAATTCCTTGCTTGTTTATGGTTCGATTCCTTGTTCTTGAACATGTATTCTGATCATTTTGCAAGTTATGAGCTGATGTTAGTTTATGTTTAATGTAGTTTATGTAATAGTAAGTTATAAACTTGTTTCTTGAATGAACTTTATGTTGTAATCTTGTTTATATGGAACTTTAGTACTTTTTCATGTTTAAATCTTCATGATTATATAATGAACGTTTCATTGATGTTGAGTTCCTAATTATGTTTGATTATTTTGGATAATGAATCTGTGGTTAGTGGGATGGTAACTATTTCTTGATTAATCACTTGTTTGTAAACTTGTTTACACCATGAGACTCGAGAGGGGTATTGGTTTTATCTAAGATATATCTTATTTTGATTAGGAATACTTTCTTGCACGTAAGGGTTCTAATGAATTATATGGTGTCGATTACATGTTCTTGCGTGCGGTTTATGATCCTTGTTTAGTAGTTTTGGTCTGAAATTGCTGACATGGTAGATTTGTGTTCAAGACTTGTAAAGGTGAAATATGTCGTTATATGATCTACTTAAATGCTTATCCTCGTGGCTGTATTGTGACCATCGGTATTGCTTTCTTTGATAAGTGAGGTTAGAAAACTCCTAGTGGATGACTAATCTATCTTTAAAGGTTTACATGAATGAATATCAATAGCTCGCTAAAGAATGATTTTAGGTGGTTAACGTGTGTTTATCGCGTTAACTTTCAGAAGAAGCATCATGTTAGAAAACTCCTAGCGGATGACTAACTGTCTCGAAATTGGAAAATTGATTAAGTGCTTTTTCGACATATGTGATATAGATAACATGTTAAGGTTGTTTGTGAAACAAGATAATAGTATATTTGTGTTTTAGTTGTAATTTAGATAATTTAGTTAGACAACCATTCACCTTTCTTTATATCTGGTAATCTAATGACAAAGATTTAGTACATTATAACGCCCGTGTTCCATGGATCGATATCTGGCTCTTACCAATACTTTGCTGCATATATGATGGGATACACTTGTCCTTTGTTGTGTGTGTTTTAATGTTAAGGTATAAACCATTTTTATAAATATAAAACGCACTTCGTTACATGTGAAGATACTGTAAATAATATGTATGTAAACATGTACGTCAGTTTCTTTTGAAAACCAGAACCAGAATTGTAACCCTTTTTCTTGTTTAAACGTTGTTGTACTCTTAAGGTGTAAGGTTTAGGTTTTACTTTAAGATTTTCATCTTTTATTTCAGAAATATTAATTTCTGTTAATTTGAAAACCTTTTTGATCATTTCTGTTTTAACACCTCTTATTGGAAACTCTCTATCAAAATATAATTTGTCAGAATCATTCAAAGTATACACAACTTCAAATGTTCCATCATTCAAATTAGATTTTGACAACAAAAATTCTTTACTATAAACCCGTTTTCCCGACGATTTTGAACTCTTTTTGGACGACCACTCGTTTTATCAGTTCTGACTCATGATCTGTGTCGGACGCTGTGAACGTGACATCAATATTGTCTGGTAAAACATCGGTTATCTCGGATTCTAGCTTAATATTGACCACATGTTTTAGTTCTTCCTCGTTAGGTTTTCTAGGTGAGTACCCTTCCCAAATTGGAGGCGGACACTTATTATAACAGACACCCTGTTTCTTACCAGTATCCTTCTTCTTCTTTGACTTTGTTTCTTCACCTTTAAACGCTTCAAATCCTTCAACTGTTGGATAAATTCTATCGATTATGTAGTCATAACCTTTGTAACTTTGCAGCAATCTTCTGATTCTTTCATTCTCAGCTATTTCACTATCCAACTCTTTCTTCCACTTTGCACATTCTTCTATGTACATGTTGATCTCTTTCTGCTTTGTCATCATGGTAGCATTCATCATCTTCAAAGCTTTCTCTCTTTTAGAGTTAGTCTTCTCCAGACTATTCACATGTCTGTTCAATATATCATATGACTTTTTCAAATTCTTTACATCAAACAACAACTGTTCCTTCAACTTTTCTAACTCACTAAACCTCTCATCGTTTTCTATACATTGTTTACAAGACTCTAAACACGTAAGACAAGGTTTTGTGATTTCAACTATCTTTTCGACTTCCACAATCTTTTCAAGTTCTACAATCTTCTCAATCACTTTGACTTCTTTCAATTCCTTTGCAGCTTTCCTTTCTTTCAGTTTCTTCAATTTTTCTGCAAAATAAAATTCAAAAGTGTCAGAAGATCTACCATATATTAAAACTAGGTTATAACCCGGGAGCCTCCCGGGTAGGAAAAAATAATTTTAAATAATGGAGTTGTGTCATTATATTATATAAAAAATTATGTTTACACATGTTTTACTAATTTATCTTATTTTATAATTTAATTGACCCAATTTAAGAACAATGGCTATTTGACGTTTTTTGATATACACAACAGGTTTCTAGCCGGTGGCTAAAAAACACATACACCCAAAAGTTGTAAAGATTTATCACCCAACTGAATACATCAAAAAAACATCCGGAAAAATTAAAAGCTCTCTGGTACACTGACTCAAATTCGCTTATAGCTTGGATCGATTTTTGACCCAGTTGAAAGAGGTAACTTTAATCTTATCCAGCATCGAGTCCAAATGCACTCTTTTACCTGAGAAAATTAATTCGTTTCAGCCCTTCCAAACGGTCCATTTCGTCAGGTATTCTGTGATGCTCATTGTATCCATACGAAGTTGCCATTTCCTCCTAAAATGCAAAATGTATTTAGTTTAATTAAAATATTGAGGTCATAAGACAAACAGACAATGATAGGATTGAACTTTGATTAATGTTTGCATCTTCTGTTGCTCGTGGCTCATTATAATATCAATCATATTATTTGAAAAAAAAAAAGACAAATAAATATATGGACTCAAAGTCCCAAATTAATAATTTCAATATTTTTTTGTAACTTTTAATATTATATCGGATAGTTAATTAGATTTTCTTGTCCCAAACTATTTGTAGCTTCAATTCGTATTTCTATTTCGCAAACTCCGGTTTTCAAAATAAACTCTTATACCACATAAACATTAACTTTATAGAATCGCAAATATTACCCCGTAGTTAATTGTAAAAAAAAAAAAAAATAGTAACTATGATCTCTTGAGTTTGATATTACCAAACATTGACCCGTTGGAGTTATTCATGATCTAAATGTTAGTATTTTGATAGGCTGTAATTATATTGCAGCATTAGCTCTTATGCTAATTATTAAAAAAAAAAACTCACTTTTGTGTGTAAATTAGTAACGTGAGACCATTCTGTTGGGCTATTGTTTTGGTAGTTACAAAGTTTTTAAGGCGCTTAGTTATGCCGTGATGGTAAAAAAGGAACTAAAGAAAAAGGAGCTTGCAGAACTTGATGCAGTGCTTGCTGAATTGAGTTTAAATGACAACAATTCTTACATATACGAATTGAAATCAGAAGTCGAAAGGACAATCACATCATTAGCATTCAAGGAACTAAAGTGGTCTTTCTCCCTACAACGAAAACAGACAACTTTAGATTTATCAAATCCTAGATTAGAAAGGTTTGCATCCAAGAAATCATTTCTCCCTGTAACCAATCTAAACTTTTCTGCTCTCCTCAAAACACTAGCTAAGGCCCATTTAATATCCATCAGTTCCAGCTCCTCTTCATCGATTTGGTCATAGTCTTCCTTTGTGAGCATCGGATTACCAATTCTTCCGGCAATCAACCCTTCATAAGACTCTAATGCAGTGACCAATAATCCCATATGATACTTTACAACTTCTTCAGAATAATTTTGACCATTTTGAAGATGTAGAGCTACATTACACTGAATCGAATGCCCATTTCCAGCAGATGCACTTTGAACACTTGGAGGATTTACTGTTGAGAACCCACTAGTGTTGACTGATCCTTGACTGCTTGGTGTAGACTGATTTCCAGCACTAAATGCAGTTTGTATCTTTGGACTAGCTTCAGCAATTTGAACATTTCCTTTATAGTACAACTTAATATCTTGTTGATGAGTTGAACTGTTCATTCTAGCAATTTTCTGCTGCTCCAGATCCTGTGCCTCCAGCTTCTCGATAAACTGTGCAATTGATAACCTGCTAAACTGTCTGGAATTCTTCAATATCATCATATATGTAACCCATTCCTTTTGCGGTAAAGCATCAGCAAGTTTTTCAACCCATTCTGCTGGAGTTTTTGTAATCTTCAACTGTGACATAGTGCGTACAAGATGACAGTATCTCTCAATAAGTGTCTTTGTTGTTTCACCAGGCATGCACGTAAACAGTTCAAACTCTTTTTTCAAGCATTTTCTTTACTTTGTAGCATTTCAGCACTTCCCTCAACTTTCTTTTCAAGAGCTTTCCAGATAGAATAAGCATTTTCATCATGTTGAAGCAACACAAATATATCCTCTTTAATAGCTTGTTGTAACAAATTGATCATCATTCTTTCTCCTTTGTAACTCTCTCTCTCTCTCTCTTGCTCCGTGAATTCTGAAATGATTTTAACGACTCCTACTGAGTTCTTTGGCCTCTCATATTCAGTTTCGATGCTCTCCCAAGCTTTTAGATGATTTGCCTGAACCCAATTCTCAAACCGTTTCTTCCATCCGTGATAATCCTCAATTCCCATAAGTTTCGGGGGTTTTTGCATTGTTCCGGTTTCAATTTCCATTGTCATGGTCTTAGTAATGTCGGATGGACTAGTCGGGGTTGTAGCAAACGCATTGTAGAATTCAGAATCCATGTTTCGGTATCGAAGAATATTTCAAACAAGCTTTCAAACTAACTGGTTCACCTCGTAAAACACCTATATCACCTGACGTGGACAAACAAACAAAGACACAATCAGTTTAAACACTTATCAAAACAACTGAATCAAACTGATACTTTGTGCGAACTGAATCACTCGAACTAATGAATATTCTGTGCGGACTGAAGATTGACAAACTATGCGGACCGAAGGTTGACAAACTGTGCGGACTGCTATGACCCGGATCAAAATCAAACGACCTTTTCCAATGACCTGGCTAAACCACACGACCTTGAACGAGTTTGAAATCAAACAGACTGAACCACCTTTTCTTTGATTTTATTGGACCTCACAACAAATGATCTGATTGGGCCGCTCAAACTGATGTCCTTAAACACTTTGAACAAATCAATTTTGATTTAACACTTTATCCGGCAATCTTAATTTTCAATTCAATCTCATTGGGCCAAACACCAACGTAAAATGTTAATTGGCCATTTTGATTTAGTGGACAAAGAATTCTCATGCACCGCCGTTAATGATTGACAACATAACAATCCACATACACTATACTTTTCACATGATAACAACTAACACAAATCACTTTTTGCTTTAACTATAGTTGATTTTTATTGGACCTCAAAAATACACATTAGGCCTAAAATATTCAGCACATGGATCGATCAACTGAAATTATCTTTTCAGAATAATGTGTCTGACACTCTCAAATAATCATTCAATTTGATTGGGCCGATTACAAGTATTCATGATATATGGGCCGACAGACTTGTCATTATTCAAAATTTGATTTGGCCTCCTTTAAGTCAAACAAAACATTGATTGGACCACAAAGATTCAATACATGTACATTTGGACCGACAATTTGAAAACAAACAATGGACTGACAAGTTGATGTTAATGAAATCCTATTTGACATTTACTGGACATTCGCATGGATCAAGATTTATTGATTGGGCCGAACACTTAATCATATCACATGCATCACTAAGCCGACAACATTTAAATGAAACACAAACTATTGGGCCTTAAACTGAATAGTGGGTGACATATACTTTTACTCTTGATCCGATAAATTTCACATGCACTCATTCAATTTTTTAAGCAAATGGCCGACAACACTTATGACATGTAAATTCTCATTGGACCTTAATATGCATGACTGATTATTTAGAGCAGAATCCCAAAGTAATTTGAGCGAAATCAGGGACCTTTATGTGCCTTATGAGCGAAACTAGGTGTGTATACAAGAGCGAAACCAGGAGTGTACACAAGAGCGGAACCAAGAGTGTACACAAAAGCGGAACCTAAGTCTTGGGTTGACACAAAAGTGGAACTATTTCTCTTGGAGGTCCTTTGGAGCGAAACTACTCACTTAGAGGTGACACATAAGCGAAACCTGATGTCAAATGAGCGAAACTTGTGTCTTGAATGTCCATATGAGCGAAACTCCTATGTTCACAAGAGCGAAACTACACAATGTCCATAAGAGCGAAACCTAATCGGAGGGTATTTTGGACCATTTTTAATGTGAATTTTAAGCTCAAACTTTCAGGGATTTATCTATGATCAATAACACACAATCTGTGAAATTTTGAGCGAATTTAGACTGGTAAATTTTTCTGAAATGATGAAAGAAGGTGTAGAAATAAGAATTTATGATGAAATCCAGCAAATCTCTGTAGAACTCCTCCTCCTGAAGCTCTGATACCACTTGTAGGATCGTATTCTGACCCGAACGAGTCTATCGGAGGAGTTTTGATCAGATACAGGTGCGGAAAACAAGTACCTGACGTAGAAACAGCTAGATCCTCACTTAAATCACCTTTCTGATTGATATAACAACGTTTATAGCCAAATCTCACACCGGCAGCACCTCGGTATGCATAACAAGAACGTTATAAATGATTTCGCTCATGGGACCCTTATATAGAGTTGGTGGTTTCGCTCATATGTACACGTACATATAAGCGGAACCTCTCATGTCCATATAAGCGGAACCTCTCATGTCCATATAAGCGGAACCTCTCATGTCCATATAAGCGGAACTAGTGGTTTCCCACATACGAACATAGTGGTTTCCCACATAAGAACATGTCGGGAAATCTCGTACAATGTGCCCTAATCTAACATTCTAAGACTAAGACACGATACAAGACGAAGTCGACAGATGTATGCACTAACACCGTGCCAGATCCTTAATTCCCTGAAATATATGTAAGTTGGAAAAATCAACAAAAATGTTGAGCGAGTTCATGTGTAGTGAGTATGTAAAACCTTTGTAAGTATAAAATCCCTGGTATGTAGCAAATAAGGAAATAAAGAGATCACCAATGGTTTGCAAGGCTATTGATATGTGTGAAGTGTCGTAGGAAGACTCAAACCTAGCAGATTTTTGCGTCGGGCTCAAAGTCACCCCGAGGTCCGTTCTGTTGGGCCTGGGGCTGGGCTCGCTACACCCAGATAGATCTACCGCTAATGACCCTCGGTCCTACGCTGAGGATTAATGGCCTTCAGTTCCCACCTACTCACTCACATGATCTAAGTAGTAACCCTCCTTACGCTAACCATACCATGTAAAAGTATTCGTAATCATAGTAACATGTATTTCACCCCCGGAGTATAAAAACTGAAAACAGTTAAGGGAAAAGGGGGACATGAACTCACTGAAATGCGTCTCGAAATAGTATCTCCCAGTCAACCTGCTGCGTAACGACCTACACGTACTAACTTCTATTAGACGGACGGCCGTGCCTTAGCTTGAGGTTCAAGTTTTTGGGAAATAGTTAGGTAACTATTTCGTATTTACACTTCGTAATTGTTTATTAATTATATTCCTTCCCAAGGATGGGGGCTTTAATACATGTGCGTTTTTTTTATAACTTCAAAATATATTATTAAGTCTCACTTAATAAAATATATTTTATTTTATTTGTCTAGAACATTTTATCTCCAAAATATATATATTTTTCCCAAAAATATTATATTTTATTCCATACATTTTTCCCAAAATAATACCTTTGTCAAAATACACACTTACGAGTATTTTCCGAAAATACATAAGTTACATTTTAAGGTTCGTGTGGTAATAATAATATCGATGTAACTTAAATATTTATTGTGAGGGCGTTAGTATTATTTTGGAGTCGTTGCTGTTCAGTGTATTCCAGTAATATTATTTTTACTCTAAAAATAATATTTATGTAGTTCACAAAATAATCATAAAATTCTCACAAGTGTTACTATGAAAAATATATATTCTAAATATATATTTAACAAGTTTTATTTATAAAAATCCCACCTCCGACACTTGGAGATTTTGTAATAAAAATCGTGGCGAATTTTATTTGGAAAAACAAGTTAAGAATATATTCATAACACTTGTCACAAAAATACTTTCAAGTGTTATATTTCTGTAAAAATTTCGCCAGAGTTTCCTCTGTAACTGGAGGTGGCCACGCTTACTAGCGTATCATTTTCTTTTCAAAATTCAATCAACAATTTTCCAATCATCAATGTTCAACATCAAACTAGTCAAAACAAGTATAAATCGCAAACACATGAACTTGTAAGTTATGTGAAAATACGTAGTAATCTTCCAACACTTTTAGTAGATCTTTCTTTCTTCAAAAATAAAATCGGTTTCTTGGAAATCTTATCTTTAAAGAAAATGTAACTTTACAACTTCTTAGTCATAAATTACAAAATTATTTCTTTGTTAAAACCTTTTGTCACACAAGTGTTTACACACTTGTTTGTTCACAAAATGCTTTTGTTTCATGAAAGATCCGGCTTTTAAACGTGGTTTGCATCTTACACTTGCTTCTTCGAAAATACCACTTGTAGATCTTTAGATCTACTAGTTTAGAACTCCATTTTACAAGAAAAACTATTTTTACACAAGTTCATGTTTATGTATGAAAGGGTTCGTCATCTTGTAACTTTCCTACTTAACATAATGCTAGTTCACGTTCCATGAACATGATCTAGCATGGTTAGATGACGATCCGTTCCACTACTAGCAGCCAACAACATAAAATAACCATAACTAAACAAGATTCATGACTTTTACTCCATTATTTACTCTTTAACCACCTTGTTCATCTTTCTTACAAGATTTTAGTTTTGTTTTCGCAAGTTCTTGATTTTTATCCGTTAAACTTCTTATTAACCACTTTAGACAAGATCAAGAGGGTGTTTAGAATCACTTACAACTAGCTCAAGGCTAGGGAAGAATCAAAGCGAAATCTAGGTGGATAAAAGCGATGTAGTGAGGTCCTTGTGATTCCGAAAGTACCGGGTCTCCTCGTATGAACTCTTGCACCTTGGATTGTATGCGGTTTAGCAAGATAAAAGTTGGAAAGTGATGGTGGATGTGTGTGAGCTCTCGGCCGAGAGTAATGAGAGGGAGAGAGATGAGATTTTTGTTGTGTTGGTTTGTAAAGTGAAGTGGTGATCTTATGGTCACATTTATAGACCATAATCTCTAATTACCCATCGGTTAATGTGTTCTCAAGATATTTAGCAAACTTTATTAAAATAATCAAAAGTTTGTGGTGTGTGTCCCACATGGGGACCTATTCGGTCAAGGGGGGGGGGGTAATTGGTTTGATTTCAACTTGATAGTTAGTAACTAGTTTGATTAGTTAGGAGTCTAAATTAAGTTATTAGTGTGTAGTGTGTTGTAATGGGTGTTCGGGGACCCTAACTAGCTCAGAATAGGGAAAACAATGTCATTGTCAATATTTTTATGTTCCGGTTAAAGTCCGGTTGTTCGGTTGGATACTGATCCGTTAAAGTGCTTAATAAGCATTTAAAGTGTCTTTAACATTATTTTTAGTGACACAATGAATTCCCGACACTTTGGAAAGTGTCTAGTATTATTTTCCCATGTTTTTGCACTTTACTAGTTAGTTTAAATGCTGAATTTTGTGGTAGAGTGCAGGGTTTTGTAGTTAGAGCATGTTTTAGGCACATCCAGTCACTATAACTATCACCTAGTGACGCAGTTCTACAATCCTCATTTCCCTACTCTCCCTACTAGTGTAGTAAACTATTCCCGGCTCATACTGGCCTTAGAGACAGTGTCTGTCTGGTGCTGGCTATGTCAGCACGTTTACTGGGTTATCCGTTCATTGTGCTACTGTGCTATTGTGCATCAAGTTTATCACTATAGTTTGTATGTAAATAATGGAGTGACAGTTAATAAAGTATAACGCTTGTATATGTATGTATCAGAATTCAAGTAGTAGTTTAACCACAATTGTAAGCAAGCACAATAATTAAGCATTAATTAAATATTAATTAATTTGTACGGATACCTGGTTTGGTGAGGGTTGTCACACATTGGTGATGAAAAACCTGGATTGCCAAGCCTACCTCGCGAGCTTTATGTGACACCTGTGTCACCACGAACACCAAACAAATGCCAAACCAACGAAATATTATGTTTCATACTTGGGATTTGTATAAATATGTGTATCTTTTGCACATATCAATTCTTGTTCGATTTCGAGCTTTAAATCGCTTTCTGGAAGGTTATATGCGCACTGGTGCGTAAACGTAGTCATTTTAACATGAAAAACACTCTGGAATAGTGAAATAGGCCTAACATACCTTAAATGACCTTTACATAACTTAGAAATAAGTTTTGGAAGGTTTGGTATGGCAAAAACAAGTTTATTCGATCGTAGGGACTATTTGCGTCAAACTGCGAAACTATACTGATTCGTGAGGTAACACACAGTCTAGAACTTTATCATAAGCTAAACATACCCCACATAACCTAAACATAGCTTAGAAATAAGCTTTGAGTGGTTGGTGTGCGAAAACATGTTTATATGATCTTACAGGGACTAAAAGTGTCAAAATCGGCGTAAGTTTGCATTTTCACGCATATCTTACGTTCTGGCCACATCTGGACATCCAAAATTTTTGTACACACTAAAATATTTTTATTTTACTGATCGGCATGCAAAAATTCCATTTGTTTCGCAATTTGGATCGTTTTCGCTTCCGTCACGATTTCCGTCGTAATTAGCCGAACAACGCAATCGTACGGCCAAACGAACCAACATCCGACATATTTTTGAGCATGTTCCATGTTCCCTATACTTTAACTTCATTACGAAGCTTAAAAATGGGCTTTACGGGTGTTAGAAGTGCCAATACGCGTCAAAACAAGCTCAGGGGCCAAAGCTGTCAAACTTGGAAAGTTGCTGGTCTGCAGGCGGCTTACGGACCGTATGCCCATATCCTTATAGTCTGTAAGGCAGGCCCAGCGACCAGAAACTTGATATCAGCAGTTGTTTGATAATTCAGGGGTTGTTCTTGTAATTTCTTTGTGTGGTAACCAAGTTATCCCTCCTCCAAGGCTTCTAACCTGCTTGCAACAAGTGTAGGGCCATGATTTAATCCTTGGAGGCTACACAAACACTTGTGATGATCTTGTGTTCTTGTTGCAACTATAAATAGCAAGGCCATTCACTTGTTTTCCTTGCTCATTCTTCTCATTCTCCTCTCTACATCTGCTTTGGGAGCATTCTCAAGTGGATTGGAAGCTTGTCTTCTTTGTAGAAAAGATAGGAAGGACTTTAGTGAGCATTCTTTCATTTCTTTTATTGCTTACTAGTTTAGAAAGTCAAACAGTGTTTGACTTTCAGTTTGACCAGTCTATGGTCAACACAAGGTTCGGTTGAACTTTGCAACGTGAGTGTAATCACGTTGGTTATAATCCTAGTGATTATACCCGCTGATTACCACGTTAACTAGGTGTAGTGATGAGTCTAAGTTTCGGTCAAAATGCATTTTAGCTCGCATTTTTCCTCGTAACTACTTTAGGGTGTCAAAACATTTTGTTTTGATACCAAATCAGTAGGTTAAACATGTTTTGACATGTTTAACTCGTCACTATTAGTTTAGTGCTTGTTTAGGGTCGTAAGTTAAGCGGTCTAGACAACCTCTTACACTTTCGAACCCGACCCGTTTGGTCGATCTTTAGGATCAGACCAAGCTTAGTTAGTGATCATAGTTTCATAGGGAATAACCACTGAGGTTATACCTTATGATCACATAGGATTGGTTAGTCATTTGCTAGTTAGCTTGTATGCCCATAGGAAATGACCAAAACGCCCTTTTGAAGCATAAATCCGTATTTTGACTATGTGAACATATTTTTGACATGTAAACTAATTTAGTAACATGTTTAGGAAAACTGGGCATGTAAGACTTGACATAGCACATAGATAACCATCTGGACATAGTTTTACGCTAACGACACCTTATAGTAGCCTATGCTACCATAATGTGTCGAAACGGGTCAAAAGCACTTAGGTAGACTCTCCAATCAGAATCTAGGGCCTATTAAATCATACCATATGAGTTCCAATACTCATTTGATTTATAGAACCTCATTCTATCCTATCTCCCGATTTAGGAGCCGATTATTAAAATAGTTACCTATACTAGGTGCCGATTGATTCAGTGATACTTGGAGCTTTAATTGGTTTTATTCTCAAGACTAATTAGCAATCCCAAGTGAGTACATAGTCCCCTCTTTTACTGTTTTCAGTTGTTTTGGGGTGAAACATATATGCCTATTTGTTATTTTCATGATTTTAAACTATATGATTATACATGCTTAATACATATTCTTTTGACAAATTAAACGATTACCTATGGTTTAAACACTGATTTTCCAAAACTTATAAAACTAATTGTTGGATTGTACCTATTTTTATACATTCACCCAGCCGATTGGTAGTATGATATAGCGCTAAAGGACTAGACACCCCATTCCTGTTGTATGGAATGTCAAAAACCAAATTTTAACCAAATTTTAACCAAATAGAAATTGCCTTCGTGGTATTTCTATAGTCTCCAAAGTGTAGTTTGATACACTAATGTCACACCCCGACCACGTAGAAATTACAAAACGTGGCGGAAACATCGGGGAGTGTTGTAACAGAATTAATTGTTTCAAATCCATGGCAATTGAAGTTTCGTTTTATTAATCAAACATGAGAGTTTACATTGTTTTAAACAAGAAACAAAGAGTACATAACATAAATTAACTAGTTCTTGTCTCGTTTTAAGTCACTAAGGCACAGGTCCGCCTAAGTATGTCTTGATAAGTCCTATGCATCATCTCCTGAAAACACATGTGAAAATAGGTACGTCAGCATAAAAATTCCTGTGAGATACATAGGTTTTGTGAAAACAGAATTCATGACTTATGTTTGAGAAAGATGTTTAGCCATGAACCTTGTAATTTGCTTTGTCTTGTAAATCATTTGAAAAACGATAAGATCAGATGATATGTGTAAATAAGAGAATAATGTATGGTTAAATGAATAACCATGTAAAATGGGTTTGTATAAGATAAGTTGTTTGTAAAACAATGTCTTGTGAAAAGTATGTTATTTGTATAAAATGTTATATGTCTCAAATTGAAATGGTTCAAATAACGCTACGATATGTAATACCATACAGACACTTATATATAGGAAGTACCAGCGGCGTATCCACCATGCTTGTATCATATTACACACGCATCGTTACTTAAATCACTTACTCAAACCAAACCACCAAGATGTAATGTTTAACAATTTGTAGAAATGTTTATGTATAGTCAAAGGTCTATTGTCAAATGTAAATCAGGTCAACAGATACAAATGGTTCACACAGTTCAACAGTTACAGATGATTCACATGGTTCAACAGTTACAAACGGTTCATATAATCAAATGGTTACGACGGTTCACATAGTCAAATAGTTACAACGGTTCAAAATGTAGTATAATGTGTTCATATGCTGGATGAGCATATGCAACAGAAATGCAATGTAAAACAATGTACTAAGTATGCACTCAATGGACATACATAGCATGAAATGTAATGTAGAACGATGTACTAAGTACGCACACAATGGGCATACATAGCATGTAATGTAAAACAATGTACTAAGTACACACACAATGGGCATACATAGCATGTATTGTAATGAAATCATGTACTATAATGTACTAACGAACATAGCAGGTATATGATGTGAAAACAGGAAAGCATGAAAGTAACAAGTAGGCACATGTGTTTCACCCCAAAACAGTTTGAAAACAGTAAAAGAGGGGTCTATGTACTCACCTGAGATTGCTTAGAAGTCCTAAGATAGCCACCAAGCAATGCTAGAGATCACGGAATCAAACGGCACCTAATATAGGTAACTATGTTAATAAACCGGACCTATATCGGAGGATCGGATAGGATGAGGGCTCGTAAACCAAATGAGTATGGGAACTCATGTAGTATGGTTTAATAAATCCTACATACTAAATGAAACCTAACCTAAGTGCTTACGACCCATTACGACCCGTTTAGGTAGCTTATGCTACTTTAACGCGTCGTTCGCGTAAAACGCGTTCGGAATGCCTAACTAGCCCTATGATAAGTAAAATATGCCTTAACATGTCTAATATGGTTGTCAAATCAGTTTAGATGTCAAAAGTTATGTTACATATGATTAAAATGAATTTTGGCATCAAAGGGGTATTTTGGTAATTTACCTAAGGCATATAAACTACCTATCATACAACTACTTAACGATGTGACCGTAGGGTATAACCTCGGAAGGTTATTCCCTACCTACTATGGTCACCTATTGTATTTGGTCGGATCCTAATGATCGACCAAATGGGTCGGGTTCGAAGGTATAAGCGATTTATTAGATCGCTTACCCTTACGACCCTAGACAACGTGGTAATCAGTAGGCATAGTCCCAAGGGACTATAACCATCGTGATTACAATCACGTTGCGAAGTTCAAATGAATTTCGCATTGACCATAACTGGTCAATGCAGAAAGTCAAACAAAGTTTGACTTTCAGACTCGAAAAGCAATAAAAGAACGAAAGAATACTTACGAAGGGTCCCCGAATGCTAATCGTGATTCAAGTAGCTCAGGTATGAAACAAAGGTTTCAACTTAGAGCTTCTCAAATCAGATTCTAGTGAGTTTGAACCAAATGGGGGGTGGGGTATTTATAGTATTTCCCGAACCGTTAAGACCGTTTCTTGGAAACTGTGCTATGATCTTGGCCATACACCTCAAGACAATGGTTTTACAAAACCATGTGAGCCCCTAGTATTGCCCAATACCATGGGCACATCAAAACCAGCCCATAGATTCCCCAAAACCATGTGCAACAAGTGGAACGGACCAGATTCGATGTATCTGCAAACATCCTTCAGAAATGACAGTTTTGGTCCCTGTTGTGTGTTTAAGCCATTTCCGGCATGTTTAAGGCCTGTTAAGCCAACTTTAAGGCCCTAAAACGATGACTAAACATTGTGGACATGAAACATGCTCAAAAATATGTCGGATGTTGGTTCGTTTGGTCGTACGAACGCGATGTTCGCTTAATTACGACGGAATGCGCACAAGCGCGAAAAACGATCCAAATGACGCAACGAATGGATTTTTCTTATGCCTAACACTAAAATAAAATATTTTAGTGCTTACATAAATTTTTGGATGTCCGGATGTATTCAGAACGTGAGTTATGCGCGAAAATGCAAACTTGTGCACTTTTTGACGCTTTTAGTCCCTGAATGACCCAAAAGTTTATTTTAGCACACCGAACCCCTCAAAGCCTATTTCTAAGCTATGTAAAGGATATTTATGGTATGCTTAACTTATGGTCATGTTCCGGAATGTTCATTACAGTTCAGATTGGCATACTTTCGCAGTTTGTCAACTTTAGTCCCTGTAAGCGATTTAACTTGATTTTGCCTTACCAAAGCCTTCAAAACTAATTTCTAAGTTATGTAAAGGTTATTTAAGGTATGTTAAGTCTATTTCACTATTCCAGAGCGTTCGTTGCATTAAACTGGTTATATTTATGCATCAGTGCGCGTATAACCTTCCAGAAAGCGATTTAGAGCTTGAAATCGAACAAGAGTTGATATGTGCAAAAGATACACATATTAATACAAGTCCAAAGTATGAAATACAATATTTCATTGGTTTGGTATTTGTTTGATGGTCGCAGTGACACAGGTGTCACAACTAAGGCTTGATTGAATACGAAATCACACTTTCTTTGTATATGTTGATATACTACAAAAGTACAGTTTGATGTGCTCTCAAATGTGATCTACCAAAGTATATTTTAATATACTAAGTACAAAATCCAACATATGTTTTAACATACTACTTTGTTATTTACCAAAGCATAGTTGATATGCTATTTTTAAACCAAAGCATAGTTTGATATGCTACTCTTAACCAAAGTATAGTTTGATATACTACCAACTTTGATATTTCTTAAACTAAAGTATATTTTGATATACCACCAAAAGCATAGTTCGATATGCTACTGTTTACCAAAGTATAGTTTGATATACCACCAACTTTGTTATTTCATAAACCAAAGTATAATTTGATATACTACCAATGCATAATTGATATGCTATTTTTTTAAACCAAAGTATAATTTGATATACTACCAATACTTTTATCCTTAAACCAAAGTATACTTGAGATATACTACCAAATCTATTATTTTAATTACTAAAGTATATTTCGATATACTATCCATTTAACTATTTCGAAACCAAAGTATATTTTTGTCTATACTATAAACCCTTTTCCAAAATGACACGTTTTCATAAACAAAACTTTTACATTGGATTCATGGCTATTTTAAAAACATAAAACCTTTTCCTCCATTATCCAAAGCCATGAATCTAATACATAAAATCCTATGTTACTCACAGGCATTTTTATGCTGACGTACATATTTTCATATATGTATCAGGTACTGCTATGTGATGATTGTTGATGCATGCTACACATAGGAGGGACTTGTGCCTTAGCACCTTTAAAACTGAGAAACAATTATTTGTATTTATCTGAATTGTACCAAAACATTGAGTTCAATAATTCAATAAAACAAAACTATTTGATCCATGGTTGTGAAACAATGATTCTGTTACAACACTCCCCGACGTTTCCGCCACGATTTGTTGTTTTACGTGGTCGGGGTGTGACAGAAAAGTTGGTATCAGAGCCAATGGTTATAGGGAATTAGGTTATTAGCAATGCTTTGAGCTAGACTATAACCTTCCTAGGACCCTAACACAAGTTATCTTGTGTTTAGTCTTAAAACAATACACTTCACCTATCCTTAGGTGATTAACAAAAACAAAACACAATTCATTCTCTCGAGTCAAATTTTTTTTCAAAACATCACAAGAAGTCATCTATCCTTAGATGATTTGTTTTTAGGATTTTAAGCCTTTGGTTTTTTCAAAAATCTCGTCAAAGTTTGGGTCTAAATAATGTGAACACGTGCGAACTGGAAGAGTGAATGCCTGTACCCTGAGTTTTCTGTCTAAGGCTAGAGTGTTCGTACAAATCCGCAGTATCGGACCAGTCACTCTTACCTGGGAACTCTTGGGGTGAGTGTTCACTTATAGGCGAGCATGTCTTCAGTGATACATTATGTTGACCCATTTACTTTGATTTGTCACAGTGTCGTTTGTTTTAAGTAACGAACAAATGATCACAATCCTTATGCCTTGTTGATATTCTTAACATCCTGTTTTGAATATCTAATGATATCTCACTCGTTTTCCCTCTTGTTTCTTTGCTCTTTTAGAATATGCCTCCTCGACGTGATCAAGCTCATGATGCCGCTATGGCAGCCTTAATCACTCAGCAAATCGCTGCTGTACTCCCGAACCTTATCACCCAGATAAATCAGGCAAACAATAAGAATAACAATGTTCAGTGCAACTTTAAGACATTCAACTCAGCTAAGCCACTTACATTTACTGGGTCAGAAGTGGCCACTGGGCTCCTACAGTGGTTCGAGAGTCTCGAAAGCACGTTTCGTCATGTACAATGCCCAAACGAGCGAAAAGTTGAGTTTGCGTCGAGTGTATTCCAGAAAAGAGCACTCACATGGTGGAATGGGATAATGAGGGATCGAGGTGCCGATGTGGCAATGGCACAAACCTGGGAAGAGCTTCGGGCTCTAATGATGAAGGAATTTTGTCCTCGTCATGAGCTTAAGGCTTTAGAACGGGAATTTGACGATCTCAAACAAGACAGCGGTGAACATCGAGCCTACACTGATCGTTACGAGGAATTGAGTCTGTTATGTCCTACCATGGTTACGCCTTTGGATAAGGCGATTGAAAGGTACATCGATGGCCTTCCTGACCCAGTTCAGGATATTGTTACTGGTAGCAACCCTACTACCGTCAGACAAGCCATTGAACTATCTGCTACCCTGACTGAATCTCAAATCAGGAAGGGTAAGCTTTTCCGAAAAGGCGATCCGAAACCATCTGACAAGTCAGCACAAGAAAAACCAAAGGATAAACAGACCGAGTCCTCTAAGAAGTTGAAGAAGCATAAGGCTTCACAAAACTTCGCAGTGGTCGCTCAGAATGATCAGGTTGCACCAAATCATCCAGCACAGCCTCGTGCTAGGAAGAACTATATTGGTACTGCACCCTTGTGCAACAAATGCAACCGTCATCATGTGAATCAAACACCGTGTCACAAGTGTACCCACTGTGGGCGATTGGGACACTTGGTCAATACATGTCGCCATGTTACCCAAAACCAGAATATTGGAAATCCTACTGCTGTTCAAGCACAGTTTCCACCTGGATCGTGCTATAACTCTGGTGATCTTACTCACTACCGGAACAATTGCCCGAGACTTGTTAATGCAAATCCAGCACGTGGACGAGCATTTAACATAAACGATGCAAATGCAAATGACAATGCAGCAGTGAACAATTAGACTTTTGTATTTTCCTTGTCTGTTATCTTTTGACATTTGAGACAATTCAGTTGATATAAATAAAGTTGTTGTTCCAATTGTATTTCGAAAACTGATACGATTGCGTGTGTGTTGACATACCCCTACAATACCGACACCAGAGAACCATGTTCTTTCCAGAACAAACTTCTCATATGGTTCTTTCATTTTGTGATCACTTGTGATCTTCCCTAAAATACCAAGTACAAGTTTCTTTTAAAGAGACAAAAGTACAGGGTACAAATTGTATTTTCTTAATCAGATACTTGAAGTACCATTTCAAATCTTTGATTTGATAAAGGTACTATCGTAAGTCCTTAATTGGATTCTTTATGTGTTCTAATACGAATGTTATAACACGACAGAAACAAATTCCAAATCCTTATAAGATCTTCCTATCTTCATAGTTAGATTCTTGAGGATATTTTAAAGTACTAATTGAAGTCCGTGATTGGATTTCTAGTGTACTTCAAAATGCATTCATTCACAAACGAGCTAATAACTAAATTAACGAATACACAATTTGGTGATTTTGTGTTTATGTGTAATTCTAAAGCTCGCTACCTAAGTCCTGGTGGAATCTTCCGTATTTTCATATGTTAGATTCTCAGAAGGATACTCAAAGTACTGTCTCAAATCCTTAAGGAGCTTTCTATGCAAATAGTCAAAACCTTGGATTCCAAAGTGCTATAACAAAACGATTATTTGGTTCAAAGTCAAAAAGATCCCTTAGTGGTCTATTTAAAGAGATCATACGACGATCTAGTTAAAAAGATCATGTGTTGATCTGGTTAAAAAGATTGTTCGTTGATTCTAGTTAAAAGGATCCTTTGGCGGTCTAGTCAAGTCATTTCATGTTTGTTCGATTGATTTTACCCTACACATTATGAAATGAACTGTGCGGACTGTGCGAGGAATTACGTAATTATGGATGCATACGTAATTATGGAATTCAGTGCACAGAAACCACAGCAAGTTTTTCCATGTGTTAAGACCTATAGTGATGAGAATAACGAGACGGGAACAATGTAAAAAGGGCATTGTGGATACGCCGCTGGTACTTCCTATATATAAGTGTTCCTTAATACATTGCGAATGTAGCGTTATTCAAGTTACTAGAAGTCCTGGACCTTGACCTATATCATTCTATTTTGCAATCTCCGACTCTGTTTTCGAGCACACACCAGTTTCCTATAATAGCCTTCATAGGTAACATTCTCCTAACCGTTGTTCGAAAACCCATGTTTTTGTTACTACAATGACGACATTTTGGCAGTTAACAGATTCGCTAAGAATCCAAACGTGACCTAGAGTTTTACTTGGGAACGGAGGATTCATTCGAAAGCGAAACAATCACAGTTATCTTCACAAGTTTCCTCTAGAATTAAATTTCGGGACGAAATTTCCTAAAGTAGGGGAGACTATGACACCTGTGTCACCACGAACACCAAACAAATGCCAAACCAATGAAATATTATGTTTCATACTTGGGATTTGTATAAATATGTGTATCTTTTGCACATATCAATTCTTGTTCGATTTCGAGCTTTAAATCGCTTTCTGGAAGGTTATATGCGCACTAGTGCGTAAACATAGTCAGTTTAACGTGACAAACACTCCAGAATAGTGAAATAGGCCTAACATACCTTAAATGACCTTTACATAACTTAGAATAAGTTTTGGAAGGTTTGGTATGGCAAAAACAAGTTTATTCGATCGTAGGGACTATTTGCGTCAAACTGCAAAACTATACTGATTCGTAAGGTAACGCACAGTCCGGAACTTTATCATAAGCTAAACATACCCCACATAACATAAAAATAGCTTAGAAATAAGCTTTGAGTGGTTGGTGTGCGAAAACATGCTTATATGATCTTACAGGGACTAAAAGTGTCAAAATCGGCGTAAGTTTGCATTTTCACGCATATCTTACGTTCTGGCCACATCTGGACATCCAAAATTTTTGTACACACTAAAATATTTTTATTTTAGTGATCGGCATGCAAAAATTCCATTTGTTTCGCAATTTGGATCGTTTTCGCTTCCGTTACGATTTCTGTCGTAATTAGCCGAACAACGCAACCGTACGGCCAAACGAACCAACATCCGACATATTTTTGAGCATGTTCCATGTTCCCTATACTTTAAATTCATTACGAAGCTTAAAAATGGGATTGACGGTTGTTAGAAGTGCCAATACGCGTCAAAACAAGCTTTGGGGCCAAAGCTGTCAAACTTGGAAAGTTGCTGGTCTGCAGGTGGCTTACGGACCGTATGCCCATATCCTTACGGTCCGTAAGGCAGGCCCAGCGACCAGAAACTTGAAATCAGCTGCTGTTTGATAATTCAGGGGCTGTTCTTGTAATTTCTTTGTGTGGTAACCAAGTTATCCCTCCTCCAAGGCTTCTAACCTGCTTGCAACAAGTGTAGGGCCATGATTTAATCCTTGGAGGCTACACAAACACTTGTGATGATCTTGTGTTCTTGTTGCAACTATAAATAGCAAGGCCATTCACTTGTTTTCCTTGCTCATTCTTCTCATTCTCCTCTCTACATCTGCTTTGGGAGCATTCTCAAGTGGATTGGAAGCTTGTCTTCTTTGTAGAAAAGATAGCAAGGACTTTAGTGAGCATTCTTTCATTTCTTTTATTGCTTACTAGTTTAGAAAGTCAAACAGTGCTTGACTTTCAGTTTGACCAGTCTATGGTCAACACAAAGTTCGGTTGAACTTTGCAACGTGATTGTAATCACGTTGGTTATAATCCTTAGTGATTATACCCGTTGATTACCATGTTAACTAGGTGTAGTGACGAGTCTAAGTTTCAGTCAAAATGCGTTTTAGCACGCATTTTGCCTCGTAACTACTTTAGGGTATCAAAACATTTTGTTTTGATACCAAATCAGTAGGTTAAACATGTTTTGACATGTTTAACTCGTCACTATTAGTTTAGTGCTTGTTTAGGGTCGTAAGTTAAGCGGTCTAGACAACCGCTTACACTTTCGAACCCGACCCGTTTGGTAGATCTTTAGGATCCGACCAAGCTTAGTTAGTGATCATAGTTGCATAGGGAATAACCACTGAGGTTATACCTTATGATCACATAGGATTGGTTAGTCATTTGCTAGTTAGCTTGTATGCCCATAGGAAATGACCAAAACGCCCTTTTGAAGCATAAATCCGTATTTTGCCTATGTGAACATATTTTTGACATGTAAACTAATTTAGTAACATGTTTAGGAAAATTGGGCATGTAAGACTTGACATAGCACATAGATAACCATCCGGACATAGTTTTACGCTAACGACGCCTTATAGTAGCCTATACTACCATAATGTGTCGAAACGGGTCAAAAGCACTTAGGTAGACTCTCCAATCAGAATGTAGGGCCTATTAAATCATACCATATGAGTTCCAATACTCATTTGATTTATAGAACCTCATTCTATCCTATCTCCCGATTTAGGAGCCGATTATTAACATAGTTACCTATACTAGGTGCCGATTGATTCCGTGATACTTGGAGCTTTAATTGGTCTTATTCTCCAGACTAATTAGCAATCCCAAGTGAGAACATAGTCCCCTCTTTTACTGTTTTCAATTGTTTTGGGGTGAAACATATATGCCTATTTGTTATTTTCATGATTTTAAACTATATGATTACACATGATTAATGCATATTCTTTTGACAAATTAAACGACTACCTATGGTTTAAACACTGATTTTCCAAAACTTATAAAACTAATTGTTGGATTGTACCTATTTTTATACATTCACCCAGCCGATTGGTAGTATGATATAGCGCTATAGGACTAGACACTCCATTCCTGTTGTATGGAATGTTAGAAACCAAATTTTAACCAAATAGAAATTGCCTTCGTGGTATTTCTATAGTCTCCAAAGTGTAGTTTGATACACTAAGGCTTGATTGAATACGAAATCACACTTTCTTTGTATATGTTGATATACTACAAAAGTACAGTTTGATGTGCTCTCAAATGTGATCTACCAAAGTATATTTTAATATACTAAGTACAAAATCCAACATATGTTTTAACATACTACTTTGTTATTTAGCAAAGCATAGTTGATATGCTATTTTTAAACCAAAGCATAGTTTGATATGCTACTCTTAACCAAAGTATAGTTTGATATACTACCAACTTTGATATTTCTTAAACTAAAGTATATTTTGATATACTACCAAAAGCATAGTTCGATATGCTACTGTTTACCAAAGTATAGTTTGATATACCACCAACTTTGTTATTTCATAAACCAAAGTATAATTTGATATACTACCAAAGCATAGTTGATATGCTATTTTTTTAAACCAAAGTGTAATTTGATATACTACCAATACTTTTATCCTTAAACCAAAGTATACTTGAGATATACTACCAAATCTATTATTTTAATTACTAAAGTATATTTCGATATACTATCCATTTAACTATTTCAAAACCAAAGTATATTTTTGTCTATACTATAAACCCTTTTCCAAAATGACACGTTTTCATAAACAAAACTTTTACATTGGATTCATGGCTATTTTAAAAACATAAAACCTTTTCCTCCATTATCCAAAGCCATGAATCTAATACATAAAATCCTATATTACTCACAGGCATTTTTATGCTGACGTACCTATTTTCATATATGTAACAGGTACTGCTATGTGATGATTGTTGATGCATGCTACACATAGGATGGACTTGTGCCTTAGCGACTTTAAAACTGAGAAACAATTATTTGTATTTATCTGAATTGTACCAAAACATTGAGTTCAATAATTCAATAAAACAAAACTATTTGATCCATGGTTGTGAAACAATGATTCTGTTACAACACTCCCCGACGTTTCCGCCACGATTTGTTGATTTACATGGTCGGGGTGTGACACTTTAATACAATGTCTAGGTTGGTTCCTTATCTTGTGACCCCGGAACCTAAAAGAATAGCTCGCTTCATTGGGGGTTTAGCCCCGGAGATTAAAGTAAGTGTAAAGGCTTCTCGGCCAACTACATTCAGGTCTGTAGCTGATATATCCTTGTCCCTCACATTGGACGCGGTCCAACAGAGATCGCTGAGGAACACGGATGCCGAGAAAAGGAAGCGTGATGATGACAATTCACAACGGTCGAACAAGAAGCACAAGGGAAACAACGACCACAAGAAGGGGTCTGAATCTAATAAGGATGGGCATCAATCTGGAGATAAGCCCAAGTGTAAGGTTTGCAAGAAGCACCATTTTGGGAGGTGCAGATATGATTCAAAATCCCAGTCTCAACCAAGGCCATGTGGGATTTGTAAATCAACTGAGCATAAGACCCTAGAGTGCAAGAAACTGAAGGATGCAACTTGCTACAGTTGCAATGAAAAAGGGCACATCAAGACAAATTGCCCAAAAGCTGCAAAGAAAGCTAATGAAGGGAAGAAGACCAATGCCAGGGTCTTCCAAATGAACGCACAGGAGGCAATCCAGAATGATAATGTCATAACAGGTACTTTTCTTATTAATGATATCTACGCAAGAGTATTGTTTGATTCTGGAGCAGATAAATCATTTGTAGATAATAAGTTTTGTGAGTTGTTGAAAATACCTGTTAAAGCTTTAAGTGTGAAATATGAAGTAGAATTAGCTGATGGAACCTTAAAAACCGCATCAACCGTTTTAGAGGGATGTTTCATATCCATTAAGAACCACTCTTTTCCTTTGTCCCTGCTTCCCTTTAAGCTAGCCGGTTTCGATATAGTGATAGGCATGGATTGGTTATCGCATAATCAAGCCCAGATTGTGTGCAACAAGAAACAAGTGGTGATCAAGACTCCGTCTGGTGAGCCACTTACCATTCAGGGAGATACCCAACATGGACTACCTGAGCAGGTGGCTATGCTCAAGGCATCCAAATGTCTAAAGAAAGGTTGTGTCATTTATATGGCATAGGTAACCATTGATGAGAAGAAGCCCAAGATTGAAGATATCCCTGTCATTTCTGAATACCCCGAAGTTTTCCCAGAAGAACTACCTGGTTTGCCACCAGATAGGCAAGTGGAATTCAGAATCGACATCATTCCAGGAGCAGCGCCTGTTGCGAGAGCACCTTATAGGTTGGCACCAACAGAGATGAAGGAATTGAGAACGCAGCTAGATGATTTGTTGGCCAAAGGATTCATTCGACCTAGTTCGTCTCCATGGGGAGCACCAATCTTGTTCGTCAAGAAGAAAGATGGTTCGATGCGCCTATGCATCGATTACCATGAGCTTAATAAGGTCACTATCAAGAATAGGTATCCTTTGCCCAGGATCGATGATCTGTTCGATCAGCTACAAGGAGCAAGCTACTTTTCCAAGATTGATTTGAGGTCAGGCTATCATCAGTTGAAGGTTAAAGATGAAGATGTACACAAGAGTGCATTCAGGACACGTTATGGTCATTACGAGTTCCTAGTGATGCCTTTTGGGCTCACTAATGCACCTGCCGCATTCATGGATCTCATGAATCGCGTCTGCAAGCCTTATCTGAATAAATTCGTCATCGTCTTCATCGATGACATCATCATTTACTCGAAGAGCCGAGCTGACCACGAGAAGCATTTCCATTGTATTCTGAAGCTGCTTCACCAAGAAAAGCTCTATGCCAAATTTTCTAAGTGTGAGTTCTGGCTTCGAGAAGTCCAATTTCTTGGACATGTTGTGAGTGAGCATGGTATCCAAGTAGATCCCGCTAAGATCGAAGCTATTATGAACTGGCAAGAGCCGAAGACGCCTACGGAGATTCACAGCTTCTTAGGATTGGCAGGATACTACAGGCGATTCATCGAAAATTTCTCAAGAATTGCAGCACCCATAACTTTACTCACTCGTAAGAATAGCAAGTTTGATTGGGGGCCTAAGCAGCAAGAATCCTTCGATATTTTGAAGCAGAAGTTGAGCAATGCTCCAGTGCTGACGTTACTTGAAGGAATTGATGAGTTTGTAGTTTATTGTGATGCATCACACACCGGGATGGGATGTGTGCTTATGCAAAAAGGCAAAGTCATTGCCTATGCTTCACGCCAGTTAAAAGTGCACGAAAAGAACTACACCACCCATGACTTGGAGCTGGGTGCCGTTGTATTTGCACTAAAGCTTTGGAGGCATTACCTGTATGGAACTAAGTGTGTGATCTATTCTGATCACAAAATCCTTCAGCATTTGTTCAATCAGAAGGATTTAAACATGAGGCAGCGACGTTTGTCACACCCCCAAAATCCACACGCGGAGTATCACCGCTTGGAGGCGTGACTGACCAGGATCAAACCACCAATCATATTGAACAAGCAAGTAATTAATTGTAAAAGTCCAACCAACACAATTGGTGTCCAAAACTGTGACAACTCGAAATTTAGAACCTTTCGTTGTAACTTGATGTAACATGCTTGAACGTTATGTGACTTGTTAACTTGTTGGTTTAATGATATAAGTGAACATCCTATGTGATTATGTGTTATGTTTATATGTTGTGCTTGTATGTATGCGTGTATTATATGACCCGAGGCACAAGGACCCGACTCGAGACCATGCAGTCTCGAGTGAACAGGAAACAGTTGGGCCGGTTGGGCCGTGCACCTCATTTAATCCATCCGAAACCCATTAGGGTGCATCATCTTGAAGCTAGTATATAACCTTGTTATTAGCCAACACTACCATCTTTGGACAACACACACACACTCCCCTACTCTCTCTCTCTAGAAAACCTAAAACCCTAAAGATCAAACATCACCTCACTTCTCCTTCTTCTCGGATTCAACCGGTGACCACAAGGAGCTCTCGGATCGGCTCACACACACACACCCGTTTGGAAGCTTCATACACACCTTTGAACCCATACTTGAACCGGTTAGTGTTTTTATGATGCTTGTTGTTAGATGATATTATGAATGGCATGATTTAACTAGTATAGTTTGTATGTATGATGATGTGCTTGTGAATCGGATGTGTATAATGATGTTAATCGGCTAACATGTCTTGATTTCGGATATATTGCATGATGAGTTAATGATATCTTGTGATTTAATGTGATTTAAACCATAAATTGTTGATGTTCATGAAATCGGCTTGCATATGTGTACTAGATAATGTTCATGATTGTATATTCTTGTGCTAAGAACCGAATACTTGTTAATCGGCTACATATATGTGGAAATCGGATTAGTGTAGAGTCGATTTTGAGGGTTATGTGATGATTTGAACCCTTAGATGAGTATGTTCAAGTGTTTTGATTGTTGTCCATGTTATGATTATGATTGATGCTAAAAACCCTAAAAGGATGAACATGTTGAATGAGGATATGAATATTTGAATATGTGTTGAATGTGTTTGAATATGATATGAACATGCTATGAACATTTGAAAAATACCTGTTTGATCCATTTTAGTAAATTGTTAGACAAGAAAACATGTTTATATGGATAGTACATAAGGGTGCATGAAATCGGATTTCCATTGGATAGTACACTGTGCAAATCAGCAGGTGCTGGGAGTCGAAACCCTTAGTCTCGACTCGAGACGATATTTTATCAGCACACAAACATCATGACTCGAGACCATGGTTGCGAGTCCGGTTGCGACTCGAGACCGATACATGCATGACCCGAGACCTCCTCAGTTGCGACTCGAGAACTTGTAGGCTACAACTCGAGACCGCACAGTCTCGACTAGAGACCGCACAGTCTCGACTCGAGACCATATACTTGTGCTCGCTGTTTGGACTTGCACACTGCCATGGGCCTTAGTAGTTGGGCCGCATACTTGGACCTGGGTTGTTACGTGAATGTTATTGTGGAACTTGTTACGAACTATTGTTGAACTGCCATGCTAGACATGTATGCCATGATTGTTACTTGAGTACAATACGTGTAGAACATACGTGCACTACTTGGATATGAACCTGACATGAATGGTATCTATGTTAGGACGTAGTTGACCACTTACAACTTGATTGACTTTTCTGTGTATCTACCGAGCAAACCAAGGTGAGTTCACACCCTCTACAAAGCATGGGATTCCCTGGGTTGGGAATGGGGTTAAGGAACGTGGATTCCTCGTCCTCCTTGGGTAGGACAGCATTGGTTCAGGAATGTAATTCCTCGTCCTCATGGACAGATAACTCGTACTAGACCAAAACTCTATCACGAAGTCCCTCCTTTTTATATCGACTTAATCGTCGGGCCAATGGCGAGCGGGTCATTAGTTAGATAGCGCTATTTAGGTTTGACAAACCTCACACCGTGCCGCAGAGGACGGGCGTGAACTAATGGACTATGGCACGTCGGTGATGATAGACACCGACGCTAAGGGCACATAAACATGACTAACGTCAGTAGTCGATATGGTTACGAGTCTAGTGTATACATGGGGTAGCCCCCACGGCCGAAATGCCAGATAACTAACATGGGGTAGCCCCCACGGCCGGAGAGCCAGAGTAACCGGTAATAACAAGTCACGTTTTTCAACTATGGGGTAACCCCCACGGCAGGATGCCAGATAAAGGAAACTGTTTTCGAAACAACTTAAAACGAACACCCAACTGTGAACTCACTCAACTTGTTGTTGACTCATTACTACATGCTTTGCAGGACATTGGGTACTTAGCTGGAGCTTGCATGGAAGAGAGTCGTTGCGGGACATGGACAGCTGTGTGCCATGTTAAACTTTGAAACAATTAAACTTATGTTTTGGTTTTGAACGTTATGCTTCCTCTTGCAACTTAAACTATGTTTTGTTTGAACACCAATTGTATTGGTTGGATTTTATAACTACTTATATGCTTGTTCAATATGATTGGTGGCTGGATCCTGGTCAATCACGCCTCCAAGCGGTAGTACTCCGCAGGTGGATTTTTTTGGGGGTGTGACAGATTGGTATCAGAGCCATTGGTTATAGTGAACTTGGTTTTAATAAGGGAAAGGTTTTATTAAAATCAGACCATAACCTGTACAGTGCTCTACGATCCACAACGACGCTTCACATGCAAGGCTCGACATTCTAGGTGATATGATCTATGTGTATATTGCCTACTTGTTAGTTACATAGTACATTGCTCATGGTATGCTTGGTTAGTATAACTACTGTTGCTTGAACACGTGTGTACTTACTCACTTCTGTCCTCGCATTTTCGCGAACCCCTCTCACTCACGTTCCTCTTAATATGAAGATCATGTCTGGACGCATTAACATAACACAAGCCCAGTTGACGGCTCTGATTAACGAACGAGTTGCTGCGGCACTTGCAGCTGCACACGCAGGAGGTATATCCTACAGTCCAAACTCATTCTAGGATCTTTAGATCCTACCCTCGTGAACCAACCTTTGTGTTAAACTCTGTCCTTTCCTTCACCCACAACAGCTCAACATACTCAGCCACCTGTGTGCACCTTTAAAACTTTTATGGACTGTCGACCTAGTACCTTTAGTGGCACCGAAGGAGCGATAGATCTCCTACACTGGATTCGCAGGATCGAATCCGCATTCGAAGAAAGTGAAAGCCCTACCAGTAAACGAGTAGAGTATGCTGCTGGTACCTTGCGAGGGAAAGCGTACTCTTGGTGGAACACACAAGTTCAGATGCTCGGATTAGCAGATGCGAATGCCACCCCCTGGAGCGATTTCAAGGATTTGATCAAGGAAGAATTTTGTCACCCGGATGACATCCTAAAACTTGAAATAGAGTACTTTGGTCTGAAGATGGAAGGAGCAGAGATTGAAGCGTACACAAAAAGATCCAACGCCTTGGCTGCCCTATGTCCTAACTTGTCACAACCCATTTCTAGATGAATCGAGCTATACCTCAGAGGCTTAGCCCCAGAAATCTAAGGGTCCGTAATTGCGGCCAACTTTTCCACAATCCAACAAGTCGTTCGTTTGGCGCACCAGCTCACTAATCAGGCAGTGGAAGAGGGCAAGTTACCCAAGCGTAACCCTTCCAATGCAAATGCTCTTATTTACACCAAGCATATTTGGGGTGATCACCAGAGTGAAGGTCGTGGCTCTATACAACAGGACCCGCACGGGAAACTCGTACAGCAGGGGCTGAACTACCACAATCAAGGGGGATACCTTGGGAATAAGCCGAAATGCCGAAATTGCCATCAACACCACACCGGGTCATGTGCGGAATCATGTTGCCATCGGTGCATGAAGACGGGGCATGTGGCGAGAGATTGCAGGAGCCCATATCCTGCAAACCGAAACCAGCAGCAGGGTAGCAAAAAGGGGTGTTTCCATTGTGGGGCTGAAGGCCATCTTAAGAGGAACTGTCCGCAGATGAGGCAGAAACGCAACAACCACAACAATAATCAGGCGAATGGTAACGATGGGAACAACAACAACAATGGGGCCCGGGGTGGGAGTTCGTGCGTGGTCAAGGTGAAGCAAGGAATGACCCCAATGTTGTGACGGGTAAGTTCCTTCTCGATGACTTTTATGTTACAGTTTTATTTGATTCGGGTGCTGATACTAGCTACGTGTCACTAGAAGTTAGTCGAATGCTTAAGCATATTCCAACACCTTTGAACAACAAGCACACTGTAGAGCTAGCAAATGGTAAGAGTTTAGAGGCCACACACGTAGTCCAGGGCTGTAAACTTGTTCTTGCTGACCAGACCTTCTCTATCGACCTTATTCCTATCATTTTGGGTAGCTTCGATGTTGTCATTGGGATGGATTGGTTATTCCAACACCGAGCAGAGATTCTTTGCAATGAGAAGGTTGTCCGTATTCCAGGTTCAGGTAGTGAACCTCTCATGATTCGTGGCGACAAAAGGGGTGCTGTTGAGAACGTCATCTCTTTCCTAAGGCCCAGAAGTGCTTGCGAAAGGGCCACACTGCCATTTTGGCTCTCGTAACTGACACCTCGGAGAAAGAGAAGAAGATAGAAGATTTTCCAGTTGTACGCGACTATCCTGAGGTATTTCCTGAGGAATTACCTGGCCTTCCGCCTCATCGCCAAGTCGAGTTTCAGATCGAACTAGCTCCTGGAGCTGCGCCTATAGCTCGTGCACCTTATCGCTTAGCTCCATCAGAGTTGGAAGAACTCTCTACGCAACTACAAGAACTCTTGGATAAGGGTTTTATTCGTCCTAGCTCGTCGCCCTGGGGAGCTCCGGTGTTATTTGTGAAGAAGAAAGATGGTACCTTCAGAATGTGCATCGACTATCGTGAACTCAACAAGGTAACGGTGAAGAATCGTTATCCTCTACCACGTATTGACGACTTGTTCGACCAACTACAAGGGTCGAGCTACTATTCAAAGATTGATTTGAGATCGGGATATCACCAGCTGAGAGTCCGAGAAGAGGACGTCTCCAAAACGGCTTTTAGAACTCGTTATGGGCACTATGAGTTTTTGGTCATGCCTTTTGGGCTGACGAACGCACCTGCGATTTTCATGGACTTGATGAATCGAGTGTGCAAGCCTTACCTGGACAAGTTCGTTATGGTCTTCATCGACGACATCCTGATCTATTCTAAGAGTCAGGAGGAACACGAGCAGCATCTACGACTTATTTTGGAACTCCTTGGAACGGAACAACTTTACGCAAAGTTCTCGAAATGCGACTTATGGCTTCGTGAAGTCCATTTCTTAGGCCACGTGGTAAACAAGGATGGGATTCATGTTGATCCATCCAAGGTGGACTCGATTAAGAACTGGCCTGCACCTCGTACACCAAAGGAAATTCGCCAATTCTTGGGTTTGGCAGGTTACTACAGGAGATTCATTAAGGATTTTTCCAAGATTGCACAGCCCCTCACCTCACTAACGCAGAAAGGCGTTGTTTATCACTGGGGAGATGCACAGGAATTAGCATTCCAGCATTTAAAGGATAGACTTTGCAGCGCACCTATCCTTTCATTGCCAGAGGGCACAGACGACTTTGTGGTCTACTGCGACGCATCAATTCAGGGTCTTGGTTGTGTATTGATGCAACGAGACAAAGTTATTGCATACGCCTCACGCCAACTTAAAGTTCATGAGAAGAACTACACTACACATGATTTAGAGCTGGGAGCTGTTGTTTTTGCACTTAAGATATGGAGACATTACCTGTACGGTACCAAGTGTGCCGTCTACACCGACCACAGGAGCCTCGAGCACATCTTCAAACAGAAAGAACTGAATATGCGACAGCGACGATGGGTCGAACTACTGAATGACTACGAGCGCTCAATCAGGTACCACCCGGGCAAGGCCAATGTTGTGGCCGGCGCCCTCAGTCGAAAGGGCACCGCGCCTAAGCGCGTGCGAGCATTGCAACTCACTATACATTCTAGTCTTCCTTCCCAAATACGAGCTGCTCAGATAGAAGCATTGAAACCAGAAAACGTCAGGGCTGAAGCCCTACGCGGCTCAAGGCAACGCATGGAACAGAAGGAAGACTGTGCTCACTACGTAACGGGGTGCATTTGGGTCCCACTCTACGGCAACTTACGAGAGCTTGTGATGGACGAAGCACATAAGTCTCGCTACCCAGTACATCCTGGTTCAGATAAGATGTACCACGATATCAAAACTACGTATTGGTGGCCTAGATAGCAACTTACGTCAGCAAGTGTTTGACTTATGCGAGAGTCAAGTCTGAATACCAGAAACCCTCAGGCCTACTCCAACAACCAGAGATACCGCAATGGAAATGGGAGCAAATTTCCATGGATTTTGTTACCGGCCTACCTAGATCTCAACGAGGTAACAATACTATTTGGGTAATCGTGGATCGACTCACAAAGTCTGCTCACTTCTTGGCTATCAAGGAAACGGATAAGTTCTCCACTCTAGCAGACGTATACCTCAAGGAAGTTGTTTCGAGGCACGGGGTGCCCACCTCTATTATCTCGGATCGAGATGCGCGTTTTACTTCAGAACTGTGGCAAGCAATGCACAAATCCTTTAGCTCACGATTAGACATGAGCACAGCGTATCACCCTCAGACGGACGGGCAGTCCGAGCGCACTATTCAAACCTTAGAAGACATGTTTCGGGCATATGTAATCGACTTTGGCAACAGCTGGGAAAAGCATCTGCCACTTGTGGAATTCTCGTACAATAACAGCTACCACACCAGCATTAAAGCTGCTCCGTTTGAGGCATTGTACGGGCGTAAATTCCGGTCACCTCTTTGTTGGGCAGAGGTGGGGGATAGTCAGATCACAGGTCCAGAACATGTGGTAGACACAACCGAACGAATTGCTCAAATTCGACAACGCATGGCGGCAGCTCGTGACCGTCAGAAAGTCTACGCCGATAAGGGCAGGAAACCACTTGAGCTCCAGGTTGGGGAGCGGGTACTACTCAAAGTTTCACCCTGGAAGGGTGTGGTTCGTTTTGGTAAACGAGGCAAACTTAACCCACGATACGTTGGACCTTTTGAAATCATCGAGAAAATAGGCAAGGTGGCCTACAGACTGAACTTACCAGCAGAACTCGGTGCAGTTCACAACGTTTTCCACGTGTCGAATCTGAAGAAGTGTCTGTCAGATGAGACCCACATAGTTCCTCTGAAAGAATTCACTATCGACGAGCAGTTACGATTCGTCGAGGAACCAGTTGAAATCACGGGCCGGGATGTTAAGGTCCTCAAGAACACTAGAATACCTCTCGTTCGAGTTCGTTGGAACTCACGTCGCGGCCCAGAGTTCACCTGGGAACGCGAAGATCGGATGAAACAAAAGTATCGCCAACTGTTCGCAAACAGCACAACCACTACTGAGGCTGAAGCTACGGAATTTTGGGACGAAATTCCAGATCAACGGGGGGAGGATGTGACACCCCAGGAAAACCGGGAACACCATACAACTTAACTAGCTTCCTCAGTGAGTGCTTACCAAATTTCGGGACGAAATTTCTTTCAACTTGGGGATGATGTGACAACTCGAAATTTAGAACCTTTCGTGGTAACTTGATGTAACATGCTTGAACGTTATGTGACTTGTTAACTTGTTGGTTTAATGGTATAAGTGAACATCCTATGTGATTATGTGTTATGTTTATATGTTGTGCTTGTATGTATGCGTGTATTATATGACCCGAGGCACAAGGACCCGACTCGAGACCATGCAGTCTCGAGTGAACAGGAAACAGTTGGGCCGGTTGGGCCGTGCACCTCATTTAATCCATCTGAAACCCATTAGGGTGCATCATCTTGAAGCTAGTATATAACTTTGTTGTTAGCCAACACTACCATCTTTGGAAAACACACACACACTCCCCTACTCTCTCTCTCTAGAAAACCTAAAACCCTAAAGATCAAACATCACCTCACTTCTCCTTCTTCTCAGATTCAACCGGTGACCACAAGGAGCTCTCGGATCGGCTCACACACACACCCGTTTGGAAGCTTCATACACACCTTTGAACCCATACTTGAACCGGTTAGTGTTTTTATGATGCTTGTTGTTAGATGATATTATGAATGGCATGATTTAACTATTATAGTTTGTATGTATGATGATGTGCTTGTGAATCGGATGTGTATAATGATGTTAATCGGCTAACATGTCTTGATTTCGGATATATTGCATGATGAGTTAATGATATCTTGTGATTTAATGTGATTTAAACCATAAATTGTTGATGTTCATGAAATCGGCTTGCATATGTGTACTAGATAATGTTCATGATTGTATATTCTTGTGCTAAGAACCGAATACTTGTTAATCGGCTACATATATGTGGAAATCGGATTAGTGTAGAGTCGATTTTGAGGGTTATGTGATGATTTGAACCCTTAGATGAGTATGTTCAAGTGTTTTGATTGTTGTCCATGTTATGATTATGATTGATGCTAAAAACCCTAAAAGGATGAACATGTTGAACGAGGATATGAATATTTGAATATGTGTTGAATGTGTTTGAATATGATATGAATATGCTATGAACATTTGAAAAATACCTGTTTGATCCATTTTAGTAAATTGTTAGACAAGAAAACATGTTTATATGGATAGTACATAAGGGTGCATGAAATCGGATTTCCATTGGATAGTACACTGTGCAAATCAGCAGGTGCTGGGAGTCGAAACCCTTAGTCTCGACTCGAGACCATATTTTATCAGCACACAAACATCATGACTCAAGACCATGGTTGCGAGTCCGGTTGCGACTTGAGACCGATACATGCATGACCCGAGACCTCCTCAGTTGCGACTCGAGAACTTGTAGGCTACAACTCGAGACCGCACAGTTTCGACTAGAGACCGCACAGTCTCGACTCGAGACCATATACTTATGCACGCTGTTTAGACTTGCACACTGCCATGGGCCTTAGTAGTTGGGCCGCATACTTGGACCTGGGTTGTTACGTGAATGTTACTGTGGAACTTGTTACGAACTATTGTTGAACTGCCATGATTGTTACTTGAGTACAATACGTGTAGAACATACGTGCACTACTTGGATATGAACCTGACATGAATGGTATCTATGTTAGGACGTAGTTGACCACTTACAACTTGATTGACTTTTCTGTGTATCTGCCGAGCAAACCAAGGTGAGTTCACACCCTCTACAAAGCATGGGATTCCCTGGGTTGGGAATGGGGTTAAGGAACGTGGATTCCTCGTCCTCCTTGGGTAGGAAAGCATTGGTTCAGGAATGTAATTCCTCGTCCTCATGGACAGATAACTCGTACTAGACCAAAACTCTATCACGAAGTCCCTCCTTTTTATATCGACTTAATCGTCGGGCCAATGGCGAGCGGGTCATTAGTTAGATAGCGCTATTTAGGTTTGACAAACCTCACACCGTGCCGCAGAGGACGGGCGTGAACTAATGGACTATGGCACGTCGGTGATGATAGACACCGACGCTAAGGGCACATAAACATGACTAACGTCAGTAGTCGATATGGTAACGAGTCTAGTGTATACACGGGGTAGCCCCCACGACCGAAATGCCAGATAACTAACATGGGGTAGCCCCCACGGCCGGAGAGCCAGAGTAACCGGGAATAACAAGTCACGTTTTTCAACTATGGGGTAACCCCCATGGCAGGATGCCAGATAAAGGAAACTGTTTTCGAAACAACTTAAAACGAACACCCAACTGTGAACTCACTCAACTTGTTGTTGACTCGTTACTACATGCTTTGCAGGACATTAGGTACTTAGCTGGTGCTTGCATGGAAGAGAGTCGTTGCGGGACATGGACAGCTGTGTGCCATGTTAAACTTTGAAACAATTAAACTTATGTTTTGGTTTTGAACGTTATGCTTCCGCTTGCAACTTAAACTATGTTTTGTTTGAACACCAATTGTATTGGTTGGATTTTATAACTACTTATATGCTTGTTCAATATGATTGGTGGCTGGATCCTGGTCAGTCACACCTCCAAGTGGTAGTACTCCACAGGTGGATTTTTTTGGGGGTGTGACGAAAACAAACATAGTTTAAGTTGTAAGCGGAAGCATAATGTTTAAAACCAAAACATGAGTTTAAATATCCAAAGGTTTAACATGGCACACAGCTGTCCATGTCGCACAACGACTCTTCCCCATGCAAGATCCTGCTAACCTATTGACCTGCGAAGCATGTAGTAACGAGTCAACAACAATGTCGAGTGAGTTCACAGTTGGTTGTCCAGTTTAGAGTTGTTCCAAAAACGCAGTTTGTTCTTAACCAGCTATCCAGCCGTGGGGGTTACCCCATAGTTTGAAAAAACGTTTATTAGTTACCCATTCATACGTTGGCTATTCCAGCCCGGCTCTATGGCCGTGGGGGCTACCCCATGTTTAATTCACCAGACTCGTTGCCATATCGACTACTAACGTTCGTCATGTTTAAGTGCCCTAACGTCTGTGTCTATCATCACTGATGTGCCATAGTCCATTAGTCCACGCCCGTCCTCTGCGGCACGGTGTGAGGTTTGTTAAACCTAATAGCGCTATTTAACTAATGACCCGTTCGCCATTGGCCTCGGCGATTAAGTCGATATAAAAGGAGGGACTTCGTTGATAGAGTTCTAGTCTATATAGTTTAATACGTCTCAACAGGACGAGGAATCTATGCTCCTGATTACGTCTCAACAGGACGAGGAATCCCTATTCCTTAACCCATTCCTAACCCCTGGGAATCCCATGCTTTGTAGAGAAGTGTGAACTCACCTTAGATTAGCTCGGCAGATAGTTAAGGGTCGCTTAAGCTCCTAGTGGTCAACCACATCCTAACATGGTTACCATACAAGTCAGGTCTAGGTTCAAGTAAAGCACGTATGTTTACACATAGTTAACAGGTTATTAACACGCATTGATCATGGCAAACACGTATAACACATTAGCAGTCAACCTCATAACATACTAATCACTTGTACGATTTAATAGATTGGGCTCGCACAAGTCAATAAGCCTTGTGCGATTCGCCCGTTGAAGCCCAATAATACCCAGCCCAAAATCAAAATACCCAACAAAACGATAAACATGATCACGGCCCAAATCATTTAAATCCAAGCTTGTGCGATCCGGACATCTTGTACGATCCGGTTGGGTTGTGCGATTAGAATTAGCCCAGCCCAACATGATCATCCGGCCCAAACATTTAAACAAACATACAGCTTGTGCGATCCAACAGCCTTGTGCGACTGTGAGTGTCTTGTGCGACTGGACTCCTTGTGCGACCAGGAGTCTTGTGCAAATGGACTCCTTGTGCGACCAGGAGTCTTGTGCAACCAGTTTAAACATCCGAAAATTATGTCCATCAGTTACAACCATTCAATTGTTTCCTTATTTACATTTTATCAATTAACAAATTTCCAACTATCCATATCACATACAACCGATTAAACAAAGCATATTCAATAAATTCTCATAACTCTAACATAATCACAATCATGAACAATAATCAAGACACTTAAACATAATCATTTAGGGATTTCAAACCATTATATAACACCTCATGATCGACCCTACAACTAAACCGATTTCAGAAATCATGCAGCCTATTATCAATCATTCGGTTCTTAAAACAATAATTTGAAATCCGATTAGCATGAACATTCACCAATACACATATGCAAACCGACTACTTGCACATCAACAATCAATGATTTAAATCACAATCAATCACAAGATATCCTTAACTCATCATGAAATCAATCCGAAACAAGACATGATATCCGTTTAACATTATCATACATATTCGATTCGCAAGAACATTATTATTCAAACACTATATCATTTAATCTAATCATGCCATCATAACATCGTGTGACTAAACATAGATCATGAACACTAACCGATTGAGACAAGGGTGATTCGATTCAAGGAATGATCTTCGAGAGAAAGGGGATGCTTGTCGTCGGCTTAGAGAGAGAGAGGAGAGCACTAGGGTTTTGTATGTGAAGTGTTTATCTGTAACAGCCCAGCGTAACCGCGCCATGATATTGTCCGCTTTGGCAGCCAGCACGCCCTCAGCGTCTGCCCCTCTCGGTTTTAAAAACGCGTCATAATGGTGAAGGTATCCAGCCCCTTATAAGGAAGCCTTTGTTCCCCTTCACAACCGATGTGGGATGTCACAACGTTGGATGGATACTTTGAATGATTATGACTGTGAAATAAGATATCATCCGGGCAAGGCCAATGTAGTCGCAGATGCCTTGAGTAGAAAGGAAAGAGTGAAGCCAATAAGAATCAATGCCAAAAGCATTGAGATAAAGAACAGTTTAAATGAAAGGTTGTTAGCTGCACAGAAGGAAGCTGTGTCGGAAGCTAACTATCCCGATGAAAAGTTAGGAGTAACTGAAGAACAGTTATCCTATGGCAAGGACGGAATCCTGAGATTAAATGGACAAATATGGGTTCCTATTTATGGGGGGCTTCGGGACGTCATCCTCCAGGAAGCCCATAATTCCAAATATTCCGTTCACCCTGGAGCTGATAAGATGTATCAGGATTTAAAGGCAAATTATTGGTGGATAGGCTTGAAAAAGTCTATAGTCGCTTATGTAGCTAAATGCTTGACGTGTGCTCAAGTCAAAGCTGAACATCAGAAGCCGTCAAGTTTGCTACAACAGCCTGAAATTCCCACTTGGAAATGGGAAATGGTGACGATGGATTTCATCACCAAGCTGCCAAAGACGAAGAAAGGAAATGATACTATATGGGTGATAGTAGATAGACTGACTAAGTCAGCACATTTCCTACCCATTAAGGAAACTTATAGTTCTGACATGTTAGCCCAATTGTATGTTGATAAAATTGTATCTCTGCATGGGGTACCAATGGCTATTATCTCTGATAGAGATACCAGATATATGTCACACTTCTGGAAAAGTTTCCAACAGTCTTTGGGCACGCGCTTAAATTTCAGTACGGCTTACCACCCCCAGACAGACGAGCAAAGTGAGCGTACGATCCAAACTCTGGAAGACATGTTGCGTTCATGTGTAATCGACTTAGGTGGTAGTTGGGATAAGCACCTACCTTTGGTCGAGTTCTCCTACAACAATAGCTACCATACAAGCATTTAGGCTGCGCCCTTTGAGGCATTATATGGTAGGAAATGCAGAACGCCTATTTGTTAGGCAGAAGTAGGAGAAACTCAGTTGTCAAGTCCTGACCTAGTATTTGAAACAACGAACAAGATTTTCCGAATTCGTGATCGCCTAAAAGCTGCCAGGGATAGGCAGAAAAGCTATGCTGATAAAAGGCGAAAACCTCTCAAGTTCGAGGTTGGTGATAAATTTTTGCTTAAAGTATCGCCTTGGAAAGGGGTGATGCGATTTGGCAAGAAAGGTAAGTTAAGCCCGAGATATATAGGACCATTCAAGAACAATGAATGTGTAGGAACAGTGGCTTATAAGTTAAACTTACCTGAAGAGCTCAGTGGTATTCATAATGTATTCCACGTATGCAATCTGAAGAAATGTCTAGCTGATGAATCGCTAGTCATACCACACACGGATGTGCACATAGATGAGAGCTTGAAATTTGAGGAAAAACCTTTGTCGATTGAGGATCGACAGGTTAAGAAGCTTCGGAGGAAGCATGTACCTATTGTAAAGGTCAAATAGGATGCACATAGAGGTCCCGAATATACGTGGGAGTTAGAGTCCGCGATGAAAGAAAAATACCCTCAATTGTTTTCGTAAATCTCGAGGTTGAGATTTCTTTTAAGGGGGTGAGGATGTAACACCTCGTAAAATCATACCCAATAAAATAAAGACACGTGTCATGTAAGACAAACATGTCAGGAACCCGGATCAAATAAAAGATGTATGGTAGGATTTAAAAAGGGCGACATGTTATTAAAATACCTCTGAGCGACCCAAGTTATAAATCCCAAGACCTTAAATCGTTATGATAAACATCTGATATATTAGCCGGTTGTTCTTAAATAGATAAATTCCATTTTATATGGAAATTGGGGTTCTTTAGAATGTTACTTCAATATCCAGGAAATTTAGATTCTTGATTAAAAGGATTAAACTTGAATAATTCATGTCCATTATGAATTCTTGTTGTTTTCCGACAATTTCAAACCTCTCACAAGATCCAAAACATGTAAGTGCATGCAAAGCATGCAAGGGCTGAGCAAAGGGACCCTCAACTGAAAAGGATAGCATGAGATTCGGAGACTACAAGGTTGCATGGTCAAAACTTGAAAATTTGCAAAATTTTGTTTTTAAAATCATGCTATCAAAGCATGAGATTCGGAGACTACAAGGATAGCATGAGATTCGGAGACTACAAGGTGTCCATGCTATCAAAGCATATCATTTTCTTTTTAAAATCATCTCAACAATCAACAATTCAATCAACACTTTCCTAGTGCCAAAATTATGTAATTTACACAACAACATGAACTTGAACTTTCATAAAAACTTGTAGTAACTTGGTAGAGTGTTTAGTAGGTTTAGTTATTCTTTAAAATGTATTTACTTCTTTAAAAACTTCATTTTTAAAGAAGTTGGGTGTTTACAACTTCCAAACACATTTTCTAAAATGGTTCTTTATGTAATATTTTTGTAACACAAGTGTTTCTACACTTGTTTAACCATTAAAAACAAGTTTGGTTTATGTAAGTACCAAGTCTATGTAAATCTTGTTATTTAACTTAGTTTCTTGGGAAAACTATCTTGGAAATCATCCACTTACAAGACTTGTATTTTGTTTAAATCATCATCACATATGAAAACAAATTTTATTATTCAAGTTCATGTCTACATAAGGTATGATCATCTTGGTCTTTCACAAGATCATCATCTTAACTTACTAGATCATGTGTTTAATCATAATCTAGTAGGTTTCATATGATGTCTAACATCATAAACACAAACAATCAACCATCAAGAAGCAAAACAACACTAAACAATATGTATTCTTATGTTATTAAGCTTATGTTAAAGTTTTAAGTTCATGGTTCTTTAGTGTTCTTCATTATTTGCAACATACATCATCTTTTAACCAACTAAACAAATGTAAAATGGTGTGTAGAAGATCTTACTACTAGCTCAAGGTTAGGGATGAACTCTTGAAGATGAAGACGATGAATGTGACGGATAATAGCAAATGAGAAAGGTCCTTGAAGTTCTGAAGCCACCAAGCTTCTTTAGACACCTTCTAGCACCTTTTGTATACCTTATAATGGATGATGGAAACTTGATAATGGTGGTGGTGTGGCCCCTTGTTCTCGGTCGTGAGTGAGTAAGAGAGGGAGATAAGGGTGTGTGAAGTTGGTGTTGTGATGAAAGATAATGAAGGACTAATGGTTTATATAAACTTGGTTATCCAACACAACATAATCCAATGGTTAATGTGTCCTCTTAGTACATAACAAGATCAATTAGGATATCAAAGAAAATCAAGCAAAATCAAGGGTGGGTCAACCCTTAGTGACCGTCGCCCATGGGGGGGGGGGGGGTACTAGTTGTGTGGTGATGGATAGTTAAGATATTTAGCTGAAATCTAAGGGTCTTAGTTAGGTGTTATGCATATTATGTGTTATATAGTGTGTTAGGGTGTTCGGGGCCCATAACTAGCTTGAAAACATTAAAACAATGCTTCTAGTATAATTTTGATGTTTCGGGTAGTGTCCGGTTGTTCGGTTGTATACTGGTTCGTTAAAGTGCTAAACTATACCGTTTAGTGTTCTTTATGTACCCTTTTGTGACACTTTTAATTCCCGACACTTAGGAAAGCATTCAGGACCATTTAGTCATATTTTTGCATGTTACTAGCTTGTTAAAATGCTGATTTTCGCTGATTTACGCCGAATTCAGCACTTTATGTGGGTTTTAGGCACTTTCCGGCACTTAAACTATCACTTAGGAATGCAATTTTGTGATCCTCGCTTCCCTACACACCATACTAGTGTAGTACTTAGTCTCTGGCCATACTGGGTCTCAAAACACAGTCTGTCTATGTGCCGAGTTCTGTCAGCATTTTTCTGAGTTATCCGCTAAATGTGCTACTGTGCTTTGTGCATCATTTATGTCAATATGGTTTGCATGTGTAACACCTCGTAAAATCATACCCAATAAAATAAAGACACGTGTCATGTAAGACAAACGTGTCAGGAACCCGGATCAAATAAAAGATGTATGGTAGGATTTAAAAAGGGGGACATGTTATTAAAATACCTCTGAGCGACCCAAGTTATAAATCCCAAGACCTTAAATCGTTATGATAAACATCTGATATATTAGCCGGTTGTTCTTAAATAGATAAATTCCATTTTATATGGAAATTGGGGTTCTTTAGAATGTTACTTCAATATCCAGGAAATTTAGATTCTTGATTAAAAGGATTAAACTTGAATTATTCATGTCCATTATGAATTCTTGTTGTTTTCCCACAATTTCAAACCTCCCACAAGATCCAAAACATGTAAGTGCATACAAAGCATGCAAGGGCTGAGCAAAGGGACCCTCAACTGAAAAGGATAGCATCAGATTCGGAGACTACAAGGTTGCACGTTCAAAACTTGAAAATTTGCAAAATTTTGTTTTTAAAATCATGCTATCAAAGCATGAGATTCGGAGACTACAAGGATAGCATGAGATTCGGAGACTACAAGGTGTCCATGCTATCAAAGCATATCATTTTCTTTTTAAAATCATCTCAATAATCAACAATTCAATCAACACTTTCCTAGTGCCAAAATTATGTAATTTACACAACAACATGAACTTGAACTTTCATAAAAACTTGTAGTAACTTGGTAGAGTGTTTAGTAGGTTTAGTTATTCTTTAAAATGTATTTACTTCTTTAAAAACTTCATTTTTAAAGAAGTTGGGTGTTTACAACTTCCAAACACATTTTCTAAAATGGTTCTTTATGTAATCTTTTTGTTACACAAGTGTTTCTACACTTGTTTAACCATTAATATGCACCAACAAACTCCCCCTTGATAATAGCTTCATAAAATAACTTTGTCTTCAGTCTTCTTGCAATCTTCATGTAGTCTTGCACTGTCTTTGGTCTTTGGATAGCTTCAGCTTCAATAGCTTCCGTCAGCAACAGACTCCCCCTAAGCTGATGCATCCAGTCACCAAATCTTCAAAACATTAGCACTTGAGTAAACTCCAGTTTAGCATTTGCAAAGCAATCTTCAAACTCTTCAAACTTGTCTGCAATATAGAAAGGAGGTTCTACCATGCATCCAATCAAACTCTCATCTTCACAGCAACTTCTCAGCAACATACTGCTTCAATCTGTATACTATAAAACAAACATCTCGAGAAACCATAAGAATTTTTCAACAAAGTTAAATAAATTATTATTTTTCAAGAGATAGTTAAACTATATCACAGATTAAGCATTTCCACTTTAATCACCAACACGCAAAACTTTTTGTTCAACACACAAGAACCTGCATGATTTAAAATTTTGAACTCACTTTCTAACACCGTCTCCCCCTATCAGTAACAATTCCTCCAAGAATAATAGTTTTCCGTACGTTAAGAATTTTTAAACAGAAAAAGACACTATTTTTGGATTTTTTATATTTTTCTGAAAGCAAGTAAATAACAAAACATTAAACACTCTATTTTTGTGAAAATCACTGGTAAGAAGATCATATCAACACAATCAAACTATTTTCACACTATTAGATAATTCTTTATTTAATTTTTCATGAAAAGCAGTCCAAGACGATTACCAGTGTGTTTGTCCACTTAAACAAAATGCATGAACATTTCAAGTACCATTACCGTATGATACGTTAAGGTAATTTTAATACTGATATACTAGTGTGTCCCACTTCAGGATATACCCCCGCGATCAAGGTATGCACAAAGATTCATCGTAGTAGGTGAGTATACTAAATTCATCCGTTTTGTATTTCAACGATAGATAATTGGTGAACATGTCAGTACTTCCGTACAGCAAAGAGACCAAAATATCTTATCGAGGGCTAAGACAAATACCATTTTTGGTACGAATTATGCTTTTTGCACATTTGAATGACTCTCTATGAGAGCTTCTTCATTTATGGGATTTGGCAATTTTTTTAGCTCTTTTAAGATATCCTGGGTGTGTCTAGGTCGGCATGTATCTGGATGCAGCAAAAGGACACCCCTGATATCCCCAGATGAAATAACAGTATAAAGACCCAAAACCTTAGATTTTGGCAATCTATCGACGCAAGATTTAAGGTCATTAAACCATACACCACTGATGTGTTCCCCACTCATATTCAGTTCATTTAGGTTTATATCACATTGGTAAGTTGATTATTTCATGCTTTTTGCCTACTGGTACATCATATGATGAAGCTGCTATCACACTTAAGCAATTTAATTTCAGTTTGAGTGTGACAGTCTAACTTGCCGATGTACTATCATTTCTTCTTTTTCACACAGTGATAACTCGTTTTTGATTTTCTATTTTTTTTTATGTTTTTGATTCTTTCAATGTTTTTGTATTTTTTATTTTCTAAGAAAAGCAGAAAACTATTTACAAAATTCTTATGAAAAACCAGTTATTCAGGATTCCTCATCCCGTTAAGTTCGACTAAATGTTCAATGCGAGCCCTGTCAAATGCTTTAGTATAAAGATCTGCCAGGTTATCTTCTGTGTCGACTCGATGAAGTTCAATTAATCTTTTTTCAGCACAATCCCATATAAAATGATGACGAATGTCAATGTGTTTTGTGCGACTGTGTTTCACGGGATTATTAGTTATAGAAATTTTGGCATTATTGTCTATCATAATAGGAGTACGAGTGAAATCCAAACCGTAATCGTGCATCTGCTGTTGAATCCAGAGAACCTGAGAGCAGCAGCTACCCGCAGCAATATATTCAGCTTCACACGTACAGGTAGACACACAAGATTGCTTCTTGCATTGCCAAGACACAATCCTGCCTCCTAAGAACTGACAACCAGCTGTTGTAGACTTCCTATTAGACTTGCATCCTCCAAAGTCTGAGTCAGTGTAGGCAACAAACGTCAAATCACTATCAGCTGGATACCACAACCCAAGTTTAGGTTTCCCCTTCAAGTAACGAAGAATCTGCTTCACAGCTTTCATGTGTGACTCTTTCGGGTTAGCCTGATATCTGGCACACAAGCATACGGCAAACATGATGTCGGGTCTTGAAGCAGTCAAGTACATTAGAGAACCAATCATTGCCCTGTATTGAGTTAGATCAACGTCTTCAGTACTTTCATGATCTGGGCCAAGATTGTGATTTTTCACAAATGGGTGTGTTGAAAGTAGAGCAATCATTCATTTTGAACCGACTCAAAATGTCATACACATACTTTGTTTGATGAATAAACATCCCATCCTCCTTCTGTTCAACTTGTAATCCCATAAAGTAAGACAGCTCACCCATAGCACTCATTTCGAACTTGCTCTTCATCACCTTCTCGAACTCTTTACACATGTTTTCATCAGATGACCCAAAGATGATGTCATCCACGTACACCTGTACCAGCAGAAAATCTTCCTCCTTCCTCTTGATGAACAATGTACTGTCAATCTGACCTCTTTCGAAACCATTCTTGATCAGATGTGTAGACAGTGTCTCGTACCACGCCCTGGGAGCTTGATGTAATCCATACAAAGCCTTATCAAGTTTGTACACTCGATCTGGATAATCTGGATCAACGAACCCATCTGGTTGTGAGACATACACCACTTCTTGGACTTTCCCGTAAAGAAATGCACTCTTCACGTCTAGTTAGAAAACTTTGAAGCCCTTGAATGAAGCGAAAGCTAGAAATAAACGAATTGCCTCCAACCTTGCCACTGGTGCAAACACCTCATTGTAATCTATCCCTTCTTGCTGATTGAAACCTTTCACCACCAATCGAGCCTTGTTTCGTGTGACTATTCCTCTTTCATCCTTTAGGAAGGTCAACTAACTCCCAAACTTTCAACTTTGTAAACTAGGCCAATTCCTCTTGCATAGCTTCAACCCATGAATTGTCTTTAAGAGCCATATGAATGTTCTTCGACTCCTCTAGGGAAATAAAACAACTATACAAGCACTCGTTCACAATCCCAGTCTTCTCAATCGACACAAATAAACCAGTATTCGCTGTTATGCTTCTCCTCGTCTGAACACCTGCAGTAGGATCTCCAAGTATCATGTCAACTGGATGATCTCTATTTGCTCGTGTAGTAGCAACGGTATCAACTTCAAGATTATCACCCAGGTTTGATCCAACCTCCCCCTGAATATTCTGATTTGCAAACAGATTAATGAAATCCTCCCCCTGATTGGGTTCAGGTTCACTATCGCTTAAATCAGTATCAGCAACACCTTGGGAAGTTTCTGGAGCATCTGTCATATCAACATTCGATCTAGGCATGAACTCGCCTTCATCGTCTTCATTTAGCACTGTCTGAATCAGCTGAGATTCATCTGCATTGGAAAACTCAGGAATATTAAATGATTTAAAAACACTTTCATAATCATATAATATAGCTGGACCACTCGTTGATTGTTGAGGTTTGTATGAATTAATTTCCACATTGAACACAACCTCAATTTTACCAGTTTTTAGATTAAAAACCCTTTTATTCGGTGCGCCAGGTACGTAACCTAGAAAGTAGCCTTCGTCAGCCACCTCACCGAATTTTTGTTTATCTTTATTACGCACAATGGTGCAGGGTAATCCAAATGGTTCAAAGCCTTCTAAGTTTGGTTTCTTGTTAAACATCAACTCATGACAAGTCTTGTTAAAACGTTTAACAGTTAAAACTTTGTTTAGGACGTAGCAAGCTGTATTCACAGCTTCTCCCCAGAAAAGAACTGGTAGCTTTGAATCTGAAAGCATCGTCCTAGCGGCTTCAATCAACGTCCTTTTTTTCCTCTCAGCAACTCCATTCTGTTGAGGCGTATAAGGAGCAGAATATTGATGGTCAATTCCCTTGCAAAGACAATAGAGATCCAGAATCTGATTCTTGAACTCCGTGCCATTATCACTCCTTATCCTCTTGATCTTTGCATCATGGACATTTTCCAATTTTGTAAAAAGATCTATCAACATCTCTGCTGTCTCATCTTTTGTACCTAAAAAGAAAACCCATGAGTAACATGAGTAATCATCAGTGACAACTAAACAATAGTATTTTTCACCTATGCTCCTCACGTTCACTGGACCAAATAAATCCATGTGAAGTAATTCATAAGGGGCATCTATGGAATTTACTGTTTTTGATTTGTGAGGTTTCTTATGTTGTTTTCCCTTTTGACATGGAATACATTTGTCTTCCACTTGAAACCTCTGCATTGGTACCCCTTTCACTAGCTCATTTTTAACAAGGTAATTCATTTTTCGATAGTGAATATGGGCCATGCGTCTGTGCCACAACATCGATTCAGCTTCAGATGCTTTTGATAGTAAACACGCCACCACAGCAGTTGGATCTTTAGCACCCATGTCCATGACATAAGTGTCATTTCTCCTTGGCGCTAGCATCACTATCCAATCGTCCGGTATCTCCAAACCTGGTTTCAACACTAATGCTTCATTCTTGGTAAAATGGACCGAGTGACCCTTGTCGCAGACTTGTGACACGCTCATCAGATTGTGTTTAAGCTACTCAACATAATTCACTTTGTCCAGTGTGATCTTCCCATTGGTCACTTTTCCTCGTCCTGTAATTCTACCACCTTTAGCACCCGCAAAATTCACATGTCCACCATCATAATCTTCAAATTCAGTCAACAATCTCGCATCCCCCGTCATGTGCCTGGAGCAGCCACTATCAACATACCACAAGTTGATAATCCTCCTTAGCAGCTCCTGCACTCACCAACCAAGAAATTAGTTAGATTGGGGGACCCAAGCCTTAACGGTCTTGGGTCGTCCAAATTCACCAACTACTGGAACATCCATCCAATATCCATTACTCCTAACTGGAGTCTTGGATCTTAGACCTGTTGATGGAATTTGATTTTGATTTCCACTAGGTCTTTGGTCCTGAGGGTTCCTAAATGTGTTTGGACTATTTGACCTTTGAAAATTTTGATTCTGATATCTTGAATTTTGATTCCAAGAAGCATTATTGTTGTAATTTCGAAAGCCATTGTTATAAAAAGTTCGACCACCATTATTTTGGTATCGATTTTGATATTGACCTTGACTTCTGAAATTATTTGTATTATGATTGTTCATTCTTGGTGAACTGCTTCTAGGTCTCTCAAATCTGCCTGGTGGAGATCTAGGCTGAAATCTAGGTTGATTTCTTTGAAAACGAGGAACTTGTGGAGTTCCTTTTTCAGCCTTAACTTCACCAACAGCAACATTCTCTGGTTGCTTAGGAGCAGATTTCTTTGGAGAATTTGCAACTTTCTCCTCATTATCACCACTCTTCTCTGGTGACTTCTCTCTCTTCCTCTCATTCATTTGTGCTTCATTCTTTTTGTTAGGACAGCAGCTAGCTACATGTCCTTTGGTGTGACACTTGAAGCACGATCTCTTTTTCGAAGACTTCTTATCTGAAGCCTTTGAACTAGATTCAGGCTTTGATGATGATGCTTTAGAAGAATCTGGTTCAGTTTGCTTAGTTTCAGAATTTTCTTTGTTCTTGTTTTTAGCAAACTCTACATTAGATTGGTTTTCAATAACAGCTGTTTCGTTTTTCATGTCACTTCCCTGAACAAAATTAATCTGTTTAACAACAGTTGGATTCTTATTCTTAGGAAGTGAAGTTTTCTTTTTCAAAACTGGTTTGCTGTTATCATTCTTCTTAGCATCATCACACGCAGACTCATCACCTCGACTTGTTGTGGAACTACTTAGTGCTGTTGACATAAACTTTGTTAGCTCATCTTCATCAGGTAGGAATGAATAATCATGACTAAGAGGAGGTAGGACTTCATTAAAGCCATGGAATCCCAAACTACTCTTATCATTACTTTTCTTTAACCCACCCATCATGTGTTTCATAACAAAAGTAGAGTCCCTGAATTGACCTAGTTTCTTTTCAAGTTCAACAATTTTGAGTTGTGCATCTGACAACTCTTTGCATTTTTCAGAAATCTCTTTTGTTTTCTCAACAATTTTGAGTGAGCTAAGTCTATGACTTGAAGTTTTTCATTTAATTTGCAGGTTACGGCTTCAATTTCACTTTCATAACCTTTTATTTTCTTCAAGTATGACGTGTCATTTCTTTTAGCAAAAAAGTTTGATTCTTTAATGTTAGACATCTCACTTACCAAACTTTTGTTTTGTGTGGACAACCTGTCAACTTCACCCTGTAGTTCACGACATTTTAAACACACAGAATTAGATTTTACCTCTCCTATTTGTTTATCAAGGTTGGCCATTAGAGCCGCAAGCTGAGCTTCCATTCTCTTGTATTTTGCATCCTTTTCTTCAGCTTCCCTTTCATGGTCAGACTTTTTCTTTTCCTCTTCTGCATCTGTTGTCTGATCACTCTTCTCTTCTTCAGCTTTATTCTCTATCTTCACCTCAGCATCCATTTTCACTTCAGCATCTCCTACAGCAGCTTTATCATCATCAATAGGCACGATCTCTGCCATGAATGCTTGAGTGGCATTCTAATTGTCTTCTAGATGAATACTCCAATCATATGAGCCTTCTCGTGCTGTAGAGATCAAAGCCTTTGAGCTAGAGTTATTTGATGCATTCCTGTTGTTTGAACTCTGACTAGAAGTCTCTTGCTTTTGTTTTTGACATTCCCTAGCAAAATGCCCATAACATTGACAGTTAAAGCACCTCACTTTGGTCTTGTCGAAACCAACACTTCGCCCTACAAACTTCCTTCCTGTTCTATTCATAAACCTCTTCACTCGTCTGGAAATCATGGCCATTTACCATTGCAAATCCATCTCTTCAAGATCATCAGGGTCAATCTGATCATAATCTTCATCTAAAGTAGCAGGATCAGATACCTTCCCCTGAATGTAGTTTTCATAAGAAACAACAAACGAAGCAAGTAGAGCCAGATGTTCTTCAGCAGACTTCACACTCATAGGCATTGACTTTGTAGTACTACTATGCTTAGAAGCTGATGTTCTCTTGGCTCCTGTTGATCCTCCAGAAGCAGCTACAAAACAAACATCACCATCCTCATTTACTGTGACCTGCTCATTCTCACAAGATAGAAACGCAGTAGCAGAGTCGCTAGAAATGTTGTGAGATGAAGAAGATGTAAGCCCATTGTAAACCCCTGGATCTTGAACCTGATCGTATCCAGTGTCTTTCTTCTTCATACTGAGCTCATAAGCTCTCAGCTTGCCAATGACTTCTTCAAGCTCTTTTGTCTCATAATCAGCTTCTCCCTTGATCATGAGAGTGTAGATATCCCACTTGGTAGGTAAGGCATCGAGCAGCTTGTCATTCTTCTCTATGTCAGTATAGCAATCGATCTCATAATTTTCCATTTTTGACATCAGATGGTAGTAACGAGTGATGATGTCCTCAAGTGACTCATGTTTCATGTACTTAAAAACAGCAAACTGCTTCTTCAGTAGATCAATCTTGTTCTTCTTGACATCAGCATTTCCCGCGTATCTTTTCTCTAATACATCCCACATATCCTTCGAATTTGTGTACTTCTTGAAGCTATGCTTGATGCTATCGGGCAAGGACATTTTGATTGCAGCCAAGGCTCTCTTTTCAGCCTCATACATCTTTTTATCATTATCTTGCATGTCCACATAGGCTGTTCTACGTGGTCTGCCCTCAAAGTCATGTGTTGGGTTTGTGTACCCATCTTCGATACATATCCACATGCGAGTATCCTGATATTCAATGAAGAATTGAAAACGATCCTTCCATGTCAGATAATTTTCCACCTTCATCATCTTAGGCAGTTTGTTGGTAGTGCCAACCTCATGCTCCATTCTCAACAGCTCATTCAAACTAGACATGTTTGACATTTTTAACGTAACAGACTGTTAAAACCGTACAAAATTTTTCCGAAAACAGTGGTTACCAAATTACACCGTTAGAATCGTCTCGAAAAGACGAATCCAACGATATATAATGTCAAAAACCGAATTCGGGATTTTCCAGAGTTTTTTTTTCCTAAAAATCAACCGAGTTCAACGGTGCAGACGGTTCTGTCAAACGAGCTACAGATCAATTTCTATTTGCAAAACACTGAAATTTTATCGACGCTTGGCAACTGAAATTCCACCTTTTTAAATTTGCTGTCTTAATTTCGCTAGTAAGCAACTTCGCTTGTTATTTTCGCTGAGTCAGTTCAGGTTAATTTCGCAGGCAGGTCTAGTTCGCTGAGACAATTTCGCTGTTAATTTCGCTATAACGACGACTGTAAAGTCGCTGAAAACCGTGGTAATTTCGCTATGGACAATTACACGGTTACCAAAGTCGCCTTTGGATTTATTTCGCCGATTAGATCGCAGGTCTGTTAAATTCGCAGGTCTTATAATTTCGCTGGTCTGCAAATTAGGAAACTTAATCTTTTCAAAAATTCTGATTATTTTCCTGATTCCCCTAACAACTTCCTGCAAAATCAAAACAGCAAATCAGCGAAGTTTTGACGAAAATTTTGATGAACTTAATGAAGAACACGAAGAACAGTCTTCGAATCTCCAAGTTTCTCAGCCAATATTCTTCAAAACAATCAACCAAAAACATTCCTGCAAACCCTAAAACCTGCAAAACAGCAATCAAACAAACCAGAATATCAAAACAGCCAACAATTTCGAAAATTAAGATCAAACACACAAAAAATTTCGAAACCCTAATTTTTCAGGTTTCAAAATTTTCGATAAAAAAACTCCCTGATTCTGCAGCACAATTCTGAACCAAGCCTTCAAGAGCCTAAAGCTCTGATACCAATTGTAGGTCCCCTTGTTCGTATGGATCTTTCACAGAATTGTTTATCTAACCTAGAGTGCGGAATCCTCTAGATCAGATTTGTTACAGAAACGAGTAGAAACAAAAAATCACTTTCAACTGGGTTTCTATTGATTATCAAACTGAAGTATTACAATCAATTAAACCCTAATTCGTCCAAGCTCTACGCCTTTCACGAAATTGCTAGAACTCTCACGAAATTACTCTCACAAACTCTGTTTTGGCTGATTAACCTAAACCCTAAAGCCTAACCTTGTTTATATAACACAAGATTTACAACTTGGGCTAGGGTTTCCAACATGGACAAGCCCAATTCGCCCCCTAGACCCAATGTGGGTTTTGTTTAGCCCAAACTCTATATTCTCACTAATACAAAGCTAAACCCGCTAACTGTTTATCGTTTAACTAATTACAAGATATCCAAAGACCAAATCTAAGTTGTTGTCACAAATATGCACCAACAGACCGTATCCGTATAGGCTTACGGTCCGCAAGGAGGTGCTTACGGACCGCAAAGGCTTCAGCTTACGGTCCGTAAGCCTGTCGCTGGCAGCAGATTTTGGACAGCTGCTTGTTCAGCCTGTTCCACCGCCTTGTATGGATTGTTTTCAAAAATCAGGGGCATTGTAACTGGTTTTTAGCTTCATAGGGACACCTGGGAGGATCTCATGACCTTGGTAGACTTGTTTGGCATCATCCTAAAGATTTGGAGTCACTATATAAGGTGAGCAAAGTTGCAACATTTGATCATTTATTTGCAACTCACTTGAGGCAGTGTTCTGGAACTTCTCTGGACTTCAATAAGCTTCTCTTAGGTCCCTAATCATACTTAGGAGTCTTGTAAGTGTCCTTAATCCTTTTCAATTCAGTTTAGCTTAGGTAATTAGCTAAAAGTCAAACCATCGTAATTAAGGTTTGACTTCGAGGTTAAGCTATAATTATCCGGTCAAATCTCGAATTAAAAATACCTATGAGTGGGTAATTATGTGGGTAATAAACCCTTAAAAGGGTATTCTCAGATTCCCACTCTAACCATGTCAATTGTCGGGTCAAAGCTAATTACAAAAAGTCAACAGAAAGCTTTAATTCAAATTAATGCATAATTAGCAATGTAGGATCCATATAACCTGTTTTATCATTAATATAACGTGGTAATTAATATAAGAACATGTCTAAACATGTTCACCCCGATAATTTTCAGTTTAGGCTCGGTTTGGAACCGAAAGTCGCATAGTTTGACTTATGATTTGACTTTCAGTTCTGACCCGTTTAAGCCAAGTTTAGGATTTCCTTAGAGCTTCTTTTGGACCTATTTACATGTTAGTATAACCCTCTGTGATTATACAACTTGGTTCATTAGACATCTAATTCATATGCATGTTTTCGTTAATTGCTTAAATGTTGACTATTATGCCCTTTCCACCTTAAACTATGATTTTTAAAAATACAAAAGAGTAGACACCTTAGTTACTGATTTATAAACTTGTACCTAAAATTTGACATCAGTTTGAAGTATAGATTTAGAGTTATGCTCATTAGCGTAATTAGAAGCCTTCTTAGTAAATAAATGGCATAATTAGCATATAGCCTATCTAAACCCAAATTTTAATATCAAACTTTTTACCTACTGATATAAAATAATATTTTGGGATTTTTGAAGATTTTTATTTATTTTTAGGCTGAGCATAACTTAGAGTTCTAAGCTTAATTAGGTTATTGCCGGTTTTGCCCTTTTGGGCAATAAAATGAGTTTTATAAATCCTTTTGACCTCAAACCTTTTTCTACTGATTTGGTATGTTAAATAAATTATTTTGAGCCTTCTGGAATATTAAAAAAATATCAGCTTTCTATACAAAACCCGGAATTGGCTCCAAATCGCCTTTTTAGCATTTTAACGACATAGTATGTATCAAAACTAGTTTATATATATAAGGTTTGATACCTACTGATATATTCAGTAAATTTTTATACTATAACAGTAAACAAAGGTTTTAAACTCAGATTTTCAGTTTTAACCTTTTAGGCTTATGTGAAATTACCAAAATGCCCCTACAGTGCATAATATGGTTACAATTAATAAATCTCACATATATATAATACCCTACTGTTATAACTTATTAAATTAAGTATATTTACTAAATAAATCAGACCTGTAACTCAGATTACAAATTAAACTCTTGTATACCCTTTAAAATGACCAAAATGCCCTTATGAGGCATAGTTTGGGTTTAAAATCGTTTTGGGCATAATAGAAGATATCTTACTGATGTCACAGCATATTTAAGGCATATTAACTTAGGAAACTTGTATATGATTCATATGGTTACTCGTTACGCACTTTTCGCGTTCGGATCGGCTTATGTAACTAGTTTGCACATATTAGCCAAAACGGGTCAAACCATATCATTTTGGTCTCAAAATCCAGAATACGTCTAAGTTACCCATATTAAACAAGCATGCAAGCTTGTCTGGTCAACATCGCATCCTAAACCGGTCTTCGCCTTCATGCGTATGAACCGTATTTCTTTAAAACTAGCCGGTCTAAGCTTAGGCTTAAATAAAGACCCGTTAGGATTCTAATAGGTTATTATAAACCTTCGTTCCAGAATAGGAGATCTAGTAAAAGCTATTTTCACTTGCTTATTGTGACTATACTTTCTCAGGTAAATACTTTTAACTTATTTTCCCTTATACGGGCTTGGGGTACGGTATATAAAATACCGCTTGGTTGGGCATTGAATCTTTAATCAAATGTAGATTAAATCATTGAAATGACCCGTTAAAAAAATGTTTTGTTTGCTTAAAGCCTTTGGGGGTTAATGACCATGTCCCGGATATCCTTGGCATCATTTTACGAAATGGCCACGACCTAAGCATACGGGTGTAGGCGTACACCCGTTAGTGCATAAATAAATATTAAGGTATAACCGCCGGTTTTGGGTTTAACCGCTGTGGGACTATACCATGTGGTGTGTCTATTGATCTTTAACCCGGTGTCAACCCGGGCTACTGGACGCATAAGAAACATGTAAATCTTTTACAAGTTTATATTCAAATAATTATCCCAAGTTATAAAAATCTTTTGTGCCTTGTGCATCTAAATAAATTTTAAACATTTTCAAAATGAGTCAGTTAAATTGTATTTACCAGTGTAAACTGACGTATTTTCCCAAAAAGGTTAAGTGCAGGTACTACGCGTAATAGGTTGGCCTCTCCTTAGCATCGTTTAGAGTCTCGCAAGCTTGGATGCAAATAAATCTGTTGAACAAGTTTCCTTTTTCTTTTGATCCGCCTGTGGATCTATTTCAACTGTTTGCGATATTTAATATTACAATATTTATTCGGTTGAAATAAATCTATCTTTTGCTTCCGTTGTGCATTTAAATATTGTGTTGTTTGACTGTGACGATATCAACAACGTCACGATACCCCCACCGGGCCCACCGGTGACACGTGGAAAATAGGGGTATGACAGCATGTAATAATGATGTGACAGTATGCAATATGTGATGCACATGTAAGTATAAGATAGTAATCAGAAAGTAGTTAAGTATAATCCAGCACAGTCATTAAGCACGAATCAAGATTAATTAATTGTACGGATACCTGGATTTTTTACGGTTGTCACAGTAACGATGTTATTCCGAAGTATAATATAAATTTCCGATTTTAACTGATGTATTTTCATGTGTATTTGAAAAGTTGAACTTATTTTGATTAGTAGTTGGTATACTGTTTTTAAGTTTTTGTTTGGAATAGACACAAGTCACTATCCTGTTTTTCTATACAATTTATTCAGTTGATGATCCTCAATGTCTATTTGTGATACTTAATCGGAAAGGTAGGTTTTAAGTTTTAATTATATGATTTGCTGAAAAAAATATATATATTTCGATATGATAAGAACTTACATGTATTCTCACCTTTTCGATATTATCTATTGTTATTTTGATATATATTAGTTGTATCATCTTTTATTTACATGTATTGCATACCTTAATGGATTGTATTCATTTGTTTCTTAATGTTATTGATTTTGATTCTATATGATTGATACTGTTACAGTTTTACGTGAGAATGATTTATGGATTTCCGTGTTACCTTGAAGACAGTAAAAGGAAATGTTTGGTTAGTAATTTTATCCGATCTTAGTTTAACACTTAATTTTAATTTTTTGGTATGACATTTAGCAATAAAAGTGTTTCTTTTATTTATGTTTAGATTTTTCCAAAACAGTATCAAAATTGGATTCAACGGTTTAATTATCCAACTGGAAATACAAACATCCGGACCACAACTGGAAATGTTTTTAAAGTCAGGATCTATCCTCTAAGCAATGGCAGATATTATTTCTATAATGGTTAGTGTCAGTTGGTAGACAGTTTGAAAATACCTTCAGATTCATGGTTGATATTTCATTATGAAGAAGCATTAGAAAGTTTCAGAATATTGTATTTTTATCAAGACATTGCTCTTGCACCTTGTGAAGAATTTTACTACAAACCATCTGGTAACGAAGATTATGTGGTATGTAACTTCGAATATTGTTCATCATGTAATTTTTTTTGGAGATACAGTTGTTTAATTGTTGTTTTTTATTTGTTTACTTAATTTTCTGACATATTTTTACTAATGTACTATATAATGTGTTTTATTCTGATTGTAGAGTATTAATCGTTCTTTTGTTCATCACAAGATGTTAAACACTATTCCTTCATATCCGGTTCTTACTAAAGGATCTGAAAACCAGAACTGGTCTGTAGAGATGGAAGATATCAACAATGAACTTTACATAACTACCGGATGGAAGGAGATAAAGAATGAGTTGTCATTAACTGCTGATCATCTCATTGTCTTTGAGATGATAGATCTTCAGACTTTTCATATCACGGTTTTCAATTGTGCTACCTGTGATTTAGTGCTTCCACCAGAGGTTTGTGCTGTTGTTAAAGAAAAGGTGATAGAAGAGATTGTCTTGAGTTCAGATACTGAAGCTGTACAGGACATCGTTAATGTCAATGAAGGTGGTATGGTTGTTGTGAATGAAGATAATCAGATCATACCTATTTCTTTCCGTGTGGACGGTCATTTTGTAAGTTTGTGATAATGAGTTTACTAATATATAATACTTTAGTCAGATTTTAAAGATGTGTTAATTGTTTGTTTATTGAATTGTTCGTTGTTTGTTACAGCGCCTTTTTAAAAACAGGCTGAAGATCTTGGACTAAATCGTAAGATGGGTTTGAAGATTGTGGACGTGGCAGGTGATGTTTGGAATGTTCAAGCTGCTATAGGTTCCTCTCTAGGTCAACCAAGATATTATCTGCAAGGAATGAGAAAGTTTGTGAGAGATAAAGGCATTGCTCTAGGTCAAGCATTTACACTTAACTTTGTGAAAGGTAAAAAGCTTTTTATGTTCGAATGAATGTTCATGGGTTGAAGAAGGCAAATGTAGAAGGATACATTGAACCAAGTTTTTGGGTTGTAGTTCTTTGCTTTTCGAAACTGATAGTAGACTTGTTTGTTTAGTTTTGAAGTTGTGATTCTAAAAGTATATATGTACATGTAAATTATTAGGTCCATGTCTAATGGAAACAATGCGGAGATGTAAGCTAAAGACGGTATACTCAGTTTGACTTTTGGTCAACATCTGATTGACTTTTGGTCAACATCTCATTTAGTATTCAACGAAGGTTTGAATAACTCAAACAGTGGTTTTAACATCTGTTTGACTTTAGGTCAACAGTTCATGGAAACCCATGTTAGGTTAAACAGTGTTTTAAAGAGGGAAACAGTCCTAAAATATAAGAAGACAGTGGATCTGGTTGAACATTTGTTTCAGTTTTGGTCAACAACTGTTTGACTTTTGGTCAACATTTGTTTTCTCGATCAGATTGGGTGTTAAAGTATAGTTCTTTAAGTCACTGTTTTGTTTTCTTGAATTCTATGTAATTTTGTTAAGAAATACAAGAACAAACATTTTTACAAAATCCCAAATCACCCGATCATGTAAGTGCATTGAAGTAAAATTGGAAATGATGTTATTAATGTGGTCCTGTTGTCCTTTTGTTTGACCTCTAATATGGGTTTATGATCTAATCTGGTGATGTGAAGACATTGTTGTTGAATCCAATGAGATGCTTGATGTAATGAGGTCGTATTAATAACAAGTACTAATTGATATAACTAAGTTTCCCGAGTCCGGGAAGCAATCCCGGGTAAAAACCTAGTTTTATATGATAAAAGAAAGCCACGAGCGACACTTGTCATACATTAGAGTTATCTACTTTTTTTCTTTTTCCAGCCTCTTAATTATAGGCACTTATTTTTTTAATTAAAAATAGTTATTATATTATATAACATTACATTAATCAACATGTGTAACACACGGGGTTGTAATCTAGTGCATAATATATAAACGACGAATTCTCATACATTAGACACATATAAGGCTATTTGTAATGGTACAAAATCCCTCGCCATCTCAACTCAAAAGTGCGTGGAACAACACCCCAGGGCGTGAGTGGGGCGCTCCGCAGAAGGGGCTTCTCCATGAGTGTGACCACGAGCATGGACGTGAAGGATATTGGGGGTTAGACACCATTTTTTGTCCAATGACATGCACACGCTTCACACTTATTTTTTTTTTTCTTCATTTTAATCTCTATGTGAAACTATAAACACTTGTCACACCTCGACCCGCAGCGGATTAAATGACCGAGGCATGAATGATTGCTCACATCTTATGAAAATATATTTAAATGTTTAAATATTATTCATATCCAAATTAAACAATGTCACAATACCACATAACAATCAATTTGTTCAAACAAATCATAACATAGTAAATAAGCCGTTTTATTCTCTAAGGCAATCGTCCCTACGTGCCATCATTCACCTCTTCAAACACGTTCACCTGTATCATGTGTAAAAGTAGTTTTTGAGTCAAAATAAGTTAGTGAGTAATCTGAATGTTTAAATAAATATGTTTTTGTTTATTTGTCTTAACAAGAAATTATTAACATATTATTCAACAATAATTAAGTGGTAGCCAACAATTAAATAATCCATAACTAACAATCAACATGAAGATGTAAAACTAATGTAAGTGAAATGAATAATGTGAACATGAGACGCAAGCCCACCGACGAGCGAATCTAAATGTATTGGTGATACTAGACTACAACCCATGACCGTGGAGAATCTAGGCAGCCGATGGATCCATATGAATACTGGTTAGCAATACTGATTAACAACAATGGCTAGCATAACAAACAATGAACAATTCACAACAACCACATAATTACACTTTGAATTTGCATGTACTTGAATAATGAAACTTGAATTAATATAAATGCACATGATACACTCCAAAATAAGTAAATGGTAAAAATGGGAATTAAGAAAGATCTACTCACGAGTTGTGTTTTGTGATTCTTTGAAATAAGTGCACGATGAACGAGATAACTTCAAGTGACGAAAACTACCCTAGAACATAAATACCACACACTAAATATACAAAACACAACTAAAAATATTGATTAAATTATTATTTTAGTTTTGATTATTCGCAAGGTACGTCTTGTGTCGCAAGGTACGTCTTGTGTCACTATGGTTTCCTAGATCTAAAGCAATAATGGTTTAAAGATCAGCGGTTTCATCTATGTAACACGGTTTCATCTATGTAACAGTATTTTTCTTTGTAAAAGATTATGTAACCGTATTTACGAGTTTAAATCACTGATTTGATTCGGTTTTAATGTGGCCAACGAAATAGGAGTTTTGTTGTCCGATTCGGCAGATTTAGTAGAGGATTTGGCGTGTAAAAGTTGTCTAGATGCAGGATTTTTTTTTTTTTTTTTTTTTTTTGTAAAGGGTTACCCCGGTAAATCGAAACATGGAAACTAGATTTCGCATTTTTGGGCGAAGATTTGATGAATCAATGAGATCCGATGTGGTGTCGGTTCAAAGCAACTTGGGATCCAAGTTTGACAACTAATGTGCGAGGAAGAAGGGAAACACTCCAGGCTTCGAGCACATAATATTAACACTCAAGGATTCAATGGGTGTTTGTTTACTTTGGGTTTTAGTAGAATGCTAATTTGCTATTGGGCCCAAGTTGCTGAACCATCATATCAAGAAAATTTTAGAAAAAAAAAAGGGGATGTAACTTGTTGGGCTTGGGCCGATGCTTGGTTGGTTAACTAATTACGCCAAAATCTATCAACGAAATATATTGTTATCTTTTAGTTGAGGGGACATAACCAACTCATACTTGGTCCTATATAACACATTCCATCATATCCTTTAATTCACTAGAACCGAAGCTAACTATTTTCATTTGCAAGATGCTTTAGAGATATGAGATTGACAAGATTCAGTGAGTATAGGGTTAGATCAAATAGAAAGTGAGTTTTACATGCGAAATGTACAAAACTCCGTTGATCATACTAATCCAATGCTTAAGATTAAATCGATAACGAGAATATAAATTGCGTCAAGTTAAATCTAGTTTCACAAGTATTTTTATTAATCCCAAGTAACTTAATTTTAGTTACTTTTTATAAATATACCACACATTTAAAAAGTTTATAATCCTTAAATATAGTATTCTTATACTTTAAAAAGTACTTTTTTTATCAATCTCTATGTATTGTTGAATACAACAGTTCATCTATATTAGCTACAGTGGTGCATCTAAATTAACATAGAATGAATGAATTATACAATTATAATGGTGCGTCCATCCCATTATTCGTAAACTAGATATAACTAGTTCTATATATGTCCGATGGACATGTATATTAATAGTATAATGACATAATGAATTCTTCATACCTCACCTAATTTGGCACTTCACCATTACACCACTAAAAATTGCCGATAGGAGAATGTATTAACATCCAAAATATATATCTAAAAATTCACAAACAATAAGGCTAGGGGGTGTGGTTTAAAGCCCTATAGGCTTTATTACGCCACATAGGCGACACATAAGCATGGGGCTTTATCGCTAACTTACACGGTGTGGGATAAAGCCCATTATAAAGCCCCTTTTAACTATATTAAAAAAAATAAAAATAAGATAAATAAAAAATTCTTATTGGTTAATGAAGGTGGGTCCCATTGATTTCGTCCTCTCACGCCCGCTATTCCTTTGGCGGAGCCAAGCATAGTGCCCCCATGGACGGAGACAGGGTGGTGTAGGGCGCCATAAGACGCTAAAGTTGATAAGGTGGCGGGGGGCGCGAAGCCACACCCACCGGCCTAGTAGTATAAACACTAAAGGGATCGAAAAGTATTATGTGTTACCATACAAGATAATAGAACTCAAGTACTGTTAAACGCTTTAGTCCTTGTGTTGCCTGTCATATCCGTAACAGATGAGACTTTTTACTTTTTTTTTTTTTTTTTTTTGAGTTAACTATCTTTTAGTCCATGTGATTTTGATCATTTTGTCAGTTTAGTCCAAAGGTTTGAAACGTTGTCATTTTAGTATAAATAGTTTCAAGTGTTGCCATTTTAGTCCACTAGGTTAACTCCGTCCATATTTTGTTAGTTAGAAGGGTAATTCGATCATTTTATATGATCGAATTGCCCTTCTAGTTAACAGAATTACATATAAAATGACCGAAATAACCTTTTAGTTAACATAATAAAGGGATAGAGTTAACCCAGTGGACTAAAATGGCAACGTTTGAACTATTTGGACTAAAATGGCAACGTTTCAAACCTTTAGACTAAACTCATAAAATTGCCCAAATGGCATTTAACTTTTTTTTTTTAGTAAAACAAATACCACTTAAAATAATTTCTTTTACAGGTTACGTGCACTATTGGAATGAGATTAAAAAAACTCAGAGCCACTAAAGTAAAAAAAAATACATTTGTAATGATACCATTATCAATATTAGTTTCATACAAACAAACTAGAAGTCTAGAGAAATAATACTGTTACGTTGTTTAAACCGTAATAAAATCAAATGAATGCATAAGATTGGCAAGTCTCGAAAAACCATAAGGGTGAACGGGGCGCCCTTGGGGTGGCGTGCAGTGAGTGAGTTCCCCGCTTGGGAACACCGCCGCCGACCCCTCGGGGAGGCTAAGCGAGGACAGGTCTGCGGCATTGATTCACCGCACAACTTTTCAAACTTTTTGATTTTTTTGAACGTTTGGCAACGGCTATTCGTTAAAAAATAAAAAGTAAAAATCCAATTTTCACCTATAAATACCCCATTAAATCTAATTTTTTACCCCACAAATTTTCAATCTTATTTCTCTAAAATTCTTTCAAATACAACACAAAGCCAAACTGAGCAATGGAGAACCAACCCCGCGAAGCCAAGAAAAAGTCCGTCGGCTCTAACACTAAGGGACGCGGCTCGCAACCGTCTCGTGGTTATTTCCAAAATTTGTTATCAATGGATCCTCAAGCCCCCGCCTTCGACCCGTTTGGTTTTCGTTCCCCCACAAGTTCCATCTCCACGAGAAAATGTTGAACGTCCTCTACCTATTTACGAGGACGAGGAGAAACTACGCGCACGATCGAGATATGAAAACATTCCTCAAGCCGCACGACGATGCTCCGCCGGAAATGTTGCCGTTCATCCTCGCCCGAAAGCGCGAGATCGCTAACAAGTACGGGTGGCCGTGCAATTTCTAAAATTTTTATGTAGTATTGCGATGTAATTTTTATTTTATTAAATGAAATGTATTTTTTTATTTTATGTAAATTATGTTTTACTTTTTATAAAAATATTTTCTTAATTAAAAAATAAAAAAAAACACGTCCCCCCAGAGAGGAGTGCCGCCATCAAATTGAGGGTGTGGGAGGAGTTAAGTGGGGAGTTGACGTGGCGCTTGTTGATTGGTTGTGGGTAAGAGAGGTCACTCCCCACTTAGAGGAGTGCCCCTTACACCCTAATAAAATCAAATAAGTGTTTGAAGAACTTACTAAACTTTTATACTATATATAGCATAACTAGTTTTTGCCCCGTCCTCGTTGCGGGGCATTAAACCGAATATTTCTCTATCATAACGTGTACGTTAGTGTTTCGGTTACTTGTACATACTACTCATAACACTATCTTAAAAAAATCAATCGACTCAACCAATTAAAACAAAACACTACCATACGTTTGCTAAAAAAAAACTAACACGATGGAAAAACTACCCCTTTGCATGAATAAAAATTATATCGAGCCAATCAATTAAACAAACACTACCATAGTTTTGTAAAAAAAAACATTAAAACGAATTTTACATTTAGGGCAAAATCATAATTTGACAGAGAAAAAAAACAATGGAAAAACTATAAATTGGAGCTGAGTGCAAAATCGTAATTTGGCTAGGAGAAGAAAAAAAAAACAAAACCAATGACAAAACTGTAAATTTAAACGGGGCAAAATAATAATTTAACTGGACCAATTGAGAATTGTCAGGCAGCTGCCTTTTAAGCATGTAAAATAACTACTTCTATTTAAACATAATGATTTTTAAAGTAATAAAATAGTTACTATATATGTATATAAGTCATTAATAGGGGTGTTCAAAAAAATCCGGATCCGAAATCGAATCCGAAATATCCGAAAATTCGGATATCTGAAAACCGGATAATACGAATTTTCGGATTCGGATATGAATTTCAAAAATTTTGGATAATCCGATTATCTGATATCCGAAAACTAATTATTTTTTATAAATATATATAGTATATGAGCATTATATTTAGTTTGAAGTATTGTAAAAATTAGTAAAAAAGTAGTAAATAATTATATTTGTGTGAATTTATGATTGTTTTTAGTTTTAAATGTCGGAAACTTAAAAAATCAAATATAAGTTTAGTTTTAATCTATACACGAAGCGGATTTTTTGATTTTCTTATAAATTCGGATATCCGAATCCGTATCTGAAATTTCAGAATATCCAAAAATCGGATATCCGAAATTTCGGATACGGATTCAGATATCAATATTCACTATCCGAAATTTTCGAATATCCGGTTTTCGGATATCCAAAAACCGGATAATCTGATGTTGAACACCGCCTAGTCATTAAGCCATCTAGAACCAACTATCACCTACAAATGATTTCAGTCCAGCTAGTTGATGCATTAGAAATGATGGGGAAGGACTCAGGTTTGACCCTTAATCTCACCCGAGTTTTCTACTACAGTGCATTTACTCCAGATGGTCGGCTCTTGTGGAGGGTGCAACTCCTGTCATGTGGCGGGAGGCTGGAAATTTTCTCGGGGACAGCGTAATGCCCCTCTCGACCAGGCGTGGGCCCGTTTAAAACAACATAGTCCTGGTAATAAGTGGTGGCGAGCCTGCGTCTTGCGGGTCTGAATTAGTCGTCTGTTGTGAACAAAAATACAGTGAATTACAAATTTTGTCTTTTATCTTGATACTCAATTTCAGATGGTGTTTTTAGTATTTAAAATTGATGTGTTTTGTACTTGATATTTTAAAATCTTACACGCTTTGTTCTTCATATTAATTTTTTTTTTTGTTAAATCAGATCATACAACGGTACTTTAGTCTTTTTACTATAAAAATGTTTAAATAAATAAAACAATAATTAACCTAATATATGTAATAGTCTACCCCCCCCCCCCCCCCCCTTCTACATCTTTCTCTCCACCGTCGTAAACGGCCTACCATCTGCCACTATCCACCACCACAACCATCTACACCAGCTGTCACCTCTAAACCAAAAACACCTTTAACATTAAAGGGAGCAATATTTTAATTTAATTGGCTTTGCCAATTACACACAAATAGCTAGTGTAATACCTAAATCCTATTAGATAATCTTGATGTTTCTATCAATCACAGTTTTCTTTATTTTTTGATGTAGACAACATTGAAACAAAACAAAAACAGGCATACCCCTCTTGACTTAAACAAAAGCAGACATGGGCCTCTCTTCAGTGATAGTACTTGTTTTTTTTTTAATGGCGAACAAATCAATCCTGAACACTTTTGGAGCACCCACTGGACAAACGGAGTACTCCGAGAGTAACCCGAGTCGTCCACCACCAATTCTGAGAAAAACCCGATAACCCACCCGCCCGTAGGCACGACGGTAAATTACCGGTAAAACCCGTTTGGCTCAAGGATCGAACCCAGGTTTCCCTGGGTCTCCTATCACTGCCCGCCATTGTCTCACTCCTTTTTTTGCACCAAATGAGAATTGAACTTGAGTATTCAAAGAATAACTCAAGTTCTCCTACCACGTGAGCTAGAGGTCATTGACACTTGTTTTTTTTTTTTTTTTTTTCTAATGACAGTCTTATACACTCCTGAATTAAAAGTGTCTATAAAGTGAGTTAGCCCATATTAATTTTTTAATAGCCACTTTCTTAACCTAAAAACGTAGATGGATTTTCCATTTATTTAAAGGTGCCTATGATATCTAAGCATATTAACCAGTCTTGTAAAAATCGCGATTAGGCGGCGACTAGTCGGCGATTAATCGCTAGTCGGCCAGTAACTGAGTAATTTTTCGTTAATCAGTCCATTAATCGCTAGTCAGGCCTAGTTGGTCAGCCAAAAATCGGCGATTTCGGCCAGATTCCGGCAAAAAACATGTATATTCCGGCCAAAACCTTTAAATTCCGACCAGTTTTCAATCAAACAATGTGAATTCCAACAATTAATCTTGTATACTTAAAATATAAGTTGAGTAAGAGTTAAAACCTAGCTACTTAAAATATTTACCTATAAAAATATGAATATGCATTTGTTTAGCATAAGGCTAGAACTTTAATCCTTTGAGAAATAATACAATTAATTACACTTTGATACCACTAGGCTACAAGCCCTTTGGTAGTGTAAAACTTAGATGGGGAAGAGAGAAAACCTAATCTCTTCCGGCAAAAACCTTATACTTTAGGAGTGAGAAAGGAGAAGAGATAACGAAGTAAAGAAACGGGATTGGTGAGAAGATGAAGTGAACGAAAGACACTAGTGCTGAATGAGTTTCTCCGATGCCATAGTCTAATAAACTTAACTTTTCTTCTACAACAAAGTTGGAGGTTATCCATTTACAAACTATTTAAATGCACAAAGTTATACAAATTCAATAAAGAATAAAAATTTAAATAAGTTACTTACATTTTCTATCATATGATGTCAATAATAGTCTATGTAGTTTATTAAAAAGGTAAAATAATCACTTTACACAATTTCAAACGTACCTTTTTACATAGTTTTGGAAATTAAAATAAAATAACTGAAACATACAGCTTAGAAGAAACGACAATAATTAACGCAAACTAAATTAATAATAATAATAATAATAATAATAATAATAATAATAATAATAATAATAATAATAATAATAATAATAAACCATTGAAATATACAAATAAGAATTTTCCATTAAATATATGCTAGATATCACAATAACCATCTAGTTACATCCAGACACCAAAACCAAAGATTACTTTACAAAAAATATAACACAAACACCAACCCAATATAACTTTAACTACTCGATTTTTTCTCGAGATGAATACATAGATCGAAAACCATAAAAATAACAAATATATATATATATATATATAAAACTAGTAAACACAATAACAGTCTCTAAGCTGCCGACGGGGCGGATACACAACGACTACCACTCCTAGTTACTGCCAGCGTCGGCTCATCCACCGCGGTCAACTGCGTACCCATCGACTGTCCACAACTCTTCCAATAATCCAAGGTCTCATCATTATAAATCTCCCACCACATATTTACCAGCATCTTAATATCTTCCCTATCCATATTCACATCTTTCCCGGTATACCTCCACGGCTTCGACCCGTCGGCACAGTAATGCACCACCTTCACCTTCTTAACATCCACATTCTCCGGGTGCCGCCACAACATCGCCAATATTAAATTGTATTCTGTTGGAATAGGCTTGTAAACATCCTTAAAGAACATGTTTAAGAAATCTTGCTCTGCGAATAGTGTCGGTTGGGTGATTTTAACCGACGAAAGAAGGTTGTTGTAGGTGGAGAGATTGGGCTCGAACACGAACATTCCGGCGTTGAAGTATAAGGAGGGTTTTGGGCCCAACTGGTTATCCGGCCAGTGGACTTTTTCGGGTGCTTGTTGACAGTACCCGATTTGGTACTGTGGACTGTTTCTCCAGTTTCGCTCGCAGAAACAGTCCATGACGGCGTAGAAGTGGCCGTCGGGTAAGTCGAACAGATGGTCTATGTTGTCGAAAACTTGTATGTCCCCATCTAAGTATATCATCTTGCTGTACTCCACAAACTGTAAATATATAACTTTAAGTTATTAATCGCGTAACTGATAGTCATGTAAATGAATTGAACGTTCATGAATCGTTCTGTAGAAGGTTCACTAACGTTCCTTTCATTAAAAAAAATCTACTTAATAACAATTAACTTTTGTTCATTGATTTTTTTTTTTTTTTTTTGAAGTGCAAGATTATGTTTAAACTTAAAAAAAAAAAAAGATGCCTCTGGCTAGTAACTAGAGACAAACAATGGATCGATTACACAATTGGAGAAATGAAAATATTTTCATTAACTAAACGAATGAACATGAATAAATATCTAGTTTGTTCACTTATGCCCTTTTATATTTATTCATCCGCGTATAGGGATGCAAACGAGCCGAGCTCGAGCTCGTTTAACATATGAAAGCTCGAGCTTGAGCTCGGCTCGATTCGAGCTTCATTTCTAAAGCTCGAGCTCGGCTCGAAGGTAATTTTTCAAGCTCGAGCTCGGCTCGGGCTCGGGCTCGACTCGTTTAGTATTTATTAATTAATTTATATTAATTATAATTATTATTATACATATAATTTAGTTATTTTTTATATTTATATAAATGGTAATTATTATTATATAAATATATGTTTATATATTAATAAAAAATATATAAACCGAAAGCTCATTTAGGCTCGCGAGCCGGCTCGAGCTCGATAAGCGAAGCTCGAGCTCGGGCTCGTTTACTAAATGAGCTTGTTTTTAGGCTCAGGCTCGAGCTTGAGCTCGTTCGAGCTTTTTTTCAAGCCGAGCTCGAGTAGCTCAGCTCGTTTACACCCCTATTTGTAAGTGCTTATTTAATATTAATTTAAATTGGTTTGACGTTAGTATTTTAAACCCTTTGTTGGATATGTTAGTATTTTAAACCCTTTGTTGAATATGTTTGTTTAATTTTGAAATATTTGATGTAGTGATTATGGTATTTTAGACTTTAATTTGACTATTTACATTTAAGTAACTTGCCCGTTTACGTGAGCTTTATAATATTAACAAATGAACATGTAACCCTCATTTTCTAAATAAACAAGCAGAAAAAGAAAACCTACTCATTTTAGTGATTGTGTTCGTTCGTTTCTTCAATTTAAAATAAACGAACAAACACAAACAAGCTGTCTAAATAAGCAGAAATGACTACCTTCCAAATACGGAGCTTGGGTACAAGGGTTCAATCTCCCAGATGATGCACCCTTGAGAGATCAATTTTCGACGGTGATCCATAGGAACATCGGGCAGAATTGCAACTACAAGCGGGTAGACCGACTTGGCCTTGCGAAGACCCTTGGCAAGAGCAACCACACCCTTCCAGTAGTCACCATCTCCTGCCAAGAAGGTGACGTAGGCACGGGTCTTGGCCTTCCCATTGGTGGCGTTACTATCAACGGTTGGCGCCATGGTTGTTGCAGATGGTGATGTATGAAGATTGAAGAGTGAGATTGTGTGTTTGTGTTTGTGGACTTGGGGAGGTGTAGGGTTTATATAGGAATGGGTGGTCAAAAAATTCAACAATGAAACCGACTAATAAAAAGATATATGTATTATTATAATTTTTTCAGAACTGTATCGGAGTTTACATTTCTATTATTAATCTTTTGTTAGTATTATCATTATTAATAATGTAGTTATGATTGTTATTTGTAAAAAAAAACTAAGTAATCTCGTACGTTGCGGGGGTCAGTATTGGTTTTGTTCATTATGGTGTTGATACTCGTTATAGTAATCGAAAAAGAAAGCCTAATAAATTTAAGTCGTAATATGCCTAGAAAAATATTGACACTTGTTTTACATTGTTCCAAAGCTATAAATCGGTACTAACACTCGTTTAGATTAAACGTGTGATACGCGGTTGCGTTTAATCTTTTTCTTCTTGACATTGCGATAAACAATTTTATTTGAGAAAGAGTTGTATTGAAAATAACAGTACAATGACGAATCGAGTCAGTACAATAATATTTACAATGGTTTTATTACACAAAAGTTGTATAATGTAACTCAAAAAATTAAGACATGTTTTACATCGATCGAAAATCATAAAAACGAATACCAATACCGATTCTGATAACACCCATACCAATACCGATGTGGTTGGTCAATGACTACTCAGTTCTTTATCATATCATCATTTCAAATACAACTACGTTTTAAATAAAATTTATATCGAAATGTAAAGAAATGAAAATTAACGCAACCGCATATTTAGGAATAAAAACACAACTATTGGGTTAAAAACATATATTATTTATAGTATAATGTGTGTAATAAAACTTAAAAAAAAAGTGAAAGTTACCGTTCACGCAAATTAGTAAGTGTTATAAACTATAGGATTAAAAACAAATATCATTAGTATAAGGTGTGTAATGAAAACTGAAAATAAAAAAAGAAAAAAAAGTCACTACTACACAAACGAGTAAAAGCGACCGAAATTTGCAACCAACAAAAATGGTCGCAAATTTGGCGACCGCATTTGCAACCAAAATCAAAATGGTTGCAAATATAGCGACCAAAACAAATTCGGTCAGAAAAATAGCTACCAAACCAAAATCGGTAGCAAAATTAGTCACCACAACAAAATCGGTCGCAAAATTAGCAACCAAGTTTTTTTCGTCGCAAAACAGTCGCAAATGTAGCGACCAAAGTTTATCCTGTCACAAATATAGCGACCAATGTTTATTCGGTCGCAAAATGTAGCGACCGATGTTTATTCGGTCGCAAAATGTAGCGACCGATGTTTTTTTCGGTCGCAAATGTAGCGACCGATGTTTTTTCGGTCGCAAATGTAGCGACCGATGTTTTTTTTTAGTTGCAAATGCAGTTGCAAACATTATAAAAAAATAGAAGTTAATTAGGTCACAAATGTAGCGACAGAAATTGCTATGGTGTTAGTTTAAAAAAAATGAATTATAGATTAAATTGGTTGCAAAAACGATCATAAATGTAACGACCAAAGTTTTCGGTCGCAAATCAATCACTAGTTATATATACTAATAAAAAATACATTTGGTCGTAAAAGAAGTTGCAAATATACATTAAATCGGTCACAATTACAATCGATAAACTAATAAATAAATAAATTAGTCGCAAAAACTTATTGCAACCGACATTTTTTCGTATGCAAACATAGTTGTCAGTTTAAAACAAATAAAACAAAACTTAAATCGCTTTAACCGCCCAGTATAACTGTTTGAAGCGACTGGTTGAACTATTAACGAGCTCAACCTGGCGCAATACATATTGCTATCGTGACATTTATCATCAATATATCCTATTAGGCTAGGTCAATGTTGATATTGCTCAATATCACCCTTTAAGACCTAATATGACATAGCATATTAGCTCTCATCATGCTTCATTAAGAGGCATTATGGCTTTTAAGGCCTAATATGGCATGTATAAGGCGCATTAGAATCCATTAAGAGTTATCATTACCTGTAAGATACAAAAGGGTCCACTAAGACATGCATAAAGCATTATTGCTCATTATAATTCAGTAAGACTCGCCACCATACCGCCCGACGCTGCCACCCAAGGGTCGTCGGCCTCCCCCAGGTTCCGCCCACTTCATCGCCACTCGACAGCCGACGACCACCGCGTCGCTGCTGTTTCTGGCGAACCAGAAACCAGATTTTCCTGTTTATGGAATCCGTTCGAGTATTTGATCAGGTTTATATGAAAAGGTGTTCTCGGAGTTCGCGTGTTCAAAGTTACGGGCATTCGGGGTTCGTTTTAAAGACTTGACTATGGATATTCAATTCGTTGCTTCCATGGTGTGGATCTTATGTTCTCGTCATAAAGGTATGGTTTTCACCAACACCCTATGGTTTAATTAATTGTTTATACAAATTGCAACTGGATCAATGGCGAGATTTTAGTCGGTTAGAAACGGTTCGCGTAAAAATGTTCGAGTCAAAACAGTACGAGTCAAAATAGTTCGGTTCCAAACGGTTCGCATCAAAACGGTTCGGCTCCAAATGGTAAACGTAAAAGCGGTTCGAGATGAAACCGTACGGCACGAGTGGAAGTGGTATGGGTCGAAACGGTTCGAGTGGAAACAATACGAGTCAAAACGCTTCGCATCAAAACGGTACGGGTCAAAATTGTTCCGATTGAAACGATGCGGTTCGAAATGGACGGTTGAAGAATGATTTTGAATTCCTTTAGTTAAAGGAATTTCAAGGAATTCATGCCCAATTCCAATTCTAATTCCCTTGTCAACCAAACACATTAAGATTGGAATTGTGATTATAATTATCGGGGTAAGATCAAATAAAAAGATTATTTTGCCTAAGTAGGATGAGAAGGAATCTTAACCATTCAGTTTTCAAATCAATGGTTAAGATGAAAGTGTAGGAGAAAGGAGGAGTGCAAGGGTATCTTGGTAAAATCCTATTTATGGACTTTCTCTCTCCACATGCATATTACACCCTCATTTTTTAAACGTTCATAACTTTTTTATACAACATTATTTTTTCATAAAAATATCAAAGTCTTTTTTTTCCCTAATATGGTGTAAATACATGCCTATACGGCTATGCATTTGTTTTATAAAGTAACTTTTTATACATATAAAAAAGTTTATTATCAGCGAACGAGCTATAGCTCAATTGATATTGGAGGGGAAGTGAAGATTTGGGTTTGAGGCCATAGGTCTCAGAATCCACTCCTAACTGAATTTTATCACATCAGGCCTTCGGATAATGGGTTTTACATAACTGAAGATGGTAGGCTTGGGCTACTCAACGATGTATGCGGTTGGAGACGTATAAAGTCGCCTTTTGCCATTTCGTTACCTCGAGTAGCCAGACATTTATTCGGTTGACCGTTAAAAAAAGTTTAAAATTAAACAATGTATATTTAATTATTCTATAATTTTAATTTATAAAATTATTTTATTTATTTAAACCTAAAAAATATAATACATTCCCTCAAAATTAATAATAACTCATTTTTCTTTTTCTAAAACTCGTTTCCCTCCAAAATTTTCCCAAAATTTTAAAGAAAAATAAAATTCTTCCCTCCTAATTTTCCCACCTAATCTTTTTACTTCCATAAAACTCCCCTTTCCCTCTTCCTAACCCTAAAAATCCATTAATGCTTCTTTAATAGTGGCCACGGAAACAGAGGGCAAGCTACTAATAAGTCGGTGATGAATCTCTGCTTATCGATTGTAAAATGGAGGTATTCGTTCATCATTGGCTTTATTGTGTTATTGCTTGCACATGTTGTTTGTTTTGTTCTTTAGTAAATATGTAGTCGGTTCATATCATCTTCGTCCTTATTATTTTGTTATTTTTTAGGTTCCGAGTATTGTTCTTGGCTTTGATTATTATAAAGGAATCGTACCCAAAAAATGCAGAAAGGTACTCTCTCCTGATTTATTTCAGATTTTTTTTCTAATCTAATTGAGTTTATGAGTTTTGTTAACTTGATTTCAAAATACGCCTAAAGACTTACATATGTTAATTTGTTGCGGTGTTGCCTGGAACATAAACATAAACCAAAAGCGAGATAGAAGTTTTATCTGGTTGAAACCAGTTTATTCTGTTTTCAACCAAAACCCAATGGATGTTGGAAATTTTGTGAAAATAACTTTTTCACAAATATAGGAAAATGATTTTTCCTATTTTGGACTATAAATAAATATAATAAAATGAGCGGGTTTTATATATTTATTTGTGGGTTTGTGTTCTACGTCGGAAGAGCTTCGCAACGAACTAAACTATGTCCAAAACGGAGCTAAGATGAATGAGATATCGATGCTCAAAGTTTGGTGTTTGAAACTTGAATGCTGAAATAAGTGGGAAAGTAGCACCTTGTCCCACATAGGAGGAGAGATGAAACTTAAAGGGGTATTTAAGTGGGAACTCTCCATCCTTTTTGTTTCATGGAAGCACTCACTAAGTGTACTCGCGAAGGGTGCGGAGCACCCTAACTCGCACTCGCGCGCGCGCATGGCGTGGGCGATGAGGCGCAATGTGGCGCTTTGATGGCGCACTTTGCACTTCGCACGCTCGCATTTGTATTTTTGACCACATGCGTGTGGTGCAACACAGGGGCTGCAAGGATCAAGTGGTTGGTAACGTGGAATGCAGGCGCGTGACCCTGGTGGGTCCGCGCGCAGGGGCGCATGACGTGGCAGTCATGCGCATACGTGCTTGAGTACACGTGGTATGGTGGGGCACACTTGCGCAAGAAGCATGGGCACTGAGGTGACGTGCGCGGCGCACCAAAGTGAGCCAAAACGGCGCGACTGTGTGGCGTGCTCGTAGAGGCTTACAGGTGACATGGCGCACGCGCACAGGTGCGCATGGGACTGAGCCAGTATGGCGCATGCGTGCAGAAAAGGGCGCGCGCAGAAGCTTCCAGCAGTTATGACAGTGAAGTTACACTGGGCAGTTACACTTCAGCATTCGAAATTGATGAAGTCAATGCTTTTGACTGTGAATTAAATGACTAATTAAAGTGCATTGAAGACGTCCAATGCAACTTAATTCGCCTGTTTAATTCGTTTTTCAGTTTCGATTCTAGACCAGCAGTATATAAAGGTTGCTACCCATGCTGCAGAAAAAAAAACACCGAAATACATAGAGAAATCAACTTTCTTCACTCTGAATACTTCAACTTCTTCAAGCGTTCGAGGTACTCATTCGGGTTGGAGTCAAGACCGGCAGTACAACTGCTTGGGCTGTTGTATCCTGGAAACAAACGTGATCTCCTGGGAGACACAAAATTTGTTTTAAGGGACCCGTGTCTAACACGATCCTCAGCCACGAACAGAGTTTCTGTTCACTTTTCTTGTTCTTGTTTTTACTTTTTCAGTTGTAATTGTATTGTAGTTTATTTTCATTCTGTTTGTTTCAGATTTACAAGTTAATAAAGTATTTTAATTATTTTTTTTTTGCACGAACGGATTCCTACAATCTTAAAACAAATTTTAAAACACCGTTCGTGTAAATCTCTAACAATTCTGCTGTGTTTAATTTTTTTTTTCACAGAAGGTTGTGTTTTAAAAAGGTTTTTTCTCTGTTTTGATTCAAAGTTGCGCCTTTGTCAAAACAGAACTCTGTTTCTACTCCTTTCTGTCACTGAGTCCTAAAAATCTCCTGTTGTAGTCTTCAAAGTTGGACTTAGAAGCTACACGGCTGGTTTTTTGAACTCCTAATAATAATAAAGTAGCGTCTTTATTATTTTTGAAAACAGATTTTAACTTGTTTTCTTGAAACTTTTCAGAATGTCGACTGAAAATGTGAACACGAGCAACACCAATGTTGTTGTTGGTACCCCTGCCAACACTGTGGGAGCGTCCACAGTGACGAATCATGCTGAACGACCCGAGAAGTTCTCGGGCCTCCACTTCAAAAGGTGGCAACAGAAAATGTTTTTCTATCTGACCACCATGAACCTTGCGAGGTTCTTGAATGAGACCGTTCCCCAACCTGCGGAAGGGGAGACCGACGCTCAGGCTCTGAGCGCGGTAGAGGCTTGGAAGCACTCGGACTTTATATGTCGAGGCTATGTTCTCAACGGTCTCTCGGATGCACTGTATAATGTGTACTATAGTATCAAGACTTCCAAAGAATTATGGGAGTCTTTGGAGAAAAAGTACAAAACGGAGGATGCGGGAACAAAGAAATTTGTTGTCGCCCGTTTCTTGGACTTCAAAATGGTCGATAACAAGACTGTTATGAACCAAGTCCAAGAGTTACAGATTATACTTCATGACATCCACGCTGAGGGAATGGTACTTAGCGAGACGTTTCAAGTGGCAGCCATGATTGAGAAATTACCTCCTGCTTGGTTGGATTTTAAGAATTATCTTAAACACAAGCGGAAGGAAATGACGATTGAGGAACTTGTCATCCGTCTTCGTATAGAAGAGGACAACAGGGTGGCCCAAAAAGGCACCATTTTGCAAGCTTCGGCTAAAGCAAACATGGTGGAAGTGGGAGAGTCCTCAAAAGGCAAGAAAGGAAAGGGTAAAAACAACAACAAAGGGAAAGCAAAGGTTAGCAACCTTGGACCGAAAAAGGGGGCTGTGAAAAAGAAGCTTGCGCCTTTCCAAGGTACTTGTTACAACTGTAACGAGACGGGGCACCGTGCTAACCAATGCAAGAAACCTAAGCGTGAGCGTGCGCATATGGTTGATGAGGATGGTATGCCTCTGATTGCAATGATAACCGAGGAAGCGGCTATGATTGAAGAAGTCAACGCGATGGGTGAAAACCCAAAAGGATGGTTCGTTGACACGGGTGCAACCCGCCATGTTTGTGGAGACAAGGCTCTTTTCTCTACATTCAAGGAAGCGTCGGGTGAAGAAAAGCATTGTTTTAATGTTTCTGAACTAGTTATGGTCCCCGAACACCATAACACCCCTTATAACGTAATAACGCATTAAATCCCTAAACTTATTACTTGAAACCAACTTATTTATGAACTAGGGAGTAAATATTACACTTTGCCCCCCCCCCTTTTCATATATACGGTCATAAGGGGGTGGGCCCCATCAAGATCTTGCTTGGATCCACTAGATTTCATAAGATATTCCTTGGATTTAATTTGATTTCATTAGATATTACAAAGATATTATGAATCTTGAAAGATTTACTAGAAATTGGAATTTACACATTACCCCCCCTACACCTTGTGGACGGTTCACATGGGGTGACCCCACCAAATTTTTGCCAAATCCTACAAGATACATTTTGATATTACTTGATTCACTTGGATCTTGTAAGATATTATGCAATCTTTGAAAGATATGAAATCTTTATAAGTAGTACACTAGACCTCATTCATCTTCAACACCACACTCTCACTCTCTCCCTCTTAAAACCTTCGGCCAAACACACTCCCAACATCACCACCATTTTCGGTTATCAACCAACCAATCCAAGGTCTTCTCAAGGTGCTAGAAGATCACTAACGAGGCTCAATGCTCACAGAACTTGAAGGACTTCATTCGGTTGCTTTTATCCACCACCTTTTCAACCTTGTTCTTCCCTAGCTTGAAGCTAGTAGTAAGATTCTTATTAACCTTGTTTACTTCCATTATTGCTTGGTTAAAAGGATATATTATGTTGAAATCACTAGAACCATTAAAAGACATATTCATGAAACTTGAACATAAAGATTACACATAATGAAATAGTGATGAAACTATGTGTTTAGTGTATGAATGATGCTTGTTTGTTGAAATGATGATGTTGATCATCACATAAAGCTTGCTAGATTGTGATTAAACACATGATCTAGCAAGTGGAAGGATGATTATGTAACAACATGAAATAATCATCTTCTAGTAAACACATGAACTTGATAAATGAAATGATTTCTTGAAAAGTAATAAACAAAAGAAGCTAGTAAACTTATGAATCCAAGATTTATGAATGATTTTTCCAAGAAGAACAAGTGTAAAATATGATTTTTAGAAGATCATGATTCTTAAATAGACCAATATTATTTTTGGTGGAAAAACAAGTGTATGAACACTTGTGAAACAAGAGAGTTAATGAAATCAACATTTTTGTAAATTATGTTTACAAGTTGTAAACACCAAATCTTTTCAAGCATGGAATTTTTGATGAAATAAACACACTTTAAAGAGTAACTAAGTCTACTAGAGACATTGCCAAGTTACTACAAGTTTTGAGAAAGAACAAGTTCATGTTGTCATGTAACTTACTTGATTTTAACACTTGTTAGATGAGAAATGAGTTGTTGATTGTTGATGATGTTTTAAAAGAAAATAAACACATGTTTTGAAAACATGGGAAACCTCCATTATTAGGGGAAACTCTGCCAAAATTTTATAAATTTTGACACTTAGAAAAATATAAGTTTTTGAGAAACTTATTCCCTAAAAATGTATCTTAAAAACATTTACCAAGGTTTCCCAAACGTTTGTGCTAAGAAATGAGGATTTCTTCAAGAATAAAAATGGATATTAAAGTAGTTATATTTGTGAGAAAAATATATATATATTTAATCACCAAATTTTGTGCTAAGTGTATGTAGTATGTATTATACTTGATAGTGTATTAGGACTTGAAAATACACTAAATACTCCTACGGAGTGAAGGTACCAAAAATACACATACAACATACTTAGACAAATACAAGATACTTATATTTATTTTTGAGAAAATAATATAAGTAAGACACATAGTTAAAAATATAAATTATTTTTAACACAAGAACACACATACACAAAAGATAGTGACTTGTACTTGTGCGATACAAGTCTAGTGACTAACGTTAATAAAACACGTATAGGTCACGACGTTAATTAAGCAAAACTGGTGAAGTTTACGACGCAGGAACGCAAAGTTGTGAGTTCATGCTTCCCCTTTTCTTTTAACTGTTTTCAGTTTTATAACTTCGGGGGTGAAATACATGTTACAAATGTTACAATGTTTACAAATGGTATGATGAATACAAGAATTGAGAAATGATACGAGAATTGATACGAGAAATGATACGAGAAATGATATGAGAAATGATACGAGAAATCGTGTCACGAATAGGGTACCATAAGCACCATTAATCAACAATATACCTAGACCGCAGCACAAAAGGTTAGATCTAACGGGTTTCGGGCAGCCACACTCTTGGTGAGAACGAGTACCAAGTAGTGCTTTTGTGTCTCAAAAAAACTTGATAAATGCCTATGGTTTGGTGACTTCCTATGTCGTGTCACATGTTAATCGCCTTGCAACCCATTAACAACCCTAATACATACAAGAACACCTTATTTATACAAGATTCATACCACAAGAATACTTGATTTATACATGAATATTTGATTTACACAAGAATGCTTGATTTATACATGAGTACGTGGTGTACACAAGAATACTTGATTTATACATGAATATTTGATTTACACAAGAATGCTTGATTTATACATAAGTACGTGGTGTACACAAGAATACTTGATTTATACATGAATACTGGATTTATACAAGGATACTTGATTTATACAAGATACAAACTATGTTTTCATACAAAGTATACAAACGTGAAATACAAAAACTGCATGAATTCACACCAACATTATGTTGACGTTTTTTTCCAAAAACTCACATGTATTTCAGGTAACTAAAGTGGATGTGCGCGCGGTCTTACTCATGCTCTTGGATGTCGTTTATGTTTATCCTTAAATAAAGTTGTAAACTTTCAGACAATGTGTTGTCTCGTGATGTAAATACTAAACTTATGTTTTCAGTTACGTAATGTATGGGTATTTGAAGTTATTTTATGAGCATGTAGTATGTTTACCTTGCGTATGCAATGAGAACCTTTCATGATCACACCTCGTGCTTCCGCCATAGAAAGGGGTGTGACACTTGTATAGTTGGGGATGTTTTTAGTTTAGATAAAAATTAGAATACCAAATATTCCTTGCACTTGTACGTAATATTTAACTTATTGTATCATGTTAAACTTAAATTACAATAAATATTATCTCCGATTATTATTTAATATGTAAAGATATTAAGAAGGCAACTAGGGGTGTGTATTGGAAGTCAAGGGATATCACCATGTAGCTAAAACGAATGCTTGTTAAAGATAATGATCGTGGTTTATTACTTGTTTTTTTAGCGTGTGATGTGAAGCAGACGAGTTCCTTGCAATAAAACATGGACATAATCATGTAAATGTATATACCTAATTATAAATCTCAACAAAAAACTCTTGACATACTTGATAAGAAACTAATGCATCGTGCCGCTCAAAGCATCCCCAATGACAACAAACTATCACTCAAGGATTTTCAGATCCTAGGCCCAAAGGATTAATTATGATGAATGTGTCAGAAGAACAACAATGATCAGTAATAATTACTTTAATTACCAGCTTTATAGTTTATGATTAACTTGCACTATTTCCAATTTCAATTATATAATGGTATTTTGTGGTTTTTGATTGAAAATATATAGATATCCTTTTGGGCATGTTTATTTTGGTTGTTATATAGTCTTTGTTATACGAACAAAAGCGATACTAATCGAGTGCCATTAGTTATATATTAAAAACAATGGAGACTTTTCTTATGTGATACTCCATTATTAATTTATTATATTAGTAAAGCAACTTCATGTGAAAACATTTAGGGAAATAAATAACTTTACATCATCTAAATTAATATTGTTATATGTTTTATAATATTATATAAGAAACCATTACAAAAGCCTTATAATTTAAAAGTAGTAATGTCAATAATATTTTACCAATAAATTAGGTCTGAAACGGAATTTCGGTGAAGGTTCGTGATAAGGTAAACTAATTTTAAAGTAGAAAAAACACTTAAATTTAATCAACGTATATATATATATATATATATATATATATATATATATATATGTATGTATATATATATATATTACTAGGTTAGAACCCCATGTATTGCACGGGTTGTATAAATGTAATTTTATATAAATAATAATAAAAAAGATATATTTTAAAAAAAACTCGCATATTGTACATACTAAATAAAATATAATGTCATGTGTTAGCACAAACAGTCATCAAGATTTATCATTTAAAAATGAACATTGATGTACTATTTACTGATTATAACATTTTACTTTATTTTTTTAATTTTGCATAAATTTAATTTTATATAATAAGTAATAAAAACATATATCTTTAAAAAACTCGTATATTGCACGCGTTGAATAAAATATAATGTTATATATTAACACATACATTTGTCAAGATTTACCTTTTAAAAATGAACTTTTATATACTATTTACTTATTATAACATTTTACTTTGTTTTTATTTATTATTAGGTTAAAAAAACACATGTATTACATGGGGTTGGATCCTGTTTTTATGATATATTCAAATTATGTGATACATTATTTTAGTTAGTTTTGTGCGCCATTTGTTTATTTCATTTATAAAACACTCGTCTTAAATTTGTATTCATGAAAGTTTACGATATAAAAAGTGTGACAACTCGTACTTTTCGGTTCTTAATTACGCAAATAACAAACGTTTAAGACAATAATACGTAGCGTAATTAGACGTATATTAACTTAATTAGGCCTTGTGGAGTGCCTAAGAACGTCTATTCGACTTTATAGTACGCAAATGTGGATTTGCGAGAAGACTGCTGAACGACACGCGATAATGAACTGACACAGTACGAAATACTGACAGCGCCGACGAATATGAAATTTGTACATATAACGTATACATATGAATGTGGTTTTACGAAGATATCATGCGTTCGAACGACACAAAACATAAACGTGAACGATAATTGTGACTGTCGGAACGCACTGACAAAGAAAAAGATGCCCCGGTCTTGAGTTATGTCTCTATATTAATATAATGTGATATATTTGGCTTCGCTTTCAAATTTTAACGTTCACAGCAGAAATCAGATCGAAAAACGGATTAAAAACGACAAACTACGCATTTTACGCGATTTTAACGCAACCAACGAACGAACGCGTTAAACATCAAGTTTCGATGTAATTTTTAGCATTTTGACTCTAAAACATTATTCTAGAACATTTTACAACGATCAGGATTCAAAAACGGGCTTCGGAGACTTAATGGGCTGCTTAAAAACACAAGGGATGGGCTTGTGGCCTTGGACCCAAGCCCAATTTCAAACCGTAGTATAAAAACCTTTTTAAAATCTTAAACCCTCATTTCATCCTTCTCCATTTGCAACCGACAGCCATCTCTCTCTTTTCCACAAATTTCGGCGGCCGGACTTGACCGGCGGAGCCCGTAACGAGCCGGCGGTAAGCCGACGACCGTGATTCACGTCGGCGGAAGGCACTTCGGTCGTCTTCTCAGTCACCGACAACCACACCCCAAACCCTGAATCGCACCCCTCCTCTCTCTCGCAACACCGGAGATCGTCATTTCGGCAGGTCCTTTTACCGTCGCACTCCTACACCCTAACCTCCTCCCCTGTACCTGATCTATATACACACACGCACATATAAACGAGAGAGAGAGAGAGAAGCTGAGAGAGTGAAGCGGAGAGAGAATGAGGACGACATCGGAGAAGGAGCGGTTGCTCCGACAAACCTCCGACAGACCCGGTAAGTGTCCTTTCTCTTCAAAGTTTTGGGTAGTTTCATTTGATTTACACATTACTGATTTTTTTGAGGTATTGGTGAAAGGACTGATGATGGTGTCGATGTTGATGGTGACGAAGAGAGGTGCCGGCGGTGGTGTGTGGTGGCCGACGAAGGGGGGCTAGCAGTCGAACGAAACCGCCGCATGGCGGTAGGCGACGGTAGTGGTGTCGGGTCCGGCGCGGCGGCAGTAGGGTGTGGTCGGTTAGGGCCTTGTATTTTCGGGTTCTGGTTACAAAGAAGCGAGTATGTTCGGTTCGGGTCAACACAAGTCGACAAATCAATTATGATCAAAGCAAGTCAGCGGGTCAACACCCGAGTTAGACCCGGTCAACAGAAGACCCGGTAACAAACTTTAAACCAAGCAAGTTTTTTATTTTGTTGTTTATATATATATATATATATATATATATATATATAGGGGAAGGTTTAAATGAAAACCAATAGTTATCGCGAAAACTCGAAAACTAAATTAAAAACGCCAAAAAAAACATACCAAAATTTTTTTTTTGCATAACAATTTTCGCCACTTTTAGTATATAAAAAAATTGTAGTACACATGTGTAATACAAAAAAAAATTTTAAGTTTTTTTTTTATATAAAAAAAACCTGCGATTTTTTATAAAAAAATTGAAAAAAAAAATTTTGGTATGTTTTTTAGGCTTTTTTTAGTTAGTTTTCGAGTTTTCGCGTTAAAAGTGGTTTTCGTTTGAACCATCCCCTATATATTTTTGTCACGTAGGGAGAGGATCATGAGAAAACTACATATAAATGAGAAAACTATAAAACTAACTAAAAAACCTAAAAAAAAGCTAAAAAACCATACCAATTTTTTTTTATAATTTTTTATAAAAAATCGCTAGTTTTTATATTAAAAAAATTTTCAAAAAAAAAATTTGTTGTACTGCACATGTGCATTATATGTGCATTGTATCCGTAATAGTGCACATGTGCAATACAACAAAAAAAATTTCTTTTTATTTTTTTTTTTTGAAATTTTTTTTCTATGCATAAAAACCTACGATTTTTTTATAAAAATTTTTAAAAAAAATTGGTATGTTTTTTAGGCTTTTTTAGTTAGTTTTTTAGTTTTCTCATTTAAACTAGTTTTCTCATGATCCATCCCATATATATATATATATATATATATATATTACTAGGTTAGAACCCCATGTATTGCACGGGTTGTATAAATGTAATTTTATATAAATAATAATAAAAAAAGATATATTTTAAAAAAACGCGCATATTGTACATACTAAATAAAATATAATGTCATGTGTTAACACAAACAGTCATCAATATTTATCTTTTAAAAATGAACATTGATGTACTATTTACTGGTTATAACATTTTACTTTATGTTTTTTATTTTGCATAAATTTAATTTAATATAATAAGTAATAAAAACATATATCTTTAAAAAAAACTCGTATATTGCACGCGTTGAATAAAATATAATGTTATATATTAACATATACATTTGTCAAGATTTACCTTTTAAAAATGAACTTTTATATACTATTTACTTATTATAACATTTTACTTTGTTTTTTATTTATTATTAGGTTAAAAGAACACATGTATTACATGGGGTTGGATCTTGTTTTTATGATATATTCAAATTATGTGATACAATTATTTTAGTTAGTTTTGTGCACCCATATGCTTATTTGTTTATTTCATTTATAAAGCACTCGTCTTAAATTTGTATTCATGAAAGTTTACGGTATAAAAAGTGTGACAACCCGTACTTTTTGGCTCTTAATTACGCGAATAACAAACGTTTAAGACAATAATACGTAGCGTAATTAGACGTATATTAACTTAATAAGGCCTTGTGGAGTGCCTAAGAACGTCTATTCGACTTTATAGTACGCGAATGTGGATTTGCGAGAAGACTGCTGAACGATACGCGATAATGAACTGACACTGTACGAAATACTGACAGCGCCGACGAATATGAAATTTGTACATATAACGTATACATATGAATGTGGTTTTACGAAGATATCATGCGTTCGAACGACACAAAACGTAAACGTGAACGATAATTGTGACTGTCGGAACGCACTGACAAAGAAAAAGATGCCCCGGTCTTGAGTTATGTCTCTATATTAATATAATATGATATATTTGGCTTTGCTTTCAAATTTTAACGTTCACAACAGAAATCGGATCGAAAAACGGATTAAAAACGACAAACTACGCATTTTACGCGATTTTAATGCAACCAACGAACGAACGCGTTAAACATCAAGTTCCAATGTAATTTTTAGCATTTCAACTCCAAAACATTATTCTAGAACATTTTACAACGATCAGGATTCAAAAACGGGCTTCGGAGACTTAACGGGCTGCTTAAAAACACAAGGGATGGGCTTGTGGGCCTTGGGCCCAAGCCCAATTTCAAACCGTAGTATAAAAACCTTTTTAAAATCTTAAACCCTCATTTCATCCCACTCCATTTGCAACCGAAAGCCATCTCTCTCTCTTCCATAAATTTCGGCGGCCGGACTTGACCGGCGGAGCCCGTAACGAGCCGGCGGAGTTGGCAAGGTACGCGGCAGCCGACGGTAAGCCGACGACCATGATTCACGTCGGCGGAAGGCACTCCGGTCGTCTTCTCAGTCACCGACAACCACACCCCAAACCCTGAATGGCACCCCTCTTCTCTCTCGCAACACCGGAGATCGTCATTCCGGCAGGTCCTTTTACCGTCGCACTCCCACACCCTAACCTCATCCCCTGTACCTGATCTATATACACACACGCACATATAAACGAGAGAGAGAGAGAGATGCTAAGAGAGTGAAGCGGAGAGAGAAGGAGGACGACATCGGAGAAGGAGCGGCTGCTCCGACGAACCTCCGACAGACCCAGTAAGTGTCCTTTCTCTTCAAAGTTTTGGGTAGTTTCATTTGATTTACACATTACTGATTTTTTTGGGGTATTGGTGAAAGGACTGATGATGGTGTCGATGTTGATGTTGATGGTGACGAAGAGAGGTGCCGGCGGTGGTGTGTGGTGGCCGACAAAGGGGGGCTAGCATGGCGGTAGGCGACAGTAGTGATGCCGGGTCCGACGCGGCGGCAGTAGGGTGTGGTCGGTTAGGACTTTGTATTTACAGGTTCTGGTTACAAAGAAGCGAGTATGTTCGGTTCGGGTCAACACAAGTCGACAAATCAACTATGATCAAAGCAAGTCAGCGGGTCAACACCCGAGTCAGGCCCGGTCAACAGAAGACCCGGTAACAAACTTTAAAGAAGCAAGTTTTTTATTTCGTTGTTTATATATATATATATATATATATATATATTTCTTATACGCGAACCGAGCTCGAAACGAATCATTTATCGACTATTTACTTTTTATTTTGGTGTATTTGATGAAAAGTTATCAAATATTGGGTGAGTTGATTGAATAATTGTTGAATTTTGAAATTATATTGACTCTTTAGTTGTCGGGTTATTCCAAAAATAAAGGAAACTCTATCCGTTTTATCTAAAAACCCGAAACAAGACACGTGATTATATCTTAAAAACGACACCAATCGAAACCTTAAGTTTTCTTATAAAAATAAATATAGAAGTATACTTATTTCAGCGGCGTTTTATAACATATAAGGCGAATTTATAACACTTTGACAAAAAAAAACACGTTACTAGTCAACCAAAACTCGAAAACTTTTATAAAATAAATATAATTATGTATATTTATTTCAAACGCCCAAAACTTGAAGATATTTTATAAAACAAATATAGTTGTTTATATTTATTGTAAACGTCGTTAACTTGTGTAAGTTTATACAATACATATCGCCGATTATTTAACAAAAATATAATTAGTTATATTTATTATAATCGTCGTTAGTTCGAATATTCTTATAAAATGAATGTATTTGTTTACATTCGTTTCAAACGTCAAGATTTCGAATATATATATATATATATATATATATACATGCATATATATTTATTTATTTCCATCCAATGAAAACTACAACGGTATACAACCGTATCATATACCACATTTCAAAAGAGCCGTACTACTATTCACCTACGCCTTCTATTCGCGACGACTAACACGACTTTGTTAACATAGTTACGTTTATATATATATATATATAGGGATTGGTTAAAATGAGAATCACCTTGAGTTGTAAGAACCGTATGAACCAATATAAGACATTGATCAAAAGTGTTTTGATGGCTGAGATTAAAAGACAAAAAAATAGTGTAATGATTATGTTTATTTAATGAGTTTTTTTTTTTGTTTTTAGGGGGATAAGGGCAAATTCGTCTTTCTACTACGCCAGTAATGATTGGCCTCATTAATTGATAATGTTGTTCTTTAATATGTGTAGTTTCTGGCATATATTGCTTTAATTAATAATGTTCTTTTGTGAGATTGTGCTTTAATTAATAATTTTGTTTTTTAATAAAAAAATTTAAAAATTTTGAAAGAAATGTTTACATTGCAAATAAATCACCAGAAAGTTGAAAAAAATAAAAATAAATAAAGCCAAGTCATCGTTTATCTTGTAAATGATAGTTTGCACCTCCATCGTCTAAGATCTTCACGGGCACCACACAAATTAAATATCATTTACTCCAAAAAAATAGCGTTTGCAACCGGTTGTAAATTTTTTTCCGTCTCGGTTGTATGTTTTTTTACGCCTCAGTTAAAACATTTAAAACTTCTTTTATGCCTCAATTGTAAACCTTTTTACGTCCCCGGTTGTAAACTTTTTTTACGCCCCGGTTACAAATTTTTTGTATGCCCTGGTTAAAAAAAATTAAAGCTTTTTTACGACCCGGTCGTAAAATTTTTTTATGCCCGGTTGAATCCTTGTTCACACATATGCCGAGCAAATGAAGACTGCAAAAAGGTAATCCGATTTTAGAATGTAATTTATTTGTGTGTGTTGAAATGATAAACCCTAGATACAGCACTAGGTAACTTGTTCAAGGTTAATTCCTTATTTCTTACTGAACTGTTGGAGCTAACTTCAAAAAATTTATACGGATTGGTTTCGTACACTCACATGCATGATTAATGAGAAATTTAAAAAATTAACATTCGATAATCATATGGGCATATAAAAGTTTTTACGGGTGGCATAAAAGGTTTGCAACAAAGTTTTTACAGGTGACGTAAAAAGGTTTCTAACAAGTTTTTATGCACGGTGTCGCGTGTGAACTTTTTACGGATGTAAACTTTTTACACCCCGTTGTAATTTTTTTACGGGTGGCGTAAAAGGTTTTCAACAAAGTTTTTACATGTGGCCAAAAAGGTTTGCAACAAACTTTTTACACCCCTTGTTGTAAATTTTTTACGCCCTTGTCGTAAACGTTTTTTAACAGCTATTGTAAACTTTTTTTTACACCCTGGTTGAAAATTTTTTACGCCCCTATTAAAAAATTTAAACATTTTTTACGCCCCTGGTTGTAAACTTTTTTTAAGCCCCGGTTGTAAATTTTTTTACGCCCCTCTTAAAAAAATGTACACCCCGTTTTTATTGTATTTTCAATTTTATGTTGCAATTCAATCTTTCATTTCCCATACCCATAATACCAAACACTACCAAAAACCTACACATGTTCAGTGCAACATAACTTAGTTTCTAACCTGCCCATCCATTGCTTTCATATCCTCGTTGCAGAGTCGTCAGTAATAACCCTCGCTGGATCAAACAAAATGCATCAGATTATAAATATCTTATATCTTAGGCTACACGGTATGGGGTCGTCCCCCTACCGTCCCGGTCCGTCGCCGGTTTGAACACCGTGCCGCCCCCCCACGTCCCGTCGTCTCCGTCGATAAAAGGACGTTGGCGACGCTCATGTGAAGACAAAAAAAGTGGGCCCCAATTTAAATATGACCGTTTAAAAAAAATCAAATTCATAATTATTAATTATAAATAACGGCTATATTTTAAATATTCACCCAATTCACTTCCATTTTTATAAATACTCACATCTTTTACACATTTTTTCACAACTTTTCACCCATTACAATCTCACATCTCTCTCACATTTTATAACCCCTCTTCCCTTTTTATTAAAACCCATCTATTTTTATACCATTTTTTACCCGCTAGCACCCCCTCTCTCTATAAAAAGTTATCATGTCTTCACCTTCTCTCATTTCTTCAATTTCTTCTATGTCTTCATCGTCTTCGTCTACGTGGTATTCATCATCTTCGGAAGAGGATGGTATTATGCACAACATGATTATGAACGCGGCTCAGGTCTTCATGGCGGGTGATGAAGCGTCGTCCCAACGGCTAACTAGACGAGCAAAATATAACCGAGACCAAGAAGGTATTTTACTTTTTTTTCCTTAATGTTTTATATAGATTTGAAAATGTATTTTATAATTAATTTCATTTATGTTTCGTTTTAAATTTATAGCCGGCCACGTTAAACTAGTAGCCGATTATTTTGCCGACGAACCCGTGTACCCAGCCGAGATTTTTCGACGTCGGTTCCGCATGAGTCGTCCACTGTTTTTACGTATTGCAGGCGACATGGCCCAGTCTGATCCGTTTTTTACATTGCGAAACGACGCTAGGGGGCAAAGGGGTTTCAGTAATTTACAAAAATGTACGTCGGCCATTCGCCAACTTGCATACGGTTACGCACCCGATGCATTAGACGAGTATATTAGGATGTCTGAAAGAACCGCACGTCGATGTTTGCACAAGTTTTGCGAATGGGTTGTCAAATTGTATAACAAGCGATACCTGCGGAAACCGAACGCAAACGACGTTAAAAAATTATATCAAGCACACGAACAGAGACATGGTTTCCCAGGAATGCTCGGGAGCATTGATTGCATGCACTGGCCATGGCAGAATTGCCCAGTTGCCTGGCAAGGTCAGTATACTAGGGGAGATCATGGACATCCGACTATTATTCTAGAGGCTGTTGCGTCACAGGATCTCTGGATATGGCATGCTTTTTTTGGTCTACCTGGTTCGCTCAATGACCTTAACATCATATACCAGTCACAGATATTTGAGGATGTAGTGGCGGGTACAGGTCCAGACACAAGCTTTACGGTTTCGGGGGTGGAATACAGGCGAGGTTACTACCTAGCCGATGGGATATACCCAACGTACTCGACAATCGTTAAAACTATTCCGCACCCGACAGACGACAAAAGAAAAAAGTTTGCGAAGTATCAAGAGGGTGCGAGAAAAGATATTGAACGGGCTTTTGGTGTTCTACAAAAAAAATGGCACATCATTGAACATCCAGCACGTTCGCAAACACCAAAGAGGTTACGACACATTATGTACGCTTGTATCATCCTTCATAGCATGGTCATTGAAGACGAAGGTAGAGCAATATGCGAGTACGACGAAAACGCGTCTACTGGAAATTCTGTTCCAGTTAGTGGGGAACAACAAGATTTGAACATGTTCGCTCTACGTAACGAGTACACACATCATAACCTACAAGCGGACTTGGTGGAGTACATTTGGAACAACGCTCAAAACGAACCCGGCCACGACATGGAAGACGAAGACTAGTAGCTTATTTTAATATATTAGGATATTTTTAAGTTTATTTTTTTTAAGTTTATTTTTTTTAAGTTTATGTTTTTTTTAAATTTATTTTTTTAAGTTTAATTTTTTTTTAAGTTTATGTAATGTTTTTTAATATTAATGAAAATATTTTGTTACTTTATCTGTTAAATGTTAAAAAAAAGTTGAAGATTAAAAAAAAAAAATAATAAAATAAAAGTGGTGGAGGACTATGACTAGGACCATCCTCCCATGCCCTCTAGTTTTGGAGGATGGATCATCCTTGGGAGGACTATGACGTGGCGCCTACGTGGCGGATCATCCTCCAAGGATGGTCCATCACCATACCCACTAGCCTTATAGTTCGAAGGTGTGAAAACAACTTAGGCGTGTCAAAAATAAAAATACGAATTAAAAAAATGTAACCACCTAAAACGTTTTCATTTAGATTTATTAGAAAAAAAGATTATAATTTAACCATATATTTTTTTAAACTGGTATGAGTGTTAATACAGAAAATTTTTGATGTGTTACTCATGAGTAGGTCCAACCCGACCCGTTTAGACTCCCGTTATAAATTATATATATATAGAACCCATTAAATGTAACCAATTTTTAAATCAACCTTGACCATTGGATTTGGCTGAGATTAAATATCAGCCACTTAAACTCACATTTTAACTTCTATTTCAGCAGTTTTTAGGCCATGGGGTATGGGGCTTGGGTTGGGGGAAAACGCCCAAGCCACCACCCCGGGTGGGCTTGGGTTGAGGTGTGGCCCTTGGGGCTTGGCTTTCAAGCCGAGCGTGGGGCGGTATGGACATGCTAGCTGGCTGCCTCCCATTCGCTCACCCCGCCACGTCATAGCGGACTTTTCAAATTTTGAATTTTAAATTCAAACGGTTTGGGGGAAAACCAAACCGCCACCCGGGTCTCCCAACAACCCCTATATATTGTAACCCCCAACCCACTGGTCCCCCCATCCCATGAACCCAACCCCACCGGCTACTCACTTCTCTCGAACCCGCTAACCCACTGGTCCCCCCCATCCCACGAGCCCAACACCAACGGCTGACCCACTGGTCCCCCATCACAGTTTTTTTTTGAAAGGTATGAATTATTCGCGAATGTCGGGAGGTCTAGCATACGTTGTCTTAACCGGGTCCGCGCTAGAGAGCCCCCTCGCACAATAGATCCCTCAATTTAAACCTCTCAATGAGAAACCCCTATCACCAAGACTCGAACTTGAGACCTTGAGGAGAAAACTCACCCAGACCCACCATAAGTGGAACTTAAATACCCGTGGCCACCACTAGAGCACTGTGATGGTTAAGCCTCCATCAGTTGGTGCAGTTTATCACCAGGACGTCTTCCTTCTCCTCCTGCGAGTTCAAGGTTAGTGATACACTCCTATCAGCCTTATCCGAACCCAATTCCGATCCAACAGGTACACAATTCTGATCAATTGATTTTGTTTCCACAGTAGGAATATTAGGGATTTAGGGTTTTTTCGTATGTGTATTCTCAGTTATACCTAATTTGGAGATGCAGGTAGATGAAATGGCGGAAGGGCGTCAAAATGGTGAAAATTCAAACCCTCCACCTTCCTCGAAGTCGACAACAGCATCGGAGATCCATAATATGTTTGGGAAGGTTCGTATTTTGTTATAAGTTTATATTAACTGCTACTGTGTTGGATGTTGTGTATTGATATAGGCCTGAAAATGTATGTTTATTTACACTTTAGCAACTGGATTTGTTGATACACAACTTTCCAAGCCTATTGGCGCAATATAAAATCTGATTTGTGATTCTTATGTTTAAGTTTTGTGTATGACCTTTTGTTTTCATGCATTTTTTATAGGATTGCCCTCTTGGTACCAACAAAAAATTCTTGGTACCTATAAAAAATGTTACAGGATGTTTCGAGTGCCCTGCTGATGAGCTTCCTCATCATGCTCTCTCTGTGTTTTTGTTTGAGGTATTGGGTTATTGTTGATTATATAAATATATCTATATCAACTCAATATCAAAAATTAAATTAACTCATGAATGCCAATTTGTCACAGGGGTATAACCGAAACACACTGCCTTTACGAATGTGTTAAAAAGGCCAGGCCCACGTCTTTTTTACATATATATCACGAAATTCAGGCATTACTACAAGATTAAAGTTGGTGAAGTGGTTTTCTTTTCCTTTACTTATTTGCTTTGCCTCCACTGAAAGTAAACAACCCGGGTTCGATCCTCGGTCCTAGTGTTTTGCTTTCTATTTATTTATTATTTTATTTTTTTGCGTACACGTGCAGGGCAAGCTCCATGGTGTTACTTTAGTGATAAAATTTCAACTGAATGTAAAACAACAAAGACTGCAATGGTAATTATCTAATTTGTTACAGACTAATTTTGTAAGCTGGAAATTATTTTGAATCATGATCGATAAAACTTTTGTATATAGAATGTTAGGTGACAAACCTCGAGGTTTACGAGAGAATAATTGCTCCGATAAATATGATTAAATGTGTGATCTAAAAAACAAAGGTAACTAACTACAAATTGAAAATGTGTATGCAGTCTACCATTAATGATGTCTTTTGGGTGGTTGTTCAATCATATGTTATATTAATGGCTGTTCATTCTTTGAAAAAGTTATGGGTACGATTTTTGTATTCATGATGTCATGTATCATATCATTTTGCTCTTTAGAAGAGTTTATTCTTATAATTGATGTTAGATGGTGGATTGGTTTAATGGTTTGCCACCATGAGATAATATACTACACATTGCTCAAGTAGGATTATGCAACAGATATCATTATTATAGCTTCAAGATTATTTTGTGTTTTACTTTCGATCGTTGATTGTTATACTACATGAAACAGGCTGTAGGACAATGCTCATTGTTCCAGAACTTGAAAAGGAGGCTAGAATTTTTTTTTTATCCTCATGGGAGACTCGAAAGGTAATATTTGTGATATCAAAGATTAATGAACAAAATTAAGATTTGGAATATCAACTCTTGAATATGTATCATTAGTTATGTTGTGATCTTAGAGGTGGCAATTTTGACCCCTCAGGGTTATGTATTATCTGTGATGTGCCAAACAAAAACAAAAACAAAAAAAAGAAAGACGTTACTTATTTCTTAGAAGTGGCAAAACGGGCGGGCTCGGGTAAAGGGTCAAAACAAAAATTTTTGTATGGGTCGAAACACTTATTAAGTTTCTATATTGGTAATTAGCGTGTCAAATATGAATCCATAGATTATATTGTTTAACGTATGAATCTATTCTTTTGAATAACATGTTTTATGCTTTAAAAATTCACTCTAGGTTATTTTCGGCATATTTGACCCATTTCTTTTTAGATAATTTTTTAATTTACCTGGTAGAGATAAAACCCAACCAAATTGACCCATTTAGCATTTTCCCTATAAAGAAACCCACATTAAAACAAATTATTCATATTTTTGCATTTCCTCGCTGTTAACTGTAGACTTTTTACTCTTTTTTGTGCTTCCAGGCATGAATATATGGATACCAGTGAAAATGAAAAGCTCACTGCAAAGCTCGAGCTACTTGAGGTAATATAATAAATGATTTCTAAAAAAAGTGAAGATAGTTCATAAAAACTTGTGTTCAAAATGGCAATGTTTTCTTGTCAAGGCATGGTGTAGTAATGTTCATAACCATGAAAAAAGTGAATATAGTTTGATTCACAATTTAAAAAATAACACGTCTCTGGAGTCCATGTTCCATACAACGTGGCAATTTTGACTCATTTAGTTATGAACTGGTCAATGCCATCCTGTATTACCTCATAGAGGGAAAGTAATTAAGAAAAGAACTAGCCTAAAAGGAAATGGGTCAAAAGTTGCCTAAAGTGTATGTTTCATGCAAAAAACCTTCTAAATCATCTTAGAATTCAAAGAATTACATAATTTCTTGTATGTTTCATGCATAAATCCCCTTTTCAAATGGAAGATATTGTAGTGGTGGGGATCTCGGAGCTGTTGCCACATCTAAAAAAGTTGCAGGTACATTTTCACAACTTCTTCACCTTTGGAAAATGTAAAAAGTTAGCCCCTAGATATCGACCCAGATTGACGCTCAACTGTTTTGGTGATCATTGGCATCCTATGGTGAAGTCAATGTGAAGGTAAGTCCACAACACATCTGTTGTTATGTGTATAGAGACTACAACTTTTGGGGAAGTTAATAATCTTTGTTTTGTGGTCAGGTTGGGAACAACAATCACATGTTTTGCTGGGCATGTGTCGGACGCTATTATTATTTGTGTAGAAAGATTTTTAAGCGCTACTCACGACATTTCGGTCCAAAGGGTTGCAAACAAAATACGGTTGGATAGTTGCATTTCGATTAATGAGTTGCATTTCATTTGTAGTGTTCTTGGGTTGCATAAATCAGCGAAGGGCGATACATGGTGCCCACTTAGAGCAGTGATTGTTGTATACCAAGCAACAGCAGTAGGTGATCTGGATTGTACAAAGGAGCAGGTGGTTGAGAGACGATGTAACTGATAGCGAATGATGGAGGTGAGTAGAAGACGTATGATGCGAAGGTTTGGGTGACGCCATTTATGACTTTAAGGAATTGCAGGGTATCGGGGTTATTCATGCATACCTTCACCTGATAATTTTTGTTTAATCTTTTAAAAAAAATTAAATAAGTTGAGGTGAACCTGTTCAAGTTTGTCAACATTGTGATGCCCAGTTTTGGACGGGGACGTGTTTTTAGTTCCTCCACATAGCAAAGGCCCATCTATAATCAGTGTTGCAAAGTTTGGCGAGTTGGGCAGCACCTTTCAAATGAGCATTATATCATAAGCTTCTGTTCGAAATAGTCAACTTCATTGACAACATCCGGGTATGTAACTCAATGTTCTTGATGACCTTATGACCATAAGTTTTTAGAGTTAAAGACCAAATTTGTCACTGGCTAGGTTCTGTATGTTTTCATGCACATGAAAATCCTAATTCTTGCAAGTCAGTGTTCTTAATCGCTAATCGTCATGTGTTGTTAGATGTGTACGTGATTTGTTCTGAATTGAACGTTTCATCGATCTGATGTTGCAATGTGTAATAACGGACGCGAGTTCTGGTGCTACTTTGATTACTAAGGAGAAATCAGTTGAGAAGATTTAATCGGTTTCAGCATCGACTTGATTTGACTAATGTTAAGGTAAAGATACAACTTATTTATCGTTTTCTTAATGTATAATTGTAATTACATGATTCTTTTAGCTTTAATTATTAAGTTATAATTAATTATTAAGTTATGATGTGCAGAAATGCCCATTAGATGACGATGATCCATTTTATGTTCTTGGCTATGTTTAGAATTTAGTTAACAACAATGACATGTAGTTATTGAGGATTTTATGATTCTGTTGGTTGTTACATGTATTATCCTAGTAAATTGAGAACAATTTTCCGAGAAGAATGTTTGTGACATTTAGATAGAAAATATGTGTGTTCATAGATTCATTTACATTGTTACTATATAATAAATCAACGTAACCCGTCCACCGGACGGGTATTAAACTAGTTACTAAGTAAATTAATAGGAAAAAAACGAACGAATAATATTCATCGCAAGCAAATATGTGGTTCAAGATATCTTACCTTTGAAAATATAGTAGACAGATCATCCAACTCTGATGGAGACCCAACCCCTGATTTCTGGTGATAGAAAGTGAAATTAGAACCATAGTAAACAAAAGCAAACTGAGGTGTATAAAGAATTATGCATTAATTAGAAGTAAACAACAGTAAACTTTTTTTATAAAAGTCAATATTCAACGTAAAAATGATTAAAAAGAAACTTCAAAAGTCAACAAGACATCGCCAGCCTAAACAAACAAAAACAAAAGATCGACAAGTAACATCGAAGAAACTATTTGGTACAGGAATCATCAAACCGAACAGCTATAAACTATTTGGTAAGTATTAAACCAGTAAAAAAAATCAAAAACCGCAGCTAGCAGCAAGTAGCCAAGTATGGTAACCTGTAACCATCGGTTAATTTATATCAACATGTAGAACAGACAAACACAACTCATCTCTATCGAACAATCGGTATTCATCATCACCAACTCAATTCAGAGGCTTGTCTTCTTCTTCTTCAACTTCCAAACAACCAAAATTAGCCTTTTCCAAAACATTCTTGACCGAAAAAAGCATATTGCGACGCATCAAAGAGCTTGTCATCTGCATTACAGTTAACAACAGATCCAGTTAACAACTCTTGCACTAACCATTAAACATACACCAAACAGAACACAGTTGCTGAAAACAAAGAATCCAGTCATCCACCGCAAATCCAAAACACACAAAACTGTAACCAATTTATACACATATGAAATGCAACCATCTATTAACCACTGTCTCCAATTTCTTAACTTCAAATCTTCAATATCTTTTATTCTCTTAAATCCCTTTTCCCTCAATTTCCCCAATTTCAAACTATAAACAACCAATTCATCAACAAATTCACAAAAACAAACCCTAATTTTAATAAATATGAACCCTAATTTTTAAAATTCGTCAACATAAAAAATCCTAAAAAAAAACCTCAAACTTAATGGTTGCACCACAAAGAAACGTAAAATAGAAGTTTTATTATTATATTACCTTTAGGAGTTGCCCCACCTCCAAACGTAAATCGGAAGGTTTATCACAACCCTCCATCTTTGTCTTCCCCAAACACCCACCATTGCCGTTCCTGAACATCCATCACCGTCACCACCTTCAACACACCGTCGTCGTCTTCGTCTCAGATCTGAAGTATAGGACCTCGGTAAGTACCAGATCTGAACACCCACCATCGTATTTCAAGGTAAATCGACCCGACCCGATCAATAACTAAATCCTCATATCTGGACGAAATACTCAGCATCTCCACCTCCGAATCCTTATCATCCTCCGTAGCTTTCCGGCAATGGTTCGTCTTCTCCGGTGGTTATCGAACTAAGAGAAGAAGATCCAGAATGAAATGGGGAGGATGAGGGGTTAGGCTTACCGGAGTGAAAAAGATCCTTGCTCCGCCGGCTGCCAGAGCTGAAACACCACCGCCGGTGTCAATACTTCTTGTCGGAAAAAATGTTCTACCTCCACCACCGCAATCCTCCCTCACCGCCTCCCGCACACCCCCCACCTACCTCTGCCGCCGCCGACCACCGCTGTGATATCTGTGCCTCCACGGCCATCAAACAAATACCAAATCAATGAAATATTGTATTTCATACTTGGGATTCGGGTTCTGTCACATTGTCTAATCTAACATGCATTAAAGTACACAATGAATCGGACATGGACTCCAATATCAGTACTCTAAACATCTCATATAAGTCTAACTATGAATATAGATAGATACTACAGAGATCCTGGGTTCTCGTAACATTGTCTAACTTAACACGCATTAAAGCACACAATGAATCCAATCAAGGACTCCAATATCAGTACTTTAAACATCCTACAAGAATCAACCTATGAAGATAGATAGATGCTATAAGGATTCGGGTTCTGTCACATTGAATCAAAACAATCCTAGATCCTAATGGTGATTCGGGATAACGCCACGAAAGGTAATACAATAAGAACACTTGTATATAGGAAGTACCAGCGGCGTATCCACCATGTGCTTATTGTATTATCTAGTTTCGTTATCTAAATCACCAACAATCTACACAAAAACCAACCATCGAGTTGTAAAGTACTTCTTAAAAACCTTACTATGAAGATAGGAAGATCTAAGACTTTACTTCAAATATCATATATGAATCTAACTATGAAGATAGGTAGATCACTTAAGGATAAAACATTACATTTGCATAATCGGAATAATACACATAAAAGCACTTAGTGAACACACATATGCCATACATTTTTAAAACAGATCGATTACACATATGAATCACCCCAAAACATTTGAAAACAGTAAAAGAGGGGAACTATGTACTCGCCTGGGGTTGCGTATAGTCCCGGTTCAAAGGGTATAACAAAGCTCAAGAGACCAAGAGTTCAAGTGTTGAAGCGGTTCCTAGGGTAACAGATACTATGTTAGGGAATCGACACCTAAATTGGAAGATCGGGTAGAATGAGGTCTTGTAACCAAATAAGTATTGGAACTCATGTGATATGGTTTAACAAAGCCTACATTCTAAATCAAAACCTATCCTAAGTGCTTACGACCCCTTTACGACCCGTTAAGGTAGCTTACGCCACTTTAACGCGTCGTTCGCGCAAAAGCGCGTTCGAGACGCCTAACTAGTCCTATGACAAGTATTATATGCCTTAACATATCTAATTATGTTATATAATCAGTTTAGATGTCAAAACATGTGTTACATATGCTTAAAATGAAATTATGTGCAAAAAGGGTATTTTGGTCATTTTCCTAAGGCATATAAACTACCTATCATATAACTAACTAAACGAAGTGGCCATAAGGTATAACCTCGGAAGGTTATTCCCTATACAACTATGGTCACATTATATGTTTGGTCGGATCCTAATGATTGACCAAACGGGTCGAGTTCGGAAGTCTAAGCTGTTGTCAAGACCGCTTGACTTACGACTCTACACAAGCACTATCCTAAAAGTGATGAGTTAACCATGTTAAAACACGTTTAACGAAGTTAGAAAACAAGTTTGGTATCAAAACAAACGGTTTTGATACCCAAGAATAGTTTGGTTGCAAAATACGCATAGACGCGTATTTTGACCGAAACTATGACTCGTCACTACACCTAATCAACGTGGTAATCAGTAGGTATAGTCACATGGGACTATAACCATCGTGATTACGCTCACGTTGCGAAGTTCAAACGAACTTCGTGTTGACCATAGACTGGTCAAAGCTGACTTTCACGCTTGAAAACACATAAAAGAACGAAAGAATACTTACAAAAGGTCCAAGAATGGAGGTCTTGATCTAATTATTCTCAGGTATGGAGTGTTAGAACCCCAACTTAGAGAACAAATCAGATCAAGGTGTGGGTTTGAAGCAAATGGGGTTGGGTATTTATAGGAAAACAAGAACCGTTAGGATCGTTTATCCAAAACCGAGCTTCAATCTTGAGCGTACAAGTGGGCACAAGGTTTTGTGATACTAGGGGCATCCAAGACCAGTCCATAGAATCAAAGAAACTATGTGCAAAACCATGGGAGCAGCTGGGTTTTATAAAAATGAAATCTGCTGTGCTGGAGAGGGCTTACGGACCGTAAGCACTACCATACGGTCCGTATGGAGCTTGTGTGCTGGCAGCAACTTTCAGCAATTGGCAGAACAGGCACCTGTGACTCCGAACTTGATTTTTGATGCGTTTTGGCACGTTTAAGCCCCGTTAACCCCATTTCAAGGCTCTAAAATGAAGTTAAAGTATAGGGAACTTAAAATATGCTCAAAAACATCTCGAATGTCGGTTCGTTTGGTCGTACGGTTGCGTTGTTCGGTTAATTACGACGAAACACGAACGGACGCGAAAAACGATCCAAATTACGCGACGAATGGAATTTTATCAAGCCAATCACTAAAATAAAATATTTTAATGATTACATAAATTTTTGGATGTCCGGATATATTCATAACATAAATTATGCGCGAAAATGCAAACTTATGCACTTTTTGACGCTTTTAGTCCCTATTGATCATATAAGTTTATTTTTGCGCACCAAACATCTCAAAGCCTATTTCTAAGCTATGTGAAGGATATTTAGGGCATGTTTAACTTATGATCAAGTTCCGGAATGTTCGATACTATGTGAATCAGCAGACTTTCACAGTTTGACGCAAATAGTCCCTGAGTGTGAATAAACTTGTTTTTGACACACCAAAGCTTTCAAAACCTATTTCTAAGTTATATAAAAGTTATTTAAGGTATGTTAAGCCTATGTCACTGTTCCGGAGTGTTTTCCGCATTAAACTGATTACGTTTACGCATCAGTTCGCGTATAACTTTCTAGAAAGCGATTTAAGGCTTGAAAATGAACTAGAATAAAAATGTGAAATTGTAAAACCAAAATAAATAAATTTTTGAGACCAAAACACATTGTTTCTTTGATAATGGATAGTGTCCTACATCGTGTGTGTTTACGGAGCACAAGTGTCACAGTCTCCCCTACTTCAGGAAATTTCGTCCCGAAATTTATTCGAATGAGACCGTAGAGTGGAATTGAAACAACTAATGGATAAGCAGATTGCTAGATCCCAAAGATGCGGAGCATCATTTGGAAGGGAATTCAAAACGTGATTTGGGATATTCAAAGTATCTCAAGGTATCCAACCCTTTAAACTTGTGATAGTCGACTAGTGTTCAAAAATCATTTAAGTATGGCACTATGTTATACCAAGCTCCTAGTGTAATTCCTAGCAAACTGTCACACCCCAAAATACGTCGCAGCGGAATATTTAAACGTAGTGGAGACGGAAGTTGGTGCCCATTTATATCTTGTCGAGCGATATATTTTATTGTTGGACATATTAGTTTATTTTAAACATAAGTTGTTAAACATTACGTTTTAAATTACGACACAATCACATAGTTAAGATGTCTTTGATCCTCGCGGATCTTATTACAAAAGTCCCAGAAAGTTTAAAAGATGTCCAACATATTTAAAAGAAACAACATGCACCATTCACCACAAGATACGCCATGATTTCCCGAAGCCTATTTCAAGTACCTGTAGAACACATTAAAATCAAGTGTCAACACAAAGGAAGGTGAGTTCACTTAACTGTTTACTAACAGATTTTATTGAAGGAAAGCTTTCTAATTAGGTGTTTATTTAAAAACAATTCAGTAAATTTTTAGAAAGTCCATTTTACTTCCTTAAGAAAATCCATGGGCTTCCATCGGTTCATTACTCCGACGATTGCGGTACAAGCCCAGGTTTTGTATATTAAATTCTAGTGTATATTTTCAGACTCGTATGTTAGCTAGACGATACGAACTATATATTAACCATGCAGGGATAATCAAAGCTAGACAATAAACAGAATAATAATTCGTCGTTTGACATTGACACGGGGCGACCGGTCACGACGGGGTTCTCAACCCGATAGATCTACCAACAATTCCTCGTGTACAATACTTATCTGATTAAACGACATCATGGGCGCAGGGTCCTATCTCAATGAACCATATGATGTCTGACTCACATACAATATATATATCCTACTAATATGACAATTTAATATACTACGACTTACGAATTCCCCTATCACGCAAATGTTGAGACTCAGTCTGGAATTCATCCCCAATTCGTACGGTCTCGTTTCACTTAAGAAATACCGCACATACAATATTCATTCATCAAAAACGTTTTACTTCAAAACGTATAACTTATCAAATTCATATATTTTCAGTGAAAATATATATATTTTATATTAAAAGGTATGTTTTATTTCGAAAACATTATTAAACCCTTTTAACGACGTGTTCCACCCCCAAAACATATATAAAACAGTAAAAAGAGGGGTTTAGTGACACTCATCTTTGTGTGCGTATTTTAATACCGCAATCCCAGAAATTGATTATATACGTCCTAATATGGGAACAATTCTAAATCAAAATAACATTTAACCACAAAAATCCTAAGTTTCTCCGTTTCTTAGAATTATCACATAACTTTGAGATTTTCTCGAAAAGTTGTCATTTTTGATTATGTTGGCACGTTAAAATATATATATATATATATATATATATATATATATATATATATATATTTATGATTTTGCGTTTTGAACGATTTTATTGGTGACCATTATTGTGAAATCCCCTTAACTCTCCCGTTTATACGTGATATACCTACGATTTATGCGTCATAGTATTTATACACGAACGTTCATATAATTTAACACCGAAACTCATGTAATCTCGTTAATTTATCTATTGTGTCATTTTTAAAGCCAATATACATAAAACATTTCATATGTATCAAATTTCATGTTCGACAAACAAGTTACACATTTAGGGCAATTTCTACCGTTTCTACCGCACAAAACGCACTAATATATACATGCATAATCCGATCTTTAAAATCATGTTAAAACTTAACATATTTTCACATTCTCATGTTAGAATCACATAATCACATTTTAACACGTAAGGTTTACCCAAAAATTTACCCATACTAATGTACTTAGAAAAATGCGTATTTTAGCGATTCGGTAACGTTTTCGGGCGTCAGAAGTCACGTATGACCAACCAAGCACCAAGTAAACTTAAAATTAGTTAAAATACTTATTTTTTTTTAAACTAAAAATATCAGTTTATTTACTGATCTAATTCAGTTTTACAGAAATCACCCGAAAAGCCGATTTTTAACAGTTTTAACGCATAGTTTTGTGTTAAACGTTACCGTAACCATCCCAACTCAAAACAACTTGATATTTTAACACAATACATGTTATTTACTGATTAATATAGTGGTTATAATCAGATTAGTGCAGTTTTTGTTTAAGTCACATAAATCATGTGATTTCACGTATTTTACCACTACTAATGCACCAAGTACAACATGCAAAGCTATCAAACATTATGTCAAAGTTACATATCACTACACACTTCAAAATAACTTTATTTTAAGGTTTATAATCTGATTTAAATCTATTTTTATCATGACATGACTTATCCATCATTTTATGTACGTACACCCACATGCATGATTATGTACAAGCACTTAATGCACGTATATCATATTATCATCATCATGTATGGACTAAATGCATCTAGACATGCATTTAACTTATGTTCATATATCCAAAAATTAATATTATCTTCATATGATCATCATCATCTAATCATTCAACATAAGTGCAAGACACATTCCTTCCCATTAACCATTGGGTGTCAGCCCAATGGCCACCAGCCCGCATTCTAACCCGGAGGTGGCGGGTTCGAGTCTTGCTCATTCCCAATGCCCCTACGGTAGCGGATTTACCCCCAGACTCAGGCTTGCTGGGTGGCGGTCTGTGAGGTGGGATCACCTCGGCGGTTGGGAGGACCGTGGAATATCCCCCCCCCCCCACATTCCTTCCCATTTATGAACTAACAACAAATTTTGAGTGCATGCATATACATATATGTACACACGGCTCACACATATATACACACATTCATGTGCTTCCAAATTTATACTTTTCATATATTTATTTAAATCATCAAACAACTTTTTAGAACATTCCAAGATCTCACAAGCATTTCTCTTTACAAAATCTCATCAAACAAGCATCTATCAATAGTCAAAACTCAACATACATACACATATATACATACATACGGCCACACACATATATATATATATATATATACAAGTTTATCCATTTTATTTTCTTTAAAACCCATTTGTTTTTGTTTCAAATTTATGTTTAGATTCAAGACTAAGAGAAACTTCCATTATCAAGAATCAAAACATGATTTGTGAAATGAACTTTATACCTTCAAGATTTTTGATGGGGTTTTTGAGAATAGATGATGATATGAGGCTTGTTCTTGCTTGAATCTTGCTTGAAATCACCTTCAAACTTACTTACAAGCTTGAAATCACCTTGATTAGCCCTTGAATCTCCATGGATTGAAGTTGAAAATGAAATGTTGGTGTGGAATGGGGTGTTCGGCCGAGAATGATCAAGAGAGAGAGAGAGAGAGAGTGAGGTGATTTTGAATGTTCATCTTGGAAATATGGAAGAATAAGAATGCATGCAAAGCCTTAGTCATCACACTAACATTCCCTAAGCATTACATGTGTCTAAATTGAAAGAATCAATACAATTTGGCTGCCCTATGTGCCGCCACCTCCCATCTCTCTCACACATCAAATGTTTACATATATATTATATGTAAATTAGCTCAAAAACAGGTATTTTACTGATTACCGGGTATTTTATCTAGTGTTTTAATCCCGTTTTAGTGCATTTTAAATTATTTTTATCATTCTATAAAAATAATCACTCAAAATTATTACTGAAATAATTACCAGTTGCCTTGATTGGTTGCGTTGTCAGTATTTGGCAGTATACGCGCTGTGCTGCGCGGTACACGTTAAAAATCGCAAAAATAGGAATTTAAGCGTTTTTATTTATTTTTGTCATTCTAATAGAATAAACTTATCAAATTATTGCTAAAATGATTTTCAGTTGTCTTGACGGGCTGTGTTGATAGTATTTTGTCGGTATACGCGCTTAAATTCGAAAGATAGGGTTTCTTAGTATTTTAATTTATTTTTCCTCATGAATAGGACTAAAATCATTATTCTAAACATACTATTTTTAGGATTTTAACACTGATCGGATGGTCACCGACGTTCGTTTTGCATTTTAATCTTTACGCAATAAGCGTTTATCTTACCGTTGCCAACATACTTTTTATCGAAGTTTAGTTTTACCAATACACTAAATGTCACATATAAATATCATAATCAGTCAAATATAGTCCTGTTACCTATTCACAACATGTGCTATAATTGTACATTACGGCCTGAAAAGCCGGGTGTCACACAAACAAAGGGGTGTACATTCAAGCCCTATACGTATGCGGTTTCTATCGTCCCACGAGGTACATCCAATGCACCATGAGCATCTCATGCATAGGAGGCGGGTCATCATACCTATGGCATCAAGATCGTCACCTTTAACACCATAATATACTCCCGGTCGGCTCGATTTGAGTTAATGAATGTACTCGTCGTCTTCTATCGGAAATAACCACACAAATAACACGAAAACACATAATCACATAATGGTCCAAGATAACATAAAATCACCAAGTGATCTTAGTAACGTTCTGAAGAATAACACAATAAGAACACTTATATATAGGAAGTACCATCGGCGTATCCATCGTGTTCTTATCGCATCATACTTCTCCTGTTACCTTAATCACTCTAGATTTTATGCCACCATACTTAACGAGGCTTACTATGATTCTCATGCGTCGAAACTCATAATTAAGTGTGCACCCATAATCACTCCTTTCGTCACATGGTCCACATAGCTCCTCTTGTTAAGCAAGGGTAAACGAATAATAAGGTCGAACTATCGTCTAAATCAAATAAACATAGTCATAACATAACATCTGTCAAATTGAATTGCATTTCATACTAGCAATAATAGCACTACTTATTTTGCATACAACAAATTTAGTAGTAGGTATTTTATTCTAGTACAAATATTTATATATGTTTCATACTTTAACCAAATAGGTAGAACGCAACATATATAATTCATACATTATCATCATAATGTAAGCATATCAAGAAATTGTTTTTAAATCATGTGCTAGGTATGCTAAGTTAACAAACTAAGTACGTTAAAACATACGAAGCAAATTGAATTTATAATCATGTGCTATACATATTAGATAAACAAATCATGTATATAATGGTATGATTATAAAAAAATATTAATTTGTATTGATCGTGTTACCAAATTTGTACGAATGCACTAGAGTGCAATCACATTATACTAAGTTATAAGATTTAGTTCCTAAAGAATGGAATCCTCAAAATTAGCATGAAATTTGAAATCACACATAGTGTAATCACATTAGAGTTTGAAATTGAAATTTGAATAACAAAGATAAAGATAAACTTCTTGAAATTTATATTGTCATTACAAACATAGTTAAAATATGTACATTGATCTTGAAAATAAACAGGAAAATTAGAGGTTCAAATGATCATAAGTGCTTGATCATTAGCTTGAGCCTCGTTGATGTTGAACACTCGTCCATTAGCATTGGCAAGCTTGGGGCAGTTTCTCTTGAAATGATTTAAGTCACCATAATTGAAACATGCTCTTGGGTGAGTCTGAGTAGGGGCTGCTTGATTCTGGATACGACAGGTCACAACTAGATCTCCAAATAGACCACAAATTGTACACTGGCGACAAGGGGAATTTGATGCATGATGATAATTGCAATGATTGCATCGAGGTTGCTTCCCACGATAAAATCCCTTAAAGGGTACTGAGTTCAGTGGAGTAGGTGCAGGAATTGCAAAATTCTTTGAAGCCTTGCGCTTCCTAGAACTTTTAGAAGATTCGGCCTTTGATCTTCTCTAATTCTCGGTAACAGATTCGGTGTCTTGTTTCTTGTCTCCTTGTCGAAATAACTTACCTTTTCTGACATGTGAGTTAGTCAAGATAGCAGCTAATTCCTTAGCCTCCCTAAGCATTGTAGGTTGGCTGCCAGTGACAATGTCTTGGACAGGGTCAGGTAAACCATCGATGTATTTCTCAATGGCCCGATCCAAAGGTGTGACCATAGTGGGGCAAAGTAGGCTTAACTGTTCAAATCGGTCAGTGTAGGCACGGTTTTCCCCACTATCCTGTTTTAAATAATAGAACTCATTTTCAAGAGCCCGAATTTCGCTTCGTGGGCATAATTCTTTCTTCATAAGATCCTTAAATTCTTCCCACGTTAGTTCCATTGCTACATCGGCACCTCGGTCTCTCATAATACCATTCCACCAAGTGAGTGCTCTCCTTTGAAAGACACTCGAAGAGAAATCTACCTTTCGCTCATTGGGACACTGAACATGGCGGAATGTGCTTTCTATACTTTCAAACCATTGTAAGAGTGCGGTTGCTCCTTAAGACCCAGAAAATTTTAGCGGTTCGGCTGAATTGAAGGTCTTGAAATTACACTGGGCGTTGTTGTTGTTGTTGTATATCTGATGAATCTGGGTTACTACGCCTGGAAGCACTGCAGCCATTTACTGAGCGACAAGGGCTGCGACTTCTTCATTGGTTTGAGGTTGTGCATCTCGTCGAGGAGGCATTTTGAAAATTCAGCTATAGAGAAAACCAATTAAGTTAGATTCATTCAATTTGTTATGAGTTTGTAACATTATTGTTTTGAAACAAGAGTTGTTTGAAAATAAACTTTTGTAATATTTTTAGATGAGAGAATACAAACCGGGTTAATGGTTTGTGTCATAAATTCTTTACCTGTTAAAAATTTATCACTTTTAAGACAAAAATGTTTTTAAATTAAAAATTTTAAAATAAAGAAAATTTGTGTTGAAATTTTGAAAATTCTCATCCAAATGGTAAAAATTTGAAATTTTAAGAAGACAAAGGCAATATTTTGAAAATAAAATAGGATCTCGTAGAGTCGTGAAATGAAATGAGATTCATTTCAATTGTATCGAATCAAACATATCACCGAAGGTGATGTGTGCAAAATGCAACATATAAATTACATCAATTGTGGCATAAAACTAACCCTTTTTTAGTACTAATGTTGGAAAAAGTGTGCTTTTGTCTTCCTTTTGTATTTTCAGGATTAAATGAGCTCAAATTAACAAAAGAAGCAAAAAGACATCAAAATCTAACATAAATACAAGAAAAGGAACAAGACGTGACATGCCCGACCCCACGACAGCATCTTCCCAAGCAAAACAAGAAGACAGAAGACTGAACACGCCCCGTGCTCAGCCAGCACAGGGGCGTGCCCAAGTGTCAGTAGAAAAGACAAAGTGGTAGAAGCTTCTATTGCCCACCACGGGGCCGTGCTCAGCGGACACGGGGCCGTGGTCAACTATAAGATTCGTACAATCCAGGCAAATCTTCATAGTACAAAGATTCTTCTGCACACGGGGTCGTGCTCAGCGGACACGGGGGCGTGGTCAACTAATTAGACAAGCTGCATTAAATGAAGAAAGAGAAGGATGTGGACACGAGGCCGTGCCCACTGGACACGGGGCCGTGCCCACTGGACACGGGGCCGTGCCCGAGCTTCTGTTCAGCCTGTAAATAGGAGTGCTTGGCTCAAGCTCAAACCATCCATTGGCACACCACCTCTCTCACACTTCACCCACCACCCACCACCCACCACCACCATAACACCATCATCCACCACCATCATCCATTGTCCATCATAGAGTGTGTGAGTCGTCTCGGGATCCAAGATTGATCGTAAGAGTTCTTGACAATCAAGGCCATGTTTGCCTAAGTCTCTTACATCACTTGGTGAAGACAAGTGTCTAGTGTAATACTTTTTATTTCTAATCTTTTCGCACTTTTTACTTGGTTTTGTATTAATGACTTTAATAACTAGTTTCTTATGTTGAAGGTGATTCTTCCTTATCGTTTGTCCGTGGTGTCTTGGCATTATTTTACTGTCTATATAAAATAAAAGATTTTCACCATTCATATCTCCACGGTCTATATGGAGGTATGTTGGCTACCTGGTCGGGGGTTAAGGGAACGGTTTGGTAAGAGTCTTGCCATTGTTCAGCGTTTAGAGGTCCTGTAATGGACCTGGGTCAAATTTAGTAGGACCTCCTTCAATACTTAACGGTATTGGATGGCGGGGGTCCAAACTCTTTGATCCCCTCATAAGTTAACTACTATTAATACTATAACCCGGCTATTTAGGACTGTATCCCTGCTGACTCAGACTACTTAGTCGAGGGTAACGTCACCTCCAAAAGAGGGGCCTACCATAATTTGCATTAATAACTTAATTAATTATCTTTCAATAATCCGACCCTTTAGGATTCCTTGCTGACTCAAACTACTGGGTTGAGGGTAACGTCACCTTCAAAAGAGGGGCCTACTACAATAACTAAGATAATCTCTTAAATAAGTGCAAAAGTGCGGAAGTAATCAAAGGTTACACTATACACGAGTCGGAACCAAGTGATTCATCTTGTCTCTCTGTTTTTCTTTTATTTTTACTTTTCAGCATTTTAGTTAGTTTTTATTTTTTTTTAGCTTAAAACTTTTTTCTAAACTTTTTGATTTGATTAGACGTTGAGGATAAACCGGTACTAAAAGCTCTTGTGTCCTTGGACGACCTCGGTATCTTACCAACACTATACTACGCTCACGATGGGTGCACTTGCCCATATGTGTGTTTAGTGTTAGTAAATATCGTGTTTTATAAATTTAAAACTTGACTAAAAAAAGTGTTAAAGGGGCTTAAAATATACACCTAATATATATAACACTTCACACGCATCAAGTTTTTGGCGCCATTGCCGGGGACACAAGGATTTTAAGAAAGTTAGGAATCAACGGCCTAATCTTTTTTCTTATTTTTCATTTTTTTAGGATTTTGCTTAATTTTTCAGCTTCTGCAGAACTCAGCACGGGCCGTGCCCGCTGAACACGCCCCGTGCCCAATCATTGGAACTGGCAATCCTGTTTTAAGTCATACAGTAGCTGAACACGGGGCCGTGCCCCACTCAACACGACCCCGTGCCCAAGTTTCAGTTACTGAAAACAGAACCGTAAGATCCCGACGGTTGGTAATTTCTGACACAAACATGAGTGATACTGATACTTTTTACTTTCGGCACTCTTATGGTACTATGTGGTGTCAATTATGTGGTGGTAACCATAAGGAATTAGAATGTTATTTTCTAAATTATAAACCCCACTATATAGACCCATCGTTTCCTAGTATCCTTAAGAGGGGCGAAAGTAAAAATAATCCCTATCTCTCCCTCGAATGCTCCCAACCGGATTTTCTAGGAGAAATGCTTCTCGATGAATTATTTCAACTAGAAGATCTAATTATTGATTGGTTAAAAGAACTTAGGAAAGATTTCAATGATCTTTTCCAAGACAATAGCCAAGAAGAAGGGTTGGAACCGCATTCAAACAACTTCATTGTTTCCGAAGATACTCCTAACTCTAGTGAGGACTTGAGCGATAGTCGTCCCTGTGTCGATTGTGCCGTGAAGGACTCCCCATCAACTTCGTTTGATGCATACATAGACCTGAGCGATTCGACATACACCTTCTTTAACGAGAGCCCGGAAAAGGGTTGGACTTGTCCACCTACATATAGCATAGGAATCACCCTCACCGACAACCTCTTGCGTTCTCGTCTTAATCTAGATCAATTAAGGTATCTTAGGCACTTTGGGGTTGATCCATCCAGTAAGGAACCGCCCGATCCGGAAAAGTTCCTTGAAAATAGACAAACTTCATAAAACAGCCTTCCGACACGGGGCCGTGTCCAGGTCAGCACGCCCCCGTGTCCACCAAAAGATTCCTTTCTGACTTTTGTCAGAATACGGACAAAACGTGTCAGGATCTTGCCTACACACGGGGCCGTGTCCAGCCGACACGGGGCCGTGTCCAGCATGCTGTCGTTTTCTATAAATGCAGCCAAGAATCCTGCACATTTGGACCATCCAGGGACAGAGATTTGAAAGGATTTTCTAACATTCCATCCTAGGTATGTTCTAAAAGAAGGTTCTAACAAACATCTTGTCCTTTCTCTTTTATCCATTACCTTCTTCTTCATCTTTCTTGCACCAACAACTCCATTAAAGCTTGATTTCAAGCTTTATTATGATGTTTATTGAAGTTTTGTTCAAGGAATCTTGTTAAAAATAAGTTACACAACATTGTTTTAAGTTATTTATGCTCAAAAAAGCTTCATAAGTTAAGAAAATAATTTGAAACCCCAAGATTCCTTGTTCTAAAAATCTGCAGAAAGTTGAACACGGGGCCGTGCTCATTGAGCACGGGGCCGTGTCCGTGGTACTGTTTCATTAAAACGAACTATTTTTGGTTTGTTTTCGTAGAATGTCTAGCCAAAACAGTGGAACCTCTTCTGCGCACTCCAGAAACGGTCGAAGGGAAAGGAGGCCGTCGATTGAAGCAACTCTCGTAAGATACGTAATGGCGCTACGTGAAGCCCTTGACGAGATGACTTCAGTGGAGGAGGTCCTCATAGACCGTATAAATTATCTTTCGGTGGGGTTGGAAAACAGTTTTCAAGAAATAAACCTCTTGCACCAGAGGTTAAACATTCTTGTGACACCTCCCATGGAACCAATCCTCCCTCAAGAGGATTGGAACCTAGCACTTGGAATCCACAATCCTACCGGTTGGGACGACATTCCGACAGAACCTCCTCTTGAAGAACTCCAAGAAATCCCGGCGGAAGTTGCACCTCCTCAAACCAATGCTAATGAGCCCGCTTTTCTTCTTCCTCGGGAGATCGAAGAATGGCTCGCCGACGTATGAGGACCCTATACCCGGAAAAAGAAGTTGTCAAAGCCACATTTAACCGGAAGATTTACCTTTTCGGAAATTTTGCTAATAGAATAAGGCTAGAACTTCTTGGTTTGGATTTCTTGTGTTTCTTTGACCTAACTATCTAGTTTTTTAATTTTTAGGACTAATATGTAATTCTCTCTATGACTTAATGAATGATGGTTTTAGTTAATTTGGTGTTTGGGTGGTGTTGAAATGAATAAAACACACTTGAGATGGCAAAGGATACAAGGGAAACTTGAACCAGCACCCCATGCAGGAAAACAGAGCCGTCCGACGAAATTCTTCGTTTACAGTAAGCTCGGCACGGGCCGTGTCCGCCCAACACGGCCCCGTGCTGCACAGTCTGCAGAAAAAGACCCAGTTCAGGTAACTGGACACGGGCCGTGTTCACTCAACACGCCCCCGTGTCCAGGCTTCTGTTTCTCTTGATTTAATTTTGTTACTGGCACTTGAACACGGGGCCGTGCCCGGACAACACGGGGCCGTGTTCAGCGCCCAGTAACACAAAATTTTTGCTTTTTACACCTTTTTACACATTCAATCAACCTAAAAACTTATTTTTGGGACACATTGAGGACAATGTGTAATTTAAGTGTGGGGGGGGATGCTAAAATCTTGAATCTTGCAAGTCCTAAATACAAGCCTTACACAAAACTCTATTGGAACCGCTAATCACCCCAATTTTTTTTTCAAAAATTTTCAATTTTTTTTACTTGTCTAGGTTTAACTCGGGAATTTCAAGTTCTAAAAAGGTTATATTTTTACAAATTTACAACCGATAGCGACGTGATAAAAAGAACCAACATAAGAAAATTATGAAAAGGCATGGCAAACTTAGTTAAAATTTGATTATATATACTTGATCACATAAAAAACCCATTCCCACAAAAGTGAGTTTTGAGCCTTTATTGAGCATACAATTACATATCATTAGACAAAATGCTCATTTTTCGTTTCTTGTGTGAATAGCCGCTTGGTTCTTACGACTCTAGAACTTGCCATGACGATACATTCCCGGTCCTTACCAACTTAAACCCAAGTAAGTAAATGATGGAGGCATTAGGACTAACCCCTTTTTTATTTCTACACCATTATTTTTTTATTTTTTTTACCACCTACCCAAAATCCCCCTAGTTAGCCCCTTTGAGCCTAAACCTTTTCATTTCATAACCCAAACCAAACACCCTTTTTTTCCCACCAAAACCTTTTTCATTTTTAACCATTTGTTTTAGTAACAAGTTTGGTTTTTCGTATGACTTTTCAAAAAAAAAAAAAAAAAAAAAAAAGAGTGTGTTGATGATGAAGTAAAAGAAAATAAACAAACAAGTTCATCAAAAATAACGAATAATAGCTTCATCAAAATAAAAGTTACAAAAATAAAAAGTCTTACGAAAACCGACGCTTGTTACGCTTTTCGCCCTTTTTCTACTAACCACTAACCCAACCACCTACCTTTAACCCAAGCCTAACCCTTCACCCAAAAGTCCTCTTGATATTTACAAAGGTATATAAGTTAAAAAGGAGGAGGATTGATTGCTTGGTAAGCTTATGGTAGGAGTAAGTTCCATGCCGCTCTCGAGTGATCCACAAAAATACATTTTCGGCCGAGTGTTGAGTGATCCCCGTGAGGTATGTGAACTTTTATATAAATTGAATTTTAAAAAAGGCATGTTATGCCCTAATAAGTAATTTATCTTATGAAAAGTTTTAAATAAATCATGACGAATAGGATTGTAAATAAATAAAAATAAAACTAAATAAAGAATCTTGGAAATCCCGACACTCTATGACAAGCCCAAAAACCTTCTTCTCTACCCATTCCATTTGGGAGTGTAATAGCCACATATTAAAGAGTTTTGCTTGAGGACAAGCAAAGATTCAAGTGTGGGGGTATTTGATGTGTGCAAAATGCAACATATAAATTACATCAATTGTGGCATAAAACTAACCCTTTTTTAGTACTAATGTTGGAAAAAAGTGTGCTTTTGTCTTCCTTTTGTATTTTCAGGATTAAATGAGCTCAAATTAACAAAAGAAGCAAAACGACATCAAAATCTAACATAAATACAAGAAAAGGAACAAGACATGACATGCCCGACCCCACGACAGCATCTTCCCAAGCAAAACAAGAAGACAGAAGACTGAACACGCCCCGTGCTCAGCCAGCACGGGGGCGTGCCCAAGTGTCAGCAGAAAAGACAAAGTAGTAGAAGCTTCTATTGCCCACCACGGGGCCGTGCTCAGCGGACACGGGGCCGTGGTCAACTATAAGATTCGCATAATCCAGGCAAATCTTCATAGTACAAAGATTCTTCTGCACACGGGGTCGTGCTCAGCGGACACGGGGGCGTGGTCAACTAATAAGACAAGCTGCATTAAATGAAGAAAGAGAAGGATGTGGACACGGGGCCGTGCCCGAGCTTCTGTTCAGCCTATAAATAGGAGTGCTTGGCTCAAGCTCAAACCATCCCTTGGCACACCACCTCTCTCACACTTCACCCACCACCCACCACCACCATAACACCATCATCCACCACCATCATCCATTGTCCATCATAGAGTGTGTGAGTCGTCTCGGGATCCAAGATTGATCGTAAGAGTTCTTGACAATCAAGGCCATGTTTGCCTAAGTCTCTTACATCACTTGGTGAAGACAAGTGTCTAGTGTAATACTTTTTATTTCTAATCTTTTCGCACTTTTTACTTGGTTTTGTATTAATGACTTTAATAACTAGTTTCTTATGTTGAAGGTGATTCTTCCTTATCGTTTGTCCGTGGTGTCTTGGCATTATTTTACTGTCTATATAAAATAAAAGATTTTCACCATTCATATCTCCACGGTCTATATGGAGGTATGTTGGCTACCTGGTCGGGGGTTAAGGGAACGGTTTGGTAAGAGTCTTGCCATTGTTCAGCGTTTAGAGGTCCTGTAATGGACCTGGGTCAAATTTAGTAGGACCTCCTTCAATACTTAACGGTATTGGATGGCGGGGGTCCAAACTCTTTGATCCCCTCATAAGTTAACTACTATTAATACTATAACCCGGCTATTTAGGACTGTATCCCTGCTGACTCAGACTACTTAGTCGAGGGTAACGTCACCTCCAAAAGAGGGGCCTACCATAATTTGCATTAATAACTTAATTAATTATCTTTCAATAATCCGACCCTTTAGGATTCCTTGCTGACTCAAACTACTGGGTTGAGGGTAACGTCACCTTCAAAAGAGGGGCCTACTACAATAACTAAGATAATCTCTTAAATAAGTGCAAAAGTGCGGAAGTAATCAAAGGTTACACTATACACGAGTCGGAACCAAGTGATTCATCTTGTCTCTCTGTTTTTCTTTTATTTTTACTTTTCAGCATTTTAGTTAGTTTTTATTTTTTTTTAGCTTAAAACTTTTTTCTAAACTTTTTGATTTGATTAGACGTTGAGGATAAACCGGTACTAAAAGCTCTTGTGTCCTTGGACGACCTCGGTATCTTACCAACACTATACTACGCTCACGATGGGTGCACTTGCCCATATGTGTGTTTAGTGTTAGTAAATATCGTGTTTTATAAATTTAAAACTTGACTAAAAAAAGTGTTAAAGGGGCTTAAAATATACACCTAATATATATAACACTTCACACGCATCAGAAGGTAATATGATGAAATGGTATTGGGAAAGGAAGGATGCTTCGATTGTCATAAAGAGCAAACACATTACCGAGGGTAACATGAATGAGTAGGGTTACAAAGGTCGTTTAGAAATCATTCGGTAGGGTCAAGATGGATAGGTCTTTATAATGCTTCATGAAGACATGCTTTATCCTATAAGTGGACACTTACCCTAAGAGTTCCCAGGTAAGAGTGACTGGTCCGAAAATGCGGATTTGTACGAACACTCTAGCCTTAGACAGAAAACTCGGGGTACAGGCATCCACCCTTCCAGATTGCATGTGTTCACATTATTAAAACCCAAGGTTTCGATGAAAAACGTTTGAAGAAAACATTTAAGAAATCTTTTGATACAAATCGTTTGAGATAAAACATGTTGTGAAATATTTTGACAAAAACATTTAAGAAAACATTTTGAGAAAATATTTTAATGAAAACGTTTTGAGAAAAACATTTTGAGAAAAACATTTTGAGGGATACATTAAGGCATAAAGCCTAAGGGTTTCAGGATGAATCATCTAAGGTTAGATGATTCGTAAATCATGGAGTAGTTGTGGCACGAATAAGGATGAGGATTAGGAAAGAAGTCCTAAGTCTACTCATGTTTGGGTCCTAGGAAGGTTATAGACTAGGTTCAAGGCATGCTAATAACCTAATTCCCTATAACCAGTGCTCTGATACCAATCTGTAACACCCCAATCGCGTAATATAACAACACGCGGCGGAAATATTAGGGAGTCACGTTACAAATTGCTCACAACTACTGGTACTAAATTGTTCCAATATCATTAACATCGTTTTACAAATAAAGAATACATGTAATTGTTCTTTTTAGAAGTCTAAGGCCCGTATGCAGTCCTACGCGTTGCATGCTTGGACAGTCGAAAACCTGAAACATATGCGAAAACAGTCAGCATAAAAATGCCGGCGAATACATAGGTTTTATTAGCCAAATAAATGGCAAAACATTTAGTATTAATCTTAATTGTGAAAACTCGTGACAAAATAGGTTTTTATATGGCAATATGGTATTTACTAAGTCATTTTATGCCTTATATTGAAATCTCGATTAAACCATCGTAAAAACTTGTTATTATGTTATTAGGAATCCAATCAAGGATTAATAATAACTGTTTTGAAATAAATCAAAACTTATATAAGTATTATATAAATCAATTCAATGAGTCATGATAATACTTCAGGTATCTTTCTAAGAATCTAACATATAAAACTATGGGAGATTCTAAAAAGATTTTGATAATCAAACATTGAAACAATTGTACACAAAATCCTAAAGTGATCCAGATAACGCTACAAGAATAATAAAATAAGAACACTTATATATAGGAAGTACCAACGGCGTATCCACCATGTTCTTATGTTATTATACCCGTTTCGTTATCTAAATCACAACTACCACAAAACACATAAATCGTCAACTTGTACCAACTCGTAAACACGCATTAAAGCACACAATGAATCCAATCAAGGACTCCAATATCAGTACTTTAAACATCCTACAAGAATCAACCTATGAAGATAGATAGATGCTATAAGGATTCGGGTTCTGTCACATTGTCTAATCTAACATGCATTAAAGTACACAATGAATCCAACATGGACTCTAATATCAATACTCTAAACATCCCATATAAGTCTAACTATGAATATAGATAGATACTACAGGGATCCTGGGTTCTCGTAACATTGTCTAACTTAACACGCATTAAAGCACACAATGAATCCAATCAAGGACTCCAATATCAGTACTTTAAACATCCTACAAGAATCAACCTATGAAGATAGATAGATGCTATAGGGATTCGGGTTCTGCCACATTGAATCATTGAATCAAAACAATCCTAAATCCTAATGGTGATTCGGGATAACGCCACGAAAGGTAATACAATAAGCACACTTGTATATAGGAAGTACCAGCGGCGTATCCACCATGTGCTTATTGTATTATCTAGTTTCGTTATCTAAATCACCAACAATCTACACAAAAACCAAACATCGAGTTGTAAAGTACTTCTTAAAAACCTTACTATCAAGATAGGAAGATCTAAGACTGTACTTCAAATATCCTATATGAATCTAACTATGAAAATAGGTAGATCACTTAAGGATAAAACATTACATTTGCATAATTGGAATAATACACATAAAAGCACTTAGTGAACACACATATGCCATACATTTTGAAAACAGATCGATTACACATATGAATCACCCCAAAACATTTGAAAACAGTAAAAGAGGGGAACTATGTACTCGCCTGGGGTTGTGTATAGTCCCGGTTCAAAGGGTATAACAAAGCTCAAAAGACCAAGAGTTCAAGTGTTGAAGCGGTTCCTAGGGTAACATATACTATGTTAGGGAATCGACACCTAAAAGTGACGAGTTAAACATGTTAAAACATGTTTAACGAAGTTAGAAAACAAGTTTGGTATCAAAACAAACGGTTTTGATACCCAAGAATAGTTTGGTTTCAAAATACGCATTGACGCGTATTTTGACCGAAACTATGACTCGTCATTACACCTAATCAACGTGGTAATCAGTAGGTATAGTCACATGGGACTATAACCATCATGATTACGCTCACGTTGCGAAGTTCAAACGAACTTCATGTTGACCATAGACTGGTCAAAGCTGAAAGTCAAACACTGTTTGACTTTCACGCTTGAAAACACGTAAAAGAACGAAAGAATACTTATAAAAGGTCCAAGAATGGAGGTCTTGATCTAATTATTCTCAGGTATGGAGTGTTAAAACCCCAACTTGGAGAACAAATCAGATCAAGGTGTGGGTTTGAAGCAAATGGGGTTGGGTATTTATAGGAAAACAAGAACCTTTAGGATCGTTTATCGAAAACCGAGCTTCAATCTTGAGCATACAAGTGGGCACAAGGTTTTGTGATACTAGGGGCATCCAAAACCAGTCCATAGAATCAAAGAAACTATGTGCAAAACCATGGGAGCAGCTGGGTTTTATAAAAATGAAATATGTTGTGCTGGAGAGGGCTTACGGACCATAAGCACTACCATATGGTCCGTATGGAGCTTGTGTGCTGGCAACAACTTTCAGCAATTGGCAGAACAGGCCCCTGTGACTCCAAACTTGATTTTTGATGCGTTTTGGCACGTTTAATCCCCGTTAACCCCATTTCAAGGCTCTAAAATGAAGTTTAAGTATAGGGAACTTAAAATATTCTCAAAAACATATCGGATGTCGGTTCGTTTGGTGGTACGGTTGCGTTGTTCGGTTAATTACGACGAAACACGAACGGACCCGAAAAACGATCCAAATTACGCGACGAATGGAATTTTATCAAGCCCATCACTAAAATAAAATATTTTAATGATTACATAAATTTTTGGATGTCCAGATATATTCAGAACATAAATTATGAGCGAAAATGCAAACTTATGCACTTTTTGACGCTTTTAGTCCCTATTGATCATATAAGTTTATTTTTGCGCACCAAACACCTCAAAGCCTATTTCTAAGCTATGTGAAGGATATTTAGGGCATGTTTAACTTATGATCAAGTTCCAGAATGTTCAATACTATGTGAATCAACAGACTTTCACAGTTTGACGCAAATAGTCACTGAGTGTGAATAAACTTGTTTTTGACACACCAAAGCTTTCAAAACCTATTTCAAAGTTATATAAAAGTTATTTAAGGTTTGTTAAGCCTATGTCACTGTTCCGGAGTGTTTTCCGCATTAAACTGATTACGTTTACGCATCAGTTCGTGTATAACTTTCCAGAAAGCGATTTAAGGCTTGAAAATGAACTAGAATCAAAATGTGAAATTGTAAAACCAAAATAAATAAATTTTTGAGAGCAAAACACATTGTTTCTTTGATAATAGATAGTTTCCTACATCGTGTGTGTTTACGAAGCACAAGTGTCACAACAGTGAAAACAGGTTTAATGAATATAGTCTTATAGTTTCTGCGGGAACTTTGATTCTTACAAAGAATCTTCGTAGACCTATATTACATACACTCTCAATTCCTAATCTCACATCTCAACGCTCTCCACCCTTTTCAAGGTTCAACATTTACAAGCACTTAATCAGGAACACGACTAGAATACTGTAATTGCCTGTCCGGTTATTAGCATAACTCTTCTAGCTATACGTACAGCTTCTACGATGCTTTGATAAACATTCCGTTTATCTTCCAAACAAATCTCTATAAAGGACAAATTCAATCTATTATCCATTATACACTTTCTCAACTGAACCCAAACGATACCTCATGTACACTACTCCATCCTTATGGTAGCTTGAGCCTATAAGCGACTGATCCAACTCAACATGGGCTCTTGAAAGGACCTAATCATTGTGGCTCAGCTCTTCTTTTTTTCTACTAAATCTAATAGCATCTCTCTCAAGATAACTCCTTTATCAGAACTAAGTCTTCAATCTGGAATCGCAACAGTTTCTTCAATTGTCCATGAAATCCTTCTGTTGATCACTTGGCGACTTTTAACCTTCCCTTGATCTAGGCAAATCCTGTCGCTGGTTTCCTAGATAAACTAAGGTCTGGTTAGTTGTCCTTTGTCACGTTAGCTCAACAAAGTGAAGATCAACACTTCCATCCATGCAAAGTTTCAAACAGAGCAACCTAAATACTAGCGTGTTAATTATTATAGTAAGATAACTCTGCCAAGGGCATGTGAGTATCTTGACTTCCTTCGGAGTCCATCATACACGCTCCCAACTCTTCTTTCAAGGGTTTGATAAACTTCCTCTTACTTTTCTGCCCAATCGTTTTCCCTTTTCCCCCTTTGGGTTATTAGTGTCGAAGACTGCACTAATTAGAGAAATTCTTAATAAATCTCCGGTAGCACCTAGGTAGTCATATGGATCGTCATACTCCCGATGGGGTCTTTGGCGCTCCTCATCATTCACCAACTCCATACTTAACTTCAAACGTTACTCATGATTCTCCTTGGTTCGCACATAGGCAAGTATGTCGTCGATGAGTATTATCACGAATTTATCTGATTAGGGTTCCCAAACCCTATTCATGAGATTCATAATTATAAATGGCGCATTAATTTAGTCAAAAGGCATGACTAATAGCTCGTAATGGCCATATCACGTTTGAAAAGCAGTCCTCAGAACAACTTCATCAGCAACCTTCAACTGATGATATCCTGATCGTAGGTCGATCTTCGTGTAGCAGCTGGATCCCGATAGCTTGATCGAACAAATCGTCAATCCTCGGTAAAGGGTACCGATTCTTGATAGTCAACTTGTTCAGCTCTCTGAAATCCTCTCACATCCTAAAGGATGCATCCTTCTTCCTCTTCAACAAAACAGTTGCACCTCAAACGAAAAGCGTGATCGAATGAAACCCTTGTCTAATAGCTCTTGAGGCTGATTCGACAGTTCCATCATCCCAAACGGTGCTTAATCTACAAGGAGATTGTGCAAATGGGTGCAGCACCGGGTACCAGATCGATTCGGAATTCGATCTGTCTCGCAGGGGGCAATCCAGGTAAGTCTTTTCAGGAAAACTTCTGGATAATTGCGAACAATAGGAATCTCTCCGATATTCCTACATTTGGCCTTCGAATCCACCACGTTAACAAAGAACGCAGGATAGCCTCTTCGCAACAATCTTGAGCATCCTCAAAACACTGATAACTCTCAACCATCAACACTCGACACTCGGTCGGTCTTTGTGAACAACTTTTGCCTCTCCACTATCATTAGGACGAGGTATCCTAACTAGCTTCTCCGAGCAATAATCCCTGCTTCATTCTTGGATAGTCAATCCATTCTCACAACTACGTCAAAGCTCCCCAGCTCCACCGAAATTAATCGACACTAAAACTATGATTACCTAACTAAATACTACAACCGCAAGTGACCTCACTGGTTTCCATCAACTTACCAATTGCTAGTCCTATCGGGCCCTTTATACCCAGCTTACTTGTTTGTGAACACAAAGATGGTTCAAAGTTTCTCGAACAAAACTCAAGTCAGCTTTGGTATTAAGAGTATGAACATAGATTGGTTTTTGATTCGAAACATACCAGTAATAGTAGCAGGATTCTCATAAGCCTTCCCAGCACTCACCTCGACGACTTTACCCACAACATCCTGTCATTTCGGTTTCGGGCAATTTCTTTTGTTGTGTCCTTGCTCACTACACACGAAGCATCCCTCTAGCTTTGCTCCCTCCGATGTACTCTTAGCACAGCACTAGCGAGTTATATGTCTAGTCTGACCAAATCTGGCGCACTTTTTCCGTTCATCCTCGTGAGTCTTCCTCTCAGAACCACCCCTGCCATCCCTGACACTATCTTTTTCCCAAACCACTAGATTTAACCACACACGCTTTCTCCGAACTGTGTTTCCTTCCTCGAACTCTCAGACTTTCGTTTTCACAAATCCCCAGATCTAGGTTCGGAATGCGGAATTATTTGAATGGTCGATCCGCTGTGAGGGCTCGACATCACGCATACCGTTGCCACGTCATTCCATAGGGCGTCAGTAAATGATCTTGGGTTACAACCCTGGATTGTTTTATGTGTACATCTATGTACTGTTCACAAAGTTAATGAAAAATCAGATTTACGCTCTGATTATATCATAACACAGGAACTACTAAAACTTTTCGATCATTATATTACCTGAAGGGTTTCCGATCTGTGTCCCATCAAAACCATGCCCGTGAGCACCACATCCACTTTCCTGGCCATCATTTTGGTTAGCATCGCGTTGTTCCATGGTAGTATTAACGTGTTGGGCTATGAGTTGTGCCAACTCTTCTGGTGTGGTAGGTAGTCCAGAACCCTGTCTTGCTTTTGGCGGCATTTCGTCGTTTTTATTATTTACAACAACAATAATAATCACATAAGACGATAACCAAAAATAATTCAATCATTATATGTTAGTGGACCAAACATTGCACATGTATAATATCCACATAATAATGAGAAAAATTTTTAAACCAAAAGAAACCCATTCGATATTTATACTAGAAATTACAAAGCTTGTTTTTAGTACGAAGACTAATCAAAATTTGGCATGCCTACATCAACACCCTCAACAAGCCTATATGAAATTTCCTCCTAAATATCTAAAAATTTGGCATGCAAGCCGTAAATAGGGTTCATCAAAGGAGATATACAAAACAAACAACTGAAACAACAAACAACTAACGCTTCAATCCCTGGAAGTCCAACATCTTCCTAACAAGCTCTTCTAGCTCATCATAACAGTTCATCTGTCCCTCAAAGTCCTTCATCATCTCCATACCTCCGCGTATCGTGGTGAACTGACGATCATAGTGAGAGAGATTGACCCAAACCCCTTTCTGCCTCTTCATAGTGGACGCTGTTTCAACTCTCGAAGTCGATACGATCTCTCAAACGGGTCGAGTCCTCTTCCTACGGCGAGTGTAGACTTATAAGAGGTGTAGCAAAACACGTGACTCGAGTAGCAGAATAAATTATTCTGTAACGACGGGCGAAAGAATCTCAAGTGTAGGCTCGACAATATCAGTGAGCGGAACTACTAATGGCTCTATCGATCGAGACGTGACATATCGTAACCATACAAAGTAAGTGTGTGATCAATATGAATAGTAACACATAAGGCCCAAATAAATACAAAATCACGTATGCACATAAACACATAAGGGTTTTCATACATGATAAAATTTTCCATGTTTATTTATTTAAAAATCTTGGCTTCGAGAATTTTGGACTTCAAATCTCAAAATTCTTCGGTTGAAGTCTACTGTTTTCCTCCGAAAACATCTAGTTCGCTAACAACCATTGGCTCTGATACCAACTTCTGTCACACCCCAAAAACGTCGTAGCGGAATATATAACGTAGTGGAGACGGAAGTTGGTGCCCATTTATATCTTGATGATCGATGCATTAAATTGTTGGACATATTATCTTATTTAAAACCTAAGTTTTAAACATTTCGTTTTTAACATGACACAACCATGACATAGTTAAGTTGTTTTGATCCTCATGGATCTTATTACATTCGTGCCAGAAAGTTTTAAAAGTCAGTCCAACATTTTAAGTAACAAAACATGCATCAACAACCATAAGATATGCCATAATTCCCTAAGCCGAACTCAAGTACTTGTAGAACACGTTAAAATCAAGTGTCAACACAAAGGAAGGTGAGCTCACATATTCACTTACAAACAATTTTATTCCAAGGAAAACTTTATGTTTAGGTGTTTATTTGAAAATGTCACACCCCCAAAATACGACAAGCGGAAACCCCCGCGAGGTATGTGACGTACCAGGATCTAGCCACTAATCATATTGAACTCATAGGTATATTTGAATAAAACTTTCATTTATTAACATTAAGTATTACAACACTACAAATAAATTACAGTGTACAGCGGCAACATAATTCATTCGTTAAGTGTTTATAAAACACATGCAAAATCCATTTGTCTTGTGTTGCGATTCCATGTATCTCGACCCATGACCACTCCAGCCTCCCAGACAGCAAGTTTCAACAATATGCACCTAAAGGCCTGCAAGGCATGTAACAACGAGTCAACAACAAAGTTGAGCGAGTTCACAGTTGGTTGTTTAGTTTTACAAGTTTGTTTTGAAAACCATAAGTTGTTTCGTAAACCACGAGCTAACCAGTATAGTATCTTTGTTTCCCAAACCATATCCATAATCAGTGGGGGCTTCCCCATGTGAACCACTAGACCGTTACCATATCGACAACTGATGAAAGTAAGTTGTGCCCTAAGTCAATTTCTATCATCATTGACTGAGTGCCCAGATCCATTAGTACACGCCCGTCCTACCGGCACGGTGTGAGGCTTGTCAACCCTAATAGCGCTATCAACTAATGACCCGCTCGCCATTGGCCCGGCGATTAAGTCGATATAAAAAATGAGGGACTTCATGATAGAGTTTTGTCTAGTAAGTTAAGGTTGTTGTCCTACCCAAGGAGGAGGAACTTACGTATTCTACCCAAGGAGAATACGCAGGATTAATATTGGCATCCAACCCATGGAGGATGGCGGTACATATCCTACCCAAGGAGGATATGTGGGTTCCGTTTTAATTCCTTAACCCATTCCCAACCACCGGGAATCCCATGCCTTAGAAAGTGTGTGAACTCACCTCGGTTTGCTCGGTATGCTTATCTACTTGCATAAACAATTCAGTCAAAGCCTATAGTATGCACGTATACACAATCAGTTTATGTTTATAATGTTTCACATGCAATCTAACATCAGAAGGTGTGCTTGGGCAATTGTTATCAAATAATCACATAAACAGTTAATCAACTCATACAAGATTCATAGTTTACATGTATGTTCCCTAAACATGTTCAACAGTTAGGTGTACTGAGTGTAAAACTAAATCAGGTTATTTGATCAAATGTAACCATCCCTAACAGCAAATAACAAAATAAGTTTCTATCATACACGTAATATACATGCACAAAATAACCTACTTTTCCCTATAGGCTTCATGGCGAAAACCTGAGATTTCGTCGACATAGGGTTGCGACGAAAAGGCCACGACGAACACCTGTGTTTTCATCGACTTGTGATTTCATCTAAGGGGAGTTCGTCGGGCAAGGGTCTTCATCGGTCAGGGATTTCTTCGAGACAGTGATTTCGTCGGGGGTGAAACATGATCATCATCAACAGTTACATATTCCAGAAACCCTAATGATCATCTAACAGTTACGATCGGCTTCATCAATCAAACCAAAACATATCAATTTATACAATCACATAAATCACTCAATCATCATACAATCAGAATCATCATTCAATCATCACTCCTAGCCACATATTACATGTTATCAGATTGTTGATTCATACAAACTATATCATCCCTTCACTTAAACATTCATATATATATATATATATATATATATATATATATATATATATCATCAAATCGAACATGAGCAGAAGGCATAAACAATCGACCATAACATCAAATTATAAGAATCCCTATCATACCAATCAATTCAATCCACAAACAAAATCACATAACAGTTATCCAATGCATCACATCTATCTAATCACAAATATGGCATACTAACCAGTTATGATACGAGACTAGCAAAGGTTCCCAGAGAGCTAGAGATTGCCCTCGCACAACGAGGAGAGGAAGAGAGAGACCTTAGGGTTTTCAAAATAACATCTTACGTAACCTACACCCTTATATACGCAAGTTATATCGTGTTGGGCCCTTAATGGGCTTTGGCGAAATCGAGGCCGGTGAAATCCCCTGATTTTGTCGTGAGGGTTATGGCGAAAACCGTTGGGTTTTCGTTGGGTGGTGTTGTGGCGAAAACTCAGTTTTCGTCAAGCTTATTCAGGATGAAACTATTACAAGTTTATATTACTAAACACATGAACACCTTAACACATTAATCACATTAATCACATAGTAGCAGGCACAACTAGAATGGTACACGTATTGAATAGAGGAAAGACCTTGAAAACTCGTGTTGTCACATCATCCCCAACTTGAAAGAAATTTCGTCCTGAAATTTAGCACGTGGTTACTGAGGAAGCTAGTTGTGTTGCGTTGTTTCCTGGTTTTCCTGGGGTGTCACATCATCCCCCCGTTGGTTTGGAATTTCGTCCCAAAATTCCGTAGTAGCTTCAGCCTCAGTAGTGGTTGCATTGTTCTCAAACAATAGGGATATGTGTGTTTCATTTGGTTTTCTCGTTCCCAGGTAACCTCTAGGCCACGACGGGAGTTCCAACGAACTCGAACAATAGGTATCCTGGTGCGTTTGAGAATCTTGACCTCCCGGTCCAAGATTTCCACTGAACTGACTCTTCGATAAACCGCAACTGACCGTCGATGGTGAGCTCCTTGAAAGGAACTGTGAGGGTTTCATCTAACAGACACTTCTTCAGATTCGACCCATGGAATACATTGTGAACTCCACTGAGTTCTTCGGGTAGATTCAATCTGTAGGCCACCTTGCCAATTCTCCCCATGATTTCAAAAGGTTTAACATATCACGGTTTGAGTTTTGTCCCGTATACCAAAACAAAGTACACCTTCCCAAGGTGAGACTTTAGGTAGTACTCGATCCCCAACTTGGGACTCGAGTGGTTTCTTGCGCTTAATCTCCTCTACTGTGTCTATGACGAGTTCTGGGCCAGTGATTTGGCCTTTTCCGACTTCTGCCCAACAAAGAGATGATTGGCACTTCCGTCCATACAATGCCTCGAACGGAGCAGCCTGAATGCTGGTGTGGTACATTTTTTTATACAAAAACTCCACTAAAGGGAGGTGTCTTCCCCGACCTTTGCCAAAGTCAATTTCACGTGCCCGAAGCATGTCTTCAAAAGTTTGGATGGTACGTTCGGTCTGTCCATCCGTCTGTGGATGATACACTGTGCTCATGTCTAAACGCGAGCCAAAGGATTTGTGCACCGCTTGCCACAATCAGATGCAAATCGTGGGTCGCGATTAGAGGTAATGGAGGTTGGCACCCCGTGCCTAGCCACCGCTTCTTTCAGGTAGATAACTGCAAGTGTAGAAAACTTATCCGTTTCTTTGGTAGCTAGAAAGTGTGCTGGTTACGCAAGACAATCCATGAGCATCCAGGTGATATTGTTTCCGTTTCGAGTTGTAAGTAGACTATCGACCAAATCCATTGCAGTCTGTTTTTATTTCCATGTGGGTATTGCTGGTTGCTGATATTTCACCTTGACTTCCCACAAGTCAACTCGTCATTCCCATACCTAGCTAGGTGGGCCTTCATGCCCGATTACCAGTACAAGGTTTATAAATCCTACTGCCCCTCATCAAAATCCAGACGACTAGAATGTCAAAGCCGGTGTGCTTTGCTCAACACTAGTTCCCTACAGTAGCCGCATAATGAGACCCACATTCGTTCCATCAGGTAACGGGTATCGTCCAACCTGTCACAGGTTGCTTCTCCATGCCCCGCACGGGTTCAACTTGAACATCCTCTTCCTTCAGCTCTCCAGTTTGAACAGAGCGAGTCTGGTCAGGTAAGTTGGAGTCGATAGCGAGCTGTAGATCTCACGTACATTCAGGTTTCACAGTCATACTCATTCAGAAGTTCCATCCAGCGATGTCATTGCATGCTTTAGCTCTTCCAAACATCGATACACGGGAGGCCCTTGTGATCGGTCTAGGTAATGCATTTGGTACCGTCCAAGTAATGCCTCCAATTTCCATCTAAGAACCACGGTTCCCACCGCAGGTTATATGTCGTGCTGTTCCTCTTCATGATTTCATTACATAAGTCATCACCTTCTCATGTTGCATCGGTGTGTGACTGGGACTCTGATCCAAACCATCATGGTATACTACTAAGTCATCAGTACTTTCGGATAAAGACGATGCCCAGTGTATTGCCGAGTTGCGATTCGAAAGCTGAAAAGACGTCTCCCTGTCTGTCTTCCACGAACACAACACCCTTCTGTGCCTAAGAGATTTAAGCTGCGAGACCTTCGAAAGTCATGCAATTTATCTGCGATAGAATCTAGCGAGACCAAGAAATTGCTGTATCCTCGTACGGCTCTTTGGTGTCGATCAGTTTCCAACCAAGACGAATCTTAGCGAGATCCACGGGCAATCCCACTTTACTGATTATATGTCCAAAAGGTACCTCTCAAACCCCGAAATTACATTTACCAAGACTTCGCACGTAATGGCTCCTCCCACAGAAGCGCTAAGATAGGATACATATGCCATCCATGGCGTTCCATTCTCCTGGTCAGGATTCAGAATGTTGTCAACAAATGCGATCGATTCATGTGATCCCTGAAGCTGCTGGTGTGTTGGTCAACTCAATGGTCATGGTGTATAACGTTGAAATGGCTGCATCACCTTTGACATGCTGTTCTAAGAACATTCTCCCATTGGACTTCCATCTGACGATAGTCCGTTCACTAGCCAATCCTCGAATGGGAGCTTGTTCCTCGCAACTGGTCGACGGGTTGTCAATACGTGGTCGAGGCAAACGGTTCTTGACTGTCACCTTGTTGAATTCTCGATAATCAATGCACATACGAAAAGGCTTCTCTTCATGGGTATAACGAGGGCTCCTCAAAGCGAAAAATCCTGACCTGTCAGTTCCTGTAGTTGGTTAAACAGCTCCTGCCACCTTCTTGGTGCAAAACGGTAAAGAGTACGAGTAGTTAGAACTGCCTCCGGCGCAAGGTCAAACTGAGTTCCTACCTAACAGTTGTAAAGATGATCCTGGAAGTTCCTCGAGTAGCACATTGAGGGTAATCACGAACAACTGGTGAATCCTCGATCCTCTTTTTCCTAACCTTACATCTATAACAGTTGCCACATAGCGGGGTAATCCCTCCGTAGACACTCCTGACTCTCATTGCTGAAATAACACTAACCATTACGCCACTCTGACGCGTTAGAACAGATAACAATCCTCCACGAAGGAGGGGGATACATAGAATTGTCTCCTCATAGGTTACATCTATCAAGAATAATAGAAGAAAGGTCGATGTCGAACACTTTTCCCACAAGGTCGTGTTTGCATCCCAACGATCATATGAGGTTTCCATTGTCTTGCCATCGGCCGATTCCACAATAGGTTCAAATTTTTAGGAGCATCTGGGTCAAACAGAACAGAGACGAAGCGGATTACTACTCATACTAGCTACCATGTCGTTAAAGTCCTGACGTCGCCCACGCCAATTCTAAATGCCCTTCCAAGAGCATCATTTCTGCTGTTGCTGTTTTCAATACTAGGATTCCAAGTACTGTTGTTGTTGTTCCCTTGATCGTTGTCCATTTAACTTAACCACGACCAATCCATGTTGTAGGCACCTTTATTTCCTTACTGTAGGCTAGGGTTACGAACACCTTGTTGTCGCTGTGACCGCTGCCCCTAATGTCGTTGCTCGAAACGAAGCCCTACGATTCTTCACCATCATTGCCCATCTTTTCATATTCTGAGCCACGTCCTAAAGCACTACTCACTGTGCTCGCAGTTACGCATACCACACTAAGGTCAATTATCATCACTTATGCCTCGATTGATTCGTAAGAGTTGACTCCCACAATTCGCTGACTAGAGTTACGAACTCGATTGAAATCAATCTGCTGATGTTCGTTGCCTGTAATCAGGGTCGTCAAAGTACTGGGCTTGGTAAGGTACTACACTCAACCTCCTACCCATCGATGTTGCAAGCGGTTCGAGCAATACGCAATACGTTGCGGGAGTGTTGCAGAAGTGATCGCACTTCAGAATCTAAGGCGCCAATACGTTAAGTTTTAGCAAGCGAAGAAAGGTGAGAAAGATATCGATCAATTCATTCGACGCTGCGACATCCAACACATGGACGTTCGTATAAGCACCTAACATTCTACATGGTTCGCTGAGTTCAGATGGGTGTTCAGGTAACACTCGATAGCATCGAGATTCGAAGGGATCCAAAGATGAATGAAAAGTTCACGTTCGAGTAGGGGACAATTACTGCTATTACCCCTATAGGTTTGTTATGTTTCACATTGATCCAATGACGAAACAAAACCCCTTTTCGACTTGTTAAGCCTCACTGGGACTCACATGCACCCCACATTATTATTATGTGTGCACCCATAATAATATTGTTATTTGCATGCTCATCTCAGCTCCTCTTAACTCATGTCAAATGGTTCCTCAAACTCGAGTAGCAAACAAAGAGTATCACGAAGCGTAAGTCATGAAGATTTAGGGAATTACCACCCTATCAATCACATAACACATGCAAGTATACATGAATTCATTCTGTTGTGCTAAACGTGCAATCACATGCAATATCATATGTAGGTGTTCACTAGTTATGCAGTACAATGAGTATACGAGAGACGAACCTTGCAATCTGGAGCTGAGTGTCATGGTCGTATTCACGCCTTCAGAACTGTTTGGTTATAGTCTGGTTTTACAAAAATGTTTTCCCCCTTTTTAAAACCAAGTTCACTATAACCAATGGCTCTGATACCAATCTGTCACACCCCCAAAATACCACAAGCAGAAACCCCCGCGAGGTGTGTGACGTACCAGGATCTAGCCACTAATCATATTGAACTCATAGGTATATTTGAATAAAACTTTCATTTATTAACATTAAGTATTACAACACTACAAATAAATTACAGTGTACAGCGGAAGCATAATTCATTCGTTAAGTGTTTATAAACCACATGCAAAATCCATTTGTCTTGTGTTGCGATTCCATGTATCTCGACCCATGACCACTCCAGCCTCCCAGACAGCAAGTTTCAACAATATGCACCTAAAGGCCTGCAAGGCATGTAACAACGAGTCAACAACAAAGTTGAGCGAGTTCACAGTTGGTTGTTTAGTTTTACAAGTTTGTTTTGAAAACCATAAGTTGTTTCATAAACCACGAGTTAACCAGTATCTTTGTTTCCCAAACCATATCCATAATCAGTGGGGGCTTCCCCATGTGAACCACTAGACCGTTACCATATCGACAACTGACGAAAGTAAGTTGTGCCCTAAGTCAATGTCTATCATCATTGAATGAGTGCCCAGATCCATTAGTACACGCCCGTCCTACCGGCACGGTGTGAGGCTTGTCAACCCTAATAGCGCTATCAACTAATGACCCGCTCGCAATTGGCCCAGCGATTAAGTCGAAAAAAAAATGAGGGACTTCATGATAGAGTTTTGTCTAGTAAGTTAAGGTTGTTGTCCTACCCAAGGAGGACGAACATACGTATTCTTCCCAAGGAGAATACGCAGGATTAATATTGGCATCCTACCCATGGAGGATGGCGGTACATATCCTACCCAAGGAGGATATGTGGGTTCCGTTTTAATTCCTTTACCCATTCCCAACCACCGGGAATCCCATGCCTTAGAAAGTGTGTGAACTCACCTCGGTTTGCTCGGTATGCTTATCTACTTGCGCAAACAATTCAGTCAAAGCCTATAGTATGCACGTATACACAATCAGTTTATGTTTGTAATGTTTCACATGCAATCTAACATCACAAGGTGTGCTTGGGCAATTGTTATCAAATAATCACATAAACAGTTAATCAACTTGTTAGGATCTGAGTTTGGTTTTGATTGTGATTTATGTTTGAATTAAGATGAACAATGAATGAGTAGTGCAGCGGAATATAAATGGAAACAAACTTTTCACAATCAAACAGGAGAATTGCTTTCAACACACATTTTTGACAATGAACCGAATGCTTAAATTTATTCCAAACACCGATTACAATTGCATGTATGCAACAAACTCCCCCTCAGCCTGAGCTCAGTGATTTGTTCGTACAGGAAGAAGATGGTGAAGAGCTGATAGAACAGTACGGAGTACTGTTCTATTTATAGGCACGGACAAACCACTGAAGCATCTAAGCTGACGTCACCATGAAAGTGACATCTAACCTCCTAACAAACTCTAACAACTGACCTATACAAGTACTGCTTATGCTAACAACTGATATACATTACATTTCACTAAAGACAAACTAAACTACTGCTGATTCTTTCCACTGATGTAAACCAAGCAGTACTTGATAAAACCCAACAGTGCTTGACTCAAAGCAGCAGATTGAACATCAGGGCTTTAGTCTTCATTAGTTTTTGACTTGATCAGCAATTGTAGGTCAGCAGTTATACCGGTCAGTGAATTGGAGGTCAGCAGATGTTGAAACCACTTTCAAGGGGAGAGACTTGATGACATAACATCTGCTTATTCTGGATCCACTGCTCTGATCCAGTTTTGGCTTTAATTATCTGTTCCTCTGATAGGGTTCAATCCCAACAATCTCCCCCTGGAACAGATAATGCCAAAACTCTTCATTATTGGTAGATCTTTATTGCCTCATCAACAGTTCCCTTATTTGCCCTTTGAGTTGTAACTCAAAGGCTAAGGCATCTGTGTCATCTTCATCCCTGCACAGTGGAAGATCAAGGAGATCTTGCAAATCTTCAAGACTTAGGCCAAGTGCTTGTTCCCTTGTTATTTTCTTCACTTCTCCCCTAGACTTGATCACTGTCAATACATGGTTCTGTTTGTCAGTTTTCCACTTTAGTACTTTTGAGTCTGGTGGGTTTCTTGGGAGATTTTTATTAGATGAGGTGTTTGGTGATGCTGGCCTATTGATGACTGACTGAGCAGTACTTGCAGGTTGATCCAATCCAAGAGTTTCTACAATCATCTTCTTAATGCCCTCTTTTACAAGGTCATCACCTGCCATTAACTCTTGCACTGTTTCAGCATCCAACTGTTTTGGTTGCCTTCTTTTAAATATGGTTGCACCAGCTGGAGCAGTGGCTCTTTTGACTTGCAGCTTTGGTGGTCTTGTTGAGACCTCTGCTTTAGAATAATCAGGTTTTTGTGGAACCTTTGGATCTTTCTTCCTTAGTTCCTCCAACCTTTTGTAGGTGGCCCTGACTTTATCTTCTCTCCATCTCATCACTTGATTTTCAGACCCATAATCAGCAGCAATTAGTTCTTCTTTCATTCTCCTCAGCTCTACCTTTTTATTAGGTACATTCCTTTTGTACTTTGGCCAATCAGGAGGAGTACGTTTGACTTTATTTTTGATCATGTCTTGAATCCTGGCTGCTTCACTTTCCAGCTCAGGTATAGTCCAATCTTTATACATGGTTCTTTCTCCCTTGTATTTCTTGTGAGCCATGATGTTTTCAACATAATCTTTTCTCAGGGATTCATCTGCCTTTGCTGATATCCGCTGGCACACATTCTTTGCAAATTGTTCCAAAGATCCGACTTGTGTGAGCAAGAATTGGTAGTTCTGTTGAATTTCTCTATCAGATTTCCCTTGTGAATTTCTTTTAGAGATATCCTCTGCTTGCTTAGCTTTGACTTTCAAATATTCTTCAATATTATTGGGCCTAGGATATCCTTCAACAGATGGTAGTCTCCTTTTTGCAGGGTCATCCTCATAATAAAAGGACTTGATTTCTTCTCTGACTGCTATAAGCTCAAGAGGAAATTGAACACCTGCAGGAGCTAATGGCTTTTGAATCTGAGCTGATGAGAGAGGAACAGGGTTTGGTATGGTAACAAGTGATAGAGATTTTGAGGATTTTGGTGGTGGTGAAGAATCATCATCTTTTAGAATTAGCCTTCTCCTTTTTGGTTGAGGAGAGACTGATGATGTTTTGGGTGGATCAGTGGTGGTGATTTGAGTGGTAGAGGATGGCTGACTAACAGTTTTTGAAACAACTGGTGTTTTAACCACTGTTGTCATTACAACAGATGTTGTAACATCTGATGTCTTCTGCTATTTTGGCAGGAGGTGATGGTGGTAAGGCTGTTTTTGGTGGTGGAGTGATTTTTAGTGGTGATGGTGGTAAGGCAGTGGTTGTGGTGTGTGTTGAAGTAGTGTGTGTTGAAGAGATGACAGGTGTTTGGCTGACAGTTGTTGAAACTACTGAAGTATCAGCAGTTGTTGATACAACAGGTGTTATAACAACTGTTTGGGAGGAAGATTGATGTTGGGGGCTTTTGGACGGTGGTTTGGGAGTATGCTTTGTGGGTCTGGATGGTATGGATTTGGGTTCCCTCACTTTTCTAGTGGGATTTCTTTTTGGCTTAGGATTTTTAACATCTTTTGGCTCAGAACAACCCTGCGCATTCAGCTCCGTATAAGCTCTTTTCTCCTTATTCCACCTGGACAAGTCCTTTGCCTCTCTGTCCCTTTTTACACTTGCTTTTGCTTCATCAAGTGCATTTGTGGTAACATCAATCTTTTTGCTACCATCTGGCAAGGGAATCTTTTTAGTCATGGCATCTTATTCTGGTTCAATATACAGACCATCATCTATTCCCTTCTTCTTCCACTCCTTGATTTTCTCCCCCTTTTTGGCATTATCTGGGGGTAGCTGATCAATGAAAAGAACAGTAGGAAGAGTAGTGCCAATGGTGTTCACGATATGGGCCTTTATAGCCTTGATATCTGCTTGGGTGTTTCTAAACCTGGACTCCATTATGTTTCTCAGCTCTTGTACATGTATTGCATGTTGCTGATCAGCCACATGTCTTTGTTGTTGGAGCAGGGGTTGAAATAAACTCCATAACTCATTTGCAGCAGGTGCTTGTGGTGGAGCAGGTGCTTGAGTTGGAACAGCAGTGGGTTGCACCTTTTGAACTTTCAACAAATGTTGCAGCATTTCTTTGATTTCTGCAACAGAGGTATCCAGTTTTTCAACTCTATCCGTCAATTCTAGGTACTTTAAACCATCACCCAACTTAATGGGATCATCTGATTTCCCATTAGCAGTGGTTGTAACAGTGGTTGATGCAGGGAGTGTACTCCAAACATTATCCACTGATGCCCTTTTTTCTTGGTTCTGGGGACTTCTTCCCTCAACACTTGATAACCTTTTGATGGTACCAGTGGTCAAAACAAACTCACCAGTGGTTATCAGAGGTGCTATAGAAGGAATTGCCTCCAAGGAAGTCTTATTGATGTAACCACTGTCCAAATGTAAACCAATGGGTTCAACACTTGTAGTGGCTGCTTCACTTGGACTACCACCAAGAGTTACTTGTAACTCAAGGGGTGTAACCTCCTCAAGTTGTGTTGGTGGGTTAGCAATGATTGATACATCAGACCCAGTCATTTGTTAAGGCATATTCTCATTGACAGGTGATTGAGAAGGACTGGGTTGTGCCTGGTTCAAATCAAGAGCATCCAACAATATTTTTGTTTGTGGGGGAATTGTGGAGGTGAGGTTGGTTGTAGAAAGAGAATTGGACCCTGGCATTGGGCTGTGGATGATGGAAGCAAGTGATTCCAGAGCATCATATTGTGGTGTCCCTATTTGTACAACCTGTTCTTTTTGAGAAGAAGCAGGAGGAGTTTCAACCATGGGTTGAGATATTTTTACCAACTGCTGTGAGGACGTAGCAACAGTGGTTTCTTGTGACTTTTGTGCTGTCACTGGCAGTTGCTCTGGTATCTCATCCTCCAGAGTTGCCTTTTTGATAGGTTTGGGGTGCTTTTGAGTTTTCTTTTGTTTTGGCTTTTTGTGGATTGTAGGTGTGGGTTTCAAAGCAGTTGTTTTGCTGCTATGATCACCTTGAGTAGTAGGCTCAGCAGCAGATACCTGAGGAGCAGTGGTAGCTGCTAAATTCTGCTCAGGCACCTCTGCTTGTGTTTTGCAAGGTGTTGACATTCTTGTAAAACTTTCAGCAGTTAAGCTGTTTATTTGAAAAGAGTCACCTTGTTTTATTACATGAGCATCATCCTTATCAAATTTCTTTTCAAAATAATAACTTAGAAATCTTGGAAAGAGTAAGAATGGCTTTTTATCAACATTTTTAACCAAATCATTAAAGATTTCGTGGGAATAAATGAAATTTTCGTTTTGAAGAATAGCATATCCCAGGTTTTGAATCTTTAATGGGATTTCATTAAAAGAGGTGGTTTTGTTTGAAACACACATTAACAGGGTATGAAATAAAAATCTTGTTGCAGGAGGAAAATAACATTTTTGTAAGATATCCCTCTTCATCATTGAATCTGCATACCCTCTTTCAAGGAAATCAATTTTTAACTCGTTTTTGGTAAAAGAAGTTTTACCTTGCTGATCATCGAGTTGAAAGACCTCCGAGATAGATTGTGGTGTGATTTTGACTGCTTTACCCATTAAAGAAGAGTTAATGGCTATGACATCTTCTCCTTGTTTTTCAAGGGTAGTATTTTTTCAAAACTCTCTCTGGATTTGCAGATAAATTGCAGCATCTGCTGTAAGCAAAGTTTTATACTTTGATGCAGACATAACGTCAATGATGGAATCGAAAGCATCGGTGGTGCCGAGTTTTGTAAGAAGACCCAGAATGTTGTGAGAAGCTTTGTGTGGGATTTCAATGGGTGTTGACGATGATTTTGAAGTGGGTTTTGCAGATGACTTCGATTTTGTCAGTTTGGAGAAGATGATCGAAGCAGGTTGTGAAAAAATTTGAGAAAATGAGATTAAAACTACTTTGAGAAAGGAATTTTTAAGAATTCAATTCGACAGTAAAACCCTGTTTAGGGTTTGGAAGGGGGGTTTTATGGAGAAAAAAGTGAATGCTGACGTGGCAGCGGTTACAAAAAGGGCTGACCACAATGTACTGTCCACGTGCCAACCCCTAATGAAATGAAGGACAAGTACTTTTTATGGAAACCACTGATGAAGGAAGATCAGTGGTTGTAACGGTAACAAATGAAGGCAGTGGGTGATTTTTACTATCAGTGGATAGCACATCAGTTGATAAAACACTGATTTTGAACAACAGTGCTTATCAAGAAAATGAAAGAACATGGGTTGACTTTCAGCAGTGGACAGACTTTGAAGTAGAGCAGACTTTTGAACAAAGCAGTGGTTCCGGCAGACTTTAAGGATTTTAATGTGAACTTCATTTTTAGCTATTTTTAAGGATAGATTTTTGATTTTCTGAAAACATTTTAATGCTTTTATTCATAGAAAAACAGGTTTTTGCCAGTTATTCCATGTTTAGCATGCCAATCCTAGAGATCAAGCTTTCAAAGGTGGATGTGTCTAATGCTTTGGTTAGCACATTTGCCAGCTGATCTTTAGTTGGAACATGATGCAGAGAAATCAAACCTTTTTCATAGCAATCCCTCACAAAGTGATGTCTGATGTCAATGTGCTTGGTGGTTGAATGGGAAACTGGATTTTTGATCATATTTTCTACTGCCTGGCTATCCAACATGAGTGGTGTTTTTAAGGCAGTGATACCAAAATCCAGCAATTGATTTTGAAGCCAAAGCAGTTGGGCTGTACAGCTTGCAGCAGCTATATACTCTGACTCAGCAGTGGATGTGGAAATAGCTGCTTGCTTTTTGCTTTGCCAAGACACTGGACAACTGCCTAGAAATTAGCACCCTCCTGAAGAGGACTTCCTTGTCTTATCACATCCAGCAAAGTCACTATCTGAGAAACCTGAAAGCTCAATTTTACCATCAGTTGGATACCAGATACCAAGTATGGGAGCACCTTTTAGGTATCTGAATATCCTTTTTACAACAATAAGGTTTGACTTTCTAGGGGCTGATTGGGATCTTGCACAAACACATGTTGCAAACATGATGTCTGGCCTAGATGTAGTTAGGTACAATAAAGACCCAATCATGCTTCTATATAAAGTCTGATCAACCAAATCATCCTTCTCATCAGACATGACTAATTTATTGGTTGCAATGGGTGTACTACATGGCTTACAATCATCCATCTCAAATTTCTTTAAGAGTTCTTTGGCATATTTGCCTTGATGGATAAAAGTGCCATTTTGCAGTTGCCTTACTTGAAGACCAAGAAAGCACTGGAGTTTACCCATTGCACTCATTTCAAACTCAGCTGTCATGATTTTCTGAACTCTTCACACATTTTATTACATGTGCTTCCAAAGATGATGTCATCCACATAAATCTGGACAATCATCAAATCCTTTCCTCTCCATTTTAGAAACAGTGTTTCATACCAGGCCCTTGGTGCTTGTTTTAGGCCATACAAAGCTTTATTCAGCTTGTAGACATGATTTGGATTAAAAGGATCCTCAAAGCCTGGAGGTTGACAAACATAAACCTCCTCTTGAATCTTACCATAGAGGAATGCACATTTGATATCCATTTGGTACACCTTGATGTTGTGGTTGACAGCAAAGGCCAGAAATAATCTGATAGCTTCAAGTCTTGCTACAGGGGAAAATGTTTCATCATAATCAATGCCCTCTTCTTGGAGCTCCTCTTGCATGGCTTCTACCCAGCTGTTGTCTTTTAGTGCCTCTTGGTACTTGACTGGCTGATGGAGAGATAGAAAACCAGCAAAAAGACAAATGTTTTGGGATTGACTTCTTGTGAGCACCCCTTCATTGATGTTGCCAATAATTTGGTCTGGTGGATGAGATTTCAAGAAGATAAGCTCTCCTTGGTATGGAACAATGGCATTGAATGGGGATGGCTGCAGATGTGAATCATCTGAGCTAACCACTGCTGGTGACTTTGATGATCTAGCAGTGGCTTCAAAAGGTGGTGGAATAAGAGGTAATGGAGTGGACACATACTGACTTTGATCCACTGTTTGAGGACTTTTGTCAACAGTATTTGATGATGTGGAAGCAGGGGTTAAGGGGTTACTTTGGTCAACAACTGGTGAGGTAGCAGTGGTTGAGCTTTGACAGCTGTTTTGAACATCTGCTGCTCTTCCCATTGTAACAGACTTTTGTTGAGGAATGATGATTTCATACCCATAGTCTGGTGATGATTCTTTTGATGGACCTGCACCGTTAGTCTTGACAGCAGTATTTTCAAAAGTAAATTTATCAAGATCAAACAATTCTGCAGGGTTTGCTGGGATTTTCATTGATGAAAGTTCATTGAACTTTACATTCAAAGTCTCCTCCACTGTTTTGGTCCTTGTGTTAAACACTTTGTAGGCCTTAGCAGTGGTTGAGTATCCCAGATGATAACCACAATCAATTTTGGCTGCAAACTTTGAGATAGAATCTTTTAAGTTTAAAATGAAGCATGGGCAGCCAAAAACTTTGAAATATGAAATCAATGGCTTTATTTTATACAGCAGTTCATAGGCAGTCTTTTGATGCCTGGGGTTGATTAAAACTCTGTTTTGGACATAGCATGCAGTGTGTGACAACTGGCACAAACCGGTAATTTCCGTACACTTTAATTATTGCTTAATGACTGCAATTATGTGCTTAATTGTCAGCAATGTCTGATTACATGCTAAACAAGTGAATTCATGCACGTTGTATACTATAAAATATTGCTTTATGCATAAACGAGAGCGTTGCGTCAGAAATATTAGTAAACTCACCGGTAGGACACAATGTGTCAACAGAACTGCAGAAAGCAGTCAGACAATAAAATTGGAGCCTAGGTGTAGGTCCGACAACAAGAATGCATTAAAACCCAAGAGTACATACAAGGGTTTAATATATATGCAATACGAAAACAAAAATAAGCACTAAAAAGCACCCGAAACGCACTTTAAGTGCAGAATTTATATAATTCAGCAATAAATCAGCATTTAAACATATGAATATTATGCAGAAATGTCGTTTTATTATCCAGAATACTTCCCCAAGTGTTGGGAATTGAAAGTGTTACAAAAGGACACTTGAAGGACACTAAACGGTGCAATTTAGCACTTAAACGAACCGGTAATTAACCAAACAACCGGACTTTACCCGGAACACCAAAATATTGCCAGAAGCAATGTTTTTATTTTTCTAAGCTAATTAGGGTACCCGGACACCCTAACACACTATATATTTAATAACGCACCATAAACCGCTAATTAGTCTCATTATATTCCAACTAAGTTGTAACTAACAATTTAAACTCAACCAAACACCCTCTTGGACGGTTCCCCCATGTGAGACACACCACTCTTGCATGATTATTTTAATCTAGTGTGCTTAATATCATGGGAACACATTATCCTATGGTTAAAATAGTTGGAAGGACTATAAGGATGCTCATAGGATAATCATCACTCATTTACAAAACACTTCAAAAAAAAAATTGGATTTCTTTCTCTCTTTGATACCTACGGCCGAGAGCTACCTCACACCCAACATCACATTTCAAATTTTGTTATTGCAATTCCACATACCTATCAAGGTGTTAGAGCTCATACGAGGAGACCCGGTGCTTACGGAATCGCAAGGACCTCACCACAACGCTATTAACCACCCGTTTTTCGTCTAGTTTCTTCCCTAGCCACGAGCTAGTAGTAAGTGACTCTAAACACCCTATTGATCTTGTCGAAAGTGGTTAATAAGAGATTTGTCGGATACAAGTCATGAACATATAAGATCAAAGTTTAAAGTCTACTAAAAATGATGAACAAAGTGGTTAATGAGTAAATATTAGTGTAAAACTTATGGAACTCGTTTTGTTATGGTTATTTATTATTGTTGGATGCTAGTAGGGGAACGGAGCGTCATCTAACCACGCTAGGTCATGTACATGGAACATGAACTAGCACTATGTTTAGTGTAAAATTAACTAGATGACGAACCCTTTCACTCACAAACATGAACTTGTGTAAAAACGATTTTCTTATGAAATGGAGTTCTAAACTAGTAGATCTACGGATCTACAAGTGGTATTTTTGAATAACCAAGTGTATGATGAAATCATGTTTAAAAAGCCGGTTCTTTCTCAAAATAAAGACATTTTTGAGAACCAAAAAGTGTGTAGACACTTGTGTAACGAAAGGATTTAACCAAGAAATATTTTCGTAAATACCGACTAGAAGTTGCATAACTTCATATTCTTTAAAAAAATAAAGTTTTCGAGATAATGATTTTATTTTTAAAGATAACAAGACTTACTAAATGTGCTAGTAAGTTACTACACATTTTTGTAAATATTCAAGTTCATGAAATGGGGAAATTAGTGATTATTGTTGATGATTATGGTTGATAATTGTTGTTGATGATTGATAACGATTTAAAAGAAAATAAACACATGTTTTGAAAACATGGGAAACCTCCATTTTTAGGGGAAACTCTGTCAAAATTTTTAAAAATTTTGACACTTAGAAAATATAAGTTTTTAAGAAACTTATTCCCTAAAAATGTGTTTAAAGATATTACCAGGGTTTCCCTAATTTTTGGTGATAAGAAATAAGGATTTCTTCAAAAATAAAAATGGATATAAGTATGTATATTTTTGAGAGAAAAATATATATTATTTTATCACCAACTTTTGTGCTAAGTGTATAAAGTATGTGTTATACGTGCTAGTGTATTAAGACTTAAAAATACACTAAATACTCATGAGGAGTATAAACATAAAAATACACATACAACATACAAGATACATAATTCGGGTGCAAAGTGCAAAACACGAGATACTTATATTAATTTTTGAGAAAATAATATAAGTAAGACACTTAGTTAAAAATATAAAATATTTTTAGCACAAGAATATATACACAAAAGAGAGTGACTGTACTTGTGCGACGCAAGTCTAGTGACTAACGTTAAGAAAACGCGTATAGGTTACAGCGTTAATTAAGCAAATCCGGTGAAGTTTACGACGCACAGGAACGCAAAGTTGTGAGTTCATGCTCCCCCTTTTCTTTTAACTGTTTTCAGTTTTATAACTTCGGGGGTGAAATACATGTACAAATATTATAATGTTTATAAATGGTATGATAACAAGAAACGCACTTGGTGAGGACGAGAACCAAGTAGGATGCGTTATGAGGAATGATAACAAGAAACGCACTTGGTGAGGACGAGAACCAAGTAGGATGCGTTATGAGAAATGATACGAGAAATCGTGTCACGAATAGGGTACATAAGCACCATTAATCAACAATATACCTATACCGCAGAACAAAAGGTTAGATCTAACGGGTGCCGGGCAGCCACACTCTCGGTGAGGGCGAGAATCGAGTAGTGCTTTTGTGTCTCAGAATATACCAATTAAATGCCTAAGGTTTGGTGACTTCCTATGTCGTGTCACATGTTAATGGCTTTGCAACCCATTAACAATCCTGATACATACAGGAATACTTTATTTACATAAAATTCATACCATACTAAAACTTGATTAAAACTTGAAGTACGTGGGGTACTCAAGAAAAACTTGATATATAACTTGAAGTACGTGGGGTACTCAAGAAAAACTTGATTTATAACTTGAAGTACGTGGGGTACTCAAGAAAACGGGAATTATACTTGAGTACGTGGGGTACTCAAGAAAAACCTGAATTATACATAAGTACGTGGAGTACACATGAATCCTTGATTTATATATGAAAACTTGATTTATACATGACTCAAACTATGTTTTCATACAAAGTATACAAACGTGAAATACAAAAACTGCATGAATTCACACCAACATTATGTTGACGTTTTTCCAAAACTCACATGTATTTCAGGTAACTAGGATGGATGTGCGCGTGGTCTTACTCATGCTCATGGATGTCGCTTATGTTTATCTTTAAATAAAGTTCTAGACTTTTAAGACAATGTTTTATGCGACTTAGCGATGTAAACGCTAAACTTATGTTTTCAAATTATGGTATTTGAAGTTATTTTCATGAGCATGTAGTATGTTTACTCTTCGTATGCAATGAGAACCTTTCATGATTACACCTGGTGCTTCCGCCGCAGAAAGGGGTGTGACACAGTGTTTACTGCCTCTGCCCAAAAAGTTAATGGCAAACCTGAATCAGCAAGCATGGTTCTGGCAGCCTCAATCAAAGTTCTGTTCTTTCTTTCAACCGCCCCATTTTGTTCTTGTGTTCTTGGAATGCTGTATTGCCTCACAATTCCTTTTGACACACTGAATTCATCTAACTCCTTGTTCCTGAACTCTGTGCCATTGTCACTTCCGAAGATTTTTACTGGAAGGTCAAACTGCTTTTCAACCTGTTTCACAAAGTCTTGCAGAATGCCTGCAGTCTCATCTTTTGAGTGTAAAAAGTAAGTCCATGTAAACCTAGAAAAGTCATCAATAATAACCAGACAATACCTCTTTCTCTTAAGACTCATGACTTTAACTGGGCCAAACAAATCCATATGAAGCATTTGCAAACATTTGGTTGTTTTGGACTCATCAATGGATTTATAGGATGTGACACCTGTGCCTTCGCGACCATCAAACAAATACCAAATCAATGAAATATTTTGTTTCATACTTTGTATTTGTATAAATATGTGTATCGTTTACACATATCAATTCTTGTTTAATTTCGGGCTTTAAATCGCTTTCTTGAAGGTTATACGCGATCTGATGCGTAAATATAACCAGTTTAATGCAACAAACACTCCGGAATAGTGAAATAGGCTTAACATACCTTAAATAACCTTTACATAACTTAGAAATAAGTTTTGGATGGTTTGGTATGCCGAAATCAAGTTTATTAGCTTACAGGGACTAAATTCGACAAACTGCGAAAGTATGCCGATTTGTACTGTAACGAACAATCCGGAACTTGATCATAAGTTAAAAACACGCTAAATAACCTTTACATAGCTTAGAAATAGGCTTTGAGGGGTTTGGTGTGCTAAAATAAACTTTATGCTCATTCAGGGACTAAAAGCGTCAAAAAGTGCATAAGTTTGCATTTTCGCGCATATCTGACGTTCTGAATACATCCGGACGTCCAAAAATTTATGTAAGCATTAAAATATTTTATTTTAGTGTTTGGCATAAGAAAAATCCATTCGTCGCGTAATTTGGATCGTTTTTCGCGTTCGTGCGCATTGCGTCCTAATTAAGCAAATATCGCGTCCGTACGACCAAACGAACAGACATCCAACATATTTTTGAGCATGTTTCATGTCCCTCATGTTTAGGAATCATTTTAGGGCCTTGAAAATGGCTTAACGGGCCTTAAATGGTCAAACTGGGGCTTAAACACTTGCAGGGACCAAAACTACAAATATATGAAACTGTTGCTGAACTATGAAGTTCAGGTGGCCCGCGTAAGCCCCCATTAAATCATACATGGCCCGCCTAAAACTGTCAGACCTGCAAAAACTCGTTTCCAGTCATTTCCAGCTGTTCCCCATGGTTGCAAATGGTTTTTGAAGTTCCTATGGGCTGGTTTTGAGTGCCCAAGGTATTGCAAATCAGGGGGCACAAGTGTAGGGTTGAGATTAAAGCTCGGGAATCGAGGAACAATCCTAACGGTCCTAGAAATCCTATATATACCCATGCCCTTCATTCTTGTTCCTCACAAATCTGATCCTTCTTGCTCTAAGTTGGGGCTTGGCACCTCATACCTGAGCAATTTGGATCAAGATTACCTTGCTTGGACCATTTGTAAGTCCTCTTTCGTTCTTTTATGCGTTTTCGCTTAAAAGTCAAACTTTGTTTGACTTTCTGCATTGACCAGTTTATGGTCAATATGAAGTTCATTTGAACTTCATAACGTGAGCGTAATCACGATGGTTATAGTCCCTAGTGACTATACCTACTGATTACCACGTTATCTAGGCTTAGTGACGAGTCGTAGTTTCAGCCAAAATGCGTATTCTTGCGTATTTTGTAACCAAACTACTTTTAGGTATCAAAACCGTTTGTTTTGATACCAAACCTATTTTCTAAATTCGTTAAACATGATTTAACATGTTTAACTCGTCACTTTTAGATTTGTGCTTATATAGGGTCGTAAGGTAAGCGATCTAATCAATCGCTTATACTTTCGAACCCGAACCGTTTGGTCGATCATTAGGATCCGACCAAACACATTAGGTGACCATAGTTGTATAGGTAATAACCTTCCGAGGTTATACCTTATGGTCATGACATTTAGTTAGTTATATGATAGGTAGTATATATGCCTTAGGTAAATTACCAAAATGCCCTTTTTATGCCAAAATTCATTTTAAGCATATGTAACATAACTTTTGATATCTAAACTGATTAGACAACAATATTAGACATGTTGAAGCGTATTTTACTTGTCATAGGACTAGTTAGGCGGTCTGAACGTGTTTTACGCAAACGACGCGTTAATGCGTAAGCTACCTAAACGGGTCGTAATGGGTCGAAAGCACTTAGGTTAGGTTTCATTTTAGTACGTAGGCTTTGTTAGACCATATCATATGAGTTCAAATACTCATTTGGTTTATGAAACCTCATACTATCCGATCTTCCGATTTAGATCCGGATATTAATGTAGTTACCTATATTAGGTGCCGTTTGATTTCCGTGATCCCTCTAGCTTTTCTTGGTAGTTATTCAAGACTTCTAAGCATCCTCAAGTGAGTACATAGACCCCTCTTTTACTGTTTTCAAACTGTTTTGGGGTGGAACACATGTGCCTACTTGTTACTTTCGTGTTTTCCATGTTTTCATATCATATACTTGCTATGTTCATTAGTACACTATTAGTACATGATTTCATTATGTTTTGCTATGTATGTTCACTTAACATGCTAGCGCAATTGTTTTACATTTTGAACCATTTGTAATCGTTGGATGTATGTGAACCATTTGTAATCGTTGGATGTATGTGAACCATTTGTAATTGTTGGATGTATGTGAACCATTTGTAATCGTTTGATGTATGTGAACCATTTGTATCTGTTTGAACCATTGGGTTAGGGAAGTGATTAGGTAACAGGGCGGGTGTAATGTGTTAAAAGCATGGTGGATACGCCGCTGGTACTTCCTATATATAAGTGCTTTTAACACATTATATATCGTTGCGTTATCTAGATCACTTGGGTAAACGATTTTGAAACGATATCACACAATGATGTTTTCTGAATAATATAAACCATACGAGTTTTATTAACGAGTTTTTACGAGATGTTTTACAATTTAATTTAATAAAACAAATGTTTTGGAGTTAAGAATCATGGCTACGAGATTTTATAAATTATAACCAACTTGATTTGAGTTGGTTAATTATGTCGCAATACTATACTTTTCAAAATAAGGTTTATTTTTAAATAAGTATTGCAACAAGTAAAACGAGCCATGAATCTAACACTCACTTAAAACCTATGTACTCGCCGGCATTTTTATGCTGACGTATTTTCACATGTGTTTCAGGTACAATAGTTGATGATGTTTGATGATGATATTTATGTATGCTCACATAGGAATGGACGAGGCCTTAGTGACTTAATAACAATGAAAGTCTATTTGTTCATGTTTTGTTCTAATTCCAATGTAATGTAATACATTTAATTCAATAAAAAGAAACTGTTTAATCCATGGTTGTGAAACAATGATTCTGTTACAACACTCCCTGACGTTTCTGCCACGTTTTGTTGTTTTATGTGGTCGGGGTGTGACAGAAAAGTTGGTATCAGAGCCAATGGTTATAGGGAATTAGGTTATTAGTAATGCTTTGACCTACTCTATAACCTTCCTAGGACCCTAACACATGATTCTTGTGTTTAGATCTTAAAACAATACTGTCACTTATCCTTAAGTGACAACCACAATAAGAACATAAATTTCGAATCTGCCTTGAAAACCAATCATCTGTTCTAGGATGATTGATTACTAGGTTTTGAACCCTCTAAGTTTTCAAAATCTCGTCAAAGTTTGGTCTAAATAATGTGAACACGTGCAAACTGGAAGGGTGGGTGCCTGTACCCTGGGTCTTCTGTCTAAGGCTAGAGTGTTCGTACAAATCCGCAGTATCGGACCAGTCACTCTTACCTGGGAACTCTTGGGGTGAGTGTCCACTTATAGGCGATCATGTCTTCGCGATACATTATATTGACCCATTTACTTTGATTAGTCACTGTCTCATTTGTTTGCCTTCGGTAACAAACAAATGGTCACAATCTTCATGCGTTGTCATTCTCTTTTGACTATCTTTCGCTTGTTTCCTCCTATGCCTTCCATTATCTTCAAGATGCCTGTTCATCGCAACAACACTCAAATGTCCGAACCAGGTGTTGCAATTACCCAGCGAATAGGCGTCGTACTCCAGAGGACCGTTGATTTAGCTATCACCATGACTCGCCTCAGAGATAAAGCCGTATAAGGGAACTGCTCCTTGGTGCAATCAATGCCACCGTCATCATCCGAATCAAATACCCTGTTTCAAATGTACCCACAGTGGACGATGGGGACATTTGGTTAACAAGTGCCGCTTTGCAATCCAAAGCAAAGATGTTACAAATCCTACTGCTGCTCAACCTTCAAATTCTGCTTCATATGTCGCCTTGGCATATCTAGCGCCTCAACCTCATGAACTTTCTACCTTGTGTATCGACGTAAGCACGCCTAGTGCGAGGTGTCGAAACACCTCTCGTTATACAAATTCCAAATTCCATGTAGGATCTTTCTATCCTCATAATTAGATCCTTGTGGATTGGTATCGTTCATCGGAGCCCTTAATTGAATTCTTTGTATGATTCAATACGTACATTACGATTCAATAAGGACAAAACCGAATTCCTATTAAGATATTCCTATCTTCATAGATAGATTCTTGAAAATGATTAAAGTGCCAAATGAAATCCACGGATTGGATTCCTGGTGTGCTTTAAATATCCGTGTCCAAAGATAACAAATTAAAGGTCAAGTTAAACAATTATGTGATTATGTGCTTATGTGTTCCCTTTTATGTTTTTGTGTGATCCAAATTTTTGTTATCCAAATCCTCGTAGAATCTTCCATATCTTCGTATAAGGGATTCATAATAGGATATCCAAAGGTACTACCTTAAATCCTTAATGGGCTTCTACGTAATAGTTAAGACCCTTGGATTATAAAGTACTATTCCATAATTAGACCCCTTGAGTGGTCTAGTTAAACAGATTGATCCAAAAATCTGGTTAGGAATATCATGTGATGATATAGCTAAAAAGACTCCTTGGTGGTCTAATTTAAGAGATCATTTGTCGATCTAATTAAAAGGACCCTATGGTAGTCTAGTCACACTCATCACAGGTTTGATTTTCTTCCCCTACACATTATGAAATGCACTGTGTGGACTGTGCAAGGAATTACGTAATTATGGACGCGTACATAATTATGGAATTTAGTGCACAGAAACCACAGCAAGTTTTGTCATGTGTCTAGAGTTAACTCTATTCATTTCTGTTTCTGAAGAAAACCTATTGTGGAAAATGACTCATTCCGTTCATTTTCATTTCTGAAGAATATCCATCGAGGGAAATGAATATCCTTGATTTTTCCTTCATTTCCGTTTCTAAAGAAAACCCATTGTGGAAAATGACTCATTCCGTTCATTTTCATTTCTGAAGAATATCCATCGAGGGAAATGAATATCCTTGATTTTTCCTTCATTTCCGTTTCTGAAGAAAACCCATTGTGGAAAATGACTCATTCCGTTCATTTTCATTTCTGAAGAATATCCATCGAGGGAAATGAATATCCTTGATTTTTCCTTCATTTCCGTTTCTGAAGAAAACCCATTGTGGAAAATGACTCATTCCGTTCATTTTCATTTCTGAAGAATATCCATCGAGGGAAATGAATATCCTTGATTTTTCCTTCATTTCCGTTTCTGAAGAAAACCCATTGTTGAAAATGAATCATTCCGTTCATTTTCGTTTCTGAAGAATATCCATCGAGGGAAATGAATATCCTTGATGTTTCCTTCATTTCCATTTCTGAAGAATACCCATTGAGGACAATGACTCATTCCGTTCATTTTCGTTTCTGAAGAATACCCATCTAGGGAAATGAATACCCTTTTGATTATTCCTTCATTTCCATTTCTGAAGAATACCCATTGAGGAAAATGACACATTCCATTCATTTTCGTTTCTGAAGAATACCCATCGAGGGAAATGAATATCCTTTTGTTTATTCCTTTACTTTCCATTTTCTGAAGAATGCCTATTGAAAATAACTTTATTCATTTTTCGTTTCTGAAGAATGTCCATTGGGAGAAATGACAGGATTATGCCTTGCATATCTTTGATGGGTTATTCTACGCAAATAGATAAACACCCTAGATTCCATGCAAGACAATTATTTAACACAGCGTTACAGACAGACTCCTACGAATAAATTTCGGGACGAAATTTCCTAAAGTAGGGGAGACTGTGACACTTGTGCCTCCGCGACCATCAAACAAATACCAAATCAATGAAATATTGTGTTTCATACTTTGGATTTGTATAAATATGTGTATCGTTTACACATATCAATTCTTGTTTGATTTCGGGCTTTAAATCGCTTTCTGGAAGGTTATACGCGATCTGATGCGTAAATATAACCAGTTTAATGCAACAAATACTACGAAATAGTGACATAGGCTTAAAATACCTTAAATAACCTTTACATAACTTAGAAATAAGTTTTGGATGGTTTGGTATGCCGAAATCAAGTTTATTCGCTTACAGGGACTAAATTCGACAAACTACAAAAGTATGCCGATTTGTACTGTAACGAACAATCCGGAACTTGATCATAAGTTAAACACACCCTAAATAACCTTTACATAGCTTAGAAATAGGCTTTGAGGGGTTCGGTGTGCTAAAATAAACTTTATGCTCATTCAGGGACTAAAAGCGTCAAAAAGTGCATAAGTTTGCATTTTCGCGCATATCTTACGTTCTGAATACATCCGGATATCCAAAATTTTACGTAAGCATTAAAATATTTTATTTTAGTTTTTGGCATAAGAAAAATCCATTCGTCGCGTAATTTGGATCGTTTTTCGCGTTCGTGAGCATTTCGTCGTAATTAAGCGAATATCGCGTCTGTACGACCAAACGAACCGACATCCGACATATTTTTGAGCATGTTTCATGTCCCTCATGTTTAGGCATCATTGTAGGGCCTTGAAAATGGCTTAACGGGCCTTAAATGGGTCAAAATGGAGCTTAAACACTTGCAGGGACCAAAACTGCAAATATATTAAACTGTTGCTGAACTATGAAGTTCAGGCGGCCTACGTAAGCCCCCATTAAATATTACGCGGCCTGCCTAAAACTATCAGACATGCAAAAACTGGTTTCCAGCCATTTCTAGCTGTTCTCTAGCCATTTCCAGCTGTTCTCCATGGTTGCAAATGGTTTTTGAAGTTCCTATGGGCTGGTTTTAAGTGCCCAAGGTATTGCAAATCATGGGGCACAAGTGTAGGGTTGAGATTAAAGCTCGGGAATCGAGGAACGATCCTAACGGTCCTAGAAATCCTATATATACCCATGCCCTTCATACTTGTTCCTCACAAATCTGATGCTTCTTGCTCTAAGTTGGGGCTTGGCACCTCATACCTGAGCAATTTGGATCAAGAATACCTTGCTTGGACCCTTTGTAAGTCCTCTTTCGTTCTTTTATGCGTTTTCGCTTAAAAGTCAAACTTTGTTTGACTTTCTGCATTGACCAATTTATGGTCAATACGAAGTTCGTTTGAACTTCATAACGTGAGCGTAATCACGATGGTTATAGTCCCTAGTGACTATACCTACTGATTACCACGTTATCTAGGCTTAGTGACGAGTCATAGTTTCGGCCAAAATGCATATTCTTGCGTAATTTGTAACCAAACTACTTTTAGGTATCAAAACCGTTTGTTTTGATACCAAACCTGTTTTCTAAATTCGTTAAACATGTTTTAACATGTTTAACTCGTCACTTTTGGATTTGTGCTTATATAGGGTCGTAAGGTAAGCGATCTAATCAATCGCTTATACTTTCAAACCCGACCCGTTTGGTCGATCATTAGGATCTGACCAAACACATTAGGTGACCATAGTCGTATAGAGAATAACCTTCCGAGGTTATACCTTATGGTCACAACGTTTAGTTAGTTATATGATAGGTAGTATATATGCCTTAGGTAAATTACCAAAATGCCCTTTTTACGCCAAAATTCATTTTAAGCATATGTAACATAACTTTTGATATCTAAACTGATTAGACAATAATATTAGACATGTTGAGGCATATTTTACTTGGCATATTTCAAGGCTTTGTTAAAACACTGTTTCGCATGTAATGTGTGAAATTCAAGACATTTTAACCATAAAATCTTGTTCAATTTAGAAAAGAAGGTGTAGAAGCTAGAAAATTTGATGAAATCAAGCTGAATTCGGTAGAACTCATCCTCCTGAGCTCTGATACCACACGTAGGATCGTTTTACCGACCGAAACGAGTCGTTCAGAGGCGTTCTACTCAATATGAAGGGCGGAAACAGACATATCGAGTTTGATTCAGCTAGATATTCACTTTAACAGTCTTTATGATTGATTTGACAAAGTTTTACAGCGAGTAAACACTTCGGCAGCACTTCAGCTCTCAAACCGGAATATCTAGAACTACCCCAAACGAAATCACAAGACACCTATTTATAGGCTAGCTGATTTTGCATGAACAGGCTCAAGCGAAATCACTTCACACGAAATTACAATTTCGTACGAAATAACCATGAGCTAATTTCGTGCGAAATAACAATTTGCTATTTCGTGCGAAATTACATTCTAACCCATTTTTGACAAATTTCTCAAACTGCGTGCCCTGATCTATACAATCCATTACAAGACTCGATACAAGACGAAGTCGACAGAAGTATGCACCAACAGACTCCCCCTCGAATGTTGACGAGTCTTCAGTGTCGAGTCTTCAACATCTTCAGTCTTTATCAGTCTTTTTGCTCTTCCTGAAGTATCTAACAATGTAAAACATCCTCAATCTTTTCTCTTCTTCTCTTCTCTCTCTTCCAGAATCGCAATCTGGCTCTTATCTCATTCTAATTCTCTTGATCAGATCTCTTGATTCCTTAAATTCATCAGCATCATCAGCTTGCGTGAACATTAAGATCTGAACTTGGCTATCTTATCTTCAGATTCTCCCTTAAGATGTGCTAGGATCTTAGTCTGGTTTTTATGTTCCAGGATCGAGACCTGGCTCACTTCATATTCCATTCCTGCATATTCTAAAGCCAGAAATAAATCTCACAAATTTAAAATTTGACAAATTTATTTTCTGCTTATCATTTGTATACACAATCACATCATCATATGCAAATATTTTACAAAACGATTTAACATTTTAAACTCTGATGAACCACTTGTAGAAATACCATTTTCAAACACACTTTCCCAAACCTATTCATCATGTTTAGCACTCGGAATTTTGAAACTCTGCTCTCCTACATCAGTTGTCGAAAATATTTTTGAATTTTCAAAAATTTATGCTAAAACACACTGAAAATCTTTTTGGATTTTTGAACTTTAAAGAAATGCATTAAAAAAATATTTACAAACAATATTTTTGTGAGTCTGTGTAAGAGGATCATATCAGTTTTTGAGACAAATCACTAACACCGTTAAGCTTTAAACATTTTAAGTTCTAAACGATTCACTTACATTTTAAGTATACTGATCCACTTAGATTCTTACACAAAGTTCAACTGTTTCGAGATACGAGATTAATGTTTTAGAGACTTAAACTTATTCGCGTGTCCCACCTCAGAATATACTCCCGTATCCAGATCCCAATATTCAGTCTTAGAGGTGAGTATACCTAGATGATATCTGTAAAGGTTAAATGCGAGGGCCGTGAGAGCTCAGGCTATTGCTTCTGCAAAATCAGAGAGATGACGGCTTCGACTTAAGGTGTGTTCCCTTTAGAGAATCTTTTCTTCAACAGCACATGATTAGCATTTTGCAATGTTTCATCATTTTTTATGCTGAGGGGGTGCAATATTTCAAGCAAGCGAAAAGTATTATACAGGGACTAGGCCATTGCTTCTGCAAAATCAGAAGTCCCGGGATAATACCCCAGATATCACTGAGAATAAAGACCTAGTATCTCAGAAAGAGGGACCTTTTAAACAAGATTTCGGGGGTTACCCATATATCCGAGAGATGTTCCCCACGATATAAGTAAGTTTGAAATTTAGGTTTATATCTCGTCACAATCTACTAAATGTGCAAAAACCTACTGGCACATCATCAGTGAGACCGTTTATCACATTTTTATCTTTCCAATTCTTTAGCATGCTGTGATAGTCCACTGATGTACTATCATTTCCTCTTTTTTTACACCAAAACTCATTTTGAATTTTATCAGGTTTTTGGCTTTTTAAAATTTTCTAATATTTTTGGATTTTCTGAAAATTCTTACTCCCCCTAAAATTCAAAACCATTTTAAAGGAAATTTGAAAATAAACTGTTCAAATAAAGTGACAACTGTTATCGAATCACTTCAATTCGCCATCCACTTGGCATAAACGATCAGAACTCCCCCTCACAATAAACTATTTTCCCATTGATTTCAAAACACTTAAGTTTGTTTTAATCAAATGATTTTTCCGGAAAATTAGTTTTGTTGATTTTACCACTTGTTAGAATGGGGATCAATTCATCACTTTGTTCTTTCATCTTCAACCTTTTGAAAAATATAACAGTTTTAAGTTCAAACATCAAATACCACTTGTAGAAAATCAAGTACAACTTAATGTCCCTGATTTACCACTTATAGGTAAAAACCCTCTTCAACCACTTGTAAGTCAAAATATCACAAATGTGAATTTCTCAAGAAAGATGCCGATACCTGCTCCACACTTACCAACCTGGGAGCTCCGGCAAGTCAGAATTTTACTTATGAAAAACAGACATCCAAGCCTGACCAAACTTGGATGTTTCCTCCTCAACTTCACTTGAGTTATAAGTTGCCTTCTTAGTTTCATAAAACTCTTTAACCCCTTTTACCTTTCCCTCAACCATCTTTCCAAAAATCCTTTTCACATTTCCATTAAAAGCTTTGTCGACATCAAATTCTTTCTTCTCAGAATAGAATTGATTCGAAATCTCAACTTTTCCAATTTTTGATTTAAAATTTTCAGCCCGCAATGCTGGAAAGTTGACATCATCCATTAGCGGTACTAATGTTTCACTTTTTAGCTTAACTTGTGGCTCCTCTGACTTTGTGGAATCAGATTCATCGCCAGATTTCACATCAGATTTCTTAACAATCCACTTTTGGTTGTCAAGATTTACTCTTCTCTTGTAAAATCGTTTCGAACATTCACCAACCTCATATGTTGAATTTTTAAACACTTTTAAATTTTTCAGTTGGTGGTTCGGTTTTATCAACAATCTTTACTTTGAGTTTAGAAACAACTTCCTCTTTTGTGTTGGTTGCCTTTGGACAATTTCAGGCGATGTGACCAACTTCTTGACATCGATAACAGGTTCTTGTCTCCTTTCTTTGATAAGATTCATTTTTCTCAAACTTTTGTTTTTCAGCAAAGAACTCTTTGTTTGATTGTTTCCAGAATGAGCTCTTTTCTTCTTCTTCCGAACTTGTTCCTGAAACAAATACAGTTTTTGGTTTATAATTTTTCTCATTTTTATGATTTTTCGGTGGAATAAAACCGAGGCCTTTCTTTTTGAAATTACCGTTATAGTTTGGTTTCTTTCGATAACCTGAACCAGAACTTTGGAATCAGGTGGAATGTATTTGTCCCAACTGAAACCTTCTGCCACCTTTTCATCATCTTGATCAATAATACCAAAATAAGTTTTATTATTTTCTTCTACAATTGTTGGGATCTGAGGCTCTCATGATTGTGTTTGTTTGTGTAAATTGTATAATCAATAGAAATGAACAGAGTTTAAGTGCAGCGGAAATGAACAACAAACTTTGTAAACACAATCAAGGAAGAAAATAGTTTTGATAAACACATGATTTGCATTAGTTGAAAGATTACAAAGTCAATCAAAAGATTACAAAGCGTGCTTACAAACTAAAACTCCCCCTCAGCCTGATGCTCCAAGGTTGATTGCACACAAGATGAAAGGATTGAATTGAGGAGAAGAACTCACTCAAGACGATCAAATGTAACAGTACAGGGTACTGTTCCATTTATAGGCAAACCAAACCACTGAGGCATCTCAGCTGACGTCACCATGAAAGTGACATCTAACAAACTAACTAACTCTAACTACTGATCTAATACAGACACTGCTATGCTAACCACTGATTACAAGTAAATTACAGACCAAAGGTAAAACAACTGTTCCAGCTTTCAACTGTTATGGGCTAAGCACTGATGTCAAACTTCAGAGCATTCTTCAAAGGTGATCAGTCTTTGAGTGGTCAGTACTTTGAGTCTGCAGCAGCACTTAGAGAACAGCAGTAGATAGAGCAACAATGTTTAAGCTCCAGCAGTCTTTAGGTCTTCATCAGTTGTTAAGGGCAGCAGTGGTTGTAGCAGATCAATGTTTTGAGCTCAGCAGCTGTTATGCAACACTTTCAATGGGAGAGTCAAATGCAAACAACTGGTTATTGTGAATCCACTGTTGTGACCTGGTTTTGGCTTTACATCATCTGTTCCTCTGGTAGGGTTCAATCCCAACAATCTCCCCCTGGAACAGATGATGCCAAAACCTTTCATTATTCTGGATCTTTATTGTCTCATCAATAATTCCCTAAATTGTCCTTTGAATTGTAATTCAAAGTTCATGGAATCTGTGTCGTCCTCATCCCTGCACAGTGTAAGCTCAAGGAGATCTTGCAAATCTTCAACACCCAGGCCAAGTGTTGTTTCCCTTGATATATGCTTCACTTCACCATTGGACCTGAGCAAAGTCAATACGTGGGTCTTTTGATCAGACATCCACTTTAGTATTTTTGAATCCAATGGGTTTCTTGGGAGAGATTTATTTGATGAGTTTGGAGATTGAGGCCTGGTAATGACAACTTTGAGCAGTGTCTTGAGATTTTGCTGTTTGTTGTAGTTCTGCTCTAAGTGTCTGAAGAGCCATCTTCATGATATATTCTTCTGAAGCTTGGTCTTCTTTTGGTATTTCTGCATCCATCTGCTTTGTTTCCTTCTTTGATAAAGGATGGCAGCAAGTGGTGTTTGTGGTGGTGGTGATGTTTTAGATGTGGCAGTGGTTGATTTAGTGGGGATGGCAGTGGTTGTGGTGTGTGTTGATGTGGTATTGGTGGCAGTTGTTTGGGTGACAGATGTTAATGGTGGAGGTGTAAGTGATTTTGTGGGAACAGAAGTTGTGGTTGAAGTAGTAACTGGCTTAGTTTTAGAAGCTGTGGTGGTTGATTGCCTTGTTTTTCTAACAGGACTCTTCTTTAATGAAGTACCAACCTCTTCTTTTTCTTTTTGCAGAACTATCTTTTTCTCAACCAAAGCTCTGCTCTCATCCCTTACCCTTTTAATATCAGCAGTGGTTTTAGAGACCAGCTGAATTGACTTGACTTTGAACGATCCTCATTTGTGTATCTTCATCATCTGCTTGAATTTTTAGGGTTTCATCACCTCCATTTTCCTTTTCTTTGACAGATGTTTCAGCAGAAGTTACTAAAAGATTTTCCTCAGAGTCATTATTCTCCCCCTTTTGGCATCATCAATTCTTTCGAAGATAGGTGCAGGGGTTGAAACAAATTCCACAGCTCATCTGGAGTACCCTTTTGCCTTCAACAACTGTTGCAGCATGTCTTTGATTTCTGCAACAGATGTATCCAGTTTATCAATTATAACCGCCAATTCTTGGTACATTAAACCATCACCCAACTTAATGGGGTCATCTGATTTCCCACTAGCAGTGGTTGTAACAGTGGTTGATTGAGGAAGTGTATCCCAAAAATCATCCACTGTTGCCCCTTTGTCTTGGTACTGGGGACTTCTTTCTTCATAATGAGAAACGCTTTTTAGTGAACCAGTGAAGACTGGATACACAAGAGTTCTCAGTGAAGAAATTGCCTTCAAGGGAGTCTTATTGATGAAACTACTGTCCAAGTACAAACCAGTGGGTTCAGCACTTGTAGTAGCTGCTTCACTTGAACTACCACCAAGAGTTACTTGTAACTCAAGGGGTGTAACCTCCTCAGTTGTTGCTGGGATAGCAGAGGTATAAGCATCAGACTCAGTCACTTGTTGGAGTATACTCTAAGTGATAGGTGGTTGAGAGGAACTGATTTATGTCTGAGTTATATCCAAAGCATGCAACAAGGTGATTATAGATGGTGGTATTTGTGAAGTGATGATGGGAGTTGAAAGTAAATTTGCCCCGGGCAGTGGGCTGTGGATGATGGAATCAAGTGATTCCAGAGCATCATAATTTGGTGTCCCTGTTCTTACAACCTGTTCTTTTTGAGAAGAAGCAGGAGGAGTTTGAGGCATGGGTGGAGACCTTTCTACCATCTGCTGTGAGGAAGTAGCAGCAGTGGTTTCTAGTGACTTTTGTGTTGTCACTGGCAGTTGCTCTGGGATCTCATCTTCCAGAGTTGCCTTTATTTTAGGTTTGGGGGGTTTTGAATTTTCTTTTGTTTTGGTCTTTTGGTGGATTTAGGTGTGGGTTTCATAGCAGTTGTGTTACTGCTGTGATCACCTTGAGCAGTGGGCTCAGCAGCAAGTGCCTGAGGAGCAGTGGTAGCTGCTAAAGTCTGCTTAGGAACCTCTGCTTTTGTTTTGGAAATTTTTGATAGCCTTGTAAATGTTTCAGATGTAGGGCAATTTATTTGAAAAAGTGATCATGGTATCTGATGCACACAACTGTTGAATAACATCTGTCCGCATGTAACCTCTGTTGTAAATCAGTGTTTTTGCACAAACAGAGGATACACTTTGGCAGTGGATAGATTATACTATTTAACAGAGTTTTAATGCCATCAGTGTTTTGAACAGACTTTGAGGATTTATTGAAAAATTCAATTTTAAACTATTTTTTAAGGTTATTTTTTGATTTAAAAAAAAACATTTTTATGCTATTTACACATGGAACGCAAGAAAGCTTGCTTTAATCCATGTTTAGCACTCCAATCATAGGGATCAAGTTTTTCAACAGTAGATGAATCCAATTCTTAAGTTTGTACATCTACCAATATGATCTTTAGGATGGACATGTTAAAGATGAAATCAAACCTTTTTATAGCAATCCCTCACAAAGTGATATCTGATGGTGAATAAATGAGATACTGAATTTTTGATGATATATTTCAGCTACTTGACTGTCCTGCATAGAAATAATCTTTTGAGCAACTATACCAAAATTCAATAAGATATTTTGAAATTACAAACAGTTGGACAATTCAGCTTGCAGCAGCAACATAATATTCTTCAATCAGTGGTTATAAAAATATCTGCTTGCTTTTTGCCTAGTCAAAACACTAAGCATATTGCCTAGGTATTGACATCCTCCTGATGTAAGCTTTCACACTCTTGGTGTTGGTACTTGTCTAAGTACAATAAATCCTGACAATCATGCTTCAACATATGCTATGTTCTTTGGGGATCCACTTTTTGTCAAATAGATTCTCATCCTTTGACTGTGGTACAAGATTTTCAATCTTGTTTTCACTGAACTGCTGAAGCTCCTCTTTCATGACAGCTACCCAACTTTCTGTCTTTAAATGCACCAAGGTACATGACTTGCTGATGAGATGGTAGAGTGCCAGAAGGAAGACAACCGTTTTAGGATGGACCTTTTGTAGGAATCCCTTTTCATTGATGTTGCCAAGTGTGTGGTGAAATGGTTGAGTTTTAAGGAAGATTTGATGTTTAAAAGGTGAAGCATCAAATGTGAATCATATGAGCTAACATCTGTTGGTGACTTTAGTGATCCAACATCTGTTTGAAATGAAGGTGAAGAGATTTAAAAGATGGATTTGATCCACTGATAATTTTTATCCATTTTTGATGGATATTTATCAACAGTGGTTTGGGGTGAAGTGGTGGTAGAAGTTTAGAAGATTATTTTGGTCAAGCACTGTTTGTGCAACAGTGGATAAGCTTTGACAGAAGTTTTGAACATCTGCTGCTCTGATGAAGGAAATGATTTTGTCCTGTGATAACACAGTATTATGTCCAACATCTTTTGTTGGTGATAATGAGATATCTGCAAAGTAACATCCTTGACAAAACACATTTTAGATGCATATTATCAAGATTAACACATTAACAGATTTTTACAGGGATTTGTATTCAAGGTTTTACTACTTATCTATTTCCTGTTTTAAACATTTGATAAATTTTGACAGTAGTTGAGTATCCCAGATGATGGCAACCTTTTCACTTTGACTACACATTTTGTGTTCTAATCTTTAGAGTAAGACATGAGTAGTCAAGAATTTTAAGGTCTGTTAGCAATCATTCTTTGATGAAAACTTGAGTTTGAAATGACCTTAACTTATTTCACCATCTCCTTTTGATCTATTTTCAAGGACAATATCACCCTAAGCAAAAATATAAGGGATCTACACCCTGACAGGAATTGAAACTTTTACTATAAAAAACAAGTAGAAGTTCAAAATATATCATTCTCATAAAAACAAAGAACAATATATCCTGTTTTATTTGAAAGACCTTAACCCAAAAAAAACAAATAAAGGTTTTCTGATAATAAATCAAACTGGGTCAGGTGAATTTCCAAAATCAAAATAATTTTGAAAAGGGTCAGAGTCAATTCACTTCTCAAGCTTAGAATAATGGTCAGTGGTCTGAACCAAAATTTTGTAACCACTGTTTTGACATCATTTCCTTGTTAAATGATTGTAACTATGAGGTTGCCTGTCCACAAAGATTTTGAAGGTTCTTTGTAAACCTTATTACCCTGTGAAGAATTTCTGAAAATTTTGGCCAAATCCTCTTTATTAATAATCAAACTGGTGATACCTTTGTTACCTGAACTCCCTGATATAGTGATTGTACATGGTTGATGGATGACAAATGTTTGACCAAGTATGTAGATCTCCCGTGGACTCTTAAGTGTTTTGGATTTATACTCTTTTCTTTTGATTTCAAAAGTTTTGAGATAAACACACTTTTGAGTTTTTGTAATTTTTCCTCCTTCCCTTTTTACCCTTCCCATAGAAAAGTATTGAAACTTTTACTGGAAGGTTTTCAAGGAAAGAATACTCAATCCAAAATCATTTTCAGCAATGTTTTGAGAGATTTGGACATTTCTGCACATGCTTATGCCAAATTTCACATTACTCATGATCTGGATATTTTGACTACTGATTTATTAATGTATTCTTAACACAATTGATTTTGGTCCTTTTAGAGGATTCTCAACCTGTTTTTCAATACATAAGATCTAATAACTAAAGTTTTGATTTCCCTCTTTTTATGTTAACAAAAACACTAGTGCTTTTATCTGCACATAGGCTTTTATCAACCATGAGGTGAACACCTTAGTATCAATTATGATGGAAACAGCACAGACTTCATAACAACAATTGAAATCAATTTTATAAAGAAATAATTATACCTTAGTTATCAGACATATTTTCAGATCTGAAAACTATAGGTGATTTATGCATGACATCACTTGTTATGTGAAGTTTGTGTGTTTTATGACATCTTGGTTGTTTTACAGAGTTTTGAGTAGCAACTTTGAGCGTAATTACTCTTTACTCCGTTTTTCAACAAAATACGATCAACCTTAGCATCAATGAATTTTGAGCTGAACAGTTATGTCAAATTGATTGTTAGATCAAATTTGACTTGTCCGGGCTCTGATACCAATTGTTGGGATCTGAGGCTCTCATGATTGTGTTTGTTTGTGTAAATTGTATAATCAATAGAAATGAACATAGTTTAAGTGCAGCGGAAATGAACAACAAACTTTGTAAACACAATCAAGGAAGAAAATAGTTTTGATAAACACATGATTTGCATTAGTTGAAAGATTACAAAGTCAATCCAAAGATTACAAAGCGTGCTTACAAACTAAAACTCCCCCTCAGTCTGATGCTCCAAGGTTGATTGCACACAAGATGAAAGGATTGAATTGAGGAGAAGAACTCACTCAAGACGATCAAATGTAACAGTACAGGGTACTGTTCCATTTATAGGCAAACCAAACCACTGAGGCATCTCAGCTGACGTCACCATGAAAGTGACATCTAACAAACTAAGAAACTCTAACTACTGATCTAATACAGACACTGCTATTCTAACCACTGATTACAAGTAAATTACAGACCAAAGGTAAAACAACTGTTCCAGCTTTCAACTGTTATGGGCTAAGCACTGATGTCAAACTTCAGAGCATTCTTCAAAGGTGATCAGTCTTTGAGTGGTCAGTACTTTGAGTCTTCAGCAGCACTTAGAGAACAACAGTAGATAGAGCAACAGTGTTTAAGCTCCAGCAGTCTTTAGGTCTTCATCAGTTGTTAAGGGCAGCAGTTGTTGTAGCAGATCAATGTTTTGAGCTCAGCAGCTGTTATGCAACACTTTCAAGGGGAGAGTCAAATGCAAACAACTGGTTATTGTGAATCCACTGTTGTGACCTGGTTTTGGCTTTACATCATCTGTTCCTCTGGTAGGGTTCAATCCCAACAACAATCATTTTAGCATGAGCAGTTTGTGGTTCCTTTTATTGATATGGTTGATGAGCAACTTGTTGATAAATGGCTTTCCGATAGTAATCATTTCCACCAAACGGATTCTGTGCTCCACTTGCTTCTCGATTTTTACATTCTCTCTTGAAATGACCTTTCTCCCTGCATCGAAAACAAGTAACTTTAGATTTATTAAAACCCAAAGTAGAAACATTTGCATCTCTAAAATCATCTCTTCCTGTAATCATCTTAAACTTTTTAGCTCTCCTCAAAACACTAGCTAAACACCATTTAATATCCATTAGTTCCATCTCTTCTGCATATCTGATCGTAATCTTCTTTCTTCAGCATAGGATTTCCGATCCTTCCAGTAACCAACCCTTCATATGATTCTAACACTGTAGCAAGTAATGACATGTGATTTTTAACGATCTCTTCAGAGAAATTTTGACCATTCTGAAGATGCAACGCGATATTGCAATTTAAAACTTGACCATTACTGCTATTTGAGCTTTGGAACTGATGATTTGAAATTGAAATCTTTGGATTCACATTTGGGTACGAAGAAAATCCACTGCTGCTGCTTGAACTTTGATTAACAGATCCAGATGAGTTTTCAGCACTAAAAGCAGTTTGGACTTTTGGACTAGCTTCAACTTCTTGAACACTTCCTTTGTAATACATTTTGATATCTTCTTGACCACTCGGACTGTTCATTCTTGCAATCTTTTGTTGTTCTAGATCTTGACCCTCAATCTTTTCAATGAACTGTGAAATAGTCAACTTGTCATATTCTCCCGTGTTCTTCAAGATTATCAAATATGTACCCCATTCTTTCTGAGGTAATGCATCAGCTAACTTGTCGACCCATTCTTCTTGATCTTTGACAATTTCTAACAAAGACATAGATCGCACTAAGTGGCAATATCTTTCAATCAGCTTCTTTGACGATTCTCCTGGCAAACTCGAAAACAAATCAAACTCTTTCTTTAACAATCTCCTGGTCATCTTTTCACTTCCCTCAAACTTAATTCGAAGTGCTTCCCAAATCGAACGTGAAGTATTGTCATGTTGAAGCAAAATAAAGATGTCTTCTTTCACTGCTTGCTGAAGCAGACTAATCATCATCTTTTCTGCTTTGTACATATCTCGTTCTTTGTCAGTAAATTCAGAAATTGTTTTGATAACTCCCAAATCTGTACGTGGCTTACCATACTTTTTCTCAATACACTCCCAAGATCTCAAATGAGTAGCTTGAACCCAGTTTTCAAACCGATCTTTCCAACCATAATATTCCTCAATGCCCATTAGCTTCGGGGGTTTTTGTAAAGTTCCAGTTTCGTTTTCCATGTTCATGCTCTGAGCAATGGTAGCTGGAGTAGTCAGGGCTGTAGCAAACGCGTTATAGAATTCCTCTTCCATGACTTAGCAAAAATTTTTCAAAAACAGACACTTTCAAATGAAATTCCTCAAGAGAAATTACCAACTTTACACAAAATACCCTGTTCAAACGAAATACCAATTCAAGAGAAATACACAACTAGTGCGAAATATCCTTTCAAACGAAATACCCTGGAAAACAACTTCAAACGAAATTAGTTCAAGCGAAATCAGAATTTTCACACGAAATAAGTAATTTCATGCGAAATAACGAAACGAAATCCAGTTTCATGCGAAATCAACTAATTTCGTATGAAATACTCAAACAAAATTCAAACTTGGTGTGAAATAAGGCTTATTCCGTTTGAAATACTGCTGATGTCATCATCTCGAGCTGTCTTTGTCAAAATTGATCAAGTTTTAAGCTGATTTTAGGTCCAATTCTTTCAAGGCTTTGTTAAAACACTGTTTTGCATGTAATGTGTGAAATTCAAGACATTTTAACCATAAAATCTTGTTCAATTTAGAAAAGAAGGTGTAGAAGTTAGAAAATTTGATGAAATCAAGCTGAATTCGGTAGAACTCCTCCTCCTGAGCTCTGATACCACATGTAGGATCGTTTTACCTACCGAAACGAGTAGTTCAGAGGCGTTCTACTCAAAATGAAAGGCGGAAACAGACATATCGAGTTTGATTCAGCTAGATATTCACTTTAACTGTCTTTATGATTGATTTGACAAAGTTTTACAGCGAGTAAACACTTCGGCAGCACTTCGGCTCTCAAACCGGAATATCTAGAACTACCCCAAACGAAATCACAAGACACCTATTTATAGGCTAGCTGATTTCGCATGAACAGGCTCAAGCGAAATCACTTCACACGAAATTACAATTTCGTACGAAATAACCATGAGCTAATTTCGTGCGAAATAACAATTTGCTATTTCGTGCGAAATTACATTCTAACCCATTTTTGACAAATTTCTCGAACTACGTGCCCTGATCTATACAATCGATTACAAGACTCGATACAAGACGAAGTCGACAGACGTATGCACCAACATAGGCGGTCCGAACACGTTTTACGCAAACGACGTGTTAAAGTAGCGTAAGCTACCTAAACGGGTCGTAATGGGTCGAAAGCACTTAGGCTAGGTTTCATTTTAGTATGTAGGCTTTGTTAGACCATATCATATGAGTTCCAATACTCATTTGGTTTACGAAACCTCATACTATCCGATCTTCCGATTTAGATCCGGATATTAATGTAGTTACCTATATTAGGTGCCGTTTGATTTTCGTGATCCCTCTAGCTTTGCTTGGTAGTTATTCAAGACTTCTAAGCATCCTCAAGTGAGTACATAGACCCCTCTTTTACTGTTTTCAAACTGTTTTGGGGTGGAACACATGTGCCTACTTGTTACTTTCGTGTTTTCCATCTTTTCATATCATATACTTGCTATGTTCATTAGTACACTATTAGTACATGATTTCATTATGTTTTGCTATGTATGTTCACTTAACATGCTAGCGCAATTGTTTTATGTTTTGAACCATTTGTAATCGTTGGATGTATGTGAACCATTTGTAATCATTGGATGTATTTGAACCATTTGTAATCGTTGGATGTATGTGAACCATTTGTAATCGTTTGATGTATGTGAACCATTTGTATCTGTTTGAACCATTGGGTTAGGGAAGTGATTAGGTAACAGGGCGGGTGTAATGTGTTAAAAGCATGGTGGATACGCCGCTGGTACTTCCTATATATAAGTGCTTTTAACACATTATATATCGTTGCGTTATCTAGATCACTTGGGTAAACGATTTTGAAACGATATCCCACAATGATGTTTTCTGAATAATATGAACCATACAAGTTTTATTAACAAGTTTTTACAAGATGTTTTACAATTTAATTTAATAAAACAAATGTTTTGGAGTTAAGAATCATGGCTACGAGATTTTATAAATTATAACCAACTTGATTTGAGTTGGTTAATTAGCGCAATACTATACTTTTCAAAATAAGGTTTATTTTTAAATAAGTATTGCAACAAGTAAAACGAGCCATGAATCTAACACTCACTTAAAACCTATGTACTTGCCGGCATTTTTATGCTGACGTATTTTCACATGTGTTTCAGGTACAATAGTTGATGATGTTTGATGATGATATTGATGTATGCTCACATAGGAATGGATGAGGCCTTAGTTACTTAATAACAATGAAAGTCTATTTGTTCATGTTTTGTTCTAATTCCAATGTAATGTAATACATTTAATTCAATAAAAAGAAACTGTTTAATCCATGGTTGTGAAACAATGATTCTGTTACAACACTCCCTGACGTTTCAGCCACGTTTTGTTGTTTTACGTGGTCGGGGTGTGACATAGGAGCTTTTATGTTGTTTTCCTTATAAACAGGAAACACAATGCTCAGGACAGGTGAACAGTTTTTGAGGTAAACCTCTTACTAACCCCTGTTTTGAAATGGCAGTGATTGTCTTGAGATTTGTGTGCCCCAATCTCCTGTGCCATAATTATGTCTCTTTGTTTGATGCAGCTGAGAACAGACAGGCATCTGTTCTGGGGCACTCTTTTGACATATCTACCACATAAACATTGCCACTTCTTTGAGCAACAAGTTTGGTTTTTCCAGTTTTTATTATTGCTTCAATCTTTTCAACCATTTCTGGTCCAACAATCCTACAACACTCCTTTGTGAAGAATGATCCATACCCCTTATCACTCATTTGTGAAACACTCAGGGGGTTGAATTTTAGATTGTCTATTAGATTGACATTTTCAAATTTTACATTACCAGACTGTACTGTACCAGACCCCAGAACTTTCCCTTTACTATTATTATGTATTTTGAAATCTTTGAGAAGGGCTTTACATCCTGTCATGTGCCTGGAGCCTTCACTATCGACATACCAAAGGCTATCTAAGCATGTAGAAGCTCCCTGCACATGAAGTAAAAGGATTAGTTCATTAGGGTCTCCAAAGCCAGTAAGGCTTTGGATGGGGTCTCAACAGTGTCTGGGATGATTTCAGGTGCATGGGCAGTGGTTAGGTCAGGGGTTTGGACAGTTTTAGGACTGTTTTTCTCTAACCACTGTTGTGGGTCTTGACCAATCACCTGTTGATAACCAAAAGGATGCCTGTTCACTCTTGGTTTAGGAGGCCTTTTGTAAGCCTCATAAACATGTGGGATCCTTTGGTATAACGGTTGTCCCTTACCTCTTCTGAATTGATTTACAGGGGGTGCATCAGTCACTTGAACATCCCTTTGGACAGATGTTCGGTTCAGCTGTTTTGTAACAGCTGTTTGGACTGGCACAAATAGTGGTTGGTTCTTTGTGAACTTGACAGATGATGTTGATGGACTCAAGGATGTTTTTGTAGTGTATTCATTCTTTTTTACATCAAAGTTCTTGAGATACACACATTCTTGAGTTTTATGGTTTGTTTTATCACAGATGGTACAGCTGTCAGCAGGTACAATGACACTTGTTTTGTTTAGATCATATGCTTTTAAATGAAAACAGTCTTTTGTTAGATGATTCCTTTTTTCACAAAAATCACAAAACAAGTTTTTGATCTTTTCTCTTTTCTTCCTTTTCTCAGACTCCTTAGCAACAGAGTTTTGAACCACTGTTGGGATGTCTTTGATAGGAATGACCTTTGCTTTTGGAGCTTTTACACCATCAGTGGTTGTGAAATCCATTGGTTTGAAGTTTTCAAGGATGTCACACTCATCAGACCATGTGGGTTTAAATTGGTATTTCTCAATTTCCTCAAAAGTTAAGGACCCCACAGATTTTTCCAGAGTAATTTTGTTACCAAGTTTGTCAGTTATTTTAACCTCTTGGCCATCCTTGTTTGTGGGAATAACTTCCACAATGGTTTGAACAGATTCTTTTGGAGCATTGTTTTCAATTTCATCATGTTTTCTAAAACCAACTCCAAATTTCACATTGCTTTTAATATGTTTTTCAAGCATGACCTCATAACCTTTGCAAGACTCCACCCATTTTTCACAAGTGATTTGGGTGGATTTCAACTCCTTTTTAGAAACTTGGTATTTTTCTACCATAGTTTGGAGTTGAGTCTTGGTTATGCTTTGCTCTTCTTTGAGACTGCTGATTTCTTTGTCTTTCTCAGCCAATTTGTTTTTAAGTTCTTTCAATGACTTTTCAAATTTGACTTCATCAGTTAAGACTTTATCTCTAAGGTTTTCATTTACCTCTTTAATGTTAGCAAATGCAATAATACATTTGTCTGAACACAGTTTTTCAAGAACTTGAGGTGATACCTTAGCAGCAACCATCATGGCACAATCACATTGATGATCACCTTCTTCATCAGCTCTAACTTCTTTCTCACCTGCTTTCTTCTCTTCCTTTTCTTCTTTGTCTTCTTTGGACCAAGGGTCAGACAGTGGTTCAATCAGGGTTTCTGAATTTTCTCCCAGCAGTAGTTCACCAGCAACTGCAGTAACCACTGCTTCAGCCACTTCATCCACTGTTTCAGCACTTAGCTGTTCACTTTCAGTTTCTACCCCTTCTGGTATTGACTCTAATGCCATCAAACAAAATTCATCATTAAAAGTATCATTAGAAGCATAGAGTGCAAAATTCTCATCACCAATCTCATCAGGCATGCTGCTCCAGTCAACAAAGCCTTGGGTGAAAAAGCTTTGCTGATTTGGTTGTACCACTGTTGGAGCAGCTTGTTGAGGTGCAACAGGTTGCACTTGTGCCTGAGAGACAGGGGTTTGAACATACTGAATTTGTGGAACAGTGGTTTGAACATAATGCACATGCATAGGGGTTGCAGCATAGTGAGCAGTGTTAACATGTGCTGCAGGGGTATATTGGGTATATTGCATAGTGCTTTGATGTTGTGGTCTAGGGTTTGAGCTGGGATGAGTTATTATTGGACCAGTGGTTTGACTCCTACATTCCCTAGCAAAATGACCTAGCCTATTGCACTTGTAGCACTTCAATTTTGATTTATCCAACCCCACTCTTAAATTCCCATGTAACCCTGGGAATTTTCTCCCTGTTCTTTTATAGAATTTGCTTGTTCTTACACTAAGCAAAGCCAATTGATGCAAAATGTCCATCTCTTCTAAGTCAGTGGGATCAAAGTGTTGCAAATCATTTAGTTCAAAACACAAGTTATCTGACATCTGGTTTTCACAATTTGCAGCAAAAGCATAATATACAGAGTGAGAATCAGAGTTGTTGAAACTTCCACCAGCAGTTATATCAATAAAATGATCAAAACTCTGATCCTTACTACTGCTACCAGATTCTTCCTGACCAAAAAGAGCTGTGCTGCCAAATGAATAATCATCAGCAACTTTGCCAGACTCTTGTAACTTCTTTTTCTGGTTTAACTCCCTTTCATAGGTCAGGAGTCTACCATGAAGTTGGGTCAGGGTCAGATCTTTGAACTCAGCTGAATTTCTAGTTACAAAAGCAATTGTATCCCATTTTTTAGGTAGTGATCTAAGAAACCTGCTATTTTGTGTTGAATTAGGAAATGTAACTTTAACAAGTCTTAGCTCACTAATGAGACAGCTAAATCGCTCAAACTGTTGGGTCAATGATTCACCCTTGATATGATAAAAGGTTTCATACTGCTGATTCAAAATTTCCCTATTATTTTCAATAACTTCTTCTGTTCCCCTAAAATGTTCCTTCAGTGCATCCCATAGCTCTTTGGCACTGTTACAATGTAACAGTCCAGCATAGATTTCATTGGGTAATGAAGATGCAATGATGCTAAATGCTTTGGCATCAAGTTCAAACTTTTGGAAATCAGTTTCAGTATAATTTTCAGGTTTTTTAGGTTCGAACTTCTTTGTATCCTCAGCACTTGGCACCATGGGAATGTGTGGTCCAAAAACAACAGATCTCCAACATCCAGTATTCTGTTGAGCAAGGATGTGACCCATCCTTCTCTCCCAGATGTTGTATTCATTACGTTTAAGCATGGGTGGTTTAAAAAGAGAGCCAATGTTATTCTTATCATCTTGTGATTGTGACGTCATCCTGGTTGTTTTACTGGCACTGATTAATCAACTTTGATGGTGATTAAACCTTACACTATTTTTCAACAAAACGAACAAACTATCAGTATCAACGATTGTGAGCTGAACTATTTATGTCAAAATGATTGTTAAATCAAATTTGACTGTCCGAGCTCTGATACCAATTGTTAGGATCTGAGTTTGGTTTTGATTGTGATTTATGTTTGAATTAAGATGAACAATGAATGAATAGTGCAGTGGAATATAAATGGAAACAAACTTTTCACAATCAAACAGGAGAATTGCTTTCAACACACATTTTTTACAATGAACCGAATGCTTAAATTTATTCCAAACACCGATTACAATTGCATGTATGCAACAAACTCCCCCTCAGCCTGAGCTCAGTGATTTGTTCGTACAGGAAGAAGATGGTGAAGAGCTGATAGAACAGTACAAAGTACTATTCTATTTATAGGCATGGACAAACCACTGAAGCATCTAAGCTGACGTCACCATGAAAGTGACATCTAACCTCCTAACAAACTCTAACAACTGACCTATACAAGTACTGCTTATGCTAACAACTGATATACATTACATTTCACTAAAGACAAACTAAACTACTGCTGATTCTTTCCACTGATGTAAACCCAGCAGTACTTGATATAACCCAGCAGTGCTTGACTCAAAGCAGCAGATTGAACAACAGGGCTTTAGTCTTCATTAGTTTTTGACTTGATCAGCAGTTGTAGGTCAGCAGTTGTACCGGTCAGTGAATTGGAGGTCAGCAGATGTTGAAACCACTTTCAAGGGGAGAGACTTGATGACATAACATCTGCTTATTCTGGATCCACTGCTCTGATCCAGTTTTGGCTTTAATTATCTGTTCCTCTGATAGGGTTCAATCCCAACACAACTCATACAAGATTCATAGTTTACATGTATGTTCCCTAACCATGTTCAACAGTTAGGTGTACTGAGTGTAAAACTAAATCAGGTTATTTGATCAAATGTAACCATCCCTAACAGCGAATAACAAAATAAGTTTCTATCATACACGTAATATACATGCACAGAATAACCTAGTGTTCCCTATAGGCTTCATGGCAAAAACCTGAGATTTCGTCGACATAGGGTTGCGACGAAAAGGCCACGACGAAAACCTGTGTTTTCGTCGACTTGTGATTTCGTCTAAGGGGAGTTCGTCGGGCAAGGGTCTTCGTCGGTTAGGGATTTCGTCGAGACAGTGATTTTGTCAGGGTGAAACATGATCATCATCAACAGTTACATATTCCAGAAACCCTAATGATCATCTAACAGTTACGGCCAGGCTTCATCAATCAAACCAAAACAGATCTTTCCACTAATATACATTACATTTCACTAAAGACAAACTAAACTACTGCTGATTCTTTCCACTGATGTAAACCCAGCAGTACTTGATATAACCCAGCAGTGCTTGACTCAAAGCAGCAGATTGAACATCAGGGCTTTAGTCTTCATTAGTTTTTGACTTGATCAGCAGTTGTAGGTCAGCAGTTGTACCGGTCAGTGAATTGGAGGTCAGCAGATGTTGAAACCACTTTCAAGGGGAGAGACTTGATGACATAACATCTGCTTATTCTGGATCCACTGCTCTGATCCAGTTTTGGCTTTAATTATCTGTTCCTCTGATAGGGTTCAATCCCAACACAACTCATACAAGATTCATAGTTTACATGTATGTTCCCTAACCATGTTCAACAGTTAGGTGTACTGAGTGTAAAACTAAATCAGGTTATTTGATCAAATGTAACCATCCCTAACAGCAAATAACAAAATAAGTTTCTATCATACACGTAATATACATGCACAGAATAACCTAGTGTTCCCTATAGGCTTCATGGCGAAAACCTGAGATTTCGTCGACATAGGGTTGTGACGAAAAGGCCACACAAAAACCTGTGTTTTCGTCGACTTGTGATTTCGTCTAAGGGGAGTTCGTTGGGCAAGGGTCTTCGTCGGTCAGGGATTTCGTCGAGACAGTGATTTTGTCGGGGTGAAACATGATCATCATCAACAGTTACATATTCCAGAAACCCTAATGATCATCTAACAGTTACGGCCAGGCTTCATCAATCAAACCAAAACAGATCAATTTATACAATCACATAAATCACTCAATCATCATACAATCAGAATCATCATTCAATCATCACTCCTAGCCACGCATTACATGTTATCAGATTGTTGATTCATACAAACTATATCATCCCTTCACTTAAACATTCAGATATATATATATATATATATATATCATCAAATTGAACATGAGCAGAAGGCATAAACAATCGACCATAACATCAAATTATGAGAATCCCTATCATACCAATCAATTCAATCCGCAAACAAAATCACATAACAGTTATCCAATGCATCACATCCATCTAATCACAAAGATGGCATACTAACCAGTTATGATACGAGACTAGCAAAGGTTCCTAGAGAGCTAGAGATTGCCGTCGCACACCGAGGAGAGGAAGAGAGAGACCTTAGGGTTTTCAAAATAACATCTTACGTAACCTACACCCTTATATACGTAAGTTATATCATGTTGGGCCCTTAATGGGCTTTGGTGAAATCGGGGCCGGTGGAATCCCCTGATTTTGTCGTGAGGGTTATGGGGAAAACCCTTGGGTTTTCGTCGGGTTGTGTTGTGGTGAAAACTCAGTTTTCGTCAAGCTTATTCAGGATGAAACTATTACAAGTTTATAATACTAAACACACGAACACCTTAACACATTAATCACATAGTAGCAGGCACAACTAGAATGGTACAAGTATTGAATAGAGGAAAGACCTTGAAAACTCGTGTTGTCACAGAAAACATCCATATAATTTTAGAAAGCCCATTGTCACACCCCGACCACGTAAAACAATAAAACGTGGCGGAAACGTCGGGGAGTGTTGTAACAGAATCATTGTTTCATAACCATGGATTAAATAATTTCGTTTTATTGAATCATTGAATTCTTTGTTCTATTACAACTCAGATAAATACAAATATTATCTTTCAAGTTTTAAAGTCGCTAAGGCACGAGTCCATCCTAATTGTAGCATGTATCAACAATCATCACATAGCAGCACCTGAAACATGTGTAAAAATAGGTACGTCAGCATAAAAATGCCTGTGAGTTACATAGGTTTTATTGAAAATAGGATTCATGACTTGTAAGTTTAGAGAAAAATATTTAATAAAAAATAGTCATGATCCTTAAAATATTTTCCTTTATAAACCATTTTAAAATTTATAAGAAATCAGATAATATAACAGAATGATGCATAAATAAATAATTAAGTAAAATGAGTTTGAATAAAATATATTGTTTACAAAACAATATTTTGATAAAAGGGTTTATAGTATATAAAATGTACTTTGGTTTTAAGGAAGTCGAATAAGTAATATATTAAAATATATTTCGGTTCCAAAATCGTTAAAGAGATAGTATATTGAATATACTTTAGTCGTCAAAATAACAGTTTTCAGTAGTATATCAAAAGTATACTTTGGTTTTATTAATAACATATTAAACTATGTTTTGGTTTTATAAACAACATATTAAACTATGTTTTGGTTTTATAACTAACATATCAAAATATTCTTTGGTTTTATGAATAACACATTAAACTATGTTTTGGTTTTATAACTAACATATCAAAATATGCTTTGGTTTTATGAATAAAATTTTAAACTATGTTTTGGTAATTAACTAAATATATGTTGGTTTTGTACAATATCACATATGAGAGCATATCAAACTATACCTTTGGGAGTATAACTAAATATACAATAATAATGTGATTTGGAATTCATTCAGACGTAGTGCATCAAAATACACCTTTGAGACTATAGAAATACCACAAAGGCAATCCCTATTTGGATAAAATATCGGTTTCTGACATTCCATGACAACAGGAATGGGGTGTCAAATCCTATAGCGCTATATCATACTACCAATCGGTCTGGTGAACATAAAATAAGTACAATTCAACAATTAATTTTGTAATATTTGAAAAATCAGTGTTTAAACCATAAATAATCATTCAGTTTGTCAAAAGATAAGTACTAATATGTATAATCAATTATACTTTGAAATCATGAACATAACAAATAGGTACACATGCTTCACCCCAAAACATTGAAAATAGTAAAAGAGGGGACTATGTACTCACTTGAGAATGCTTAGAAGTCTTGAATAACAACCAAGCAACGCTAGAGGGATCACGGAATCAAACGGCACCTAATATAGGTAACTATGTAAATAAATCGGACCTAAATCGGAAGATCGGATAGGATGAGGTCTCATAAACCAAATGAGTATTGGAACTCAAATGATATGGTTTACAAAGCCTACATACTAAATCAAAACCTAACCTAAGTGCTTACGACCCATTACGACCCGTTTAGGTAGCTTACGCTACTTTAACGCGTCGTTCGCGTAAAACGCGTTCGGAACGCTTAACTAGTCCTACGATAAGTATTATATGCCTTAACATGTCTTATAATGTTACCTAATCAGTTTAGATATCAAAAGTTATCTTACATATGCTTAAAATGAATTTTAGCATAAAAAGGGCATTTTGGTAATTTTCCTAAGACATATATACTACCTATCATACAACTACTTAAACGAAGTGACCATAAGGTATAACCTCGGAAGGTTATTCCCTATACAGATATGGTCACCTAATGTATTTGGTCGGATCCTAATGATCGACCAAATGGGTCGGGTTCGAAAGTATATGTGATTGATTAGATCGCTTACCTTACGACCCTACATAAGCACAAATCTAAAAAGTGACGAGTTAAACATGTTTAACGAATTTAGAAAACAGGTTTGGTATCAAAACAAATGGTTTTGATACCTAAAAGTAGTTTGGTTACAATATACGCAAGAATACACATTTTGGCCGAAACTACGACTCGTCACTAACCCTAGATAACGTAGTAATCAGTAGGTATAGCCACAAAGGGCTATGACCATCGTGATTACGCTCATGTTATGAAGTTCAAACGAACTTCGTATTGACCATTGACTGGTCAATGCAGAAAGTCAAACAAAATTTTACTTTCATGCTAAAAACGCATAAAAGAACAAAAGAATACTTACAACGGGTCCAAGAACGGAAGTTTTGATCCGATTACTCTCACGTATGAAGTGAATACTTCAACTTAGAGAGCCAAATCAGATCAAATGTGCAGAATTCAAATGAGGGGTAGGGGTATTTATAGTTTTCGGAGAGCCGTTAAGATCGTTCATCATAAAACGTGCTTCAATCTCAGCCGTCCAAGTGTGGCCCTTGTTTTGTGAAACCATGGGAGCCCCTAAAAGAGCCCATAGATTGTTCAAAACCGTGTGCAAGAGTTGAAACCCAGCTGCGGAATTGAAACAACTGGTTTTTGCTGATCTGCAGCTTTTACGCGCCCCGCGTAAGAGTCATACAGGGGCTACGCGGGCCGCCTGAAATCCATAGTTCAGCAACAGTTTTAATAATTGCAGTTTTGGTCCCTGCATGCTTCTAAGCTCATTTCTGACACATTTGAGGCCCATTAAACCATTTTCAAGGCTCTACAATGATGCCTAAACATGAGGGACATGAAACATATTCAAAAATATGCCGGATGTCGGTTCGTTTGGTCGTATGATCACGTTATTCGGTTAATTACGACGAAACACGAACGGACGCGAAAAACGATCCAAATCACGCGACGAATGGAATTTTATCATGCCAATCATTAAACATAATATTTTAATGATTACATAAATTTTTGGATGTCCGGATGTATTCAGAACGTAAGATATGCGCGTAAATGCAAACTTATGCACTTTTTACGCTTTTAGTCCCTATTTATCAATAAAGTTTATTTTATAGCACAAAACACTTCAAAGCCTATTTCTGAGCTATGTAAAGGATATTTAGGGCATATTTAACTTATGATCAAGTTCCAGAATGTTCGTTACAGTACGAATCGGCATACTTTCATAGTTTGTCAAAATTAGTCCCTGTAAGCGAATAAACTTGATTTCAACACACCAAACCTTTCAAAACTTATTTCTAAGTTATGTAAAGGTCATTTGAGGTATGTTAAGCCTATGTTACTGTTCCGGAGTGTTTATTGCATTAAACTGGTTATATTTACGCATCAGATTGCGTATAACCTTCCAGAAAGCGATTTACAGTTGGAAATCGAACAAGAATTGATATGTGCAAATGATACACATATTTATACAAATCCCAAGTATGAAATATAATATTTCATTGGTTTGGTATTTGTTTAGTGGTTGAAGTGACACATGTGTCACAGTCTCCCCTACTTTAGGAAATTTCGTCCCGAAATTTAATTTTAGAGGAAACTTGTGAAGACAATTGTGATGGTTTCGCTTTCAAATAAATCCCTCGAACCCTAAGTAAAACTCTGGGCCATGTTAGGATTCTTAGCGAAATTGTCAACTCTCAAAGTGAAGTCCTTGTAGTAACAAAACATGGATTTTCGAACTACGGACAGAAAAACGTTTCTTATGAAGACTTATCATAGGAAACTTGTGTGTGCTTGAAATCAGAATTGGAGAGTGTAAGATAAGATGACATGGGTCAAGGTCCAGGACTTCTAGTAACTTAAATAACGCTACGTTCGCAATGTAATAAGGAACACTTATATATAGGAAGTACCAGCGGCGTATCCACCATGCCCTTTCTACATTAGTCCCGTATCGTTATTCTTGTCACTGTAGGTCTTAACACATGACGAAACTTGCTGTGGTTTCTGTGCACTAAATTCCATAATTATGTATACATCCATAAATACGTAATTCCTTGCACAGTCCGCACAGTTCATTTCATAATGCGTAGGGGAAAAATCAATTGAATAAACATAATGTGACTTGATTCGATCACCAGAGGATCTTTTTAACTAGATCAACGAACGATCTTTTTAACTAGATCAACACATGATCTCCTTAACTAGACCGTTGTACGATCTCTTTAAATAGACCACTTGAGGGATCTGTTCAATTATATCATCACATGATATTCCTAACCAGATTTTTAAATCAATCTGTTTAACTAGACCACTCAAAGGGTCCAATTATTGATTAGTACTTCATAATCTAAGGGACTTAACTACAACGTAGAGGCCCGTTAAGGATTTAAGGTAGTACCTTCGGATATCCTACTATGAATCCCTCATATAGAGATATGGAAGGATTCTATGAGGATTTGGAAAATGATTATTCGGATTACAAAAAACATAAAACATAAAAGAAAACATATAAGCACATAATCACATAATTTGTTTAAATTGATCTTCATTTTGTTAATTTTCTTGTTAATTGACCACAAGGGTATTCAAAGCACACCAGGAATCCAATCCGCGAATTCCGTTTGGCACTTTAAACATCTTCAAGAATGAAGATAGGAAGATCTTAATAGGAATTCATCTTTGTTTCTTGAAAAGAAACAAGCATTTAAGATTTTTGGGGAGATCACAAGTGATCCTAAAAATGACAAAACCACACGAGTAGTTTGTCTTGGTGTCGGCATCATAAGGTTGCATCAAACATTCACACAATCGCATCAGTTTTGCAAAAAAAAAAAAAATTAAACAACAAACTTTATTTATATAACAACCGAATTGTCTTTAAACATCAAAAGATAACAACCAGAGGAATTACAAAAGACTAATTGTTCACTGCTGCATCATTATTCGCGTTTGCCTCATTGATGTTAAACACTCGTCCACACGCTGGATTTACGTTAACAAGTCTTCGGAAATTGTTTCTGTAGTGAGTAAGGTCACCACAGTTATAACATGACCCAGGTGGGAATCGTGCTTGAACAGCAGCAGGATTTGCAGCAGCTTGATTTGCATAACGGCAGATATCGACCAAATGTCCCAATCGCCCACAATGGGTACATTTGTGACACTGCACTTGCTCCAGATGATGACGGTTGCATTTGTTGCACATAGGTGTGGTACCAACATAATTTTGCCTTTTACGAGGTTGGGCTGGCTGGTTTGGTGCAACCTGATTGTTCTGAACAGTTATGGCACAATTTTGAGAAGCCTTGCGCTTCTTCTTCTTGGGTGTCTCGGCCTGATTTTCCTTTGGTTCAACTTGTCCAATCTTGTCAGATGGTCTTGGGTCGCCCTTTCAAAAAGGCTTACCCTTCCTGATATGGGATTCAGTCAGGGTGGCAGATAATTTAATGGCCTGTCTGACAGTAGTAGGGTTGCTGCCAGTAACGATATCCTGAACTAAGTCAGGAAGACCATCAATGTACTTTTCAATCGCCTTTTCCGCAGGCGTAACCATGGCAGGACATAACAGACTCAATTCTTTATAACCGTCAGTATAGGCTCGATGTTCACCACTGTCTTGCTTTAGGTCGTCAAATTCCCTTTCTAAAGCTCTTAATTCATGACGAGGACAAAACTCCTTCATCAAAAGAGCCCTAAGCTCAGCCCAAGTTTGTGCTAACGCAACCTCAGCACCACGATCCCTCATAACTCCGTTCCACCATGTAAGAGCCCTCTTCTGAAACACAATGGAAGCAAACTCGACTTTCCGATTTTCAGGACACTGAACATGACGAAACGTACTCTCAATGCTCTCGAACCACTGTAGGAGCCCAGTTGCTCCTTCAGAACCACTAAACTTGAGTGGGTTAGCCGAATTGAAACTTTTGAAATTGCATAGAGCATTCTGGTTATTGTTGGCTTGGTTCACTTGAGCAATAATATCTGGGAGTACAGCAGCCATATGCTGTGCCATAATATGTGCCATTTTGGCATTTGGTAGCGGATTTTCGCGTCGAGGAGGCATTCTAAAAGAGGAAACATGAAGGAAAATGAGTGAGATAATTAGATGGAAAGAATGAGATGAAACAAAATCGACGAAAGCAAAGATGGTGGTCATTTGTTTGTTACCACAAAGCAAACAAACGACACATAGTGATTAATCGAAGTAAATAGGTCAAAAATAATGTATCGCGAAGACATGCTCGCCTATAAGTGGACACTCACCCCAAGAGTTCCCAGGTAAGAGTGACTGGTCCGATATTGCGGATTTGTACGAACACTCTAGCCTTAGACAGAAAGCTCAGGGTACAGGCACCAACCCTTCCAGTTTGCACGTGTTCACATTATTTAGACCAAACTTTGACGGGATTTTGAAAACTTAGAGGGTTCAAAACCTTATAATAAATCATCCTAGAACAGATGATTGGTTTTTAAAGCGGATTTGAAATTTGTGTTCTTATTGTGGTTGTCACCTAAAGATAGGCGACGGTATTGTTTTAAAACTCAACACAAGATAACTTGTGTTAGGGTCCTAGGAAGGTTAGAGTCTAGGTCAAATCATTACTAATAACCTAATTCCCTATAACCATTGGCTATGATACCAACTTTTCTGTCACACCCCGACCACGTAAAACAACAAAACGTGGCGGAAATATCGGGGAGTGTTGTAACAGAATCATTGTTTCATAACCATGGATTAAATAATTTCGTTTTATTGAATCATTGAATTCTTTGTTCTATTATAACTCAGATAAATACAAATATTATCTTTCAAGTTTTAAAGTCGCTAAGGCACGAGTCCATCCTAAGTGTAGCATGTATCAACAATCATCACATAGCAGCACCTGAAACATGTGTAAAAATAGGTATGTCAGCATAAAAATGTCTGTGAGTTACATAGGTTTTATTGAAAATAGGATTCATGACTTGTAAGTTTAGAGAAAAATATTTAATAAAAAATAGTCATGATCCTTAAAATATTTTCCTTTATAAACCATTTTAAAATTTATAAGAAATCAGATAATATAACAGAATGATGCATAAATAAATAATTAAGTAAAATGAGTTTGATAAAATATATTGTTTGTAAAACAATATTTTGATAAAAGGGTTTATAGTATATAAAATGTACTTTGGTTTTAAGGAAGTCGAATAAGTAATATATTAAAATATATTTCGGTTCCAAAATTGTTAAACAGATAGTATATTGAATATACTTTAGTCGTCAAAATAACAGTTTTCAGCAGTATATCAAAAGTATACTTTGGTTTTATTAATAACATATTAAACTATGTTTTGGTTTTATAAACAACATATTAAACTATGTTTTGGTTTTATAACTAACATATCAAAATATGCTTTGGTTATATGAATAACACATTAAACTATGTTTTGGTTTTATAACTAACATATCAAAATATGCTTTGGTTTTATGAATAACATATTAAACTATGTTTTGGTAATTAACTAAATCTATGTTGGTTTTGTACAATATCACATATGAGAGCATATCAAACTATACCTTTGGGAGTATAACTAAATATACAATAATAATGTGATTTGGAATTCATTCAGACCTAGTGCATCAAAATACACCTTTGAGACTATAGAAATACCACAAAGGCAATCCCTATTTGGATAAAATATCGGTTTCTGACATTCCGTGAAAACAGGAATGGGGTGTCAAATCCTATAGCGCTATATCATACTACCAATCGGTCTGGTGAACATAAAATAAGTACAATTCAACAATTCATTTTATAATCTTTGAAAAATCAGTGTTTAAACCATAAATAATCATTCAGTTTGTCAAAAGATAAGTACTAATATGTATAATCAATTATACTTTGAAATCATGAACATAACAAATAGGTACACATGCTTCACCCCAAAACATTGTAAACAGTAAAAGAGGGGACTATGTACTCACTTGAGAATGCTTAGAAGTCTTGAATAACAACCAAGCAACGCTAGAGGGATCAAGGAATCAAACGGCACCCCAATATAGGTAACTATGTAAATAAATCGGACCTAAATCGGAAGATCGGATAGGATGAGGTCTCGTAAACCAAATGAGTATTGGAACTCATATGATATGGTTTACAAAGCCTACATACTAAAGCAAAACCTAACCTAAGTGCTTACGACCCATTACGACCCGTTTAGGTAGCTTATGCTACTTTAACGCGTCGTTCGCGTAAAACGCGTTCGGAACACCTAAGTAGTCCTATGACAAGTATTATATGCCTTAACATGTCTAATAATGTTACCTAATCAGTTTAGATATCAAAAGTTATGTTACATATGCTTAAAATGAATTTTGGCGTAAAAAGGGCATTTTGGTAATTTTCCTAAGGCATATATACTACCTATCATACAACTGCTTAAACGAAGTGACCATAAGGTATAACCTCGGAAGGTTATTCCCTATATAACTATGGTCACCTAATGTGTTTGGTCGGATCCTAATGATCGACCAAATGGGTCGGGTTCAAAAGTATAAGCGATTGATTAGATCGCTTACCTTACGACCCTACATAAGCACAAATCTAAAAAGTGACGAGTTAAACATGTTAAAACATGTTTAACGAATTTAGAAAACATGTTTGGTATCAAAACAAACGGTTTTGATACCTAAAAGTAGTTTGCTTACAAAATACGCAAGAATACGCATTTTGGCCGAAACTACGACTCGTCACTAAGCCTAGATAACGTGGTAATCAGTAGGTATAGCCACAAAGGGCTATGACCATCGTGATTACGCTCACGTTATGAAGTTCAAACGAACTTCGTGTGACCATTGACTGGTCAATGTAGAAAGTGCAACAAAGTTCGACTTTCATGCTAAAAATGCATAAAAGAACGAAAGAATACTTACAACGGGTCCAAGAACGGAAGTTTTGATCCGATTACTCTCAGGTATGAAGTGAATACTTCAACTTAGAGAGCCAAATCAGATCAAATATGCAGAATTCAAATGAGGGGTTGGGGTACTTATAGTTTTCGGAGAGCCATTAAGATCGTTCATTGTAAAACGTGCTTCAATCTCAGCCGTCCAAGTGTGCCCCTTGTTTTGTGAAACCATGGGAGCCCCTAAAAGAGCCCATAGATTGTTCAAAACCATGTGCAACAGTGGAAACCCAGCTGCTGAATTGAAACGACTGAGTTTTGCTAATCTGCAGCTTTTACACGCCCCGCGTAAGAGTCATATAGGGGCTACGCGGGCCGCCTGAAATCCATAGTTCAGCAACAGTTTTAATAATTGCAGTTTTGGTCCCTGCATGCTTCTAAGCTTATTTCCGACACATTTGAGGCCCGTGAAACCATTTTCAAGGCCCTACAATGATGCCTAAATATGAGGGACATGAAACATCTTCAAAAATATGCCGTATGTCGGTTCGTTTGGTCGTACGATCACGTTATTCAGTTAATTACGACGAAACATGAACGGACGTGAAAAACGATCCAAATCACGCGATGAATGGAATTTTATCATGCCAATCACTAAAACATAATATTTTAATGATTACATAAATTTTTGGATGTCCGGATGTATTCAGAACGTAAGATATGCGCGTAAATGCAAACTTATGCACTTTTTGACGCTTTTAGTCCCTATTGATCAATAAAGTTTATTTTAGCGCACAAAACACCTCAAAGCCTATTTCTGAGCTATGTAAAGGATATTTAGGGCATATTTAACTTATGATCAAGTTCCGGAATGTTCGTTACAGTTCGAATCGGCATACTTTCGCAGTTTGTCGAAATTAGTCCCTGTAAGCGAATAAACTTGATTTCAACACACCAAACCTTTCAAAACTTATTTCTAAGTTATGTAAAGGTCATTTGAGGTATGTTAAGCCTATGTCACTATTCCAGAGTGTTTGTTGCATTAAACTGGTTATATTTACGCATCAGATTGCGTATAACCTTCCAGAAAGCGATTTAGAGCTCGAAATCGAACAAGAATTGATATGTGCAAACGATACACATATTTATACAAATCCCAAGTATGAAATATAATATTTCATTGGTTTGGTATTTGTTTAGTGGTTGAAGTGACACAGGTGTCACATCCATTTTACTTCCTTAATAAAATCCATGGGCCTTCCGTCGGTTCATCAATCTAACAACAGTAATATTGCCCAGGTTTTGTATATTAAATTATTGCGTCAACTTTCAGACTCGTATGTTAGCTAGACGATACAAACTATATATTAACCATGCAGGGATAATCAAAGCTAGACAATAAACAGAATATCAATTCGTCGTTTGACTTGACACGGGGCGACCGGTCACGACGGGGTTGTCAACCCGATAGATCTACCAACAATTCATCGCGTGCAATACTTAAATGATTAAACGACATCATGGGCGCAGGGTCCTCTTGAAGGACAATATGATGTCTGCCTCACGTACAATATATATATATATATCCTACTAATATGACAATTTAATACACGACGTTGTACGAATTCCCCTGACACTCCATTATTTGAGACCCAGTCAAGAATTCGTCCCGAACTGTACGGTCATGTTTCACTTAGGAAATACCGTACTTTCAATATTCATTCATCAAAAACGTTTTACTTTGAAACGTATGACTTATCAAATTTCATATATTTTCAACGAAAATATATATTTTATATTAAAAGGTATGTTTTATTTTGAAAACTTTATTAAACCCTTTTATTGACGTGTTCTACCCCCCAAAATATATACAAAGCAGTATAAGAGGGGTTTAGTGACACTCACCTTTGGGTGCGTATTTTGAATAGCGCAATCCGAGAGATTGATTTCTACATGTCCTATTATTTATAGGAACGATTTTAAATCAATATACATAACACAAAAATCCTAAGTTTCTTTGTTTCTTAGAATTGTCACATAACTTTGAGATTTTCTCGAAAAGTTATCATTCTTGATTATGTTGGCATGTTAAGCCACCCAGGTCTACTGGCTCACCATATATATAACTTTATGATTTTGTGACTTGAACGATTTTATTGGTGACCATTATTGTGTAAATCCGCTAACTCTCCCGTTTATACGCAATATATCTACGATTTGTGCGTCGTAATATATATACATAAATGTTTACATAATTTAACACCGATACACGCTAAATCTTGTAAACTTATCTATTCTGTCATTTTTAAAGCAAATATACATAAAACATCTCAAAATTATCAAATTTCATGCTCGACAAACAGGTTACACATTTAACGCGATTTTTACCGTTTCTACCGCACAAAATGCACAAATATACATGCATAATCCAAATCTTTAAGATCATGTTAAAACTTAACATATTTTCACATTCTCATGTTTAAATCACATAACACATTTTAAAACATAAGGTTCACCCAAAATTTTACCCATACTAGTGTACATTGAAAAATGCGTATTTTAGCGATTCGGTAACGGTTTCGGGCGTCGGAAGTCACGTATGACCAACCAAACACCATGTAAACTTAAAATTAGTTAAAATACTCATTTTTAAACTAAAAATATCAGTTTACTTACTGATCTAATTCAGTTTTATAAAAATCACCCGAAAAGCCGATTTTTGACCGTTTTAACGCATAGTTTTACGTTAAACGTTACTATAATCATCCCAACTCGAAACGACTTGATATTTTAACACAATACATGTTATTTACTGATTAAAATAGTGGTTATAATCAGCTTAGTGCAGTTTTTGTTTAAGTCACATAAATCATGCGATTTCACGTATTTTACAACCTTTAATGCACCAAGTACAACATGCAAAGCTAACAAACATTATGACAAAGTTATATGCCACTAAACACATTAAAATAACTTTATTTTAGTGTTTATAATCTGCTCATAACTTATTTTTACTAAATCATACTCAAATCACCTTTTTACGATCACATATCATTCATGCATGCTCGTGTACAAGTATCTAAAGCACATATATCATATTATCATCATCCAACATAATCTTAAATGCATCAAAGACCTTTATTTAACTCATGTTTCAAATATTCAAACATTTCATACTTCACATCTTCATCATCAAATCATTCATACATGAATACAAGTGTTCTTACATTTATAAGTATATAATCAAAAATTACACGCATACATTCACATATACATATATATACATGAAATGTATTCACCCAAATGAACTCCCAAAAGTTTACTTTTTCATTATTTCCCTTTCAAAATCATGAAACACTTTTAGATCATTATTTTATGACATTTTTGATTCATGCATGTATTCTATCATTCAAGAATCATATTATTCAAGAATCACTCAACCAAAAATCAAAACACAATCACATATACATACAATATACCTACGGCTACACACACACACATATTCATCCATTTTTATTTATTCAAAAACCCATTTGTTTTTAGATTTCAAGTTTGTGAAATATTCCAAGATTTAAGAGAAACCATCTTTTGTAAGTAAATGTTTATAAACAAAATAAAGAATAAGAAGGATAAAGGTTCATACCCATGATGAACACTATAACTAGTGTAAGGTTTATTATGAATATGCTTGAGTTTTCCTTCAAAAGAGCTTGGTTCTTCGTTTTCTAAGTATGAAATCATCAAAAGCTCACTTGTGGAAGATGTATGAGAGCTTCAAATACTTGGATTTGATAAAAAAAAATTGAAAGTGAGGGTGTGTGTATGGTTTACGATTATAGGGAGGAGAGGGAAGGAAGAAATGTGAAGTTTGTGTAAGATCTTGATGTGCATGTGTGACACTTATTCCATTTAACATTTCCAAGATTTTGAAAGTAGGGTCGCATCAACACATGGCACAAGAGATGGGGAGGTGGGTACTCTAATTGACCGCCACCTATATGCACACTCACACACTTTATATATACATAACACATATATATCATATATAGAGTAAAAACAGGCGTTTTACTGAATACCGGGTATTTTATCTAGCATTTTAATCCCGTTTTAGTGCGTTTTAAATTATTTTTAACACTCTATAAAAATAAACCCACCAAAATATTACTGAACAATATTTTGTTTGCCTGGACTGGCTACATTGTCGGTATTTGGCAGTTTGCGCGCTGTGCTGCGCGGTACGCGCTTAAAATCGCAAAAATAGGGATTTAAGCGTTTTTATTTATTTTTATCATTCTTTAGTAATAAAATCATCAAATTATTATTAAAATGATTATCAGTTGCCTTGACAGGTTGTGTTGACAGTATTTTGTCGGTACACGCACTGCATCGCGCAGTACGCGATTAAACTCGAAAAATAGAGTTTCTTAGCGTTTTAATTTATTTTTCCTCACGAATAGGATTAAAATTATTATTCTAATCATAACTGACTATTGTTAGGATTTTAACACTGATCTGGTGGTCACCGATGTTCGTTTCGCATTTTAACCGTTACGCGATAAGCGTTTATCTTACCGTTGCCAACATAATTTTTACCAAGGTTTAAATTTACCAACTCATTAAATTTCACATATAAACATCATAATCAGTCAAATATGGCCTTTTATCTATTCACAACATGTGTTACAATTGTACGGTACGACTTGAAAAGCCGGGTGTCATAATTTCTACTCGGCCCGCGAGAGCACATCAGACAGAAACATTGAATTTGGTCCAATTCAACTGTTTTGATGGTTTTTAACCCCTGATTTGGTATAACTTGTGCTTGTTTTTGATGGCCCATTGTTTAGAAAACCATGTGCCTAAGTGTATGGTTAAGATCAAGGCATGATTTGCGAGAAACAATCCTAACGGTTGTGGGATTTCTATAACTACCCAACACTTTCATTTCTTGCAACTCACAAATCTGATTCAATTGCTCTAAGTTGGGGTATAGCACTTCATACCTGAGCAATTTGAATCAAGATTTCCTTGCTTGGACCCTTTGTAAGTATTCTTTCATGCTTTTATGCGTTTTTAAGCGTAAAAGTCAAACATTGTTTGACTTTCTGCTTTGACCATGAATTGGTCAACACGAAGTTCGTTTGAACTTCGCAATGTGAGCATAATCACGATGGTTATAGTCCCATGTGAGTACACCTAGTGATTACCACGTTGATTAGGTGTAGTGACGAGTCATAGTTTCGGTCAAAATGCGTATTCATGCTTATTTTGCAACCAAACTATTCTTGGGTATCAAAACCCTTTGTTTTGATATCAAACTTGTTTTCTAACTTTGTTAAACATGTTTTTGCATGTTTAACTCGTCACTCTTAGTTTAGTGCTTATATGGGGTCGTAAGATAAGCGGTCTAAACAACCGCTTAGACTTTCGAACCCGACCTGTTTGGTCGATCATTAGGATCCGACCATACGTGTTGTGGCAACCCAAACTTTCAAGGTCTTTCCTTGACACGTTACTTGTTTCACACCAGTGTCTTCATAATTGTGTTTGCATTGTAAAAATTATGCATGTTTGATATATGAGTGATATACTGTGTTAGTGTGTTATTTGGTACTATGTTATTGTGTTATTGTGTTAATGCATTGTTCTGTTATAATGATCGATGTATTGCTCATTGACTGTTACAAGAAACTGTAAGTATGACTCATTGGGTAATGGCATAGCAATACCACACATGGTGACTTTCGTCACCTACACACACACGACGAAACATGGTGACTTTCGTCACCCACTCACACACAATGAAACATGGTGGCAAGGGGAGGCTTTCGTCACTCATGGTGTTTCGTCGCCACTAAGGGGCCTTGGCCTGTGACATCTGTGCCTCCACGGCCATCATACAAATGCCTAACCAATGAAATATTGTGTTTCATACTTAGGATTTTTTTAAATATGTGTATCATTTGCACATATCAATTCCTGTTCGATTTCGAGCTCTAAATCGCTTTCTGGAAAGTTATACGCAAACTGATGCGTAAACGTAATCAGTTTAACGCGACAAACACTCCGGAATAGTGACATAAACATACCTTAAATAACCTTTACATAACTTAGAAATAAGTTTTGGAAGGTTTGGTGTGTCGAAATCAAGTTTATTCGCTTACAGGGACTAATTTTGACAAACAGCGAAAGTATGCCGATTCGTACTGTAATTGTAGGATCTTTTTCAGACCCAAACGAGTCGATCAAAAGAGTTTTTCTCAATACGAAAGGTGGAAACAGACGTATTGAGGTCAATTCAGCTAGAATATCACTTTAACTGTCGATTTGATTGATATAATATCGATTTACAGCGAGATGACACTTCGGGAGCTCTTCGTGGCTCAAACCACAATTGTTACAACTGATTTCGTTTGAAGGCTATTTATAGAGTTCTAATTCCGTTTGAAACAGCCCCAAGCGGAATTACATTTCAAACGGTATTACTAATTCCGTTTGAAATGGCTTGACATCTTCAAGCGGAATTACTCTCCTTCAAACGAAATTACAACTAAAATCTATTTCTCGAACTACGTGCCCAGATCTAACATTCTAATACAAGACTCGATACAAGACGAAGTCGACAGACGCATGCACCAACAGACCCCCCCTCGAATGTTGACGAGTCTTAAGTGTCGAGTCTTCGCATCTTCAATCTTTATCAGTCCTATCAAACTCTTTGAAGTATCTGACACTGTAAGTATCCTCAAATCTCTCTCTTCTATTTTCATCACCAACAGACTCCCCTCAGACAAATAATCTTTCCTTAAATTCATCAGCATTAGCATTCACAGAATCAGAATCTGGCTCTTTGTCATTTAGACTCCCCTTCTCAGTAAGCTGGGATCGCAGTCTGGAATTCTTGTTCAAGAATCGAGAGCTGGCTCACACTCTTTCTACAGGTTCAGAACCAATTCCTGGCACTAAATATTTTATCCCAAGATCTGTGACTGGCTCTTATCCTGCACAAATCTCTACCCAAAAATAAATTTTCTGATGACCACTTGTGGATAAGATATTCAACAATGTTTTTACATTGTTAATCTTTGATGAACCACTCAAAGAAATATCATTTTCTTTTTCAAAAACACACTCTCCCAAACCATTTGTTCATCATGTCTAGCACTTGGAATTTTGTAAATCAGTTTTCCAACATCAGTAGTTGAAAATCTTTTTGTATTTTTCAAAATTTATGCTAAAACACTCCGAAAATCTTTTTGGATTTTTGAATATAATGAAATGCAATAAAGAAATATTTACAGACAATATATTTTTGTGAGTTTGTGTAAGAGGATCGTATCAGTTTATGAGATAAATCACGAACACCGTTAAGCTTTAAACATTTTAAGTTCTAAACGATTCACTTAGATTGTCAGTATACTGATCCACTTAAATTCTCACACAAATTTCAACTGTTTCGAGATACAGATTAATGTCTTAAGCACTTAAACTTAATCGCGTGTCCCACCTCAGAATATACTCCCGTATCCAGATCCCAATATTCAGTCTTACAGGTGAGTATACCACAGGTGATATCTGTAAGGGGTTATATTGTGAAAACCGTGAGAGCTCAGGTCAGAACTTCCGTTCAGCAGAGAGATGACGGCTTCGACTTTTGGTGTGTCCCCTTTAGAGGATCTTTTCTTCAACAGCACATGATTTACATATTTTTTCAATGTTTCATCATTTTTTACGCTGAGGGTAGGCTATTTTTCAAGCAAGCGTAAAGTATTCTCCGGGGACTAGGCCATTGCTTCCGCAAAATCAGAAGTCCCGGGATAATACCCCAGATATCACTGAGCATAAAGACCTAGTATCTCAGAAAGAGGGACCTTTCAAACAAGATTTCAGGGGTTACCCATATATCCGAGAGATGTTCCCCACGATATAAGCAAGTTTGAATTTAGGTTTATATCTCGTCACAATCTACTAAATGTGTAAAAACCTACTGGCATATCATCAGTGAGACCGTTTATCACTTTTTAACTTTCCATTTCTTTAGCGTGTTGTGATAGTCCACTGATGTACTATCATTTCCTCTTCTTTGACACAAAAACTCATTTTTCATTTTATCATGTTTTTTACTTTTTCAAATTTTCAAATGTTTTTGGATTTTCTGAAATTTCTTACTCCCCCTAAAATGCAAACATATTTAAAGAAAATTTAAAAAACAAACTATATAAGTAAAATGACAACCGATATCGAATCACTTCAAATCGCTAACCACTTGGCATAAACAATCAGAACTCCCCCTCACAACAAACTATTTTCCCATTGTGATTTCAAAACACTTAAGTTTGTTTTAATCAAATGATTTTTCCGGAAAATAAGTTTTGTTGATTGATTTTACCATTTGTAGGTTAGGGGTTCATCACTTTGTCTTTCAAAATATCAATTGTAAGAATAGTTTAATCAAGTTCAACCTAATGACCTTGATTATCCTACTAATAAAATCACTACCTCTTTTTCAACCACATGGCTTACTAAGCAATACCACTTGTAGGTTGAATTCTCAAGATGCCGATTCCTACTCCTCACTTACCAACCTGGGAGTTCCGGTAAGTCATACTTTTGAACTATTTTCAATTTTTCAAACAAACAATATAAGAATGATGCCGATTCATGCTCCACGATTACCAACTTGGGAGCTCCGGCAAGTCCAGATTTTTCACTGTTCATAATATGTTCAATCCCAGTCACAAACCTGGGACGAAACACTCTTACCTAGTTTCTTCATTTTCTTCTCTTAAAACTCCTTCACCCCTTTGACCTTCCTGTCAACCATTTTTCCAAAAATGTTATGAACTGTGGGGTTAAAGGCCTTTTGTGACACCTGTGTCACTTCAACCATCAAACAAATGCCAAACCAATGAAATATTGTATTTCATACTTGGGATTTATAAAAATATGTGTATCGCTTGCACATATCAACTCTTGTTCGATTTTAAGCTTTAAATTGCTTTCTGGAGGGTTATACGCACTCTGATGCGTAAAAATAACCAGTTTAATCCAACGAACACTCCGGAATAGTGAAATAGGCTTAACATACTTTAAATAACCTTTACATAACTTAGAAATAAGTTTTGAAGGCTTTGGTATGGCAAAAACAAGTTAATTCGCTTACAGGGACTAAACTTGACAAACTGCGAAAGTATGACGATTCGTACTGGAACAGAAATTCCGGAACATGATCATAAGTTAAACACACCTTAAATATCCTTTACATAGCTTAGAAATAGGCTTTGAGGGGTTTGGTGTGCTAAAATAAACTTTTGGCTCATTCAGGGACTAAAAGTGTCAAAAAGTGCACAAGTTTGCATTTTCGCGCATAACTTACGTTCTGAATACATCCGGACATCCAAAAATTTATGTAAGCATGAATATATTATGCTTTAGTGTTTGGCTTGCCAAAAATCCATTCGTCGCGTCATTTGGATCGTTTTTCGTGCTTATGCGCATTCCGTCGTAATTAACCGAACATCGCGTTCGTACGACCAAACGAACCAACATCCGACATATTTTTGAGCATGTTTCATGTCCAAAATGTTTAGGCATCATTTTAGGGCCTTAAAGTTGGCTTTACGGGCCTTAGAAGGGTCGGGAATGGCCTTAAACACGTGCAGGGACTGAAACTGTCAAAACAGAAACATGTTGCTGATCAGACAAGGCCAGGCGGCCCGCCTGAGCCTTGTGTGATCCTGAAGCAGGCCGCGTCAGCCTTCCTGACCAGATTAACTGCATTTAACAGCAGGTTCCAGCTGTTTTAACCACACCCACACATTCTCAATTGCCTAGTCAGCTGATAAGGATCATTTTTAGCTACCATAAGGTTCCGACACTTGTACGGATGCGATTAAGGCACGGTTTCCATGAAACGATCTTAACGGTGGACCAAAAACTATAAATACCCCACCCCCCATTACTTCAAAATCACTAGAATCTGATCTTAAAGACTCTAAGTTGAAACCATTGTTTCATACCTGAGTTATTTCGATCTAGATTAGCATTCGGGGACCCTTCGTAAGTATTCTTTCGTTCTTTTCTTTCTTTTATTGCTTTTCGAGTCCGAAAGTTAAACTTTGTTTGACTTTCTGCGTTGACCAGTTTATGGTCAATGCGAAGTTCGTTTGAACTATGCAACGTGAGTGTAATCACGTTGGTTATAGTCCCTTGGGACTATGCCTACTGATTACCACGTTGTCTAGGGTCGTAGGGTAAGCGATCTAATAAATCGCTTATACCTTCGAACCCGACCCATTTGGTCGATCATTAGGATCCGACCAAATACATTAGGTGACCATAGTATATAGGGAATAACCTTCCGAGGTTATACCTTATGGTCACGACGTTTAGTTAGTGGTATGATAGGTAGTTTATATGCCTTAGGTAAATTACCAGAATACCCTTTTCATGTATAATTGGTAATTAAGCATATGTAACCTAAACTTTTGTCACATAACTGATTATGTAACATGTTTAGGCATATAACACTTGTCATAGGACTAGTTAGACGCCCCGAACGCGTTTCACGCGCACGACGCGTTAAAGTAGCATAAGCTACCTTAATGGGTCGCGATGGGTCGAAAGCACTTAGGCTAGGTTTCATTTAGTATGTAGGCTTTGTTAAACCATACTACATGAGTTCCCATACTCATTTGGTTTACGAGCCCTCATTCTATCCGATCCTCCGATTTAGGTCCGGTTTATTAACATAGTTACCTATATTAGGTGCCGTTTGATTCAGTGATCTCTAACATTGCTTGGTGGTTATCTTAAGACGTCTGAGCAATCTCAAGTGAGTACATAGACCCCTCTTTTACTATTTTCCAAACTGTTTTGGGGTGAAGCATGTGTACCTATCTGTTATTTTCATGTTTTCCAAAAGTATAATTGATTATACATGTTAGTACTTATCTGTTGACAAACTAAATGACTATCTATGGTTTAAACACTGATTTTTCAAAGACTATAACACTAATTGTTGAATTGTACTTATTTTGTTCACCAGACCGGTTGTTAGTATGATATAGCGCTATAGGATTAGACACCCCATTCCTGTTGTCATGGAATGTCTGAAACCAATTTGTTTCTCCATCCAAATAGGGATTGCCTTTGTGGTTTCCTTATAGTCTCAAAGGTGTATTTTGATGCACTAGGTCTGAATGAATTCTTAAATCACACTTTTAAAGTATAGTTTGATATACTCTCATGTGTGGTATTGTACAAAACCAACATATATTTTGTTAATCATCCAAAGCATATTTTGATATGTTATTTACAAAACCAAAACATAGTTTAATATGTTCTTTATAAAACCCAAAGCATATTTTGATATGTTATTTATGAAACCAAAACATAATTAATATGTTATTTACAAATCCAAAGTATACTTTTAATATGCTACTATAAGGTTATTCGTTTAGCCTTACATTTATTTATACATATCATTTTGGTTACACATTACGTGATTTACATTGGACACATAAGCATTATTGACATTGGTTATACATTTCATGATTACATCTTGACATAAACATTTTGACACATTATTCAATACGTTTGGCAATTGGTTTAAACATATACATCTTACATTGTTGGTTTGGTTTGAGTAAGTGATTAAGTAACGAGGCGTGTGTAATATGATACAAGCATGGTGGATACGCCGCTGGTACTTCCTATATATAAGTGTTTGTATGGTATTACATATTGTATCGTTACCTGAATCATTTCAATTTGAGACATATAACATTTTATACAAATAACATACTTTTCACAAGACATTAATTTACAAACAACTTATCTTATACAAACTCATTTTTCATGGTTATTCATTTAACCATACATTATTCTCTTATTTATACATATCATCTGATCTTATCGTTTTTCAAATGATTTACAAGACAAAGCAAATTACAAGGTTCATGACTAAACATTTTCTCAAACATAAGTCATGAATCCTATTTTCACAAAACCTATGTATCTCACAGGCATTTTTATGCTGACGTACCTATTTTTACACATGTTTCAGGTACTGCTTTGCAATGATTGTTGATACATGCTACATTTAGGATGGACTCGTGCTTTAGCGACTTTAAAACTTGGAAGATCATAGTTGTAATTATTTGATTATATTAAAACAATGAGTTCATTTATTAAATAAAACGAAATTATTTATGCCATGGTTGTGAAACAATAATTCTGTTACAACACTCCCCGACGTTTCCGCCACGTCTAGTTGCTTTATGTGGTCGGGGTGTGACAGAAAAGTTGGTATCAGAGCCAATGGTTATAGGGAATTAGGTTATTAGTAATGCTTTGACCTAGACTATAACCTTCCTAGGAACTTAACACAAGTTTTCTTGTTTTTAGTTTTAAAACAATACCGTCACCTATCCTTAGGCGATGACCACAACAAGAACATAAATTTCAAAACCGCTTTGAAAACTAATCATCTGTTCTAGGATGATTGATTACTAGGTTTTGAACCCTCTGTTATATGGTTTTGAACCCCTTTGAGTTTTCAAAATCTCATCAAGGTTTTGGGTTTTAAATAATGTGAATATGTGCAAACTGGAAGGGTGAATGCCTGTATTCTGGGTTTTCTGTCTAGGCAAGCACTTCGTATATATCTCATCAGACGCGAGACCAGTTGTGCTTACCTAGGAATTCTTGGGATGAGTGTTCACTTATAGGCGAGCATGTCTTCGTGATACATTATTTTTGACCCATTTACTTTGATTAGTCACTGTGTGTAGTTTGTTTGCTTTGTAGTAACAAACAAATGACCACTATCCTTGCTTTCATCAGATTTGTTTCATCTCATCCTTTTCGTCTAAATCTCTCACTCGTTTCCTTTCATGTTTCCTCTTTTAGAATGCCTCCTCGACGCGACAATCAGATGGCGAATGCCGAACTGGCGGAAATCATTGCGCAGCAAATGGCTGCTGCCTTCCCAAATCTTTATACTCAAATGATGCAAGCCATCAACAACAACAATGCTCCATGCAATTTCAAGAGTTTCAACTCGGCTAAACCGCTCAAGTTTAGTGGTTCTGAGGGAGCAACTGGGCTTCTTCAGTGGTTCGAGAGCATTGAGAATACCTTCCATCATGTTCAGTGTCCTGAAAATCGCAAGGTCGAGTTTTCTTCAAGTGTGTTTCAGAAGAGGGCTCTTACATGGTGGAATGGGGTTATGAGAGACCGCGGTGCTGAGGTTGCATTAGCACAGACTTGGGCTGAGCTTAGGGCTCTTATGATGAAGGAGTTTTGCCCTCGTCATGAACTGCGAGCTTTGGAAAGGGAGTTTGATGATTTGAAGCAAGACATTGGTGAACATCGAGCCTATACTGACCGTTTTGAAGAATTGAGCCTGTTGTGTCCTGCTATGGTTACTCTTGTGGATAAGGCGATCGAGAAATATACTGATGGTCTTCCTGACCTAGTTCAGGATATTGTTACTGGCAGTAACCCTACTACTGTCAGACAAGCCATTGAACTGTCTGCCACCCTAACTGAATCCCACATCAGGAAGCGTAAGCTGTTTCGAAAGGGCGACTCAAGACCAACTGACAAGACTGCTCAAGTTGAACCAAAGGAAGAACATGCTGAGGTATCCAAGAAGAAGAAGCGCAAAGCCTCTCAAAACTACGCTGTAACTGCTCAAGACAAACAGGTTGCACCAAACCAACCAGCACAACCTCGCAAAAGGCAAAATTATGTTGGTACCGCACCTTTGTGCAACAAGTGCAACCGTCATCATCTAGAGCAAGAGCAGTGTCATAAATGTACCCACTGTGGGCGGTTGGGACATTTGATCAATGTTTGTCGTTATGCAAATCAAGCTGCTGCAAACCCTGCTGCTGTTCAAGCACGGTTCCCACCGGGGTCATGTTATAACTGTGGCGACCTTACCCACTACAGGAACAATTGCCCAAGACTTGTGAACATACCTCCAGCGCGTGGACGAGTGTTCAACATCAATGAGGCAAACGTGAACAATGATGCAGCAGTAAACAATTAGTGTTTTGAAATTCCTTGGTTGTTATCTTTTGTCACTTCAAGACAATTCTGTTGTTACATAAATAAAGATTTGTTGTTTTTATTTATGCAAAATTTATGCGTTTGTGTGAATGATTGATGCAAACTTATGATGTCAACCCAAAGACAAACTACTCGTATGGTTCTGTCAATTTATGAATACTTGTGATCTCCCTAAGAACCTTTAACACTCGTTTCTTTTAAGAAACAAAGCCAAACTCTTATTGAAAATCCTTCTATCTTTATAGATGGATTCTTGAAAATCATTTAAAGTACCAAATGAAATCCATGGATTGGATTTCTAGTGTGCTTTAATTATCCATGCCCAAAGATAACGAATTAAAGAATCAAGTTAACTAATTTTGTGCTTATGTGTTTTCTTACATGCTTGGTGGTTGTATATGATCCATCCAAATCCTTGTAGAATCTTCCATATCTCGTATGAGAGATTCATAATAGGATATCCAAAGTTACTATCTTAAATCCTTAATGGACTTCTACGTTGTAGTCGAGTCCCTTGGGTTTTAAAGTACTATTCTATAAATTGGACCCCTTGGGTGGTCTGGTTAAACAGATTGATATTGAAAATCTGGTTAGAAATATCATTTAATGATATAAATGAAAAGATCCCTTAAGTGGTCTATTTAAAGAGATCATACGATGATCTAGTTAAGAAGATCATGCGTTGATCTAGTTAAAAGGCTCGTTCATTGATCTAATTAAAAGGACCCTTTGGTGATCTAGTCAGGTCGCTTCATGTTTATGCAATTGATTTTTCCTCTACGCATTATGAAATGAACGGTGCGGATTGGGCAAGGAATTACGTAATTATGGAGGCCTACATAATTATGGAATTCAGTGCACAGAAACCACAAGAAGTTTTATCATGTGTTAAGACCTATAGTGACGAGAATAATGATATGGAAGAAGTCTCGGAATTTGACCGATGTCATTTATTCTCACACTCCCCAATACTGATCTCAATCACACACCAAGTTTCCTATGATAAGTCTTCATAAGAAACGTTCTTCTGTCCGTAGTTCAAAATTCCATGTTTTACTACTACAAGGAATTCACTTTAAGGGTTAACAAATTCGCTAAGAGTCCTAACATGGCTCAGAGTGTTACTTAAGGGTTCAATGGATCTATTTGAAGGCGAAACCGTCACAGCTGTCTTCACAAGTTTCCTCTAGATTTAAATTTCGGGACGAAATTTCCTAAAGTAGGGGAGACTGTGACACCTGTGTCACTTCAACCATCAAACAAATGCCAAACCAATGAAATATTGTATTTCATACTTGGGATTTATAAAAATATGTGTATCGCTTGCACATATCAACTCTTGTTCGATTTTAAGCTTTACATTGCTTTCTGGAGGGTTATACGCACTCTGATGCGTAAAAATAACCAGTTTAATCCAACGAACACTCCGGAATAGTGAAATAGGCTTAACATACTTTAAATAACCTTTACATAACTTAGAAATAAGTTTTGAAGGATTTGGTATGGCAAAAACAAGTTAATTCGCTTACAGGGACTAAACTTGACAAACTGCGAAAGTATGACGATTCGTACTGGAACAGACATTCCGGAACATGACCATAAGTTAAACACACCTTAAATATCCTTTACATAGCTTAGAAATAGGCTTTTAGGGGTTTGGTGTGCTAAAATAAACTTTTGGCTCATTCAGGGACTAAAAGTGTCAAAAAGTGCACAAGTTTGCATTTTCGCGCATAACTTACGTTCTGAATACATCCGGACATCCAAAAATTTATGTAAGCATGAATATATTATGCTTTAGTGTTTAGCTTGCCAAAAATCCATTCGTCGCGTCATTTGGATCGTTTTTCGTGCTTATGCGCATTCCGTCGTAATTAACCGAACATCGCGTTCGTACGACCAAACAAACCAACATCCGACATATTTTTGAGCATGTTTCATGTCCAAAATGTTTAGGAATCATTTTAGGGCCTTAAAGTTGGCTTTACGGGCCTTAGAAGTGTCGGGAATGGCCTTAAACACGTGCAGGGACTGAAACTGTCAAAACAGAAACATGTTGCTGATCAGACAAGGCCAGGCGGCCCGCCTGAGCCTTGTGTGATCCTGAAGCGGGCCGCGTCAGCCTTCCTGACCAGATTAACTGCATTTAACAACAGGTTCCAGCTGTTTTAACCACACCCACACATTCTCAATTGCCTAGTCAGCTGATAAGGATCATTTTTAGCTACCATAAGGTTCCGACACTTGTACGGATGCGATTAAGGCACGGTTTCCATGAAACGATCTTAACGGTGGACCAAAAACTATAAATACCCCACCCCCCATTACTTCAAAATCACTAGAATCTGATCTTAAAGACTCTAAGTTGAAACCATTGTTTCATACCTGAGTTATTTCGATCTAGATTAGCATTCGGGGACCCTTCGTAAGTATTCTTTCGTTCTTTTCTTTCTTTTATTGCTTTTCGAGTCCGAAAGTCAAACTTTGTTTGAGTTTCTGCATTGACCAGTTTATGGTCAATGCGAAGTTCGTTTGAACTTCTCAACGTGAGTGTAATCACGTTGGTTATAGTCCCTTGGGACTATGCCTACTGATTACCACGTTGTCTAGGGTCGTAGGGTAAGCGATCTAATAAATCGCTTATACCTTCAAACCCGACCCATTTGGTCGATCATTAGGATCCGACCAAATACATTAGGTGACCATAGTATATAGGGAATAACCTTCCGAGGTTATACCTTATGGTCACGACGTTTAGTTAGTGGTATGATAGGTAGTTTATATGCCTTAGGTAAATTACCAGAATACCCTTTTCATGTATAATTGGTAATTAAGCATATGTAACCTAAACTTTTGTCACATAACTGATTATGTAACATGTTTAGGCATATATCACTTGTCATAGGACTAGTTAGACGTCCCGAACGCGTTTCATGCGCACGACGCGTTAAAGTAGCATAAGCTACCTTAATGGGTCGCGATGGGTCGAAAGCACTTAGGCTAGGTTTCATTTAGTATGTAGGCTTTGTTAAACCATACTACATGAGTTCCCATACTCATTTGGTTTACGAGCCCTCATTCTATCCGATCCTCCGATTTAGGTCCGGTTTATTAACATAGTTACCTATATTAGGTGTTGTTTGATTCAGTGATCTCTAACATTGCTTGGTGGTTATCTTAAGACGTCTGAGCAATCTCAAGTGAGTACATAGACCCCTCTTTTACTGTTTTCCAAACTGTTTTCGGGTGAAGCATGTGTACCTATCTGTTATTTTCATGTTTTCCAAAAGTATAATTGATTATACATGTTAGTACTTATCTGTTGACAAACTGAATGACTATCTATGGTTTAAACACTGATTTTTCAAAGACTATAACACTAATTGTTGAATTGTACTTATTTTGTTCACCAGACCGGTTGTTAGTATGATATAGCGCTATAGGATTAGACACCCCATTCCTGTTGTCATGGAATGTCTGAAACCAATTTGTTTCTCCATCCAAATAGGGATTGCCTTTGTGGTATCCTTATAGTCTCAAAGGTGTATTTTGATGCACTAGGTCTGAATGAATTCTTAAATCACACTTTTAAAGTATAGTTTGATATACTCTCATGTGTGGTATTGTACAAAACCAACATATATTTTGTTAATCATCCAAAGCATATTTTGATATGTTATTTACAAAACCAAAACATAGTTTAATATGTTATTTATAAAACCCAAAGCATATTTTGATATGTTATTTATGAAACCAAAACATAATTAATATGTTATTTACAAATCCAAAGTATACTTTTAATATGCTACTATAAGGTTATTCGTTTAGCCTTACATTTATTTATACATATCATTTTGGTTACACATTACATGATTTACATTGGACACATAAACATTATTGACATTGGTTATACATTTCATGATTACATCTTGACATAAACATTTTGACACATTATTCAATACGTTTGGCAATTGGTTTAAACATATACATCTTACATTGTTGGTTTGGTTTGAGTAAGTGATTAAGTAACGAGGCGTGTGTAATATGATACAAGCATGGTGGATACGCCGCTGGTACTTCCTATATATAAGTGTTTGTATGGTATTACATATTGTATCGTTACCTGAATCATTTCAATTTGAGACATATAACATTTTATACAAATAACATACTTTTCACAAGACATTAATTTACAAACAACTTATCTTATACAAACTCATTTTTCATGGTTATTCATTTAACCATACATTATTCTCTTATTTATACATATCATCTGATCTTATCGTTTTTCAAATGATTTACAAGACAAAGCAAATTACAAGGTTCATGACTAAACATTTTCTCAAACATAAGTCATGAATCCTATTTTCACAAAACCTATGTATCTCACAGGCATTTTTATGCTGACGTACCTATTTTTACACATGTTTCAGGTACTGCTTTGCAATGATTGTTGATACATGCTACATTTAGGATGGACTCGTGCTTTAGCGACTTTAAAACTTGGAAGATCATAGTTGTAATTATTTGATTATATTAAAACAATGAGTTCATTTATTAAATAAAACGAAATTATTTATGCCATGGTTGTGAAACAATAATTCTGTTACAACACTCCCTGACGTTTCCGCCACGTCTAGTTGCTTTACGTGGTCGGGGTGTGACACCTTTTCAATATCAAATTCTTTTTTTTCTGAGAAAAAATGATTTGAAATCTCAATTTTACCAACTTTTTGTTTAAAATTCTCAGCCCTCAATGGTGGAAAATTGACATCATCCATTGGAGGAACTGAATTCTCACATTTAATCCCAATTTGTGGCTCATCTGACTTTGTGGAATCAGATTCATCGCCATACACTAGCTCCTCTGATTTTGACGAATCAGAATCATTGCTAGAACTATCCTCTGCTTTCTTAACAACCCATTTTTGGTTGTCAAGATTTGCCCTTTTCTTGTAAAACCTGTTTGAACATTCACCAATTTCAAAAGTTGAATTTTTGAAAAGTTTAGTTCTATCAATTGGTGGTTCAAACACAACCTCTTTATCTTTCAGTTTACGAGTAACTCCCTGTTTAGATTGTATTGCCTTGGAACAATTCTTGGCAATATGACCAACAGTGTTGCATTGGAAACAAGTTCTCGTTTCTTTCATCTGATCAACAGTCTGCATCTCTTCTTGCTTCTTCGCAAGAAATTCTTTGTTCGACTGTTTTCTGAACAATTTTTCTTTTTCTTCTTCAGTAGATGTACCTGAAACAAATATCATTTTTGATTTAAAATCTCGAACATATTTTTTCATTTTTATGATTTTCTGGTGGAATAAAACCTAATCCTTTCTTTTTGAAATTACCGTTATGGTTTGGTTTCTTTCGGTAACCAGAACCAGAACTGTAACCCTTTTTCTTGTTTTCTCTTTGTTGAACTCTTGAGGTGTATTTTTTAGGTTTATCATTAAGATTTACATCTTTTATTTCAGAAATATTAATTTCTGTTAGTTTGAAAACCTTTTTTATCATTTCTGGTTTAACACCTCTTATTGGAAATTCCTCATCAAAATATAATTTGTCAGAATCATTCAATGTATAAGCAATTTTGAATGTTTCGTCATTCAAATTAGATTTTGATAACAGGAATTCTTTATTGTAAACTCTTTTGCCCTATTTGTTGGTTTGACTCGGAGTGCTGGACTCAGACTTTGACTCTGACATAGACTCCGACTTTGACTCCTCAGTTTCATCGTTATCTAACACATGATCCACCACTTTCTTCATCAATTGAGATTGTTGATCAGTGTCAGATGATATAAAAGTGACATCAATATTTTCTGGCAGGTTAACTGAAGACTCCGACTCCCACTGTAAATTTGTTGCCTTTTCGACTCTTTCTGAATTTGGATTTCTCGGAGAATATCCATTTTCAAGCAGGGGTGGACACTTGTTGTAACTGAAACCTTGTTTCTTACCAGAATCATTCACTTTAGTATCCTTCTTCTTTTCTTTCTTCTTTTCAGGAGTCTTTTCTTCAGAAACCTTCTATTCTTTAGTTACTTCAACATCCTCAAATGCCTTCATGCCTTCAACAGTTGGATAAATCCTGTCAATGACATAAGAAGTACATGAGTAACTTTTTAACAATCGATTAACTCTTTCAGTTTCAATCCTTTGTGTCTCCAGTTTTTGTTCAAGCGCATCACATTTTCAATATAACTGTTAACACTTTTCTGCTTTATCATTAAAGCTCCCTGAAGTGTCTTCATTGATGTTGCTTGTTCTTCACTTGATTGATTGTACTGATTCATGGCCTTGTTCAGAACATCATATGATTCCTTCAACCTGTTCATGTTATGAACCAAAATGCTGTTCTGCTTCTTTACTGCTTCACAGTTTTCACATGTCACAGGAACTTTTTGTGCATTAGCTTCTGCTTCAATTTTGAACTCTGGAATGTTTTTCACCTTTTTCCTTATCACAGGAACACCTTCATCATCATTGCTGACTGGTGTTTTGACCTTTTTCTTTTTCTTTTTAGCTTTTTCATCTTCACTATCACTTTCTGCCATCATTTTCAAATGAGCTTCCATTCTTCTTGCATAATACTCTCTATCATCATCACTATCTTCTTCAATACGAGCAACAAAAGCTTTGGCTTTTAGTATTTCTTTATCTGGACAGTAATCATTCCAACTAAAACCTTCCCAGTTAAATCCTTCAGGTAATTTTTCATCATCTTGGTTTATCAGGCATGCTTTATTATCAGCTGAAATATATTTATCCCAACTGAATCCTTTTGTTGGCTCTTTGTCATCCTGATTCACCATACAAGCTCTCTTTGAAGACTCCTCGATTACTTTCTGTCACACCCTGGCTTTGCGAAAGCGTGGTTAATTTGGTGTGACTTCTTAATACCATAGCTTAACCATAACAAAGCTATATGAAATAAAATCATGCAAGATCATCCATTTAATTAAGTTTTAAAAACCAAATACAATAACATTGTCTTACGGAAACACATCCTAACGACATAAACATTGTTCAACAAACACAACATAACATAAGCATAGTTTAAGGACTGTGACTTGTCCAGGAAAGAGTCACATTCCCCAAACCCGGATGACCTCGTAACTAGTGCAGCGGGAAAACGTGTCATACCGCGCCAGATCCTTTAATTCCCTGAAATACATGTAAGTTGAAAAATCAACAATAATGTTGAGCGAGTTCATGTGTAAGTGAGTAAATAAACCTTTGTATATATAAAAATCCTGGTATGTAGCAAATAAGGAAAAAAGAGATCACCAATGGTTTGCAAGGCCATTGATATGTGTGAAGTGCAAGTAGGAAGACTCAAACCTAGCAGATTTTGCGTTGGGCTCAAAGTCACCCCGAGGTCCGTTCGGTTTGGGCCTGGGGTTGGGCTCGCTACACCCAGATAGATCTACCGCTTACGACCCTCGGTCCTACAATGAGGATTAATGGCCTCCAATTCCCGCCTACCCACTCACATGATCTAAGTAGTAACCCTCCTTACGCTAACCATACCATGTAAAAAGTACTCGTAATCATAGTAACATGTATTTCACCCCCGCAGTTTAGAAAACTGAAAACAGTTAAGAGAAAAGGGGGACATGAACTCACAGTGGTGCGTCTCTACCAAGTATGTCTCCTGATCAAGCAGCTGTGTGACGACCTACACGTACTAATTCTATTAGACGGATGGCCGTGCCTTAGCTTTATGGTTTAAGTTTTTGGGAAATAGTTAGACAACTATTTCGTGTTTACATTCTGTATATACTTGGTAGTTATTTTCCTTCCCAAGGATGGGGGATTTAATACATGCGTGTTCGTAACATTCGAATTACACAATTAAGTCTCACTTAATATATATTATTTCTAACTCCAAAATATAAATATTCTTCCCAAAAATATTATATTTTTATACATGTGATTCTCCCGAAATAATACTTAGTAAGATTATTTTTACTCTAAAAATAATATTTACGTAGTTCACAAAATAATCATAAACACATATCAAGTGACTTTATGAAAAATATATACTAAATATATATTTTCCAAGTTTTATTTTGTGAAATCCCACCTCCGATGTTTTGTAAATAAAGTCGTGGCGAAATCTATAATTTGAAAACAAGTCGAAAAGTATTTCTAACACTTATAGTGAAAATAATTCTAAGTGTTAGGTTTTTAGAAAAATTTCGCCAGAGTTTCCTCTGTAACTGGAGGTGGCCACGCTTTTAAGCGTATCATTTTCTTTCATAAATCAAACCAACATTCTTTTCATTCAATCAAAACAATGTCCAAAACAACAAACTAGTAAATACATAGGTATATCGCATAAATTACATGAACTTGCGTTTTATCCGAGAATAGAAAGTAAATTCCATTACTTTTAGTGGATCTTTATATAAATCAATCCGGTTTCGTAAAAACCCCGTTTTTAAAGAAATTCCATCTTTACAACTTCTCGTCATCTTTTTTTCAAAAATAGTTATTTTGTCGAAAGTGTGTGCTACACAAGTGTTTACACACTTGTGTGTTCTAAAATCATTCGTGTTAGTGTAAGATCCGTCTTTAGAAAACATGATTTCTTTGATACTTGGTTCTTTGAAAATACCGCTTGTAGATACGTAGATCTACTAGTTTTAAACACTATTTCACAAGCAAAATCGCTTTTACACAAGTTCATGATTTGTGTGTGGTAGAGTTTCATCCTTTAACCCTTGTTACTTCCAAAACAACCTTATGTCATGATCCATGATCATGACCAACCCGGGTTAAATGATGATCCGAGCTACCACAACATAGATCAGGTCCAAATAATCACACAAATCAATTACTACAAGATTTACACAACATACAAGCTTTTAACCATCACTTTTAGTGTTTTTAGTAGACTTTCATGTTTCAACTTGCATGTTTACGAGTTTTAACCGTTACAAATCATATTAACCACTTTAAAATAGTTCGAGAGTGTGATTATAGCAACTTACTACTAGCTCGAGGCTAGGGAAGAATCTAGACGCAAAATGAGCGGATAAAAGCAATAGAGTGAGGTCCTTCGCCTTCCGAATACACCAAGCCTCCTTGTATGTGATCCTCAACACTTGTATGCTCTTGGAATGAGAAGATCAAAACCGAAAAATGATGGATGGTGGTGGGGTGCTCTCGGCCGAGAACCAAAGAGAGGGAGAGAGAGGAGTGTTGGTAAGTTGAGTTGTGAGTTGTGATGTTTGTGCTAGTGTGCCAAGATTAGAACTTATAGACAATTATCAAGGTTAATACCCAAAGGTTTATGTGTCTAGATGATATTAGACATTAGGATTATAATATTCAAATATAGGACAAGGGGTGTTCCCCCATGAGGACCGAACTCGCTAGGGGGGGGGGTATTCGGTTAGATTGTAACTAAATAGATAAGTATTAGTTAGGTTAATCTAGTTAGTTAAGTGATTAACCCGGTTACTAGTGTGTTGTGCTTTATCGCGGGTGTTAGGGTATTCAGGGACCCTAACTGGCTCAGAAAAAGAAAAACAATGTTAATGACAATATTTTCATGTTCAGGGTATAGTCCGGTTGTTCGGTTGGATAGTAATCCGTGAAAGTGCTTAACAAAGCTTTAAAGTGTCGTTAATACCCTTTTTAGTGACACAACTTATTTCCGACACTTTGGAAGGTGTCTAGTAACATTTTTCTCATGTTTTGGCACTTTATTAGTTAGCTTAATGCTGAATTATTATGTAAAGTGCTGAATTCTTGTGCTTAGAGCACGTTTTAGGCACATCCAGTCATTGTAACTTATTCCTAGAGACGCAGTTCTACAACCCTTGTATCCCTACACTCACCACTAGTGTAGTAAAATATTTCTGGCTCATACAGGCCTTAGAGGCAGTGTCTGCCTGACGCTGGCTTTATCAGCATGTTCAATAGGTTATCCGTTTATAGTGCTACTGTGCTTTTTGTGCATCATGTTTGTCACTAAGGTTCAGCATGTAAATAATGTAGTGACGGTAAGTAAAGTATGATGCAGGTATATGCATGTATCAGAAATCAAGTAGCAGTTCATCAGTAATTTCAAACAAGCACAGTAATTAAGCAGTAATTAATTATTAATTAAGTCGTACGGATACCTGGTTTAGTGAGGGTTGTCACACTTTCCTACCATGTGCCACTTGTGGTTCTTGTTGTTGTTGAGCAACTTGATGATAGATTGATTTCCGATAGTAATCATTGTTATTGAATGGATTTTGAGCTCCACTTGCTTCGCGATTAGTGCACTCCCTCTTGAAGTGTCCTTTTTCCCTGCAATGAAAACAAGTAACTTTAGATTTGTCAAAGCCTAAATTAGAAACACATGCATCACGGAAATCATATCTTCCCATAATTTGTTTAAACTTTTTAGCTCGTCTCAACACACTAGCAAAACACCATTTTATATCCATCAATTCCATCTCTTCAGCATCTATTTGATCATAATCCTCTTTTGTCAACATTGGATTCCCGATCTGACCTGCCACAAAACTACCATATGATTCCAACACGGTTCCCAACAAAGACATGTGACTCTTAGCAACTTCTGCTGAACAATCCTCATCATTCTCCAGATTTAGTACAATGTTGCATTGTAGCTTCTTGCCATTCTTTGTTGCTGAAATGTTTGGATCAAAAGATGGATATGATGAAAAACTTGTGTTGCTGTTTGATCCTTTGGATGAACCACCTGATGAACTTTTTGCATTATAAGCTGTTTCAACCTTTGGTGACATGTTGGTGGATTTATCCCTGACACCACCTTTGTAATAGAGACCAATGTCTTGTTCACCGTCGAAATCTTTCATTCTTGAAATCTTTCTCTGTTCCATCTCCTGAGCCTCAATCTTTTCAATGAATTTGCTCAATGTCAGACTGCTAAACCCTTTCTTGTTCCTTAGCATCATGAGATATGTGCCCCAAGTCTCATATGGCAATGCATCAGCTAACTTTTCGATCAACTCTTCATTATCTTTGTCGATGCTCAATCTCTTCATGTTGGCTAACAAATTGCAATATCTTTCAATGATTTGCTTTGTGCTTTCATTTTTCAACCCACGAAACAGATCAAACTCTTTCTTCAGAAGTGATTTTTTGTTTTTAACCATCTCTTGACTTCCAACAAATTTCGATCTTAATGCTTTCCATATTGAATAAGAAGTTCCATTATGTTGCAATAAAACCAAGATATCTTCTTTCACAACTTGTTGTAGTAGACTTAACATCATTTTCTCATCTTTGTATTTCTTTCTATCTACAGCACTAAGGTCTTTTATTGCTATCATCTCCTCCTCATCATTCATCGGCCTCGCATATTTCGTCTCAACACATTCCCAAGTATCCAAATAATTTGCTTGTACCCAGTTTTCAAAACGTCCTTCCCAACCTTTATACTCCTCAATGTTCATGAGCTTAGGCAGTTTGTGCATCGTCCCCGTTTCATTTTCCAACATCGTGTTCTGTGCAAGAGTAATCGGGGTAACCGGAGTAGCGAATGCGTTATAAAATTCCTCTTCCATGATTCGGGTTTTCAAAGATTTCACTAACAGGTTGTTCAAACGAAATTAACCCTCAAACAGAATAACTTCTCAAGCGAAATTACTTCTTCAAACGAGATTCCTTACAAACGGAAATACCCAGTTCAAACGGAATTAGACTTTGGAACGAAATTACCCTAATTTCGTTTGAATTTACACCTTTTCAAACGGAATTACTTATCTCGTTTGAAATGTTCAAACGGAATTACACGTTGAAGCGGAATCACTTGGTTCAAACAAAATTACTCAAACAGAATTAACAAACTGAAACAGAATTAGCTGATTTCGTTTGAACTTTCAAACGGAATACCGGTTTCAAGCGGAATTAAGCTCTAATTCCGTTTGAAATGCTGCTGATGTCATCATTCTCAAGCTGATTTTGAAACGAAATTAGAAATTTTATCAGTTAGATCGAATTAAGGTCCAATTTTTTCAAGGATTTGTTAAAACACAATTCCGAGTATGGTTTGTGAAAATCAAGACATTTTGACCGTGAAAAGTTGTTAAATTTGAAAAGAAGGTGTAGAAATCAGAATTTGTAGCTGAATTGGTAAGAACTCTTCTTCCTAAGCTCTGATACCACTTGTAGGATCGTTTTCAGACCCAAACGAGTCGATCAGAAGAGTTTTTCTCAATACGAAAGGCGGAAACAGACGTATTGAGGTCAATTCAGCTAGAATATCACTTTAACTGTCGATTTGATTGATATAATATCGATTTACAGCGAGACGGCACTTCGGCAGCACTTCGTGGCTCAAACCGGAATTGTTACAACTGATTTCGTTTGAAGGCTATTTATAGAGATCTAATTCCGTTTGAAACAGCCCCAAGTGGAATTACATTTCAAACGGTATTACTAATTCCGTTTGAAATGGCTTGACATCTTCAAGCGGAATTACTCTCCTTCAAACGAAATTACAACTAAAATCTATTTCTCGAACTACGTGCCCAGATCTAACATTCTAATACAAGACTCGATACAAGACGAAGTCGACAGACTCATGCACCAACAGTAACTAACATTCCGGAACTTGATCATAAGTTAAACATACCCTAAATATCCTTTACATAGCTTAGAAATAGGCTTTGAGGGGTTCGGTATGCCAAAATAAACTTTATTGATCAATAGGGACTAAAAGCGTCAAAAAGTTCATAAGTTTGCATTTTCGCGCATATCTTACATTCTAAATATATCCGGACATCCAGAAATTTATGTGATCATTAAAATATTTTATTTTAGTGATTGACATGATAAAATTCCATTCGTCGCTTAATTTGGATTGTTTTTCGCTTTCGTTCGTGTTTCGTCGTAACTAAACGAACAACGCCACCGTACGACCAACCGAGCCGACATCTGAGATATTTTGAGCACATTTTAAGTTCCCTATACTTTAACTTCATTTTAGAGCTTTGAAATGGGGTTAACGGGGCTTAAACGTGTCAAAAATGCATCGAAAACTAAGTTTGGGGCTTCAGGGACTAAATCTGCCATTTTTGAAAGTTGCTAGTCTGCAAGGTCCTTACGGACCGTATGGGGAGTTGCTTACGGTCCGTAAGCAGTGCCCAGAATAGCAAAAATGCAGAAACATTGAATCTGGTCATTTCCACCTATTCTAATGGTTTTAATCCCTGGTTTTTCATGCTATGGGCTGGTTTGTGTGATGAACAAGTCCTCCAATCATTCCCTAACAATTGTATAGATTAGATCTTTCCCTCTTTAGCAAGGAATGATCTTAACGGTTTTGCAAAAACTATATAAAGCCATGCTCTTCATTCATTTCTGCTCACCCTTGATCTGAATTACAGTCTAAGTTGGAGCCTTTGCTTCATACCTGAGTGTTATAGATCAAGTTCTCCCTAGCAAAGACGCTTTGTAAGCTTCTTTCTTTCTTTTATCGCTTTTCGAGTGTGAAAGTCAAACAGTGTTTGACTTTCTACTTTGACCATGAGTTGGTCAACACGAAGTTCGTTTGAACTTCGCAACGTGAGCGTAATCACGATGGTTATAGTCCCTAGTGACTATACCTACTGATTACCACGTTGACTAGGCGTAGTGACGAGTCGTAGTTTCGGTCAAAATGCGCATTTAAGTGTATTTTGTAACTAAACTACTCTTGGGTATCAAAAACACTTTGTTTTGATATCAAAACCTGTTTTCTAACTTAGTTAAACATGTTCCAACATGTTTAGCTCGTCACTTTTAGTTTAGTGCTTGTGTAGAGTCATAAGTCAAGTGGTCTTGACAACTGCTTAGACTTTCGAACTCGACCCATTTGGTCGATCTTTAGGATCTGACCAAGCATGTTTAGTGACCATAGTTGTATAGGGAATAACTTTCCGATGTTATACCTTATGGTCACCTAGTTTAAGTAGTTGTATGATAGGTAGTTTATATGCCTTAGGAAAATGACCAAAATGCTCTTTTCATGCATAATTGAATTTAAGCGTATGTAACCTAAACTTTTGTCACTTAACTGATTATGCAACATATTTAAACATGTTTAGGCATATAATACTTGTCATAGGACTAGTTAGACGTCTCGAACGCGCGTTTGTGCGAACGACGCGTTAAAGTAGCGTAAGCTACCTTAATGGGTCGTAACGGGTTGAAAGCACTTAGGTTAGGTTTCGATTTTGTATGTAGGCTTTGCTAAACCATGTCATATGAGTTCCAATACTCATTTGGTTTACAAAACCTCATCCTATCCGATCTTCTGACTTAGGTCCGGTTTATTTATATAGTTATTAGGTTGCCGATTGATTCCGTGCTCCCTCTAGCTTTGCTTGGTTGTTGTTCAAGACTTCTAAGCATTCTCAAGTGAGCACATAGTTCCCCTATTTTACTGTTTTCAAATGTTTTGGGGTGATTCATATGTGTTAAATGATTTCAATGTTTTAACGATGGTTTCAAAAATGATTTAAATGGCTTATATGAAAATTAATAACGATTTCGATAATGTGAACAAACTTGTTGGTTGTAATTACATAACGAATAACATTCATTAATTTTGGCCGAACCGACCAGTATTAGGTTATGGTACCATAGGATCTGACAAATCCTGTTATCAGATTGCACCCATGGTTATGTGTGGGTTAGGTGGGTAGCGACCGAATCTGTGATTGTTAATTTACCCTTTGGTGGTTTATTAATGCAAGAAGCGAGATAGTCGAGTCACGAAGGTTTGGATGTTATTAGCGAGAGACCAAAAGTAGTTTTCATAATTAAAACGAGAATGATTTAAACGGCTGAAACAATTTTGACGAGTTATACGAATTGGATAAATGATTGGTTTTTGGGTAGTGATTAGATATTGTGACGGGTGTGATGTGATAAAAGCATGGTAGATACGCCGCTGGTACATCTTATATATAAGTGTTTTTATCATATTACATTCCGTGGCATTATTTAGTTCACTTGGTTAAACGATTTTAAAACGATGTCACATAATGATATTTTCGAAAGGATATAAACCATACGAGTTTTATTAACGAGTTTTTACGAGATGTTTTACAATTTGATTTAATTAAATAATTTTTTTGGGTTAAGAATCATGGCTATGAGATTTTATAAATTATAACCAATTGATTTGAGTTGGTTAATTATGTCGCAATACTATATTTCTTCAAAACAAGGTTTTTAATTAAGTATTGCAACATGTAAAGTAGCCATGAATCCGACACTCTCATAAACCTATGTGCTCGCCAACATTTCTTTGCTGACTTTGTTTTTACATATGTTTCAGGTGTTGTTGAATGATGTTGATTGCTAGGATGCATGCTCACTTAGGACTGGATGAGGCCTTAGTGACTTAATAAGAAAGATAGACTATGTTTAACTTGTTTGTTTAAATTTCAAGACAATGTAATTGGTTAATCTTTAAATAAAACAAAACTTCAAATTTCCGTGTGTTATGAATCAATGATTTTGTTACAACACTCCCCGACGTTTCCGCCACGATTTGTTGTTTTACGCGGTCGGGGTGTGACATGGCCCAGGTTGTTTCGGCCCAACTCCCTCTGTACATATATTTAGGAATCTTTAGCAAACCCTAAACACTCTCATCCTCTCCCACCCCTCGACGGCAGCTCTATCCCCTTTGAAGATCCCCTTCATGTGATACTATCTCTCTCGTTCAGACGGCACACAATACATATTCGGTTAGTACGATTCATCGCTAGATTGACTTATAATTGCTGCTAATTCTAGTTATGTGCTTACACGATGAGTTATGTTGATGAGATTAGTTTTCTTTGGTGAGACACAACTCGGTGCTAGTTATTTTGTGATTATGGTAGAATAAATCTTTGTGATTATGTGACCATAATAAACTATGTAATTGATCTAGGCTTGCTTGTAAGCAGACTCGATGATATGTGTTACATGCTGGAATCGATGTTGATTTATGATGAATAATTGTTAGTGATTAACTAGGGTGGCATAATGTTCATGATTGCATATAATCTGATGTTGGCTGATGAATTGATTAATCGGGGTTAGTAGAATGGTTGAATATCGATGCACATGATTAGGTAGATGATTTGGCTAGGACAATTAGGGTTTGCAGGCACCCCATAACCATCGCTGGTATTCATGGGGAAACCTGTATGTTTCGTTGTTGTCATCCACGGCGAAACTTGTATGTTTCGTCGCTATCATTCACGGCGAAACCTGCATGTTTTGTCGCTGTTATTCACGAAGAAACTCATATATTTCGTCACCACCTAGTTTCGTCGCAGAAGTGATGCATGGACAGAAAAGTTCTCATATAACATGATACTCTATCCCATCTGTTATGTCTTAGGACACATGTGTGTGACTTTCTGTTGATTTCATGATAATAATGTTACATAATATGAGGGTTTGATTTGGACTCATGCGGTAGTCAGTTTATCTGTTATAAGTTATTGTGATAACCAATGAACTGTATGATGTGCATGATAACCAATAAATTGTATGATGAGCATGATATCCAATGAAACTGTATGTTGTTTATAACGTCAAACGAAACTGTTGTAAATTGTGTAGTTGGTTTATAAAGGTCTATCTGTTAATCAGAAGAGGACCCTGACTTAACCCGTATGAGTAAACAGTACCTCAATGAATGTTGATATAAGTCATGAACACCGGATGTAGACTTGTTTGGAAACTGAGTGCTTGATGTGTGTTATACTATAATCTTAACCAAATGCAATCTGTGGTAACACATGAATTGATTTCTACGAAACTGGTGATGTCAGTGACTACTGAAGGGAACATGAACTTGTGTCATAAAAGTGCATGAAAACTAAATGTTTGCTACGTGATACGTGATTTGGATATGTGAACAACGTGAACTGATTTCGTGTACATGAACATCATAGGCTTTGACTGGTTATGTGTGAATAAGTAACTAAACTTACCGAGCAAACCTAAGGTGAGTTCACTGCTCTTTTCCAAGCATGCATCCCGGGGAGGGATATCGGGTAACGTTCCGGGGAGGAATGTCAGGTTATTGGGATGTTTGTTATTATACTCATTTCTATCATATAAGACCCCTTACATCTACCGATAGTTACCGGGGAGGCAACGAGGTTATTAGTTGATATCGTTGTTAGGTTTGGCACCCTCACACCGTACCGGGGAGGACGGGCGTGAACTAATTACCTTAAAGCATGACCAATGTTTTGATAGAGACATTGGGGTTGGGCAAATACATCTTGTAGCCATTGAGGTAATCGAGTTACTAACAACATCAAATCATCAAATCTGTGAAACGTTTTAATCTGGTAACTGGTATCTAAACACGATTAACAAACTTTGAACTCACCAGCGTCGTCTGACATACTTGTCTGCATGCTTGCAGGTCTATAGGCTTATATCATTAGGAACTTGCTGTCTGGGAGACTGGAGTGGTCATGGGTCGAGATACATGGAAATCTCAATACAAGCATAATGGTTTATGTACACTTGGACTACGAAACATTTAACAAATGAGTTATGCTTCCGCTGTATACAATGAATTATATGTAACATTTGAAACACTTTATGTTAAAGAAAGAAAGTTTTATTTAATTATATTTATGAGTTCAATGTGATTGGTGGCTTGGATCCTGGTATGTCACACGCCTCGCGGGGGTTCCGCAGGTGGTATTTTGTGACAACTGTGCTCTGTAATCGATGTACAATGTAAAACAATGTTAATTATCAATAAAACAATGTGTTTTGGTGTTATTATGTGTGTAATTGTGTTTGATGATTTTACGATTTGATTCGATTCCGATTTCGAGATTTAAATCGCTTTCTGGAAAGTTATACGCAAACTGGTGCGTAAACGCAGTTAGTTTAACGCGAAAAACACTCCGGAATAGTGAAATAGGCTTAACATACCTTAAATAACCTTTTACATAACTTAGAAATAAGTTTTGGATGGTTTGGTGTGTTGAAAACAAGTTTGTTCGATCGCAGGGACTATTTATGTCAAACTGCGAAACTATACCGATTTGTATAGTAACGAAGATTCCAGAACTTGATCATAAGTTAAACATACCCTAAATATCCTTTACATAGCTTAGAAATAGGCTTTGAGGTATTCGGTATGCTAAAATAAACTTATTTGAACAATAGGGACTAAAAGCGTCAAAAAGTGCATAAGTTTGCATTTTCGCGCATATCTTACGTTCTGAATATACCCGGACACCCAAAAATTTATGTGATCATTAAAATATTTTATTTTAGTGATTGGCATGATAAAATTCCATTCATCGCTTATTTTGGATAGTTTTTGCGTTCGTTACGACTTCCGTCGTAATTAACCGAATAACGCAATCTTACGACCAAACGAACCGACATCCGAGATGTTTTTGAGCATATTTTAAGTTCCCTATACTTTAACTTCATTTTGGAGCCTTGAAATGAGGTTAACGGGGCTTAAAGGTGTCAAAAATGCATCAAAACACAAGTTTCTCAAGTGAAGGGACCATTTTTGCAATTCTGTCAAACTAGCTCTGGTGGGCCGCGTAAGATAGGGTCTCATCTTACACGGGGCGTGACAAACTACCAGACAAAAACAATGAATCTGGCCCATTTTTGATGTTTCGATGGTTTTCAACCCTTGTTTTGGGATACTATCTGCTGGGTTTTCATAGTTTTTCATGCTCCCATGGTTTCTAAAACCATTAACCCATATGTATGGCCAAGATCATTGCCTCTTTAGCAAGAAACGATCCTAACGGTGAATCGAAAACTATATATAGCCATGCTCTCCTTCCATTTTCTTCATCCTTGATCATTTTAATGCTCTAAGTTGAAGCCTTTGCTTCATACCTGAGTGCTATAGATCAAGTTCTCCCTAGCTTGGACCCTTTGTAAGCTTCTTTCGTTCTTTTATCGCTTTTCGAGCGTGAAAGTCAAATAGCGTTTGACTTTCTGCTTTGACCACGAGTTGGTCAACACGAAGTTCGTTTGAACTTCACAACGTGAGCGTAATCACGATGGTTATAGTTCCTAATGACTATACCTACTGATTACCATGTTGACTAGGCATAGTGACGAGTCGTAGTTTCGGTCAAAATGCGCATTTAAGCGTATTTTGCAACCAAACTACTCTTGGTATCAAAACACTTTGTTTTGATATCAAAACCTATTTTCTAACTTAGTTAAACATGTTCTAACATGTTTAGCTCGTCACTTTTAGTTTAGTGCTTGTTTAGAATCGTAAGTCAAGCGGTCTAAACCACCGCTTAGACTTTCGAACTCGACCCGTTTGGTCGATCATTTGGATCCGACCAAGCATGATTAGTGACCGTAGTAGCATAGGGAATAACCTTCAGAGGTTATACCTTATGGTCACCTAGTTTAAGTCGTTGTATGATAGGTAGTTTATATGCCTTAGGAAAATGACCAAAATGCCCTTTTCATGCATCATTGGATTTTAAGCATATGTAACCTAACTTTTGTCACCTAAACTGATTATGAAACCTATTTAAACATGTTTAGGCATATAATACTTGTCATAGGATTAGTTAGACGTCTCGAACGCGCTTTTGTGCGAACGACGCGTTAAAATAGCATAAGCTACCTTAATGGGTCGTAACGGGTCGAAAGCACTTAGGTTAGGTTTCGACTTAGAATGTAGGCTTTGTTAAACCATATCACATGAGTTCCAATACTCATTTGGTTTACAAGACCTCATTATATCCGATCTTCCGATTTAGGTGTCGATTTATTTACTAGTGATTCGATTATTAGGTGCTGCTTGAGTTTCCTTGGTTTGATTGAGCTTGTTGAGTTCTTTAGATTGAGGATAGTTTGCACTTCGATGTGAGTACATAGTTCCCCTATTTTACTGTTTTCGATTGTTTTGGGGTAATTCATATGTATTAAACGATTTCGAGGTTTTAGCGATGGTTTCAAAAATGATTAAGATGGTTTATATTAAACTAATAACGATTTCAATAATGTGAATGAACTTGTTGGTTGTAGTTACATAATGAATGACATTCATTAATTTTGGCCGAACCGACCAGTATTAGGTTATGGTACCATAGGATCTGACAAATCCCGTTATCAGACTACACCCATGGTTATGTGTGGGGGTTATGTAGGTAACGACCGAATTTGATAATTGTTAACTTACCCTTTGGTGGTTTGTTAATGCGAGTTTCGAGATAGTCGAGTCACGAAGGTTTGAATGTTGTTAGCGAGACGACCATAAGTAGTTTCACAGTTAAAACAAGAACTATTTTGCGACGAGTTAAACGATTTGATACGACTTAAACGAGATAAACGAATTGGATAAACGATTGGTTTTGGGTAGTGATTAGATAATGGGACGGGTGTAGCATGATAAAAGCATGGTAGATACACCGTTGGTACATCTTATATATAAGTGCTTTTATCATATTATTTAGTTCACTTGGGAAACGATTTTGAAATGATGTCACACAACGAGGTTTTCGAAATGATATAAACCATACGAGTTTTATTAACGAGTTTTTACGAGATGTTTTACGAGTTGGTTTACTAAAACAAATGTTTTGGGGTTAAGAATCATGGCTATGAGATTTTATAAACTATAACCAACTTGATTTGAGTTGGTTAATTATGTTGCAATACACTTTTCAAAACGAGGTTTATACTTTTGACTCTTGTAGTCTAATGAGGTACTGCAACATATAAACGAGCCATGAATCCGATACTCTCATAAAACCTATGTGCTCACCAGCATTTCTTTGCTGACTTTGTTTTTACATATGTTTCAGGTGGTGTTGCGTGATGTTGATTGCTAGGATGTATGTTCACATAGGATCTGGACAAGGCCTTAGTGACTTAATAACGATAATAGACGATGTCTAATTTGTTTGTTTGGTTTTAAGACAATGTAAATTTCTTAATAAATCAATAAAACATAACTTTTGTATCCATGGTTGTGAAACAATAATTCTGTTACAACACTCCCCGACGTTTCCGCTGCGGGGGTGTGACAGAAGAGTTGGTATCAGAGCCAATGGTTATAGGGAATTAAGTTATTAGTAATGCTTTGATCTAGACTATAACTTTCTAGGACCCTAACGTAAGAAGATTTGCGTTTAGATTTTAAAACAATACCGTCACCTATCCTTAGGTGATAACCACAACGAGAACACAATAACAAATCCGCTTCGACAATTAATCATCTATCCTTGGATGATTGATTATAAGGTTTTGAACCCTCTGAGTTTTCAAAAGCTCATCAAAGTTTGGGTCTTATAATGTGAACACGTTCAAACTGGAAGGGTGAATGCCTGTACCCTGAGTTTTCTGTCTAAGGCTAGAGTGTTAGTACAAATCCGCTGTGACAACTCGAGTTTTCAAAGTCTTTCTTCGACACGTTATTTGTTTCTTGATTGTGTGTGCTTAACTGGTTTGCTATGTAATCGTACACGTTGCTATATTGTGATTTTGTGTTATTAATTACATGATAAATATGTTGATGTGTTAATGTGTTAGTTTCGTAAACTTATGTATTATTTAGTAAAAAAAATCATACATGGAGTTTAACCACACCTACTCGACGAAACCCAAGGGTTTCGTATTATCCACTCCGACGAAACAAGTAGGGTTTCGCCATAGTACTACCCGATGAAACTCTGGAGTTTCGCCAACTCAGGAGTTTTGCCACACTTGAGAGTTTCGCCACAACAGGCCTCGGCCCAATATGGTTTCGGCCCAACTTCTTCATATTAAAACCCCTTGTAATCAGTTGCCTGTACAACACAAAACCCTAATACTCTCACCCCCTTTCCTATTCGTGACGGCAGAACCCCCCTCTCTTCGAAGTCTTTTATTCTTGGAACCTATCTTTTGGTGCTTAGTTCATACATTGTCGGGTAAGTATATTCATAACAATTTCGTTTCCGTCTGGTTGTGCGTGATTGCTTGAGATTATGTTGTTAGTATGCATATATACGGTTGCAACGTTTGATGTACATCATGATGATAATCTGCTGATTTTTTGAATTGTTATTCTATGTACATGAAACTTAAAGTACGATACAGAATCTTGATTTTATGCTAATATGAATGTTAGTGAACCGATTGGGTTATTGATTAGTGATTTGGTTGTGATAATAAGAAACTAGGGTTAGCATAGTTACTTGTTGAATGGAAACTTCCATGTTTAAAAGGAATGATAATGAGTCGCAAATGTGGACACCCGTTCATGATGAAAAAGTGTCGAATGACCGGAATCGGTAAACTGTGAATGTGTAACTGATGCCTGCTAATTTGAGGTCATAGTTGTATGGTTGATATCGATTAAACATAGTATTACTCCTGTGTGAATGATCCCGACGAAACTCATGAGGTTTCGCCATGACCAATCCCGACGAAACTCATGAGGTTTCGCCATGACCAATCTCGACGAAACTCATGGGTGTTTCGCCGAGACAGTAAGCAAACTGACTCAACAGTGTAAACATGTGACATCTGTGCTTGTAATCATTGTAAACAATTCAGTTATCAATGAAATAAAGTTATTTGATCCCAATATTTGTTTGTTTATGATTGACATTTTTCATGTTTTGACTTTTATCCAATTTCAAACTCTATATCGCTTGCTGGAGAATTATACGCAAACTGGTGCGTAAACGTAATCAGTTTAACGCGAAAAATACTCTGGAACATCAACATATGCTTAACATACCTTAAATAACCTTTACATAACTTAGAAATAAGTTTTGAAGGCTTTGGTATGGCAAAATCTAGTCTATTCGCTTACAGGGACTAAATTTGACAAACTGCAAAAGTATGCCAAATTAAACTGTAACAAACATTCCGGAACTTGATTATAAGTTAAACACACCTTAAATATCCTTTACATAGCTTAGAAAAAGGCTTTGAGGGGTTCGGTGTGCTAAAATATACTTTTTGGTCATTCAGGGACTAAAAGCATCAAAAAGTGCATAAGTTTGCATTTTCGCGCATAACTTACGTTCTGAATATATCCGGACATCCAAAAATTTATGTAATCATTAAAATATTATGTTTTAGTGATTGGCTTCTCAAAAATCCATTCGTCGCGCAATTTGGATCTTTTTCGCACTTATGCGCATTCCGTCGTAATTAACCGAACAACACAATTGTTCGGCCAAACGAAGCAACATCCGACATATTTTAGAGCATGTTTCATGTTCCCTATACTTTAACATCCTTATGGAGCTTAAAAATGGGTTTGTCGGGTGTTAGAAGCGCCAAAACACGACCATACGCGCACAGGGACCAAAACTGTCAACTTTGAAAGTTGCTGGTCTGCAGACCAGCTTACGGTCCGTAAGGGGGAGGACCATACGGTCCGTAAGGCTTCCCCAAATGTGCAGAATGTGTTTTCTAGCTTGTTCCAGCTGCTACCCACCTTTGCACATGGTTTTGATGTATCTATGGGCTGGTTTGGAGGCTCCCCTGGTTTTGAAAAACAATGGGCTTGATGTGTACGGCTGGGATTGAATCTCGGTTTTCAAGAAACGATCCTAATGGTTCTACAAAAACTATATATACCCCTCCACCCCATTTGCTCAAACATACATTTGAATCTGATTTTGGCCCTCTAAGTTGAAGTATACACTTCATACCTGAGGGTAAATCGGGTTCAAATCTTGCGGGGACCTTCTGTAAGTCTTCCTTCGTTCTTTTCATTCGTTTTAGCGTTAAAGTCAAACCTTGTTTGACTTTCTGCATTGACCAATTTATGGTCAATGCGAAGTTCGTTTGAACTTCATAACGTGAGCGTAATCACGAGGGTTATAGTCCCTAGTGACTATACTTACTGATTACCACGTTATCTAGGCTCAGTGACGAGTCGTAGTTTCGGGCAAAATGCGTATTCTTGCGTATTTTGTAACCAAACTACTCTTAGGTATCAAAAACGTTTGTTTTGATACCAAACCTGTTTTCTAAAGTCGTTAAGCATGTTTTAACATGCTTAGCTCGTACTTTTAGTTTTGTGCTTGTCTAGGGTCGTAAGGGTAAGCGATCTAATCAATCGCTTATGCTTTCGAACCCGACCCATTTGGTCGATCATTAGGATCCAACCAAACACATTAGGTGACCATAGTTGTATAGGGAATAACCTTCCGAGGTTATACCTTATGGTCACGTCGTTTAAGTTGTTGTATGATAAGTAGTTCTTATGCCTTAGGAAAATTACCAAAATACCCTTTTCGCACCAAAATTCATTTTAAGCATATGTAACATAACTTTTGACATCTAAACTGATTTAACAACAATAGTAGACATGTTAAGGCATATATTACTTGTCGTAGGACTAGTTAGGCGGTCCGAACGCGTTTTACGCAAACGGCGCGTTAAAGTAGCATAAGCTACCTAAACGGGTCATAACGGGTCAAAAGCACTTAGGATAAGTTTCGTTTTAGTATGTAGGCTTTGATAAACCATATTACATGAGTTCCTACACTCATTTGGTTTACGAACCCTCATGCTACCCGATCCTCCGAATAGGTCCGTTTATTAATGTAGTTACCTATATTAGGTGTCGTTTGATTCCGTGATCTTCTAGCTTTGCTTGGTGGTTATCCTAGGACTTCTAAGCAATCTCAAGTGAGTACATAGACCCCTCTTTTACTGTTTTCCAAACATTTTGGGGTGAAACACATGTGCCTACTTGTTATTTTCATGTTTTCCCATGCTTTCATATCATATACTTGCTATGTTCATTAGTACACTATTAGTACATAATTTCATTTTCTTTTGCTATGTATGTTTACTTAGCATATTTAGCACATTGATTTACAATACATCTTTTTCTGCTTTGTATGTTAACTTAGCATATTTAGCACATTGATTTACATGACTTTTCTGCTTTGTATGTTAACTTAGCATACTTAGTACATTACTTTCATTACATGTTTGTTTTGGTATGACATTTGGTTTGTACAACGGGACAAAACTACATTCATTAACATTAGCTACGCCGCTCGGTAGTAAGTAATGGTACCATATGACTTGACAAATCCCGTTTCTGACATCCTAGGTTTGTTTGGATGAAATGAATGACTGAATTCGAAAACATTTCTTTGGATAACCTTTACTTAGGGTTATCCGTCTGTCTCAAGGCTTGAATGTATGCGTTAACTTACCACATAAGTGTCTGTATCAGTAAAACATGCATTTATTTTACAAAACATAACTTTTGATTTATTCAGAATACTTTGTTTTATACATTTTTACTTGTGGTTTAAGTAGTCCCATTTTACTTACCATACATAACTTTTGTTTACACATTACATGACTTATATTTCAACTTGGATTATACTATGACATTTGACTATTAGACTAAACATGGATATTTTACAATGTTGGTTGGTTTGAGTGACTTAAATAACGAGGCATGTGTAATATAATACAAGCATGGTGGATACGCCGTTGGTACTTCCTATATATAAGTGCTTGTATGATATTACATAGCGTAGCGTCATTTAAACCACTTCAGTTTAGACATATTACATTTACAACACATTTTCACTTAAACACTGTTTTACAAATAACTTGGTTTATTCAAACTCTTTTTACTTGGTTATTCTTTTAACCATACACTATCTGTTTTTTTATATATACATATCATCTGATTTTGCCATCGTTTTTCAAATGATTTATAAAACAAAACAAATAACAAGGTTCATAACTGAATTTTTATTAAACATTTCTTTAAACTCAAGTCATGAATCCTATTTTCATAAAACCTATGTATCTCACAGGCATTTTTATGCTGACGTACCTATTTTCACAGGTGTTTTCAGGAGCTGTCGCTTAGGATGATGATCGTGACACTAGGGCGGACCTCTGCCTTAGAGACTTAAAATAAAGACAGACTTAGTTTAAATATGTTGTGTACTCTTTGGTTCTTGTTTTGAAACAATGTATTCCACCTTTGGTTGTTGAATAAAATGTAATTTTAATTACCATGATTGTGGAACAATAATTCTGTTACAACACTCCCCGACGTTTCCGCCACGATTTGATGTTTTACGTGGTCGGGGTGTGACAGAAGAGTTGGTATCAGAGCCAATGGTGATAGGGAATTAGGTTATTAGTAATGCTTTGACCTAGACTATAACCTTTCTAGGACCCCAACACAAGATGTATTGTGTTTAGATTTTAAAACATGCACTTCACTTATCCTTAGGTGATCACCAAAACAAGAACCCAATTATTCGAAACGATTTTTGAAAATCAATCATCAGTTTTTTTTTTAAAATGATTTATTACAAGGTTTTGAACCCTTCCAGTTTGATTCATTTTTGGCCTTGTGCCTTCCAAGTTTTCAAAATCTCGTCAAAGTTTTGGGTCCTAAATAGTGTGAACACGTGCAAACTGTAAGAGTGAATGCCTGTACCCTGGGTTTTCTGTCGAAGGCTAGAGTGTTCGTACAAATCCACATAATCGGACCAGTCACTCTTACCTGGGAACTCTTGGGGTGAGTGTTCACTTATAGGCGAGCATGTCTTCGCGATACATTATTTTTGACCCATTTACTTTGATTAGTCACTGTGTGTCGTTTGTTTGCTTTGTGATACGGACAAATGACCACCATCTTTGCTTTTGTCAATTTTTGTTTCATCTCATTCTTTTCATCTAAATCATCTCACTCGTTCCTCTCATGTTTCCTCTTTTAGAACGCCTCCTCGACGCGAAAATCCGCTACCAAATGCCGAACTGGCAGAAATCATCGCGCAGCAAATGGCTGCTGCGTTCCCAAATCTTATTGCTCAATTGAACCAAGCAAACAACAACTATAATGCTCCATGCAATTTCAAGAGTTTTAACTTGGCTAAACCACTCAAGTTCAGTAGTTCTGAAGGGGCAACTGGGCTCCTTCAATGGTTCGAGAGCATTGAGAATACTTTCCATCACGTTCAGTGTCCTAATAATCGTAAAGTCGAGTTTGCTTCCAGTGTGTTTCAGAAGAGGGCTCTCACATGGTGGAACGGGGTTATAAGAGACCGTGGTGCTGAGGTTGCTTTAGCACAAACATGGGCTGAACTTAGGACTCTTATGATGAGGGAGTTTTGTCCTTGTCATGAGCTGCGAGCTCTAGAAAGGGAGTTTGATGATCTGAAACAGGATAGTGGCGAGCACTGGGCATATACTGATAGGTATGAGGAGCTGAGTTTGTTATGCCCAACAATGGTTACCCCACTCGAGAAGGCTATCGAGAGGTATATCGATGGCCTACCTGACTCCATACAAGACATCGTTACTGGTAGTAACCCTACCACAGTTCGTCAGGCAATCGAGCTATCAGCGACATTAACTGAGTCGCAGGTTCGGAAAGGTAAGCTGCATAGAAAGGGTGACAAGGGTAAGAAGCAGGCGTCTGATCAGAGTGAAAGAAAGAAAGAAGGGTAAGAACAAGAAGGGTAAGGATTCTGGTTCTTCGAAGGGTTCTAGGAAGCGTAAGGCTTCTCAAAATTTCGCCGTTACTACACAAGCCGCACCAAATCAGCCTGCGCAACCACTCGCCAAGAAACCTTATCTTGGTAATGCACCTTTGTGCAACAGATGTAACGGTCATCATTAACCACACCTCCAGTGTCGTCATTGCACCAACTATGGAAGATCTGGTCATTTTCCTAACACCTGCCGCATTCCTGCCAATCAGAATCGGGTAGTTCAGAACCCGGCTCAACAACTTGCTCAGCCTCTTGCTCAGCAACAAGGTCAAGCTGCATGACCTCACTACCCACCAGGTTCTTGTTATAACTGTGGGGATCTGACCCACTACCGCAATCAATGTCCAAAATTGGTGAATGCGAATCCAGCTCAGGCTCAGGCTCGAGGTCGAGTCTTCAACATGAATGCACAAGAGGCGCAAGCAGACAATGAAGTGGTTAACGGTACGTTCTTTGTTAATAATCAACCCGCATCTTTCTTTTTGATTCTGGTGCCGATAAGAGTTTTGTGTTGTTATCTTTTGAGCCATTGCTTCGCGTGTCTAGAACGAAACTAGGTAAGCCCTTGACAGTAGAAGTTGCGAGTGGTGATCCCGTTGTTCTTGATTTTGTTCTTCGCAATTTCCAATTGAACCTTAACAACCATCTTTTTCCCATTGACCTCACGCCAATGCAACTTGGGAGTTTCGACATTATTGTGGGTATGGATTGGTTAGCCAAGCATCACGCAGAGGTAGTTTGTTTTGAGAAGATTGTTCGTGTTCCACTCTCGACAGGTGAGATCCTACAGGTTCGTGGTGAGAAACCTGTTAGTAGCCTCAAGCTCATGTCTTGTTTTCAAGCTCAGAAGTATCTGTGAAAGAACTATGTGGCCTTTTGGCACATGTTGCAGCAGATAAAGGTAAAGGTAAGTCTATTCAAGATATCCCTGTCGTTCGGGATTATCCGGAGCTATTTCCTGAGGAGTTACCTGGATTACCCCCAGCGCGCCAAGTCGAGTTCCGTATTGATCTTGTACCTGGTGCAAACCCCATTGCCAGATCTCCATATCATCTTACACCGTCTGAGATGCAAGAGTTGTCTAAGCAGCTTCAGGAGCTTTCAGATAAAGGTTTTATCCGTCCTAGCTTTTCACCTTGGGGTGCTCCCGTTCTTTTTGTCAAAAAGAAGGATGGATCTTTTAGAATGTGCATCGATTACCGTGAACTTAACAAGCTTACCATCAAGAATCCATATCCCCTACCTCGTATTGATGATCTCTTTGACCAGTTACAAGGTGCTTCTTACTTTTCAAAGATTGATCTGCGTTCTGGGTATCATCAGCTTCGTGTGCATGAAGAAGATATTCCCAAGACAGCTTTCCGCACTCGTTATGGGCATTATGAGTTAACAGTTATGCCATTCGGTTTGACTAATGCTCCTGCTGTTTTCATGGACTTGATGAATAGGGTTTGCAAGCCTTATTTAGATAAGTTCATCATCGTTTTTATTGATGACATTTTGATATACTCTAAGACGCAAGCTGATCATGAGCAACATCTTCGTCTTACTCTGGAACTCCTAAAGAAAGAGCAACTTTTCGCCAAGTTCTCCAAGTGTGAATTTTGGCTTAAAGAAGTTCAATTTTTGGGTCATATTGTCAACGAACAAGGTATTCATGTAGATCCCTCCAAGATCAGTGCGATTAAGGATTGGGATACGCCTACTACTCCTACTGAGGTTCGTTCTTTTCTTGGTCTCGCGGGTTATTACCGCCGCTTCATCGAAAATTTCTCGAAGATTGCAGTTCCCCTAACTGCTCTAACTCAGAAGAATAAGCCCTTTGAATGGGGTTCTAAACAAGAAGAAGCGTTCCAGGCCTTGAAACAGAAGCTTTGTGATGCGCCTATCCTATCTTTGCCTGAAGGCAATGATGATTTTGTCGTGTACTGCGATGCATCCAATTTGGGACTTGGCTGTGTTCTGATGCAAAGGAACAAAGTCATAGCATACGCATCGAGACAGTTAAAGGTGCATGAGAAGAACTACACCACTCATGATCTTGAGTTGGGTGTAGTTGTGTTCACTCTTAAGATCTGGAGACACTATTTGTATGGTACAAAATGTGTGGTTTTCACTGACCACAAAAGTCTTCAGCATATCTTCAATCAGAAAGAACTCAACATGAGGCAAATACGTTGGGTAGAACTTCTAAACGACTATGACTGCGAAATTTGCTACCATCCTGGTAAGGCGAATGTCATGGCTGACGCTTTGAGTCGTAAAGAACGTGTCAAGCTTCATTGTGTTCGTGTTCAATCTGATATCCAAGCTCGATCTGATATTCATACCCGCATCTCTCAGGCTCAACATGCTTGTGTTTCACAAGACTTGATGGGTAAGGAATTACCCTATCACATTAAGCCTGATCTTGAACTGAAGGACGATGGATCGTATTATTTCATGGACCGTTTGTGGGTCCCAAGCCTAGATGATCTCCGCACTTTGCTTATGGATGAAGCTCATAAGTCTCGTTATTCTATTCATCCTGGCTCAGATAAGATGTATAAGGATCTTCGTACTCAGTATTGGTGGCCTGGTATGAAGAAGGACATTGCCTTGTACGTTTCAAAATGCCTTACTTGTCTTAAGGTTAAGGCTGAACATCAACATCCTTCTGGTCTTTTGGAGCAACCAGAGATCCCAGTTTGGAAATGGGTAAACATCGCTATGGATCTCATTACTAAACTTCCACGCACTAAGAAAGGTCATGATGCCATTTGGGTAGTTTTTTATCGTCTTACTAAGTCAGCGCATTTCTTGCCAATTCGTGAGGATTTTTCTGCTGAAAAGCTTGCAAAAATTTATGTGGATGAAATCGTAACTCGACATGGTGTTCCTTTGAACATTATTTCTGATAGAGATGCTCGTTTCTCTTCTCATTTTTGGAGAACCATGCAAACTGCTATGGGGACCCAACTTAATCTGAGCACTGCTTATCATCCACAAACAGATGGCCAAACTGAAAGAACAATCCAGACTTTGGAGGATATGCTTAGAGCTTGTGTGATCGATTTTGGTGGTAGTTGGGATTCACATCTTCCATTGATTGAATTCTCCTACAACAACAGTTATCACTCCAGCATCAACATGCTCCTTTCGAGGCTCTCTATGGTCGAAAATGTCGTTCACCAGTCTGCTGGAATGAGATCGGCGAGGCTCAACTTACAGGACCTGACCTCATTCTAGAGACAACTGATAAGGTTAAGAAAGTTCGTGATAACCTCCAAACAGCTCGAAGCCATCAAAAGAGTTACGCGGACCAACGACGCAAGCCATTGGAATTTCAAGTCGGTGATCGTGTATTACTTAAGGTCTCACCTTGGAAAGGTGTGATCAGATTTGGAAAGAAAGGAAAACTTGCACCTAGATATGTTGGACCATTCAAGATCATCGAAAGAATCGGTAAGGTAGCCTACAGACTTGAATTACCTCCTGAACTGGGAAACGTTCATACAACTTTCCACGTGTCCAATCTCAAGAAGTGTTTAGCTGATGAGAACCTCCACATACCACTTGACGAAATACGTGTTGATAAAACATTACATTTTGTTGAGAAACCTGTGGAAATCATGGACCGTATAGTCAAATGGCTTAAACGCAAGCGCATTCCTTTGGTCAAAGTTCGCTAGGAATCTAAACGTGGACCTGAGTTCACTTGGGAACGTGAAGATCAAATGAAGGCGAAGTATCCGCATCTATTCTCACAAGTTTCCTCTAAATAAATTTCGGGACGAAATTTCCACAAGTAGGGGAGACTGTGACATTTGTGCTTGTAATCATTGTAAACAATTCAGTTATCAATGAAATAAAGTTATTTGATCCCAATATTTGTTTTTTTATGATTGACATTTTTCATGTTTTGACTTTTATCCAATTTCAAACTCTATATCGCTTTCTGGAGAATTATACGCAAACTGGTGCGTAAACGTAATCAGTTTAACGCAACAAATACTCTGTAACATCAACATATGCTTAACATACCTTAAATAACCTTTACATAACTTAGAAATAAGTTTTGAAGGCTTTGGTATGGCAAAATCAAGTCTATTCGCTTACAGGGACTAAATTCGACAAACTGCGAAAGTATGCCAAATTGAACTGTAACAAACATTCCGGAACTTGATCATAAGTTAAACACACCTTAAATATCCTTTACATAGCTTAGAAATAGGCTTTTAGGGGTTCGGTGTGCTAAAATAAACTTTTTGGTCATTCAGGGACTAAAAGCGTCAAAAAGTGCATAAGTTTGCATTTTCGCGCATAACTTACGTTCTGAATATATCCGGACATCCAAAAATTTATGTAATCATTAAAATATTATGTTTTAGTGATTGGCTTGTCAAAAATCCATTCGTCGCGCAATTTGGATCGTTTTTCGCGCTTACGCGCATTCCGTCGTAATTAACCGAACAACTCAATCGTACGGCCAAACGAAGCAACATCTGACATATTTTAGAGCATGTTTAATGTTCCCTATACTTTAACATCCTTATGGAGCTTAAAATGGTTTGTCAGGTGTCTGTAACAGTAAAACATGCATTTATTTTACAAAACATAACTTTTGATTTATTCAGAATACTTTGTTTTGTACATTTTTACTTGTGGTTTAAGTAGTCTCATTTTACTTACCATACATAACTTTTGTTTACACATTACATGACTTATATTTCAACTTGGATTATACTATGACATTTGACTATTAGACTAAACATGGATATTTTACAATGTTGGTTGGTTTGAGTGACTTAAATAACGAGGCATGTGTAATATGATACAAGCATGGTGGATACGCCGTTGGTACTTCCTATATATAAGTGCTTGTATGATATTACATATCGTAGCGTCATTTAAACCACTTCAGTTTAGACATATTACATTTACAACACATTTTCACTTAAACACTGTTTTACAAATAACTTGGTTTATTCAAACTCTTTTTACTTGTTTATTCTTTTAACCATACACTATCTTTTTTTTTATATATACATATCATCTGATTTTTCCATCGTTTTTCAAATGATTTATAAAACAAAACAAATAACAAGGTTCATAACTGAATTTTTATTAAACATTTCTTTAAACTCAAGTCATGAATCCGATTTTCATAAAACCTATGTATCTCACAGGCATTTTTATGCTGACGTACCTATTTTCACATGTGTTTTCAGGAGCTGTCGCTTAGGATGATGATCGTGACACTAGGGCGGACCTGTGCCTTAGAGACTTAAAATAAAGACATACTTAGTTTAAATATGTTATGTACTCTTTGGTTCTTGTTTTGAAACAATGTATTCCACCTTTGGTTGTTGAATAAAATGTAATTTTAATTACCATTGTTGTGGAACAATAATTCTGTTACAACACTCCCCGACGTTTCCGCCACGATTTGATGTTTTACGTGGTCGGGGTGTGACAGAAGAGGTGCATGATGCTTATAATATTAGATGTTATACTTGTGAACTAGTGTTATTGCATGATGATAGAACTTGACGATATGGTAAAATATGATATCCATATATATGGTTGAGTAGGGAGTGATGCATAAGATAGTTAGGTTGTTAATCTAATCTGATTTCTTGGATTGTGAGTGTTCAATGTTAAACAAAGCATGATTTCCGTTGTATAGCGTATTCATTGGATTAGTTTGAGCAGTGGGGTAAATTGATTTATGATCCTGATGATTTACTGATAACTGATAATCAAAGAGTAGTGGGCCTGGGTGACTGGGCGCACACACACACTTGTGTAATTGAAGATTAACCTGTTAGCTATATGTATGTATGTGAACCTACATGTGAGCCGAGTACTTGCTAAGTGATGAGTATGAACTGATAGGTGTATGAGTAGCCGTTGTGATTAGTAATGTGCTATGTGTATTGCTGGTAGGTGACTGGTGAAATGTGTGAAACGAGTATGAGACGATGTGTTCATGATACTGACTGTCTGTGGTAACCACGGTAGGGCGTGGTCGACCAACTGGAAACTGGTAAAGTAAATTAACAATCCGAGCAAACCAAGGTGAGTTCACACACTTTCTAAGGCATGGGATTCCCGGTGGTTGGGAATGGGTTAAAGAATTAAAACGGAACCTACATATCCTCCTTGGGTAGGATATGTATGGCCATCCTCCATGGGTAGGATGCCAACATTAATCCTGCGTATTCTCCTTGGGTAGAATACGTACGTCCGTCCTCCTTGGGTAGGACAACAACCTTAAACTTACTAGACAAAACTCTATCATTAAGTCCCTCATTTTATATCAACTTAATCGCCGAGGCCGATGGCGAGCGGGTCATTAGTTAATAGCGCTATTAGGTTTGACAAACCTCATACCGTGCCGGTCGGACGGGCGTGTACTAATGGATCATGGAAAACTGTCAATGATGATAGACATTGACGTAGGGCACAACTATTGTTCGTCAGTTATCGATATGGTAACGGTCTAGTGGTTCACACGGGGAAGCCCCCACTGGTTATGGATATGGTTTGGGAAACAAGGAAACTGGTTAACTTATACTTCATAAACGAACTCATGGATTTTGAGAACAACTCTAAAACAAACAACCAACTGTGAACTCGCTCAACTTTGTTGTTGACTCTTTGTTACATGCCTTGCAGGTCTTTAGGTGCATATTGTTGGAACTTGCTGTCTGGGAAGCTGGAGTTGTCATGGGTCGAGATACATGTAAACACAATACAAGACTAGTGGCTTTTACATGTGGTTCATAAACACTTACCGAATGAATTATGCTTCCGTTGTACACTGTGAATCATTTGAAACGTTGTAACATTTAATGTTATTAAATGAAAGCTTTATTTAAATGTAACTATGAGTTCAATGTGATTGGTGGCTAGATCCTGGTATGTCACGCTCCCTGCGGTGATACTCCGCTTGTGGTATTTTGGGGGTGTGATAGATTGGTATCAGAGCCATTGGTTATAGTGAACTTGGTTTTATTTAAAAAGGGGAAAAACGTCTTTGTAAAACCAGACTATAACCGAACAGTCCTGAAGACGTGAATACGACCATGACACTCAGCTCCAGATTGCAAGGTTCGCCTCTCGTATACTCATTGTACTGCATAACTAGTGAACACCTACATATGATATTGCATGTGATTGCACGTTTAGCACAACAGTATGAATTCATGTATACTCGCATGTGTTATGTGACTGATAGGGTGGTATTTCCCTAAACCTTCATGACTTATGCTTCGTGATACCCTTTGATTGCTACTCGAGTTTGAGGAACCATTTGACATGAGTTAAGAAGAGCTGAGGTGAGCATGCAAATCACAATATTATTTTGGGTGCACACATAATAATAATGTGGGGTGCATGTGAGTCCCAGTGAGGCTTCATAAGTGGAAAAGGGGTTCCGTTCCGTCATTTGATCGATGTGAAACATAACAAACCTAGGGGTCATAGCAGTGATTGTCCCCTACTCGAACGTGAACTTTTCATTCAACTCTAGATCCCTTCGAATCTCGATGCTATCGAGTATTACTTGAGCACACATCTGAACACCTAGCGAACCATGTAGAATGTTAGGTGCTTATACGAACAACCCCGAGTTGGATGCCGCAGCGTCGAATGATCGATCGATACCTTTCTTGCTCCTCTTCCTTTGCTGGAACTCATGTATTGACATCTTAGATTCCGAAGTGTGATCACGTTTGCAATACCCTCATAACAGACCGTGTATTACTCAAGCAACTTGCAACATCGATGGACAAGAGGATGAGCGTAGTACTTTACCGAACTCAGTACTTTGACGACCCTGATTACCGGCAACGAACACCAGTGAATTGGCTTCAATTGAGTCCATAACCCCTGTCAGCGACTCATGGGAGTCAACTCATACGGATCAATCAGGACATAAGCAATGCCAATCGACAATAACGTGGAATGTGTAGCTGCTAGCAGTAAGTAGCACTTTAGGACGTGGCTCAGAATGTGAAGAGATGGACTTTGATGGTGAAGAGTCATAGGACTTCATTTCGAACGACGACATTGGGAGCAGCAGTCACAGCAACAACAAGGTATTCGTAAGACTAGCCCACAGTATGGGAATAAAGGTGCCTACAACTTGGATTGGCCATGGTTAAGTAATGTAGGCAATGACCAAAGGAACAACGACAGTACTTGAAATCCTTACAATGAAAACAGCAACACTGGAGATGATGCTCATGGAAGGGCATTTAGGGCTGACGTGGGCGACGCCAGGATGGTGGCAACTTGGAAGCTTATATGGGTAGCTAATCGCTTCGTCTCTGACCTGTTTAACCCTGGTGCTTCTCGAAACCAAACCTGTTATGGAACTGGCTGATGGCAAGCCAATGGAAGTCTTGCATGTTCATTGGGATGCAAACTCGACCTTGCGGGACAAGTGTTCGACATCGACCCTCCTTTTTGCTATCCTTGATGGTCTCTAGTGGAAGGAACATTTTGTGTCACTTATACCTTGAAGTGTCAGAGTGGTGTAAGGGCTAGCATCATATCAGCAACGAAGGCCAGAAAGCGTCTACGAAGGGACTACCCCGCTATGTAGCACTAATTATTGATGTTAAGGCTGAGGAAAAGAGGATCAAGGGTTTATCCTTTGTTCGTGATTTCTACATATGTACTACCCGAAGAACTATCTGGTGTACCCTCACATCGACCAGAGGAGTATCAGATCAGTATCGGGTCAGAGGCAGCCCTGATTTCTCATACCAGGAGGGTTGCAAGAGCTGTGTTAATCAACTACAGGGATTATTGAACATGAGTTTTGTTGAACCTAGCTTTTCGCTTTGGGGAGCCGCAGTTAGATCCATGAATTTTTGTATGTGTACTTATTATCGAGAACTTAGTAAGGTGGCAATTAGGAACCGCTTGTCTCGACCATGTATTGGCCACCTGTCGACCAGTTGCGAGGAACAAGCATCCATTCGAGGATTGGCTAGTGAATGAACTATCATCAGATGGAAGTCTAAGAGGAGAATGCTCTTAGAACAGCATGCCGAACGCAATGCAGCCATTTCAACTTTGTACACCATGATCATTGAGTTGATCAACACACCAGCAGCTTCAAGGATTACATGAATCGACTGTATTTGTTGATGATGTTCTGAATCATGACCAGGAGAAAGGAACACCATGGGTGGCATATGTATTCTATTTAAGCACCTCTGTGGGAGGAGCCATTACGTGCGAAGTCATGCATTTTGATCAGGTAACCAACGGAGTGGGAAATCCTCGTGGATCTCGCTGAGATGCACCTTGTTAGAAGCTGATCGACACCAAAGATTCCTTTGGGGATGCAGCAATTCTTTGGTTTCACTAGATACTAACGCATCTTACCCACAATATTTTCGAAGGTCACACAACTTAAATCCCCTTTAGCACAGTAGGGTACTGTGTTTGTGAAGGACGAAATAGGAGGACGTCTTTTCAGCTTTTGAGTTCCAACTCCGCAATGCACTGAGCATCGTCTTTACCCGAGGGTGCGGTTGATTTAGTTGTATACCACGATGGCCCAAATCAGAATCCTGGTTTAACACAGACGCAACACGAGAGAGTGATGAATTACGTGATGGAGTCACAAGGGGGAAACTACACGACACACGACTGACAGTGAAAATCGTGGCCTTGGGATTTTAGATGGAGGCATTACTTGGACGGTACCAAATGCGTTATTTAGACCGATCACAAGGGCCTCCTGTGTACTTTGGCTTTGACAGAACTAAAACAGTTAATGGCATCGCTGGAGGAAACTTTAGGAGGATTACAACTACGAAACTTGAACGTGCACGAGCTTTGCAGCTCACTATCGACTCTAACTTACCTGATCTGATTCGCCCTGTTCAAACTGGAGAAGCAACCCCGGCAGGTCAGACGATATTCGCTACCTCATAGAATGAATATGGGTCTCAGTATACGACAACTGTAGGGAACTTGTGTTGAGCAAAGCACACCGACTTCGATATTCTAGTCGTCTGGGTTTTGATGAGAGACATTAGGATTTATAAACCTTGTACTGGTGATCGGGCATGACGGTCCACCTAGCTAGATATGGGAATGATGTTTGACTTGTGGGGAAAGTCAAGGTGAAGTAGTGGCAACCAGAAACACCATATGGGAAAGCGAAAACAGACTGCCATGAATTTGGTCGCTAGTCTACTTACAACTCGAAGCGGAAACAATATCACCTGGATGATCGTTGATCATCTCACGCGACCAGCACACTCTTGTGCAATCAAGGAAACTAGCGAGACTTCACAAGTTTTGAATATCCCTCTAGGAGAGGCGGCCTTTAGGCACAAGGAGCCAACTCCTGTATCTCTGATTTTGATCTACACCTGAATTATGACCGGCACTACATAACACTTTTGGCTCACGTCTAGACATGATCACGGCATATCATCCCAAGGTGGAGGGGCAGACTGAACGCACCATCTAAACTCTTGAAGACATGCTTCGAGTATATGAAATCGACTTTGGCAACGGCTGGGAAAGACATCTTCCCTTTAGTGGATTTTTCATATAATAAAGGTTACCATACTAGCATCCAAGCTGCCCCATTTGAGGCATTGTACGGACAGAAGTGCCGATCATCCCTTTGTTGGGCAGAAGTTAGAAACAGCCAAACCACTGGCCCAGAACTCATCATAGACGCAATGGAGAAGATTGCTCAGATACGATAACGAATGGCGGCAGCTCGTGACCGTCAGAAAAGCTACGCTGATAAGCGCAGGAAACCACTCGAGTTCCAGGTTGGGGATCGAGTGCTACTTAAAGTCTTACCTTGGAAAGATGTAGTTCATTTTGGTAAATGAGGCAAACTCAACCCACGATTTGTTGGACCTTTCGAATCACTGAGAGACTTGGCAAGGTGTCCTGCAGGTAGAATCTACCCGAAGAACTCTGAGGAGTTCACAACGTATTCCATGTGTCGAATCTGAAGAAGTGTCTATCAGATGAAACCCTCACAGTTCCTCTTAAGGAGCTTACCATCGACGATCAGTTGCGATTTGTCGAAGAACCAGTGGAAATCTTGGACCGGGAGGTCAAGATTCTCAAACGCACCAGGATATCTATTGTTCGACTTCGTTGGAACTCCCGTCGTAGCCCAGAGTTTACCTGGGAATGATAAGACCAAATGAAACACCAATATCCCCGGTTGTTCGAGAACAATGAAACCACTACTGAGGCTGAAGCTACTGCGGAATTTCGGGACGAAATTCCAAATCAACGGGGGAAGAATGTGACACCCCAGGAAAAACCAGGAAAACACACAACCCAACTAGCTTCCTCAGTGACTACGTGCTAAATTTCGGGACGAAATTTCTTTCTAGTTGGAGATAATGTGACAACTCAAGTTTTCAAAGTCTTTCTTCGACACGTTATTTGTTTCTTGATTGTGTGTGCTTAACTGGTTTGCTATGTAATCGTACACGTTGCTATATTGTGATTTTGTGTTATTAATTACATGATAAATATGTTGATGTGTTAATGTGTTAGTTTCATAAACTTATGTATTATTTAGTAAAAAAAATCATACATGAAGTTTCACCACACCTACTCGACGAAACCCAAGGGTTTCGTAATATCCACTCCGACGAAACTAGTAGGGTTTCGCCATAGTACTACCCGACGAAACTATGGAGTTTCGCCAACTTAGGAGTTTTTCCACCCTTGAGAGTTTCGCCACAACAGGCCTCGGCCCAATATGGTTTCGGCCCAACTTCTTCATATTAAAACCCCTTGTAATCAGTTGCCTGTAGAACACAAAACCCTAATACTCTCACCCCCCTTTCCTATTCGCGACGGCAGAATCCCCCTCTCTTCGAAGTCTTTTATTCTTGGAACCTATCTTTTGGTGCTTAGTTTATACATTTTCGGGTAAGTATATTCATAACAATTTCGTTTCCGTCTGGTTGTGCGTGATTGCTTGAGATTATGTTGTTAGTATGCACATATACGGTTGCAACGTTTGATGTACGTCATGATGATAATCTGCTGATTTTTGGAATTGTTATTCTATGTACATGAAACTTAAAGTACGATACAAAATCTTGATTTTATGCTAATATGAATGTTAGTGAACCGATTGGGTTATTGATTAGTGATTTGGTTGTGATAATAAGAAACTAGGGTTAGCATAGTTGCTTATTGAATGGAAACTGCCATGTTTAAAAGGAATGATAATGAGTCATAAATGTGGACACCCGTTCATGATGAAAAAGTGTCGAATAACCTGAATCGGTAAACTGTGAATGTGTAACTGATGCCTGCTGATTTGAGGTCATAGTTGTGTGGTTGGTATCGACGAAACATAGTATTACTCCTGTGTGAATGATCCCGATGAAACTCATGATGTTTCGCCATGACCAATCCCTACGAAACTCATGAGGTTTCACCATGACCAATCTCGACGAAACTCATGGGTATTTCGCCGAGACAGTAAGCAAACCGACTCAACAGTGTAAACAGGTGCATGATGCTTATAATATTAGATGTTATACTTGTGAACTAGTGTTATTGCATCATGATAGAACTCGACGATATGGTAAAATATGATATCCATAGCTATGGTTGAGTAGGGAGTGATGCATAAGATAGTTAGGTTGTTAATCTAATCTGATTTCTTGGATTGTGAGTGTTCAATGTTAAACAAAGCATGATTTCCGTTGTATAGCGTATTCATTGGATTAGTTTGAGTAGTGGGGTGAATTGATTTATGATCCTGATGATTTACTGATAACTGATAATCAAAGAGTAGTGGGCCTGGGTGACTGGGCGCACACACACTTGTGTAATTGATGATTAACCTGTTAGCTATATGTATGTATGTGAACCTACATGTGAGCCGAGTACTTGCTAAGTGATGAGTATGAACTGATAGGTTTATGAGTAGCCGTTGTGATTAGTAATGTGCTATGTGTATTGCTGGTACGTGACTGGTGAAATGTGTGAAACGAGTATGAGACGATGTGTTCATGATACTAACTGTCTGTGGTAACCACGGTAGGGCGTGGTCGACCAACTGGAAACTGGTAAAGTAAATTAACAATCCGAGCAAAACAAGGTGAGTTCACACACTTTCTAGGGCATGGGATTCCCGGTGGTTGGGAATGGGTTACAGAATTAAAACGGAACCTACATATCCTCCTTGGGTAGGATATGTATGGCCATCCTCCATGGGTAGGATGCCAATATTAATCCTATGTATTCTCCTTGGGTAGAATACGTACGTCCGTCCTCCTTGGGTAGGACAACAACCTTAAACTTACTAGATAAAACTCTATCATTAAGTCCCTCATTTTATATCGACTTAATCGCCGAGGCCGATGGCAAGCGGGTCATTAGTTAATAGCGCTATTAGGTTTGACAAACCTGACATCGTGCCGGTCGGACGGTCGTGTACTAATGGATCATGAAAAACTGTCAATGATGATAGACATTGAAGTAGGGCACAACTATTGTTCATTAGTTGTCGATATGGTAACGGTCTAGTGGTTCACACGGGGAAGCCCCCACTGGTTATGGATATGGTTTGGGAAACAAGGAAACTGGTTAACTTATACTTCATAAACGAAATCATGGATTTTGAGAACAACTCTAAAACAAACAACCAACTGTGAACTCGCTCAACTTTGTTGTTGACTCGCTGTTACATGCCTTGCAGGTCTTTAGGTGCATATTGTTGGAACTTGCTGTCTGGGAAGCTGGAGTGGTCATGGGTCGAGATACATGTAAATACAATACAAGACTAGTGGCTTTTACATGTGGTTCATAAACACTTAACGAATGAATTATGCTTCCGCTGTACACTGTGAATTATTTGAAACGTTGTAACATTTAATGTTATTAAATGAAAGCTTTATTTAAATGTAACTATGAGTTCAATGTGATTGGTGGCTAGATCCTGGTATGTCATGCTCCCTGCAGTGATACTCCGCTTGTGGTATTTTGGGGGTGTGACATCCGCAGTATCGAACCAGTCACTCTTACCTGGGAACTCTTGGGGTGAGTGTTCACTTATCGGCGAGCATGTCTTCGGTGATACATTATATTGACCCATTTACTTTGATTAGTCACTGTGTGTCATTTGTTTGTTCGAGGTAACGAACGAATGATCGCATTCCTTGTGTTTTGTCGATGTTTTCAATACCTCTTTTTTTTTCCAATTGTCGACCTCACTTGTTTCTCATGTTTCCTTGTTCTTTTTAGACAATGCCTCCTCGACGTGATGCACAACCTGTAACTAACGAAGAAGTCGCAGCCCTTGTCGCTCAACAAATGGCTGCAGTACTTCCGAATGTAGTAGCCCAGATCCATCAGTTATATAACAACAATAATAACAACAATGCACAGTGTAATTTCAAAACTTTCAATTCGGCTAAACCATTGAAGTTTTCTGGGTCTCAAGGAGCAACTACGCTCCTGCAATGGTTCAAAAGTTTGGAGAGCACATTCAGACATGTGCAATGTCCGAATGAGCGTAAGGTTTAATTTGCATCAAGTGTGTTCGAGAAGCGTGCTCTTACATGGTGGAACGGAGTGATGCGTGATAGGGGTGCCGATGCGGCGATGGCACAAACTTGGGAAGAGCTCCGAGCTCTCATGATGAGAGAGTTCTGTCCCCGTCACGAAATTCGAGCTTTGGAACGAGAATTCGATGATTTGAAACAAGACGGGGGAGAACACCGTGCTTATATGGATCGATATGAGGAGCTCAGTTTGTTGTGTCCTACGATGGTTACCCCGTTGGAGAAGGCAATTGAGAGGTATATCAATGGATTACCTGATTCTGTGCAAGATATTGTGACTGGCAGTAATCCTACTACTGTCCGTCAAGCGATTGAGTTGGCTGCTACTCTGACCGAGTCCCAGGTTAGAAAAGGGAAATTGACCCGTAAGGGTGATAAAAATAAGTCAGCCTATTCTGCTCAAGAAAAGGGTAAGGGTAAGAAGCAGGGCGAGTCTTCTAAAAAGTCAAGGAAGCAGAAGGCTTCCCAGAACTTTGCAGTCACTGCACAGAACCCTCAGAGCCCACCAGCACTACCTCCTGCGAAGAAGCAATATGCTGGTACCGCACCTCACCGTGCTCGATGCAACGGTCACCATGTTGCCCAACAGGCCTGTTGATGTGGAAAAAGTAGTTCAACTAAATAAACTAAAATAATCCTAAATTAAGACTCAAGTAATAAAAATCTAGACTCTCTAACTTGACTAAACTACTCACCGGCAAGTGAACCGGTCAACTCTAGCAAAGAAAATTAAGTCCGGATGTCGAACCCACAAGGTCTCTAATTAATTACGTTAACGACTCTACTTAGACAGGAAACTGACACGACTTAACAATTGTTGTATTTTGAAGGGGGGGGGGGGATTTACTAAAAATCCTAAAATTGAAATTAAAATGAAATTAAACTAAGACACAAACGAAGACTAAGGTTTGATTCAGATAAGATTAACGACTACCTAGACTTGAATCCAGTTTAACTATGAATGGACTTCTAACGGTATTATTGTTGTATGGAGTCGGGATCGTAAAATACTAAACCTTAAGGTATTTCAATGCTAAGACTTCTCGACCCTTCTCAGGAAGAAACCTAGGAAACCCTACAAGGCTGTTATGAACACCGACTGTTAGGCTTCCTCTCAGTCCTCTAACGACTCTAAAAGTGCCCTAATACGACTATCTACCCCTCAGCGCGATAACCTAAGGCAATTCTAGGTTCTAACTTGGTTTATTAGACACGAATGCAATTAGGGAACTAAAACCAACTTCTCTCAAAATCTATCTTAGCTATATATTGCACTGAGACCTAATAACTAACTCGAGCCTCTCAGCGACAAGTTAAGCAGAATATTTAATCCTAACTGTATTTTAATTACTGTTTCTAAGGTTATCGGCCGATTTACCCAAAGATCACCCGAACCCGCAAGGATGCAAACAATCAACACAAATTTATTATGTGAAAGACATTCACCAAAATCTATGTGAAACAGTAAATAATCAACAATCAAAAGTAAATACGCATACGCACCAAATCAGAAACTCTAGAACACTTTACTTTTAAAGATCAATCCATAAACACACAATAATAACCGTTAAAAATCCAAACTTTAATCAAACTATCATCTTGTCTAGGTAGTAACTAAGGTTTTAGCCAAGAAACATGTTGTCTATAATAAACAAATCAAGTTCAACACAAGAATTCATTGGAAAAAGTATTGAAAACACGAAATTAAAGAAAACCGGGAGATAAAAGCCGAACAATCTTCACTTCCACGCTCCAAGCTTCAACCGTATGATTCCCGCAAGCTAAATCACTCCGTAATACGCGAAATCTGCTCCAAAAGTTGCCTTAGGGTTTCTTGATTCGTCCGTTCCTCAATGATAATGATTATTATGCCTTAAATACGAAACCCTAGCATAACATGAATAATTCTCGGCAGCTCACCCCATCGCGCTACGCGACGGGCATAACCATTCATGGTCGCGTAGCGCGACCATGTATAATTTCAGATTTTTCTTTACACTTGTTGGCGCTACGCGACAGACTCCCAGGAACCCCGTGGCGCGATGCCTCAGGCACATTTTCACAGACTCTTGCTTGAAAAATCCAGCTTTACATCCCCAAAAATCCCAAAAATTATTCTAACTCTTTGTGACTTGTTCCAGGACGTAATATTTCAGCAATATAGCTCGTTTCCACTCAATTTTCAGCCAATTAACGTATCAAGACCTGGAAAACCGAACTTTGATCAATAGCACGTAATTCTAAATGAAACGAAACTATAAATAACGATAAAATATACAAAATATACACGAATAAAGGATGTATTTTGCAATACATCAAATATCCCCACACTTGCTCTTTTTTTCGTCCTCGAAAAAGAATTGTGCAACGAAATCATAGATAAATAATCACTTGGGTCAAAAAATTATTTATATCTTATTAAAAGCAATGCTTGCGTTAGCCGCGATTGCGAATATAATTATCCCTTTAAACCCGAATCCAATCCTAAACCCTTATCATGTGAATTTAATTTAAGTGCGGTCAATCTACCTAGGGTCTCACACTAGAATTCACGGTCCACCTACTCCCACCTCAAGCTTATAGGACTAAAGGAACGATCACTGGACCAATTCCCAACCGTCTTATATCAAAACCAAGAGAGTTTACAATCAAATATTTTTTTCTTTTTCCATTTTTTTTTCGCTTTTCTTTTTTTTCTTTTCTTTCATGTGTCTAGACGATGCTTTCCCTAACCAAGAGGCAATCCGGCTGTAGAGTCGCTATCCCCAACCCAGATTACATAAGCTTCGGTACTTTTTTTTTCTTTTCTTTGCACGGTCGATTTCACACACCCTAGCGGCAATCCGGTTGTAGAGTCGCTATCCCCAGCCCAGACTACATAGGATGCATTACTTTCATTTAGTTTCTAGCTCACTTTTTATTCTATTTTTTTCATATTTTTCGCAAGATCACAAACTCTAACAATTTTAACTTATAACGGGGCCCCTTATACTATTATCGGCAGTTTTGATTTCCCATATCTCCCAGGCGAAAACCCACTAGCAGACTGACAATTAAGGTATATTAGCTCAAAGGGATTTAAAACCAAACCCGGACCTATTCACATATCCCTAATTAGACACAAGCTCGATTTATTATAATCTCGTATTATTATTATTTAACCCAAAGCAAAAATTCATCTTTTCTATCATTTTCCGTTTTTTATTTTGCAAACTTCTCTATTCGAAAGGACATTTTCTGATTTTTCAATTTTTTTTGGATTTTTCAAATTTTTTAATTTTTTTGTATTTTTCAATAAGACTCGATTATTTACATGTATCCCATCCCCACACTTAAAGATTGCATTGTCCCTAATGCAATAATGGAAATACGACTCAACTACCTAAACAACTAACATTAAACTCACTAACGAACTAACTAAATAAATAACGACAAACGACGAAATAAACACATAAATATACAACAACAAAAAGGGAAACGACTTAGCTGATATGTGAGACTGTCAAAGTGCCAGTCATTTTCACATAAGCCCTCAAATTCGAAACGCGCTCAGCAAACAACTCTAATCTCGGACACGCGAACGAAAGCGGCTAACACAATCAACCTATCTGAATCAAACAAACTACCAAAACATACCATCTTATATATATCAAAAACATCAGTAGTTCATCAGTTTCATCACATCAACCAACCCAGCCATCCCTAACCAACCTGTTTAAAGTGTATGAATATCAGCACAGACCAAAAGTGACGATCAAAACAGCATAAAATAAAAATAATCAGCAAAAGATATAATCGTCAGCTGCTGCTCTGCCTCCTTGTGCCATCCCCACACTACTCCTGCTGCTGCCCAGCTGCACCACTGCTCTCACCAACTACCTGAACTGGAGGCTCCGGATCAACTCTCGCATCCGCACCAGCCAGGTCCTCCTGCTGCCTCAGCTGATCCCCCCGAAGTGACTCGATCAAATGCTCCAACCAATCGAACCTCTGCTCCACATACAACGAAAACGACTCCAAAGTAAGAGGCTCAGGTGGAGGCTGTCTCCTCGGGTACTGACGTGCTGGCCGCTCATGTCGCTGAGGTGGCCGTTGCCTATGTGTCAGCTCAATCTGAATCATGACATCCTGAGCTGGATGTCCCTATGGCGGCTGAACCTATGGACCCTCTCTGATCAGCTCCCAACCGTAGGGTTCCTGCCACGACACAATGCCTGCCTTCTGCAGGTCTTGCAACCCAAAAGTCACTGTCTTTGGCCCTCATGTAAAAATTCGGGGCGATATCTATCAAGCACCCCCAAATTCGTTGCAATCCTAGTGATGTAGGGACCCATATCCAACCCAGCTCGAATACCACCCCTTCGACCTCTGCTAAACGAATCTGCTAAAACCGTAGCCAGATTCATCTCTCTTTTCTGCACTCTACACATCAGAATAAATAGCTCGATCCAGTTTGCCTTGTTCTCTCCCGATTTCCTATCCACAAGTGTAGTAGACAAGGTCTTCGGCAAATACCTATACACTGGATTGCGAACCGACGTGATCAGGTTTGTAGTCGCAAACGGATGATCGGAAATTGTGCTCCAAAACTCCCTCAACTCATTCCCACCGACACTACAATCACTAACCTTATTATACGCACCCCTCAAACAGGTAACAAATTCAGGCCTCTTCACCTCCTCTTTTGTATATAAACCCAAAACTATGGCAAAACGTGCCATGTTCATCTCATACACTTGCCTCCCAAGACTAAACGACACCGCTGTGTCCTGCTCAAACTTCCCTTCCTTATGTAACCAGGTGCTATGGAACTCTAAAACCAACTCCTCATACTGAGGCTGTGTGCACTCCATCGCATCAGACAACTTGGGGCCCACAAGATCCTGCATTTCCTGTAACGAACCTATCTCCTCCAACCAACTCCAATCGATAACCCGATGCTGAAGTAGCTCAGTATCTTTCAGTTTGTCAAATTTGTTACATTCTGGTGAATCTAGCTCAAACTTCAGAATCGGGTGATTCGCTACTACATCCTTTTTCTGATCCGAAATAAAGTTAAAATTTGTTCGATATTTGATTTTTCTCAATTTCGGATCATCGGCCGCTATTTGAATAACCGGTGTTTCTTGAGGAACCGGATCCTGCTGCGATGCTGATTGGCCCGCTCCTGTCTTTCTCGCTTTTCCTCGGCGAGAACTACTAGCCATGCCTGCAAAACAGATAAATTTCAAGACAAAACAAACAGATAGTCAATAATAACAAACTATTTTTTGTATTTTTAAGTTTTTTAATTTTTTTTTGAATTTTTGAATTTATATATTTTTTTTTGGATTTTTTATAATTTTTCAAAAAAATTAAAGAATAGCCGTATAGCATTTCATTCGCGGCTAATCCTAACACAAGCGGGTTACTTTTTACAATTGCTAAGTGGTAGTTAAACTAGCCCGAATGGAGATTGAGTACGGGCGAGTTTAAACCACTTGTACGTGCAAGCAAACCCAAACAATACTAAACACTACTCAAACTATGCTAAAACGACTCAATTACGACGCGAAAACACTAAACTAGACTCTAGACTCAATGTACACTACCCCCCATCGGCACTTTTAATTGTCCCAATTAAGAGCCAAAGTGCCGAACAATGACATTGAAGTCCAATTCGCGCTTGAAATGTTTTTACTTTTTAGATGTTTGAAAACAAATTTGGCGTCGAAAGATTCCGCCCAGTGAAAGGAGGTTTCTTTCGAAAGCAAAAATTTAATTTTCATGCGCAAAATCGGAACTTCAATTATCACTGTATCATACCAAACTATTCAACTATTAAGCAAACAATTTCAACACCACCCCGACTACCAAAACCAACCCCAATAGCTAAGTGTAAACCAATGAGTCCCTACACTTAATTCTATCAAGTATACTATCATCTCCCAACCCGAGCCATCCGCAATCCCAACTACACGACTCAACTCGACATACAAGACTCAAACAATGACTTTACACAATACTCGACTGACCAAAAGAAACGGACTTGACATGAACTTAACTCACACAAACAGGCGACATGAAACATGACATTAGTAACACGCAAATGACTCCAAGTTTTGACTCAAAAGACTCACAGATTAACGACTCAAACCCACTCGAAACATCCAACTTGACTGACTCAATTAGACTAACTGGACTAAAAGAAACAATCATTCGACCAAACCCGACACCTCACAAACAGACTCAAAAATCACCTCTGGTGACTCGAAGCCAAAACACAAGACCAAATCGACACACCAGGCCACACAATGACTCAACCTGATCAAACGGACTCGACAAACAGATTCGAGACATAACTCTACTGAACCGACAACTGATTCGACAACTCAAACCATGACTCGATACAAGCAAACTGACCCAACAAACCCATCCAAAGACTCGAACCGATTTAACTGACTCAACTAACTGACTAGACGAGACCTAATGACCAACCGAACTCAGCTAACGACTCGACCGGACTTAACTGGCTCGACAAAACCAACCCAACTCCGACTCGACACAACTGGACATAACATAAACCAACATAAGGAACTGACCAACAATCTTCAATCATCAAACATGTAAGAAAATAGAGAAGAATCGTACCTGAATTGACGAAAGGTGCAAGAAAAATCGGAACTTTTGTGCAAAGCGAGTCCCAAATCGAAGCCGAGACGACGGCCGGATGGTGATTTTTTTATGGGGGTTTTGTTTGGTGAGGGGAATCGGTCTCAGGGGTGGAATTTTGGGTGAAAATGGTGAGCTTTGATATAGCTATGGTGGTTTAATGGAGGAATTAGGGTGGGTGGGGGTTTATCGGCGGTGGAGCTAGAAGAAAGAAGGGTTTGAGGTGTTTAGGTGAAACTAGTGACCGAAAAAGAATTTTAAATTTTAAGTCACATCGTCGCGCTACGCGACTGGGTAAGGTAAGGGCCGTGGCGTAGCGCCACGGTGGAGTTCAGATGAAAGGGTTCATTTGGGTGGGGGCTCAATGCATTTAAAAGGGGTCAAGTGGGGTTTTTGTGACCTAAATGGTGGCGCTACGCGACTGAGTAAGGGGTATGGTGGTGGCACGACGTGAGCAGCAACTTTTAACAGAAGGTTACGCAAATTTTCAAGCTTTTGCCTTAGAATTTTTTTCTAACTTTTGCCCAACCTTCCCCAAACCATCCGAAAATTTTTCTAGGTATGGGACTTACCTGGAATGACTTTTTCTTCGCATTTTCGGCTCTTCAAAGGTACGTTTCCTGCAAATTTTCTCAAACACAAAAAACTACGAAAAATTGTAGGATCGTTTTCTGACCCAAACGAGTCGATCAGAAGAGCTTTTACTTGATATGAAAGGCGGAAACAGACGTATCAAGTTCAATTCAGCTAGATATACACTTTAAACTGTCTATTGATTGATTTAACAAAGTTTTACTGCGAGACGACACTTCAGCAGCACTTCGTGGCTCATACCAGAATTACAGAACTCACTCAAACGAAATCAGGACTCCTCTATATATAGGCCAGCTAATTCCGCTTGAACATGACTCAAGCGGAATTTCTTTCATGCAGAATTACGAATTCAAACAGAATTAGCCAAGTAATTTCGATTGAAATGACATGTTCAATTCAACTGAAATTAAACTTTCTAATTTCGTTTGAACTTGCCTGTTGACCTATTTTTGAAAGTTTTCTCGAATTACATGCCCTGATCTATCTATATACATACAAGACTCGATACAAGACGAAGTCGACAGACGCATGCACCAACAGACTCCCCCTCGAATGTTGACGAGTCTTCAGTGTCGAGTCTTCAATCTTCAGTCTTTATCAGTCCTCTCGAACTTCTCCGATATATCTAACACTGTAAACATCCTCAATACTCTCTCTTCTCTTTTCATCAGCACCAACAGATAACCTCCCCTAGGATGTTGATCTAGTCTTCAATTTCAGAATCACAATCTGGCTCTTTATCATTCAGACTCCCCCTATCCATAAGCTGGGATCGCAGTCTGGGTTCCACAAGTTCAAGATCGTGACCTGGCTCACATCCTGCTCAGAATCGAAATCTGTCTTACCTACACAAACTCTACCTCACAGTAAATTTCACAATTTTAACATTTGACAAATTTAGAAATTACCGCTTGCAAAATTAATCTCAAAAATGATTTAATCATTTAAAAGTTTCAGATAAACACTTGTGGATAAGATATTTCAAGGAATGATTTTACACTGTTAATCTCTGATGAACAACTTGAAGAAATAACATTTTTCTTTTCAAAATACATTCTCCCAAACCATTTGTTCATCATGTCTAGCACTTGGAATTTTGAAAATCAGTTTTCCAATATCAGTTGTCGAAAATCTTTTTGTATTTTTCAAAATTTATGCTAAAACACTCCGAAAATCTTTTTGGATTTTTGAAGATAAAATGAAATGCGATAGAGAAATATTTACAAACAATATTTTTGTGAGTTTGTGTAAGAGGATCATATCAGTTTATGAGACAAATCACCAACACCGTTAAGCTTTAAACATTTTAAGTTTTAAACGATTCACTTAGATTGTCAGTATACTGATCCACTTAAATTTTCACACAAAGTTCAACTGTTTCGAGATATGAGATTAATGTTTTAAGCACTTAAACTTAATCGCGTGTCCCACCTCAGAATATACTCCCATATCCAGATCCCAATATTCAGTCTTACAGGTGAATATACCTAGATGATATATATCTGTAAGGAGTTAAATTGTGAGGGCCGTGAGAGCTCAGGTCAGAACTTCCGTTCAGCAGAGAGATGACGGCTTCGACTTTAGGTGGGTCCCCTTTAGAGGATCTTTTCTTCAACAGCACATGATTTGCATTTTTCAATGTTTCATCATTTTTTATGCTGAGGGTGGGCTATATTTCAAGCAAGCGTAAAGTATTCTCCGGGGACTAGGCCATTGCTTCCGCAAAATCAGAAGTCCTGGGATAATACCCCAGATATCACTGAGCATAAAGACCTAGTATCTCAGAAAGAGGGACCTTTCAAACAAAATTTTGGGGGTTACCCATATATCCGAGATATGTTCCCCACGATATAAGTAGGTTTGAAATTTAGGTTTATATCTCGTCACAATCTACTAAATGTGTAAAAACCTACTGGAACATCATCAGTGAGACTGTTTATCACTTTTAACTTTCCAATTCTTTAGCATGTTGTGATAGTCCACTGATGTACTATCATTTCCTCTTTTTCACAACAAAACTCATTTTTGATTTTATCATGTTTTTGTCCTTTTCAAATGTTTTTGGATTTTTTGAAATTCTTACTCCCCCTAAAATTCAAAATCATTTAAAGAAATTTGAAAACAAACTGTACAAGTAAATTGACAACTGATATCAAATTACTTCAATTCGCCATCCACTTGGCATAAACAATCTGAACTCCCCCTTACAACAAACTATTTTCCCATTGATTTCAAAACACTTAAGTTTGTTTTAATCAAATGGTTTTTCCGGAAAATAAGTTGTGTTGATTTTACCACTTGTAAAAATGGGGATCAATTCATCACTTTGTTCTTTCATCTTCAACCTTTTGAAAAATATAACAATTTTAAATTCAAACACCAAATACCACTTGTAAAAAATCAAGTACAATTTAATGTCCCTGATTTACCACCTGTAAGTCGAAATATCACATAAGTAAATTTCTCAAGAAAGATGCCGATTCCTGCTCCACTCTTACCAACCTGGGAGCTTTGGCAAGTCCAGGTTTTTACTGATCATAATAGGTTCCATCCCAGTCACAAACCTGGGACGAAACACCCTTACCTGGTTTCTTCATTTTCTTCTCATAAAATTCCTTTACCCCATTGACTTTCCCATCAACCATTTTACCAAAAATGTTTTGAACTTTGGCATTAAAAACTTTTTCAACATCAAATTCTTTCTTTTTAGAATAGAATTGATTTGAAATTTCAACCTTACCAACTTTTTGTTTAAAGTTTTCAGTCTTCAATGGTTGAAAGTTGACATCATCCATTGGAGGAACTGAAATCTCACCTTTAACCCCAATTTGTGGCTCCTTTGATTTTGTGGAATCAGATTCATCGCCAGACAATAGCTCCTCTGATTTTGACGAATCAGAATCATTGCTAGAACTATCATCAGACTTCTTAACAACCCATTTGTGATTGTCAAGATTCACCCTTATCTTGTAAAACCTGTTTGAACATTCACCAATCTCTAAAGTTGAATTTTTGAAAACTTTGAATTGTTTGATTGGTGATTCATTCTCAATCATCTTTTCTTTCAGTTTATCAAAAACTCCCTGTTTTGTTTGAATTGTCTTTAGACAATTCTTGGCAATATGACCAACCGTTTTGCATTGAAAACAGGTTCTCGTTTCTTTCTTCTGAACAATTTCTTTCTTCATCTCTTCTTGCTTCTTTGCAAGAAATTCTTTGTTGGATTGATTCCTGAACAACTTTTCTTTTTCCTCTTCAGATGATATTCCTGAAACAAACACAGTTTTTGATTTATAAGTTTTTTCATTTTTATAATTTTTCGGTGGAATAAATCCTAATCCCTTTCTTTTGAAATTACCGTTATGGTTTTGTTTCTTTTGAAAACCAGAACCAGAACTGTAACCTTTTTTCTTGTTAAACCTTTGTTGAACTCTTGAGGTGTAAGGTTTAGGTTTTTCAGAAAGATTTACATCTTTTATTTTAGAAATATTAATTTCTGTTAGTTTGAAAACCTTTTTTATCATTTCAGTTTTAACACCCCTTATTGTAAATTCTTCATCAGAATATAATTTGTCAGAATCATTCAAAGTATATGCCACTTTGAATGTTTCGTCATTCAAATTAGATTTTGATAACAAGAATTCTTTATTATAAACCCTTTTAACCGAAGATTTTGGACTGTTGTCAGTTGAACTCGAACTTTCAGACCCAGACTTTGACTCTGACTCTGACTTTGACTCCTCGGATTCATCTATATCCAACACCTGATCGACCACTTTCTTTATTAACTCGGATTCATGATCAGTGTCAGATGACGTAAACATGACATCAATATTATCTGGCAAATTATCTGATGGCTCAGATTCCCATTGTAAATTGTTTGCCTTTTTTACTCTTTCTGAATTTGGATTTCGCGGTGAATATCCATTTTCAAGCGGGGGTGGACACTGGTTGTAACCGAAACCTTGTTTCTTACCAGAATCTTTTACTTCAGTATCCTTCTTCTCATAAATCTTTTCCTCAGAAACTTCCTCTTCTTCAAACGCCTTCATGCCTTCCACTGTTGGATAAATCCTATCAATAACATAAGAAGTACATGAGTAACTTTTTAATAAACGGTTTACTCTTTCTGTTTCAATTCTCTGTGTTTCCAGTTTTTGTTCTAACACATCACATTTTCAAGGTAGTTGTTGACAACTTTCTGCTTTGTCATGAAAGCTCCTTGAAGTGTCTTCATGGCTGTTGCCTGTTCATCACTTGATTGATTGTATTGATTCATTGCTTTGTTCAGAACATCATAAGATTCTTTCAATCTGTTCATGTTATGAATCAAAGTACTGTTTTGCTTTTTCATTGCTTCACAGTTCTCATACAACACATGAATCTTTTGTGCATCAGCTTCTGCATCAACTTTGAACTCTGGAATGTATTTCACCTTTTTCTTTATCACACGAACTTCTTCATCATCACTTCTGACAGGTTTCTTAACTTTCTTCTTTTTCTTTTTAGCTTTTCCATCATCACTGTCTCTTTCTTCCATCATTTTTAAGTGCTTTTCCATTCTTCTTGCATAATAATCATCATCATTATCACTGTCATCAGCAACTCGAGCAACAAAAGCTTTATAACTTGTCTTCTTGTTAGGATCATAATTATCCCAACTGAAATTATTCCAATTAAACCCTTCTGGTAATTTTTCATCATCTTGGTTTATCAAACATGCTTTATTATCAGCTGAAATATATTTATCCCAACTGAACTCTTTTGTTGACTTTTTATCATCTTGATTCACCATACAAGCTCTCTTTGATGATTCTTCAATCTCTTTCCTGGCATGAGCAGTTTGTGGTTGTTGTTGATGTGGTTGTTGAGCAACTTGATGATAAATTGCTTTCCAATAATAATCATTGGTGTTGAACAGATTTTGAGCTCCACTTGCTTTGCGATTTTTGCACTCTCTCTTGAAGTGTCCTTTTTCCCTGCAACGAAAACAAGTGACTTTAGATTTATCAAATCCTAAAGTAGAAACATTTGCATCACGGAAATCATCTCTTCCCGTAATTTGTTTAAACTTCTCAGCTCTTCTTAACACACTCGCCAAACACCATTTTATATCCATCAATTCCAGCTCTTCAGCATCAATCTGATCGTAATCCTCTTTTGTCAACATTGGATTCCCGATCCGACCTGCAACTAAACTCTCATATGATTCCAAAACGGTTCCCAACAACGACATGTGACCTTTAGCAACCTCTTCCGAGAAATTTTCATCATTCTCAATGTTCAGAACAATGTTGCATTGTAATCTCTTTCCTTTCTTGGTTGTTGAAAAATTTGGATCAAATGATGGATATGAAGAAAAACTTGTTTTGCTGTTTGATCCTTGAGATGATCCACCAGATGAACCTTTAGCATTGAATGCAGTTTCGATCTTTGGAGACATATTGATTTTATCACTGCTTCCTCCTTTGTAATACAATCCAATATCTTGTTCACCATCATAATCTTTCATTCTTGAGATTTTTCTTTGTTCCATCTCCCGAGCTTCAATCTTTTCAATAAACTTGCTGAGTGTTAAACTGCTAAAACCTTTCTTGTTCCTTAACATCATAAGATATGTGCCCCAAGTTTCATGTGGCAACGCATCAGCCAACTTTTCGATCAACTCTTCATTATCTTTGGTGATGCTCAGTCTCTTCATGTTTGCTAACAGATTGCAATATCTTTCATTGATCTGCTTTGTGTTCTCATTTTTTAATCCTCGAAAAAAATCAAATTCCTTTTTCAAAAGTGATTTTTTGTTCTTGACCATTCCTTGACTTCCAACAAACTTCGATCTTAAAGCTTTCCATATTGAGTATGCACTTCCACTGTGTTGCAATAAGATCAAGATATCTTCTTTAACTGCTTGATGCAATAGACTAATCATCATTTTTTTCATTTTTATATTTCTTTCTATCATCAGCACTTAAATCTTTAATAGCAATCTCCTCTTCATCATCATTCGTCGGTCTAACATACTTTGTTTCAACACATTCCCAAGCATCCAAATAATTTGCTTGCACCCAATTTTCGAAACGTTCCTCCCAACCTTTATACTCCTCAATGTCCATAAGTTTTGGAGGTTTTTGCATAGTGCCCGTTTCATTTTCCATGGTCAAGTTCAGAGTGACACTAGCCGGAGTAGTCGGGGTAGTAGCAAATGCATTATAAAATTCCTCTTCCATGTTTCGGTTTTCAAAAAATTTACAAACACTGTTTTCAAGCGAAATTAGTTTCCAAGCGGAATTACACTTCTCAAACGAAATTACTATTTGTGTGAAATAACCCTGTTCAAACGGAATCAATACTTTCAAACGAGATCTCTTTTCAAGCGGAATAGCTTTTCAAACGGAATACCTAATTTCGTTTGAACAAACACCCCTTTCAAACGGAATTACAAGTTGGAGCGGAATAGCTGATTTTAAACGGAATTACTCAAGCGGAATACCGGTTTCAAGCGGAATTAAGGACTAATTCCGTGTGAAATGCTGCTGACATCATCATACTCGAGCTGTTTTTCAAGCGAAATTACAGATTATACCAATTTTAGATCGAATTAAGGTCCAATTTTTTCAAGGATTCATTAAAACACTATTGCGCACATCATGTGTTAAATTCAGGACATTTTGACCGTAAAAAGTTGTTAATTTTGAAAAGAAGGTGTAGAAAAAAAGAATTGGCAGCTGAATTGGTATGAACTCTTCCTCCTGAGCTCTGATACCACTTGTAGGATCGTTTTCTGACCCAAACGAGTCGATCAGAAGAGTTTTTACTTGATACGAAAGGCGGAAACAGACGTATCAAGTTCAATTCAGCTAGATATACACTTTAAACTGTCTATTGATTGATTTGACAAAGTTTTACAGCGAGACGACACTTCGGCAGCACTTTGTGGCTCATACCGGAATTGCAGAACTCACTCAAATGAAATCAGGACTCCTCTATATATAGGCCAGCTAATTCCGCTTGAACATGAGTCAAGCGGAATTACTTTCATGCGGAATTACGAATTCAAACGGAATTAGCCTAGTAATTTCGATTGAAATGACATGTTCATTTCAAGCGAAATTAAACTTTCTAATTTCGTTTGAACTTGCCTGTTGACCTATTTTTGACAGTTTTCTCGAATTACATGCCCTGATCTATCTATATACATACAAGACTCGATACAAGACGAAGTCGACAGACGCATGCACCAACAGACTCCCCCTCGAATGTTGACGAGTCTTCAGTGTCGAGTCTTCAATCTTCAGTCTTTATCAGTCCTCTCGAACTTCTCCGAAATATCTAACACTGTAAACATCCTCAATACTCTCTCTTCTCTTTTCATCAGCACCAACAGATAACCTCCCCTAGGATGTTGATCTAATCTTCAATTTCAGAATCACAATCTGGCCCTTTATCATTCAGACTCCCCCTATCGATAAGCTGGGATCGCAATCTGGCTTCCACAAGTTCAAGATCGTGACCTGGCTCACATCCTGCTCAGAATCGAAATCTGGCTTACCTGCACAAACTCTACCTCACAGTAAATTTCACAATTTTAACATTTGACAGATTTAGAAATTACCACTTGCAAAATTAATCTCAAAAATGATTTAATCATTTAAAAGTTTCAGATAAACACTTGTGGATAAGATATTTCAAGGAATGATTTTACACTGTTAATCTCTGATGAACCACTTGAAGAAATAATATTTTTCTTTTCAAAATACATTCTCCCAAACCATTTGTTCATCATGCCTAGCACTTGGAATTTTGAACATCAGCTTTCCAATATCAGTTGTCGAAAATCTTTTTGGATTTTTGAAGATAAAATGAAATGCGATAGAGAAATATTTGCAAACAATATTTTTGTGAGTTTGTGTAAGAGGATCATATCAGTTTATGAGACAAATCACCAACACCGTTAAGCTTTAAACATTTTAAGCTCTAAACGATTCACTTGGATTGTCAGTATACTGATCCACTTAAATTTTCACATAAAGTTCAACTATTTCGAGATATGAGATTAATGTTTTATGCACTTAAACTTAATCACGTGTCCCACCTCAGAATATACTCCTGTATCCAGATCCCAATATTCAGTCTTACAGGTGAGTATACCTAGATGATATCTGTAAGGGGTTAAATTGCAAGGGCCGTGAGAGCTCAGGTCAGAACTTCCGTTCAGCAGAGAGTTGACGGCTTCGACTTTAGGTGGGTCCCCTTTAGAGGATCTTTTCTTCAACAGCGCATGATTAGCATTTTGCAACATTTCATCCTTTTTTATGCTGAGGGTAGGCTATATTTCAAGCAAACATAAAGTATTCTCCGGGGACTTGGCCATTGCTTCCGCAAAATCAGAAGTCCCGGGATAATACCCCAGATATCACTGAGCATAAAGACCTAGTATCTCAGAAAGAGGGACCTTTCAAACAAGATTTCGGGGGTTACCCATATATCCGAGAGATGTTCCCCACGATATAAGTAAGTTTGAAATTTAGGTTTATATCTCGTCACAATCTAGTAAATGTGCAAAAATCTACTGGTACATCATCAGTGAGACCGTTTATCACCTTTTGACTTTCCAACTCTTTAGCATGCTGTGATAGTCCACTGATGTACTATCATTTCCTCTTTTTCACAACAAAACTCATTTTTTATTTTATCATGTTTTTGTCTTTTTCAAATTTTTAAATGTTTTTGGATTGTAGGATCGTTTTCTGACCTAAACGAGTCGATCAGAAGAGTTTTTACTTGATACGAAAGGCGGAAACAGACGTATCAAGTTCAATTCAGCGAGATATACACTTTAAACTGTCTATTGATTGATTTGACAAAGTTTTACAGCGAGACGACACTTCGGCAGCACTTCGTGGCTCATACTGGAATTACAGAACTCACTCAAACGAAATCAGGACTCCTCTATATATAGGCCAGCTAATTCCGCTTGAACATGACTCAAGCGTAATTACTTTCATGCGAAATTACGAATTCAAACGGAATTAGCCAAGTAATTTCGTTTGAAATGACATGTTCATTTCAAGCGAAATTAAACTTTCTAATTTCGTTTGAACTTGCCTGTTGACCTATTTTTGACAGTTTTCTCGAATTACATGCCCTGATCTATCTATATACATACAAGACTCGATACAAGACAAAGTCGACAGACGCATGCACCAACAAAAAACATGAAAAATAACGAAATTTACAAACGGTACATACTTTACAAACGAAGTTTTTCGCACTCACTGCTCGGTGAAGGTGGGTGGGTCCTCGAGAGGAATTTCTTCCTCTTCGGTAGTATCAATGGGACCTCCCAAGTAATGTTTCAAGCGATGACCATTAACTTTCCACACACCTTTATCGACTTCATCATATAACTCAATGGTGCCGTATGGAAACACTTCCCTAACCACGTACGGTCCACTCCATCTCGATTTTAACTTCCCTGCTATCAATTCAACCTCGAATTGAATAGAAGAACTCTATCACCTACCTTAAAATCCTTCTACCCTCGCAACCTCCTATCATGCAATGCCTTAGTTTTTTCCTTGATACTCCAAGATCGTTCATAGGCGGCATCCCTCAAAGCTTCCAACTCATGAATTTGGAAGAATCTTCTTCTAGCGGTTTCGGTAAGGTCAAGGTTAATGGTTTTCAAAGCCCACAAAGCTCTATACCCTAATTCTACTGAAAGATGGCAAGCTTAGCCATACACAATCATAAAGGGTGTTGTTCCTAACGGTGTTTTGTAGGCGGTGCGGAATGCCCACAAGGCGTCGTCAAGCTTTTCCGACCAATCTTTTCTACTTTTTGCTACCGTTTTCTCTAAGATTCTCTTCACCCTCTGTTAGCATTCTCTACTTGGCCACTAGTTTGCGGGTGGTATGCGGTGGAAAGACGATGAGTGACACCATAGCGTGCAAGTGCCTTTTCCATGGCGGAATTGCAAAAATGCGTACCACGGTCACTTATTATAGCTTTAGGAACTCCAAAACGCGTGAATAACTTTTTAAGAAATCTCACCACCAGTCAGGCATCATTAGTGGGTAAAGCTTGAGCTTCCACCCACTTTGAGACGTAGTCAATGCCCACGAGGATGTACCTATTCCCACTCGAAGATGGGAAAGGTCCCATGAAGTCAATGCCCCAAACGTCAAAGATTTCAAGAACTTGGATGGGATTTTGGGGCATTTCATCCTTGGATGAGATGTTGCCGGTACGTTGACAATGGTCACATGTCCTCACAAACTCTACGACATCCTTAACTACCATTGGCCAATAGAAGCCACTATCAAAAACCTTTTGTGCCTGTTGGTGCATAGATGTCTGTTAACTTCGTCTTTTTAGAGTCTTGTGTCTAGATAGGATAAACCAGTGCACAGCAGGATAGAAATTAGGTTTTACATGTTAAAGGGGTATTTCGCACGAAATAGCAAGTGCTATTTCGGATGAAATTACACAAAGGTATTTCGCATGAAATAGCAAGTGCTATTTCGTACGAAATTACCTCTCCTATATATAGTGGACCTGCTGATTCATTTGTAACGATCTGGATTTCAGAGCCGAGGTGCTGCCAGTTTGTCAAACGATCAGGATTGCTTTGAAATCTTTAATAAAAGGATAATTAAGAGGAATTAAGCCGTTTCACGTCTATATCATTGATTCCGCCTTTGATATGGATCATAAACTCTTCTGATTGATTCGTTAGGGTCACACGACGATCCAAGATTTCGAAAGAGTTATGAAGCAAAAATTTGAAATGTCATCGATGGGTGAGATGAAATTCTTCTTGGGACTTCAAGTTGATCAAAAGCCTAAGGGAATTTTCATACATCAGACTAAGTATGTTCATGATATCTTAGAGAAATTTGGGATGTCAGGTTCTACTCCAGCTTCCACCCCATTAGCGATGAACCATGGGATAAACCCTGATCTCACCGGAGAGAAGGTAGATGAAACGTTGTATCATTCCATGATCGGATCGCTGATGTACTTGACAGCTTCACGACCCGATATTATGTATCCAACCTGCCTCGCAGCAAGATTTCAGTCTAACCCGAGAGCTTCGCATATGGTGATTGTGAAACGGATATTACGCTACATGAAAGGAACTCCATCATTGGGGTTGTGGTATCCAAGAGAAGGCGATTTCACGCTCGAAGGGTATTCCGATTCCGATTTCGGATGCTGCAAAGTTAACGCTAAGTCAACAACAGCAGGGTGCCAGTTTTTTGGATCACGATTGGTCACCTGGCAATGCAAAAAGCAGACCTCTGTAGCTTTATCCACATGTGAAGCTGAATATGTATCTGCTAGCAGCTGTTGCTCTCAGATCTTGTGGATCCAACAACAGATACGTGACTACAGTTTGCAATTTCTTAACACCCCTATCTTTATTGATAAGGAGGCAGCGATAAACATTACGAAAAATCCTGTTCATCACGCTAAAACGAAACACATTGAAATTCGTCATCACTTCATCCGAGATTGTTTCGAGAAGAAGTTGATACGAATTGAGAAAATCCACACTGACGAACAAAAAGCTGATTTACATACCAAAGCGTTTGATAAAACTCGTTTTCAATATCTTTTAAAATTGAATGGTATGAAGCTTTTATCGGTGTCGGAGGAGATTCTTGGCGTAGATGAAGGTACCACTGTAGATGATATTGAGAAGCAATCTGCAATGGTTTGTCAATTTTTTACTTGTTTTGGTATTTAGGGGGAGGTATAGGGTATATTTTCAGAAAAATACAAAAACAGTAAAAAATTTCAAAAATCACAAAAACAGTAAAAAAATTTCAAAAATCCAAAAACAATAGAAAATGAAAAAGAGCTTGTGTAAAAAGGGAAAATGATAGTACATTGGCTTGACAGTTACGGTATGCTAAAGATATGTTAAGTTTAAAAGTCTTAAGCAGTCTCGCTGATGATATGCCGATAGGTTTTTACACATTTAGTAGGTTTGTTCGGGATATAAACTTAAATCTTTACTTGCTTATTTCGTGGGGAACACTACTTGGATATATAGGTAACCCCTGAAATCTTGTTTGAAAGATCCCTCTTTCTGAAATACTAGGTCTTTATACTCAGTGATATCTGGGGTATTATCCCAGGACTTCTGATATTGCGGAAGCAATGGCCTAGTCCCCGTATAATACTTTCTGCTTGCTTGAAATATAGCACCGCCCTCAGCATAAAAATGATGAAACATTGAAAAATGCTAATCATGTGCTGTTGAAGAAAAGATCCTCTAAAGGGGACACACCTAAAGTCGAAGCCATTATCTCTCTGATTTTACGGAAGCAATAGCCTGAGCTCTCATGGCCCTCGCATTTAACCCCTTACAGATATCATCTGTGGTATACTCACCTGTAAGACTGAATATTAGGATCTGGATACGGGAGTATATTCAAGAGGTGGGACACATGAGTGAGTTTAAGTTCTTAATACACCTAATCTGTATCCTGAACAGATTGAAATTTGTGTGAGAATTTAAGTGGATCAGTATATCGATAATCTAAGCGAATTGTTTAATTCTGAGTATGAAACTAAAGCTTAATGGTACTCGTGACTTATCGACAGCTGATATGATTCCCTAACACGCTTACCAAAAATATGTTTGTAAATAGTTTACATTTACTGCATTTCATTTCTGTTTAGCTTTCTAGTTTAGAAACTTTATTTTAAATCCAAAAAGATTTTACATTTCTGCTTTATTTTCCGACAAACCAAAGTGGAAAGCTGATCTTCAGACTTGAAGTATGAAGCAGATGCAGGAAGTTTCTGAGCTGGAAGATGAGTTGCGAGTTTTTCATTTTTAAAATCTGTTGGTGAAAAGTCAAAACAAGTTCATTAATTTGAATCTTGTAATTTTCAGAAAATTGTTTTTGAAAAATGTTGAACAAAAGTTATTTTTGTTTCGTTTAGATCAACCAAGGTCATTAAGTTGGACTTGGTAGACAAATTAAGTGCCTAGGGTCATTAACTTGGACCTAGTTACTTAAGTGGATTTCTAAAAAAACTGATAAAAACATCAAATGTAGTAAAAAGGAGAATAGTTTGTAATGTTATATTTTTGAGAAACAGGAAACAAGATCCCCATGGCAAAGTTAGTGTAAAGTTTGAACCAGAATTCGAGCTCCAGCATATTGAAAGGGGGAGTCTACATTCTGGATCAACATTCAAAGGGGAGTTTGAAGACAGAAGTTGAAGGATGCTTATAGTGTTAGACATTTTGAACAGAGTGAGAATATAGACAAAGACTGAAGATTTGATGCTAAAGACTTCGTCAACATCCAAGGGGGAGTCTGTTGGTGCATAGATGTCTGTTAACTTCGTCTTTTTAGAGTCTTGTGTCTAGATAGGATAAACCAGTGCACAGCAGGATAGAAATTAGGTTTTACATGTTAAAGGGGTATTTCGCACGAAATAGCAAGTGCTATTTCGTACGAAATTACACAAAGGTATTTCGCATGAAATAGCAAGTGCTATTTCATACGAAATTACCTCTCCTATATATAGTGGACCTGCTGATTCATTTGTAACGGTCTGGATTTCAGAGCCAAGGTGCTGCCAGTTTGTCAAACGATCAGGATTGCTTTGAAATCATTAATAAAAGGATAATTAAGAGGAATTAAGCTGTTTCACGTCTATATCATTGATTCCGCCTTTGATATGGATTATAAACTCTTTTGATTGACTCGTTAGGGTCACACGACGATCCAACAGTGCCGTCACATTTTCCCCGTGATGGCCTCCCGTTAAACCCTCGCGCACATGTCTAAGGATGTCTAACCCATCCTCTTTCGAAACACACCTTCTAAGTACTCTATCTCCACCTATCCTAAATAGGTACGGGTCATCCCAAATATACTTCCTAGCATCCCTCAGAAGCTTTTTCTTTTGTTGATATGACATACCCCTCACAAGTTCTCTGGTCGCTAAATAATTTCCCAAATCTGAGAACCATGGCAAACCCTCTACCTCATCACTAACAAAATCTATGGTTTCGTGAGGGAAAGTGTCTCCTATGGAATCCTCACGAACCTCTTCTCTCTTTAGATCCTCTAAACGTGACAAATGGTCGGCGGCCACGTTTTTCGCTCCCTTTTTATCCTTAATTTATATATCGAACTCGGAGAGCAAAAGAATCCATCTAATGGGACGCGGCTTCGCGTCTTTCTTTTGGAAAAGAAATCGCAAAGCGGCGTGGTCGGTGAACACGGTGATTTTGTAAAGCACGAGATATGAACGAAACTTATCAAACGCAAACACTATGGCTAAGAGCTCTTTTTCCGTGGTGGTATAGTTCTCTTGAGCATCATTTAAAGTTTTACTCGCGTAGTAAATTGGATGAAATTGTTTATCGACTCTTTGACCTAAGACCGCACCTACGGCATAATTGCTTGCATCGCACATGAGCTCGAAAGGCAAGCTCCAATCGGGCGAAACAAGTATAGGGGCACTAACAAGTTTCTCTTTCAAGAAGTCAAACGCCTTGATGCACTCCTCGTCGAAGATGAAAGGTACATCCTTCTCTAAAAGTCGGGTCATGGGGCGAGTGATCTTGGAAAAATCCTTGACACTAGTAGGTGGAGGCAATCTACTTATGGTATCTATCTTGGCCCTATCCACCTTTATTCCCTCTCTAGACACCTTGTGTCCTAAAACTATCCCCTCCATCACCATAAAGTGACATTTCTCCCAATTCAACATAAGATTTGTCTCTATGCACCTCTTAAGCATCCTATCAAGATTTAGAAGACATTGGTCGAAAGTGGCGCCATAAACCAAAAAGTCATCCATGAAAACCTCCATGGAAGTCTCAAGCGTGTCTTGGAATATAACAACCATGCATCTTTGGAAAGTAGCCAGAGCGTTGCATAACCCGAAAGGCATGTGGTGATACGCATAAGTGCCGTAAGGGCATGTGAACGTCGTTTTATCTTGATCCTCCGGGGCGATGGGGATCTGAAAATCACCCGAAAATCCATCGAGAAAACATTAAAATTGTTGACCCGCTAGACTCTCTAACATTTGGTCAATGAATGGCAAGGGGAAATGGTCTTTCCGGGTGGCGTCATTTAACTTTCGGTAGTCTATGCATACACGCCAACCGGTAACGGTATGGGAAGGGATCAATGCGTTCTTTTCGTTCATGATCACCATCATCCCACCCTTCTTTGGGACGACTTGGGTCGGGCTAACCCATGGTGAATCGGAAATAGGGTATATCACCCCCGGCATCTAACAACTTAAGCACTTCTTTCTTAACAACCTCTTGCATGTTCGGATTTAGGCGCCGTTGAGGTTGCACCACCGGCTTATAGTCATCTTCCATGAGTATCCGGTGGGTACAATAGGCGGGGCTTATGCCCTTGATATTCGAAAGACGCCATGCAATGGCTTCCCTATTCCCTCTCAACACCTCTAACAACCTACCCTTCTCTCCCTCCTCTAACTTAGATGAAATAATGACGGGAAACTCAGACCCCTCACCTAGGAACGCATGCTCTAAGTGGGACGGGAGAACTTTAAGTTCTAATGGGGTGGGCTTCTCTATAGGTATACTCTCACTCTCACTTTTGATCTCACTCAATTCTAGCACTTCGGGGACCCACTCGTCCTCTTCTACTTCCTCACCCTCACTCACAACCTCCTCTACCTTCTCAACTACCTCATCTATCCTACTCTCAACTAGATCGGCTCCACTAATATAGTCAAAGCAATGGTCGACACAAGATAAGAAAGACTCTATGAAATAGACCGAATGACAAGGACTACTAAGATCATCGGAACCACTAGGATGTTCCATGGAGCGTGCTATCTCGAAAGTAACTCTCTCCTCACCGACTTGAAGTGTGATTTTCCCGTCAAAGACATCGATGATGGCCTTGGCGGTACACAAGGATGGTCATCCTAGAATGATAGGAACCTTCTCGTCGGCTTCCATATCAAGAACGACAAAGTTAACGGGGAAGACGAATTTATCCACTTTGACTAGAAGATTTTCAATTATGCCACGTGGATACTTCACTGACCTATCGGCTAGAGACAAAGACATGCGTGTAGGGGACAACTCTCCTAGACCTAACCTCTCATACATGGAATATGGCATTAGGTTTATACTTGCTCCTAGATCGGCTAGGGCCCTACACTCGGTATCACTCCCAAACAAGCACGGGATGCTAAAAAGGCCCGGATCCGTCAACTTTTCTGGGATTTTGTTCAAGACTACGGCGGAACATCCTCCACTAAGGAGGATGTTAGAAACCTCTCCTAACCTATCCTTACGTTTTAGAAGATCTTTTAAAAATTTTACATATTTCGGCATTGATTGAAGGGCTTCTATGAAAGGAAGGTTGATTCTAAGTTGTTTAAAGATCTCTAAAAATTTCCCGTACTCTTTGGAAGATGTTTGGTTTTTAAGACGGGAAGGGAATGGAGCACGGGAAATATCAACATTAGGTGATGGGACAACTTGAATGGGCCTCTTTTCTACACTCTTCTCACTTGAAGGCCCCCCGGTGTGTGCGGTACTTGCTGGGATTAACCTAGGTTGCACTTTACCGGGCACCTCCATTTCAATCTCTTCATCTACGGGGTCCTCATCTTCTATCTCAACACTCTCGGGTCTCACTACCTCTCCTAAGGTCCTACCACTACGGGTCGAAATTGCCTTCAAAGTGCCTGAAGGGTTGGGCTTTGTTTTGCCCGAAAATTGACCTGGAGGTCGTTCTTGCAACTGGCGTGCAATATCCCCAACTTGCCTTTGAAGGTCTAAGAAATTCGAATGATTATTCTTTAGGAAAGTAGCGTGTTCTTCTAAGGTACGTTGGGTAGCTTGATCCTTAACCACTAGCTGGGTAAGAAGTTCCTCTATCCTAGACAAACTACCATTTGACCCCTCATTCCTAGGTTGGACCTCTTGGTTTGACCCCTCACCTCTGAACTGCCCACCTGAACCTGAACTAGAACTAGCAAATTGACCTGTTTGACCCGACCCCCCACTAGAATAGAAACCTGGCCCCCTGCTTTGATATTGACCTGATGGAAAACCGGGGGGTTACCTGAAGAACGATAATTGTTAGCACGCCAATTAGAGTTACTATTATTGAACGGGTTAGTTGGACCCCTATTTTGACCTGTTATATACTCGACCTGCTCTAGGGTAAGGGTTGGGCAATCTACGGTGTCATGACCACCTCTACAGACTTCGCACCTATCGACCTTCTTCTTAATTTCTAGCAACTCTTTGGTGATATAGTCAAGTTGAGATACTACCTTTGAGTCTGAAATGACTTGGTTTACTCCTCGAGAAGATGAGGAAGTAATCACAGGATTGGAATTCCTGCTAGTAGCACTATGATCTATATCAGCATGAGCGAAGCTCTTAAAGAGATCATTGCAGTCAGCCACAGTTTTCTTTCCCATTAAGTGACCTCCTGCAGATGTGTCGAATCGGGCCTTGCACTCAGGGGTAAGACCATTGCAAAATTTTTCTACTAAAGCCCAATCCGACAGTCCATGTTGAGAACAACGTGAGAGTAAAGTTTGAAACATCTCCCAAGCTAAGTGATATGCTTCGTCAGGCTCCATTCTGAAGGAATGGATCTGATCTCGAAGGCGAGAGGCCTTCGCAGGTGGAAAATACTTAGCAAGGAAGGCATCCCTAAGTCCAGCCCAAGTAGTGTAAGTACCCGCTGGCTGCGAATCGAGCCATGTGGCTGCGCGGCCAGCAAGCGAAAAGGGGAAGACTTGGAGATAGCGGGTATCAAGATTCACACCTTCGATGCCGAAGGTGCTACACAGACGGGTGAGACGGTTGATATGTTCTGGCGCATCCTCATCATCACGACCATGGAATTGACAAGAGTTGTTAATGGCAGTCATGATGTATGAAGGAATTTGCCAGGACTTGTCATTGGTTATTTCAGGGAGGGTGATGGGTGAGTTTGCGATAAAACCCGCGGTGGAGCGTTGGTGGACGGTTTGGTTATGGGCCATTTGGTGAACTGGTGGTGGACTAGGGTGACCGGAGGGTGGTGGGGAATTGTGGGGTGATGACTTCGGGGTGAAGTCGTAGTTCGGTGGTTTAGATTGAAGTGTAGAGTCAGAAGGGGTTGAAGATGAAGTTGAAGATTTTCAAACCTGAAAATTTGGTGTGGAGAAGGAAGACTTGTCAATTGGCGGCTTCACTGGTCCCTCCGAACGCGTGTGGGGCATGAACTGCAAAACCAAGAAAAAACAAGTAAGACAACTCCAACAAAAGACTCGAAAAATACGAAAAAGACTCTAAAATTACTTGGACTCCTACGACTCACAAACACACAAAAAGCACGTAACGATATCAGTTGAAATCCAAACGAAGCAGTTAACGCAATTGCCAAGAGTCCCCGGCAACGGCGTCAAAGTCTTGATGTGGAAAAAGTAGTTCAACTAAATAAACTAAAATAATCCTAAATTAAGACTCAAGTAATAAAAATCTAGACTCTCTAACTTGACTAAACTACTCACCGGCAAGTGAACCGGTCGACTCTATTAAAGAAAAGTAAGTTCGGATGTCGAACCCACAAGGACTCTAATTAATTACGTTAATGACTCTATTTAGACGGGACACTCACACGACTTAACAATTGTTGTATTTTGAAGGAGGGGGGGGGTTTACTATAAATCCTAAAATTGAAATTAAAATGAAATTAAACTAAGACACAAACGAAGACTAAGGTTTGATTTAGATGAGATTAACGACTACCTAGACTTGAATCCAGTTTAACTATGAATGGACTTCTAACGGTATTATTGTTGTATGGAGTCGGGATCGTAAAATACTAAACCTTAAGGTATTTCAATGCTAAGACTTCCCGACCCTTCTCAGGAAGAAACCTAGGAAACCCTAAAAGGCTGTTATGAACACCGACTGTTAGACTTCCTCTCAGTCCTCTAACGACTCTAAAAGTGCCCTAATACGACTATCTACCTCTCAGCGCGATAATCTAAGGCAATTCTAGGTTCTAACTTGGTTTATTAGACACGAATGCAATTAGGGAACTAAAACCAACTTCTCTCAAATTCTATCTTAGCTATATATTGCACTGAGACCTAATAACTAACTCCAGCCTCTCAGCGACAAGTTAAGCAGAATATTTAATCCTAACTGTATTTTAATTACTGTTTCTAAGGTTATCGGCCGATTTACCCAAAGATCACCCGAACTCGCAAGGATGCAAACAATCTACACAAATTTATTATGTGAAAGACATTCATCAAAATCTATGTGAAACAGTAAATAATCAACAATCAAAAGAAAATACGCATACGCACCAAATCAGAAACTCTAGAACACTTTACTTTTAAAGATGAATCCATAAACACACAATAATAACCGTTAAAAATCCAAACTTTAATAAAACTATCATCTTGTCTAGGTAGTAACTAAGGTTTTAGCCAAGAAACATGTTGTCTATAATAAACAAATCAAGTTCAACACAAGAATTCATTGGAAAAAGTATCAAAAATACGAAATTAAAGAAAACCAGGAGATAAAACCCAAACAATCTTCACTTCCACGCTCCAAGCTTCAACCGTATGATTCCCGCAAGCTAAATCACTCCGTAATACGCGAAATCTGCTCCAAAAGTCGCCTTAGGGTTTCTTGATTCGTCCGTTCCTCAATGATAATGATTATTATGCCTTAAATACGAAACCCTAGCACAACATGAATAATTCTCGGCAGCTCACCCTGTCGCACTACGCGACGGGCATCACCATTCACGGTCATGTAGCGCGACCATGTATAATTTCAGATTTTTTTACACTTGTTGGCGCTACGCGACAGACTCCCAGGAACCCCGTGGCGCGACGCCACGAGCATATTTTCACAGACTCTTGCTTGAAAAATCCAGCTTTACATCCCCAAAACTCCCAAATATTATTCTAACTCTTTGTGACTTGTTCCAGGACGTCATATTTCAGCAATATAGCTCGTTTCCACTCAATTTTCAGCCAATTAACGTATCAAGACCTGGAAAAGCAAACTTTGATCAATAGCACGTAATTCTAAATGAAACGAAACTATAAATAACGATAAAATATACAAAATATACACGAATAAAGGATGTATTTTGCAATACATCACCTGTAAACAGTGTACTACGTGTGGTAAACTTGGGCATCTGGGCAACATTTGTCGTTTGGGTCAGATTCAGGCTGCTCAGGTTCCAGCACAAGTTCAGGGGAATGCTGCGAGATTCCCACTTGGTTCGTGTTTCAATTGCGGAGAAATGGGTCATTTCCGCAACAACTGTCTGAGGTTGGTGAACGCAAATGCGAATGCAAACCTGAATGTGAATCCCGCTCGTGGACGAGCATTCAATCTGAACGAAAACAAGGCGAGGGCGGACAACGAGGTTGTTAACGGTACGTTCCTTGTTAACAATCAACTTGCTTCTGTTCTTTTCGATTCTGGTGCCGATAGGAGTTTTGTTTCGTTATCTTTTGAGCCTTTACTTGCGATACCTAGAACTAAACTGAGGAAACCCTTATCTGTCGAAGTTGCTACTGATAAACCTCTTGTACTCGATTCTGTTCTTCGTGGTTGTCAATTGAACCTCGATAACCATCTTTTTCCTATTGACCTCACACCAATGCAACTTGGGAGTTTTGATATTATCGTGGGGATGGATTGGTTAACCAAACATCATGCTGAGGTGGTTTGTTTTAACAAGATTGTTCGTATTCCTCTTTCGTCTGGCGATGTCCTAGAGGTTCGTGGCGAGAAACCATCTGTTGGTTTGAAACTCATGTCGTGTACGAAAGCCCGAAGTTATTTACGAAAGGGATATGTTGCCTTCCTGGCACATGTCACCGAAGAGAAAGGCAAGAGCAAGAGTATTCAGGATATTTCGATAGTTCGGGATTATCCAGAGGTGTTTCCGGATGAACTGCCTGGTTTGCCTCCAGTTCGTCAAGTTGAGTTTCATATTGACCTTGTACCCAATGCTAACCCAATTGCGAAAGCACCTTATCGTCTTGCACCGTCTGAGATGCAAGAATTATCGAAATAGCTTCAAGAGTTATCTGATGAAGGATTCATCTGACCGAGTTATTCACCTTGGGGTGCTCCTGTCCTCTTTGTGAAAAAGAAAGATGGATCTTTTCGAATGTGTATCGATTATCGTGAGCTTAACAAGCTTACCATCAAGAATCGATATCCCCTACCACGAATCGATGATCTCTTTGATCAGCTGCAAGGTGCTACATATTTTTCCAAGATCGATCTGCGTTCTGGGTATCATCAGCTTCGTGTACTCGAAGAAGATATTCCCAAAACTGCTTTCCGCACGAGATATGGGCACTACGAGTTCACCGTCATGCCTTTTGGTTTGACAAATGCTCCAGCTATCTTCATGGACTTAATGAATAGGGTCTGTAAGCCTTATTTAGACAGGTTCATCATTTTGTTCATCGACGATATTCTCATTTATTCAAAGTCTCAAGCCGATCACGAGCAACACCTTTGTTTGATATTGGGACTCCTGAAGAAGGAACAACTTTTTGCTAAATTCTCCAAGTGTGAATTCTGGCTTAAAGAAGTTCAGTTTTTGGGACATATAGTCAACGAGCAGGGTATTCATGTGGATCCATCCAAAATAGCTGCTATTAAGGATTGGAACACACCGACGACACCTACAGAGATTCGATCATTTCTTGGTCTTGCTGGTTATTATCGTCGGTTCATTTCGAACTTCTCAAAGATCGTGGTTCCACTCACTGCTTTGACTCAAAAGAATAAGCCTTTTGAGTGGGGACCAAAACAAGAAGAAGCGTTCCAAACGCTAAAACATAAGCTTTGTGATGCTCCTGTTCTATCTTTTCCCGATGGAAACATAAGCTTTGTGATGCTCCTGTTCTAGGCCTTGGTTGTGTCCTTATGCAACGAGGCAAAGTTATAGCATATGCGTCTAGACAATTGAAAGTTCATGAGAAGAACTACACAACTCATGATCTTGAGTTGGGAGCTGTAGTTTTTGCTCTCAAAATCTGGAGACACTACCTCTATGGTACGAAGTGTGTGGTTTTCACAGACCACAAAAGCCTCCAGCACATTCTCAATCAGAAGGAGCTGAACCTGAGGCAACGACGTTGGGTTGAACTCCTAAACGATTACGATTGCGAGATTCGCTACCATCCTGGTAAGGCGAATGTCGTAGCTGATGCGCTTAGTCGAAAAGAGCGAGTCAAGCTTCATAGTGTTCGAACTCTATCAGATATTCAAACTCGTGTCCTTCAAGCTCTGCAATTTTGTGTTTCACAAAATTTGATAGGTAAGAAATCACCACGTCAACTTGAGCTTAAACTCGAAGCAAAGGACGATGGTTTACTCTATTTCAAGGATAGTTTATGGATTCCGAAACAAGACGATCTTCGCACCTTGGTGATGGACGAATCTCATAAGTCTCGATATTCTATCCATCCTGGTGCTGATAAAATGTACAAGGATCTTCGTACTCAGTATTGGTAGCCTGGTATGAAGAAGGATATTTCCTTGTATGTATCGAAATGCCTAACTTGTCTCAAAGTCAAGGCTGAACATCAACGACCATCTAGTTTGCTTGTACAACCAGAGATACCGGTTTGGAAGTGGGAGAACATTGCGATGGATTTCATCACTAAATTACCACGTACATCTAGAGGTCACGATGCTATTTGGGTTGTCATCGATCGATTAATGAAGTCAGCTCATTTTATTCCGATTCGCGAGGATCTATCTGCTGATAAACTTGCAAAGATTTATGTTGATGAGATTGTATCTCGACATGGTGTCCCTTTGGATATCATATCTGATCGTGATGCTCGATTTTCATCTCATTTTTGGAAGACCATGCAATCTGCTATGGGAACCCAACTAAGTCTAAGCACTGCTTATCATCCCCAAACAGATGAACAATCTAAGAGGACGATTCAAACTTTGGAGGATATGCTTAGAGCATGCGTGATAGACTTTGGTGGTAATTGAGATTCTCATCTGCCATTGATCGAGTTCTCTTACAACAATAGTTATCATGCTAGCATCAATATGGCACCATTCGAAGCTCTCTACGGTCGTAAATGTCGTTCACCTGTCTGTTGGAATGAGGTCGGTGAAGCTCAGCTTACTGGACCTGAGCTCATTCTGGAAACGACAGACAAAATCAAGAAAATTCGCGATAATCTTGTGACAGCTAGAAGCCGTCAAAAGTGTTATGCGGATATGCGACACAAGCCCTTAGAATTTCAAGTCGGAGACCATGTCCTACTCAAGGTGTCACCTTGGAAGGGAGTGGTGAGATTTGGAAAGAAAGGAAAACTCGCACCTCGATATGTTGGACCATTTAAGGTTGTTGAAAGAATTGGAAAGGTTGCCTATCGACTAGAGCTACCTCCAGAGCTTGGAAATATTCATCCGACTTTTCACGTGTCCAATTTGCGAAAGTGTTTAGCAGACACTAATCTTCACATTCCACTAGACGAAATTCAAGTTGATGAAACAATGCACTTTGTCGAGAAACCTGTGGAGATAATGGATCGTGCAGTCAAACAGTTGAGAAACAAACAGATTCGATTAGTCAAAATTCACTGGGAATCCAAACGTGGCCCAGAGTTTACTTGGAAATTTGAGGACCAAATGAAGGCGGAATATCCGCAATTGTTCTCACAAGTTTTCTCTTGTTAGAATTTTGGGACAAAATTTCCTAAAGTAGGGTAGACTGTGACAACTGTGCTCTGTAATCGATGTACAATGTAAAACAATGTTAATTATCAATAAAACAATTTGTTTTGGTGTTATTATGTGTGTAATTGTGTTTGATGATTTTATGATTTGATTCGATTCCGATTTCGAGCTTTAAATCGCTTTCTGGAAAGTTATACGCAAACTGGTGCGTAAACGCAGTCAGTTTAACGCGAAAAACACTCCGGAATAGTGAAATAGGCTTAACATGCCTTAAATAACCTTTACATAACTTAGAAATAAGTTTTGGATGGTTTGGTGTGTTGAAAACAAGTTTGTTCGATCGCAGGGACTATTTGTGTCAAACTGTGAAACTATACCAATTTGTATAGTAACGAACATTCCGGAACTTGATCATAAGTTAAACATACCCTAAATATCCTTTACATAGCTTAGAAATAGGCTTTGAGGGGTTGGGTATGCTAAAATAAACTTATTTGATCAATAGGGACTAAAAGCGTCAAAAAGTGCATAAGTTTGCATTTTAAACGCATATCTTACGTTCTGAATATACCGGGACACCCAAAAATTGATGTAATCATTAAAATATTTTATTTTAGTGATTGGCATGATAAAATTCCATTCGTCGCTTAATTTGGATCGTTTTTGGGTTCGTTACGACTTCCGTCGTAATTAACCGAATAACGCAATCGTACGACCAAACGAACCGACATCAGAGATGTTTTTGAGCATATTTTAAGTTCCCTATACTTTAACTTCATTTTGGATCCTTTAAATGAGGTTAACGAGGCTTAAACGTGTCAAAAATGCATCAAAACACAAGTTTCTCAAGTGCAGGGACCATTTTTGCAATTCTGTCAAACTAGCTCTGGCGGACCGCATAAGATAGGGTCTCATCTTACGCGGGGCGCGACAGACTACCAGACAGAAACAATGAATCTGGCCCATTTTTTATGTTTCGATGGTTTTCAACCCTTGTTTTGGGATACTATCTGCTGGGTTTAGATAGTTTTTTCATGCTCCCATGGTTTCTAAAACCATTAACCCACATGTATGGCCAAGATCATTGCCTCTTTAGCAAGAAACGATCCTAACGATGAACCGAAAACTATATATAGCCACGCTCTCCTTCCATTTTCTGCACCCTTGATCATTTTAATGCTCTAAGTTGAAGCCTTTGCTTCATACCTGAGTGTTATAGATCAAGTTCTCCCTAGCTTGTACCCTTTGTAAGCTTCTTTCGTTCTTTTATCGCTTTTCAAGCATGAAAGTCAAACAGTGTTTGACTTTCTACTTTGGCCACGAGTTGGTCAACACGAAGTTCATTTGAACTTCGCAACGTGAGCGTAATCACGATGGTTATAGTCCCTAGTGACTATACCTACTGATTACCACGTTGACTAGGTATAGTGACGAGTCGTAGTTTCGGTCAAAATGCGCATTTAAGCGTATTTTGCAACCAAACTACTCTTGGTATCAAAACACTTTGTTTTGATATCCAAACCTATTTTCTAACTTAGTTAAACATGTTCTACCATGTTTAGCTCGTCACTTTTAGTTTAGTGCTTGTTTAGAGTCGTAAGTCAAGCGGTCTAAACCACCGCTTAGACTTTTGAACTCGACCCGTTTGGTCGATCATTTGGATCCGACCAAGCATGATTAGTGACCATAGTAGCATAGGGAATAACCTTCCGAGGTTATACCTTATAGTCACCTAGTTTAAGTAGTTGTATGATAGGTAGTTTATATGCCTTAGGAAAATGACCAAAATGCGCTTTTCATTCATAATTGGATTTTAAGCATACGTAACCTAACTTTTGTCACCTAAACTGATTATGCAACCTATTTAAACATGTTTAGGCATATAATACTTGTCATAGGATTAGTTAGACGTCTCGAACGCGCTTTTGCGCGAACGACGCGTTAAAATAGCATAAGCTACCTTAATGGGCCGTAACGGGTCGAAAGCACTTAGGTTAGGTTTCGACTTAGAATGTAGGCTTTGTTAAACCATATCACATGAGTTCCAATACTCATTTGGTTTACAAGACCTCATTCTATCCGATCTTCCGATTTAGGTGTCGATTTATTTACTAGTGATTCGATTATTAGGTGCTGCTTGAGTTTCCTTGGTTTGATTGAGCTTGTTGAGTTCTTTTGATTGAGGATACTTTGCACTTCGATGTGAGTATGTAGTTCCCCTATTTTACTGTTTTTGATTGTTTTGGGGTGATTCATATGTATTAAACGATTTCGAGGTTTTAACGATGGTTTCAAAAATGATTAAGATGGTTTATATTAAACTAATAACGATTTCAATAATGTGAACGAACTTGTTGGTTGTAGTTACATAACGAATGACATTCATTAATTTTGGCTGAACCGACCAGTATTAGGTTATGGTACCATAGGATCTGACAAATCCGGTTATCAGACTACACCCATGGTTATGTGTGGGGGTTATGTAGGTAACGACCGAATCTGATAATTGTTAACTTACCCTTTGGTGGTTTGTTAATGCGAGTTTCAAGATAGTCGAGTCACGAAGGTTTGAATGTTGTTAGCGAGATGACCATAAGTAGGTTCACAATTAAAACGAGAACGATTTTGGGACGAGTTAAACGATTTGATATGACTTAAACGAGATCAACGAATTGGATAAACGATTGGTTTTGGGTAGTGATTAGAAAATGGGACAGGTGTAGCATGATAAAAGCATGGTAGATACGCCGTTGGTACATCTTATATATAAGTGCTTTTATCATATTATATTCCGTGTCATTATTTAGTTCACTTGGGAAACGATTTTGAAACGATGTCACACAACAAGGTTTTCGAAACGATATAAACCATACGAGTTTTATTAACGAGTTTTTACGATATGTTTTACGAGTTGGTTTACTAAAACAAATGTTTTGGGGTTAAGAATCATGGCTACGAGATTTTATAAACTATAACCAACTTGATTTGAGCTGGTTAATTATGTTGCAATACACTTTTCAAAACGAGGTTTGTACTTTTGACTCTTGTAGTCTAACGAGGTACTGCAACATATTAACGAGCCATGAATCCGATACTCTCATAAAACCTATGTGCTCGCCAGCATTTCTTTGCTGACTTTGTTTTTACATATGTTTCAGGTGGTGTTGTGTGATGTTGATTGCTAGGATGTATGTTCACATAGGATCTGGACAAGGCCTTAGTGACTTAATAATGATAATAGACGATGTCTAATTTGTTTGTTTGGTTTTAAGACAATGTAAATTTCTTAATAAATCAATAAAACATAACTTTTGTATCCATGGTTGTGAAACAATAATTCTTTTACAACACTCCCCAACATTTCTGCCGTGGTTTCGTTGTTTTGATGCGGTCGGGGTGTGACAATTTTGGGCGGTGTGACAGTTTGGTATCAGAGCCACTGGTTATAGTGAACTTGGTTTTAAAAACGTTTTTATAAAACCAGACTATAACCAAACAGTTCTGAAAACGTGAATACGACCATGACACTCAGCTCCAGATTGCAAGGTTCGTCTCTCGTATACTCATTGTACTGCGTAATTAGTGAACACCTACATATGATATTGCATATGATTGCATGTTTAACACAACAATATGAATTCACGTATTACTTGCATGTGTTAGATGACTGATAGGGGGGTATTTCCCTAAATATTCATGACTCACGCTTCGTGATGCTTTTTGTTTTCTACGTGAGTTTGAGGAACCATTTGACATGACTTAGGAGGAGCTGAGATGAGCATGCAAATCACAATATTATTGTGGGTGCACACATGATAATAATGTGGGGTGCATGCGAGTCCCAGTGAAGCTTAACAAGTGAAAAAGGGGTTCCGTTCAGTATTTAAATCGATCTGAAACACAATAGTCTATAAGAGTCATAGCAGTGATTGTCTCTTACTTGAACGCGATCTTTTCACTCCACTCTGAATCCTTACGAATCTCGATGCTATCAAGTATTACCTGAACACCCCTCTGAACGCCTAGGGAATTGTGTAGAATGTTAGGTGCTTGTACGAACGTCTCTGAGATGGATGTCTCCGCATCAAAGGATTGGTCTATACCTTCCTCACCTATCTTTGTTTGTTAGAACCTAACACGTTAACGTCTTAGACCCTAAAGTGTGACCACTTCTGCAACGCTCGGGAAACATATCGTGTAATACTCAGTCAACTTGCAAGAACGATGGATAAGAGGATGAGCGTAGTGCCGTACCAACCTTAATATTAGAACGACCTTGACTACCGACAACGGACACCAGCAGGCTGACTTCAACCGAATCCTCAACCCTAGTCAGCGACTTATGGGAGTCAGCTCCTACGGAATAATCGAGACATAAGCGATGACAACAGATTAAAGTGTGGAATGTGTGATTACCAGCACAATGGATAGTGCCTTAGGACGTGGTACGGAAATGTGGCAAGATGGACCCTGTCTCCTTCCAAGCAACAGTATGAGAGGCAACAGTCACGGCGACATCAAGGTACTCGTAATCGTGGCCTACCGTATGGAAACAAGGGTGACTTCGACAAGGATTGACTGTTGTTAAGTCAAAATGTCAACAACCAAGGGAACGATAACAGTATTGGGAAATCCACATGATCGTAACAACACTGGTAGTGGTGCCTGTGGAAGAGCATTTAGGATTGGCGTAGGCGACGCCGGGTATAATAACAACATGGTAGCTTGCATGGGTAGTTAACCGCTTCGTCTCGATTCCATTCAACTCTGATGCTTCCCGAAACCAAACCTGTCATGGAACCGGCTGATGGCAAGCCAATTGAAGCCTTGTATGTTCATTGGGATGCAAACTCGACCTTGTGGGACAAGTGCTTGACATCGACCTTCCTTTTTGGTCCCGATGCAGTAATAGTGTAGATTGATTATCTGGATATCGCGTAAATATACCTTGAGGAAGGAAAATTTTGCGTCACTTATACTTTGAAGTGTCTGAGTGGTGCACGGGTTAGCGCCATTCTAGATGTGAAGACCCAGAAGTGTCTACGGAGGGATGACCCCATTATGATAGCAACCATTTCTGATGATAAGGCTAAGGTAAATAGGATCGAGGATCCACCGATTGTTGTGACTCATCTCAGTGTGCTATTTGAGGAACTTTCAGGTTTACTACCACAACTGTTAGTCGGAATCTCAGTTGATCCCACGCCAGAGGCAGCTCCGAATACTCATACTCTTACCGTCTTGCACCAGGAGAGTTGCAAGAACTGTATAAGCTACTACGGGAACTGTTGGACAGGAGTTTTGTCGGACCTAGTTTTCGCTTTGGGAAGCCCTAGTTATATCCATAAAGATAAGCCTTTTGGTGTGTATGCTGATTTTCCAGAACTCCGTAAGGCGACAGTCAAGAATAGTTTACCTCGACCATTGTATTGACAACCTGTTGACCTGTTGCGAGGGACAAGCTTCCATTCGAGGATTGATTTACGAACAAGCTATTATCAGATGGAAGTCCAAGGGAAGGATGATTTTCCGGGAACGGCGTATCAAGCACAATACGGCCAGTGCGACCTAGTACACCATAACCACGGGGTTAATCAACACACCAGTAGTTTTATGGACCACAAGAATCGACCGTGTTTATCGACGATGTTTTGGATTATTTCCAGGAGAAAGGAACATCATGGATGGCATTTGAATCTTATTTTAGAGCTCCTGAGGGAGGAGCCACTCCGCGCGAACTCTTGTTAAATGTGACTTCTGGATTTGAGAGGTACCCTTTTTTGGTCATATAATCAGCGAAGTGGGAATGCACGTGGATCTCGCTAAGACCCGCTTTGGTTGGAAACTGATCGACACCAAAGAGTCCTTCGAGGATACAACAATTTCTTGGTCCCGCTTGATATTATCACAGATTAATCACAGGATTTTTGAAGGTCGCGTAGCTTAAATCTCTTTAGCACAGCCGGGTGCTGTGTTCGTGAAAGACAGAACAGGAGGATGTCTTTTCAGCCTTCGAATCCCAACTCTGCAATGCACCGAGCATCGTCTTTACCCAAGGGTGTGGGTGATTCAGTGGTGTATCATTATGGTTTGAATCAAAGTCCCAGTTACACGTCGACGCAATATGAGAGAGTGATGACTTACGTAATGGGGTTACAAAGAGGAACTGCATGACACATAACCGACGGTGGAAACCGTGGTCTTTGGATTTAGGTTGGAGGCATTACTTGGACGATACTGAGTGCACTACTTAGACCGATCACAAGGGTCCCCTATGTACCCTGGTCTCGAAAGAGCTAAATCAGTTAAGGGCATTGCTGGATGAAACTTTTGGATGATTATGACTGTGAAACCTGAACATGTATGAGCTTTGCAGCTCACTATCGACTCTAACTTACCTGACCAGACTCGTTCTGTTCAAACCGAAGAACTAACGGCGGAGAATTTTCAAGTTAGGTCCATGCGGGGCATGGAAGAGCAACTTCTGGCAAGTCGGACGATATCCTCTATCTCGTGGAGCAAATGTGGATCTCATTATACAGTACCGGTAGGGGATTTGTGTTGAGCGAAGCACCCCGGCCTTGATATTCTAGTCGTCTGGGTTTTAATGAGAGTCATTACGAGTTATGAACCTTGTACTGGTAATTGGGCATGAAGGCCCACCTAGCTAGGTATGTGAACGATGTTTGATATGTGGGAAGGTCAAGGTGAGGTATCAGCATCTAGAAACATTCATTTGGAATGAGAACAAACTGCCATGGATTTCGTCACTGGGGCTACCTCGAACTCAAAACGGAAACAGTATCACTTGGGTGATCGTTGATTGTCTCACGCTACCAGCACGCCTTCTTCCAACCAAGGAAACTGACGAGCCTTCACCGATGTGAACTTTCCTCTAAGAGAGGCGGCTTTTAGGCACGAGGTGCCCACCCCCGTTACTTATGATTTTGAGATATACCCGATTTATGGTAGGCAATACATGATACCCTGGGCTCACTTCTAGACATGGACATTGCTTATCACCATAGGACAAGCGGTCTGAGTAAGCGAACCATCCTGACACTCGAAGACATACTGCGGGCATGTGTGTGATTGGCGTTAGTAAGAATTAGAAGGACATTTATCTTTGGTTAAGTTCTACTACAGCAGTTACCATTCTAATATTTGGACAACTCTGTTTGAGACATGGCATGGACAGTAACGCTAATCTCCTTGTTGGATTAAGGTGGGTGACAACCTAATCACAGATCAAGGACTTGTACTCGAAACTCTTAAAGATTGCTTGGATCGGAAACTGTCTGACGGCAACGCGTGGCAATCAGGAAAGCTGATAAACTTAGGAAACACTGGGAGTTCGCTGGAGGCAAACGTACCTTAATCGAAAGTCTCACCCTGGGAGGGTGCGGTACGATAGACAACGTGGCAAGCTTAGTTTACAATGCGTTAGGACATCCGGACCTATGGAACGAATCGGTGACATGGCTCACAAACTTGAGTTAACTGATGAAATGGAATAACATTCGTGATGATATTTATGCCTCGAATTTAAGGAGGTGTTTGTCCGATGAAACACTTGTGATACCTTTACCAGAGTCTGAGGTTATCGGACCAGTTGAATTATTAGGAAATCTCTTGAAAACATGGACCAAGAAGTCAAGGTTCGTTAGCATAAGTCGTATGACAATCGTGAGGGTTCGTTAAACCTTAAGACGTGGACCGGATTTTGCATAGGAACGTAAGGATCTGTTAAAGCTTTAATATCCTCAATTGTTCAAGTGGTTGTACCAACTTTTCTTATCATTGGTGAATTTGGGGACGAAATTCCTTTTCAAGTTGGGGATGATGTGGCACCTAGGAAAAATCCACAATCATCCTGAGTCATCCCAACCTAACATTGCGTCACTTTTGGTTTACCGTGTCACCTTAGCAGTACTTATCAAATTTCAGGACGAAATTTCTTTCAAGTTGGGGATGATGTGACAACCCGAACTTTCAAGGTCTTTCCTTGACATGTTACTTGTTTCACACCAGTGTCTTCATAATTGTGTTTGCATTGTAAAAATTGTGCACGTTTGATATATGATTGATGTACTGTGTTACTGTGTTATTTTGGTACTGTGTTATTGTGTTAATGCATTGTTATGTTATAATGATCGATGTATTGCTCATTGACTGTTACAAGAAACTGTAAGTATGACTCATTGGGTAATGGCATAGCAAATACCACACATGGTGACTTTCCTCACCTACACACACACGACGAAACATGGTGACTTTCGTCACCACTCACACACAACGAAACATGGTGGCAAGGGGAGGCTTTCGTCACTCATGGTGTTTCGTCGCCACTAAGGGGCCTTGGCCCAGGTTGTTTCGGCCCAACTCCCTCTGTACATATATTTAGGAATCTTTAGCAAACCCTAAACACTCTCATCCTCTCCCACCCCTCGACGGCAGCTCTATCCCCTTCGAAGATCCCCTTCGTGTTACACCATCTCTCTCATTCAGACGACACACAATATATATTCGGTTAGTACGATTCATCGCTAGATGGACTTATAATTGCTGCTAATTCTGGTTATGTGCTTACACGATGAGTTATGTTGATGAGATTAGTTTTCTTTGGTGAGACACAACTCGGTGCTAGTTATTTTGTGATTATGGTAGAATAAATCTTTGTGATTATGTGACCATAATAAACTATGTAATTAATCTAGGCTTGCTTGTAAGCAGACTCGATGATATGTGTTACATGCTGGAATCGATGTTGATTTATGATGAATAATTGTTAGTGATTAACTAGGGTGGCATAATGTTCATGATTGCATATAATCTGATGTTGGATGATGAATTGATTAATCGGGTTAGTATAATGGTTGAATATCGATGCACATGATTAGGCAGATGATTTGGCTAGGACAATTAGGGTTTGCAGGCACCCCATAGCCATTGCTGGTATTCACGGCGAAACCTGTATGTTTCGTCGCTGTTATCCATGGCGAAACCTGTATGTTTCGTCGCTGTCATTCATGGCGAAACCTGTATGTTTCATCACTGTTATTCATGATGAAACTCATATATTTCGTCACCACCTAGTTTCGTCGCTAAAGTGATGCATGGACAGAACAGTTCTCATATAACATGATACTCTATCCCATCTGTTATGTATTAGGACACATGTGTGTGACTTTCTGTTGATTTCATGATAATAATGTTACAGAATATGAGGGTTCTGATTTGGACTCATGCGGTAGTCAGTTTATCAGTTATAAGTTATTGTGATAACCAATGAACTGTATGATGTGCATGATAACCAATAAATTGTATGATGAGCATGATATCCAATGAAACTGTATGTTGTTTACAAAGTCGAACGAAACTGCTGTAAATTTCGTAGTTGGTTTATAAAGGTCTATCTGTTAATCAGAAGAGGACCCTGACTTAACCCGTATGAGTAAATAGTACCTCAATGATTGTTGATATAAGTCATGAACACAGGATGTAGACTTGTTTGGAAACTGAGTGCTTGATGTGTGTTATACTATAATCTTAACCAAATGCAATCTGTGGCAACACGTGAATTGATTTCTACGAAACTGGTGATGTCAGTGACTACTGAAGGGAACATGAACTTGTGTCATAAACGTGCATGAAAACTAAATGTTTGCTACATGATACGTGATTTGGATATCTGAACAACGTGAACGTAAACTGATTTCGTGTACATGAACATCATAGGCTTTGACTGGTTATGTGTGAACAAGTAACTGAACTTACCGAGCAAACCTAAGGTGTGTTCACTGCTCTTTTCCAAGCATGCATCCTGGGGAGGGATATCGGGTAACGTTCTGGGGAGGAATGTCAGGTTATTGGGATGTTTCGTATTATACTCATTTCTATCATATAAGACCCCTTACATCTACCGATAGTTGCCAGGGAGGCAATGAGGTTATTAGTTGATAGCGCTATTAGGTTTGGCACCCTCACACAATATCGGGGAGGACGAGCGTGAACTAATTACCTTAAATCATGACCAATGTTTTGATAGAGACATTGGGGTTGGGCAAATACATCTTGTAGCCATTGCGGTAATCGAGTTAATAACAACATCAAATCATCGAATCTGTGAAACGTTTTAATCTGGTAACTGGTATCTAAACACGATTAACAAACTTTGAACTCACCAGCGTCATCTGACGCACTTGTCTGCATGCTTGCAGGTCTATAGGCTTATATCATTGGGAACTTACTGTCTGGGAGGCTGGAGTGGTCATGGGTCGAGACACATGGAAATCTCAATACAAGCTTAACGGTTTATGTACACTTGGACTATGAAACATTTAACAAATGAGTTATGCTTCCGCTGTATACAATGAATGATATGTAATGTTTGTAACACTTTACGTTAATGAAAGAAAGTTTTATTTAATTATATTTATGAGTTCAATGTGATTGGTGGCTAGGATCCTGGTACGTCACACGCCTCGTGGGGGTTCCGCAGGTGGTATTTTGGGGGGGTGTGACACATGTTTTGTGACCATAGTTGTATAAAGAATAACCTTTCGAAGTTATACCTTATGGTCACTTCGTTTAGTTAGTTGTATGATAGGTAATTTATATGCCTCAGGAAAATGACCAAAATTCCCTTTTTACGCATAAATTCATTTTAAGCATATGTAACCTAAATTTTTATATCTAAAGTGATTAGGTAACATTATTAGACATGTTAAGGCATATAATACTTGTCATAGGACTAGTTAGGCGGTCAGAACGCGTTTTACACGAACGACGCGTTAAAGTAGCGTAAGCTACCTAAACAGGTCGTAATGGGTCGTAAGCACTTAGGATATGTTTTAATTTAGAATGTAAGCTTTGTTAAACCATATTACATGAGTTCCTATACTCATTTGGTTTACGAAACCTCATTCTATCCGATCTTCCGATTTAGGTCCGGTTTATTAACGTAGTTACCTATATTAGGTGCCGTTTTGATTCCGTGATCCCTCTAGCTTTGCTGGGTTGTTATTCAAGACTTCTAAGCATTCTCAAGTGAGTACATAGACCCCTATTTTATTGTTTTTCAAACATTTTGGGGTGAAACACATGTGCCTACTTGTTATTTCGTGTTTTTCATGCTTTTATATCGTATACTTGCTATGTTCATTAGTACACATATAGTACATGATTTCATTATGATTTTCTATGTATGTTCACTTAGCATGCTAGCACATTGATTTTTATGTATTACATTTTTGTTGCATATGTTTACTCAGCATATGGACACATTGTTTTACATTTCTACTTTGTATGTTCATTTAGCATATTTAGTACATTATTTTCATAAAACATGCTTACACTTGGTATGACATTTGGTTTGTTTAAACAGGACATAAATACATTCATTAATACCGATCATGCCGCTCGGTAGTAGGTAGTGGTACCATAGGACTTGACAACTCCCATTTCTAAAATCCTAGGTTTGTTTGGGTGGAAGGAATGACCGAATCCGAAAACATTTTGGGTAGACCTTTGACATTGTTCTAGGGTTTATCCTATAGTCTCATGGCTTAGATGTATGCGTTAGAACATTACCGCATAGATGTTTGTATCAGTAAAGCATGCATTTATTTTACAAACATAACTTTTGATTTATTCAAATACTTTGTTTTGTGCATTTTTACATATGGTCTAAGTAGTCATTTTTACTTGCCATACGTGACATTTGTTTACACATTACATGATTTACATTTGACAATAGCCATGGTTTACACATTACATGATTTACATTTGACAATAGACATGGTTTACACATAAACATTTGATAATTGGGTTAAACAAGACATTTTTGGTGGTTTGTTTGGGTAAGTGATTTAAGTAACGAGGTGTGTGTAATATGATAAAAGCATGGTGGATACGCCGCTGGTACTTCATATATATAAGTGCTTTTATGATATTACATATTGTAGCGTTATTTAAACCATTTCAAGTTAGACATATTACATTTTACACATATATCATATCTTCATGAAACATTGTTTTACAAACAACATATTTTATACAAACTCATTTTTCTTGGTTATGTATTTATCTATGCATCTTTCCTTTATATCATCTGATTTCTTATCACTGTTTGTATAATTTATAAAAGAAAACATTTTACAAGGTTCATGACTAACTTTTGTTAAACATTTTCTTTAAACTTACAAGTCATGAATCCAATTTTAATAAAACCTATGTATCTCACAGGCATTTTTATGCTGACGTACCTATTTTCACATGTGTTGTCAGGAGTTGATGCATAGGATTGATCAAGATACACTTAGGCGGACTTGGGCCTTAGTGACAATAAAAGACGCAAGACTAGTTAATTATGTTATGTTTCTTTGTTTTTAAGACATTGTAACTTCTTTTATTAAATAAAACAAAACTTCTATTTCCATGTGTTATGAAACAATGATTCTGTTACAACACTCCCCGACGATTCCGCCGCGATTTGTTGTTTTACGCGGTCGGGGTGTGACACATTTGATGAAATTTATATGTTACATTTTGCACACATCGGGAATCCTTGTACGAGACATGGGAAAAGTTCAAGGAACTATTAGGGAAATGCCCACATCATGGTCTTGAACGTTGGTAACAAGTGTCCATTTTCTCCAATGGACTCTTACGAGACACAATGTAAATCCTTGATTCCGGGTCTGGGGGACTCCTTGTGAATCAGTGCCCCGAGGACATTCATAATCAAATTGAAGAAATTACTCCAAACAGTTTTCAATGGCACACTCCTACGGGTTCAAAATCCATAGCCCCGGGCGCCCATAAAGTGGACGAAACCACTTCTTTGCAACCCCAAATTAAAGCCTTAACTTTAAAAATAAATAAACATGAATAAAATAAAACGGTTGTTGGTGTATATGTCTGTCGACTTCGTCTTGTATCGAGTCTTGTAATAGAATAGAAAGATCAAGGCAAGTAGTACGAGAAAAATAAGAAAAGTATAAATAGAGGTCATTTCGCACGAAATGGAAAGGTGTCCATTTCGTATGAAATGCATCTGGCCATTTCGCATGAGCCTGTTTCATGCGAAATGGATGCTCTATAAATAGTAGCCTTGTTCATTTCATTTAAAAACTTTCTGATTCCGGTACGGAGGTGCTGCCGAAGTGTTAAACGTTGTTATATCAATAAACAAGACAATTAGAGTGTATATCAAGCTGATTCAAAGTCGATACGTTTGTTTCCGCCACTCATATTGATTAGAACTCTTCTGAATGACTCATTTTGGTCGTTCAAGCGATCCTACAAGTGGTATCAGAGCTCAGGAGGAAGAGTTCTTACCGATTTTAGCTTGATTTCATCAAAATTCTGATTTCTACACCTTCTTTTACAAGATTTTTCAAAATTAAACAAGATTTCACGGTCAAAATGGGCTAATTTTCACATATAACGTGCGAAACACTGTTTTAACAAATCCTTGAAAGAATTAGACCTAAAATCAATCTAAAACCTGATGAATTTGACAAAAATCCGGCCGAATGGATGACATCAGCATCATTTCGCACGAGATGTGTTGGTGCATATGTCTGTCGACTTCGTCTTGTATCGAGTCTTGTATTAGAATAGATAGACCAGGGCACGATATACGAGAAAAATGTCAAACATGAGTGTAAAGGCTATTTCGCACGAAATGGACAAGAGTCCATTTCGCATGAAATGCAAAGGTCCATTTCGCATGAACTGTTTCGCACGGAATGGACTGCCTATATATAGTGACCTTGATCATTTCATTTGTAACTTTCCGATTCCAGAGCTGAAGTGCTGCTGAAGTGTCTACTCGTTGTAAAACGCTGTTATATCAATCAAAAAGACAATTAGAGTGTATATGAAGCTGTTTCTACTCCTATATGTCTGTTTCCGCCTTTCGTATTGGACAAAAACTCTTCTGAACGACTCGTTTGGTCATGCGAACGATCCTACAAGTGGTATCAGAGCTCAGGAGGAAGAGTTCTTACCGAATTCAGCTTGATTGCATCAAAATTCTGATTTCTACACCTTCTTTTCAAAATTAAACAAGATTTCACGGATAAAATGGCTTGATTTTCTCACATTATATGCGAAACACTATTTTAACAAAGCCTTGAAAGAATCAGATCTAAAATCGGACTAAAACCTGTTCAATTTGACAAAATTATGTTCGAAAAGATGACGTCAGCAGCATTTCGCGCAAATTGAGCTCTCCATTTCGCACGAAATCACACCATATTGTCATTTCGTTTGAATTAGCTTCTCCATTTCGTACGAATTGATATTTTCATTTCACACGAAATCACTTTATATTGTCATTTCGCGTGAATCGGACATTCAGTTTCGCACGAAAACATCATTTCGCTTGAGAGTTGATTCATTTCGCACGAAATAGCTCATTTCGTGTGAAAACATCTTCATTTTGCACGAAATCACCCATTTCGTTTGAAAGTGTATTATTTCGTACGAAATCATCTATTTCTTACCAGATTGTTCATTTCGATTGAAAAAGTCCATTCCGCACCAAACCCATTCCGTTTGAATTGTGCCATTTCGTTTGAAAGCTAATTTTGTGAATTTTTGAAAACCGAAACATGGAAGAGGAATTTTACAACGCGTTTGCTACTTCTACGAGTACTCCTGTTACTATTGCTCAGAGTGTGAACATGGAAAATGAAACAGGAACTTTGCAAAAACCCCCGAAGCTAATGGGCATTGAAGAATACTATGGTTGGAAAGACCGATTTGAAAATTGGGTTCAAGCAAATCATTTGAGATCTTGGGAATGTATTGAGAAAAAGTATGTTAAACCTCGTACTGATGTGGGAGTTAACAAAACGATTTCTGAATTGTCGGATAAAGAACGAGACAGGTACAAGGCAGAAAAGATGATGATTAGTCTACTTCAGCAAGCTGTGAAAGAAGACATCTTCATATTACTTCAACATGATAATACTTCACGTTCGATATGGGAAGCACTTCAAGTTAAGTTTGAGGGAAGTGAGAAGATGATCAGGAGTAAGAAATCATTATTAAAGAAATAGTTTGATCTGTTTACTAGTTTGCCGGGTGAGGGTACAAAGAAACTGATTGAAAGATATTGTCATTTGGTGAGATCAATGTCTTTGTTGGATATTAACAAAGATCGAGAAGAATGGGTTGACAAATTAGCTGATGCGTTACCTCAGAAAGAATAGGGTACATATTTGATGATCTTAAAGAACACTGGAGAATACGATAAGTTGACAATTTCTCAGTTCATTGAAAAAATTGAAGGACAAGATCTTGAACAACAGAAGATTGCTAGAATGAACAATCCTAGTGGTCAATAAGACATCAAGATGTATTACAAAGGAAGTGTTCAGGATATTGAAGCAAGTCCAAAGGTACAAAGAACTTTCAATGCAGAAAACTCATCTGGATCAGTCAATCAAAGTACAAACAACAGCAGTGGTTTTTCTTCATATCCAAGTGTTAATCCGAAGGTTTCAATCTCAAGTCATCAGTTCCAAAGCTCAAACAACAGTAATGGTCATGTTTTACACTGTAACATCGCGTTGCATCTTCAGAATGGTCAAAATTTCTCTGAAGAAGTTGCTAAAGGTCATATGGCATTACTAGCTACAATGTTAGAATCTTATGAAGGTTTGGTTGCAGGAAGGATCGGTAATCCTATGTTGACAAAAGAAGATTACGATCAGATCGATGCTGAGGAAATGGAGCTTATGGATATTAAGTGGTGTTTAGCGAGTGTGTTGAGGAGAGCTGAGAAATTTAAGATGATTACAGAAATAGATGACTTCCGTGATGCTAATGTTTCTACTTTAGGTTTTGATAAATCTAAAGTTACTTGTTTTCGATGCAGGGAAAAAGGACATTTCAAGAGGGAATGTACCAATCGAGAAGCAGGAGGAGCTCAAAATCCGTTCGGGGATAATGATTATTATAGGAAAGCAATATATCAACAAGTTACTCAATAACCATCATCATCAAATGCTATTGAAGATGGAAAGACGAAGGGGATCGAAGAGTCAACAAAGAAAGCTTATTATGGTATAATAGATCAAGATGATGAGAAAGTGGCAGAAGGTTTTAGCTGGGACAAATATGTTCCGCCTAATTCAAAGTTAGGAGCATTCATTGCACAAATAGTTCAAGAACCAGATTTGATGAAAGAATGGATGAAAGTGTTTGTCAATGACGAGAAAAGTCAAAATGAAGAGTCTATTTCTTCAGAAGAAAGTTCAGAAAAGACAACAATTTTTGACGAATCATCAACTGATAACAGTGATGATGAAGAAGAAATGCATATAAATATTGGAAAAACTCAATTATCTCCTGAAAGTTTTAAATTTTATTTTGAAGATAGATTGGAGAAACTAAAGGAGAAGCGAGCAGCAAAAGAACAGAAAAAGATAAAATGCAAGAATGTTACTCAGGAAAAGGAGTCTGAACAAAATGAAGGAGTTAAAGTTGTTAAGAAGGTAGTTGAAGTTGAAAAGATCATCGAAGTTGAAAAAGTTGTGGAGATCACGAAACCTTGTCTTAAGTGTTTGGTACCATGCAAACAGTGTGAAGAAAAAGATGAGAAGTATAGTGAGCTTGACAAGATGAAGGAGAAATTATTGTTTGATGTCAATTACGTGAAAGAGTCGTATGATGTGTTGAACAGAATAGTGAATTGTCTGCAAAAGACAAATTCTGAAAGAGAAGATGCTTTAACCATGATGAATGCAGTGATGATGTCTAAGCAAAAGGCAATCAATCACTATATTGAAGAATGTGCGAAGTTGAAACAGGAGTTGGAAACTGAGAATATTGAAAACGAAAGAATCAGACGATTGTTGTAAAGTTATTCTAGTTCTGATTATTTGATTGACATAATTTATCCAACTGTTGCAGGTTTTGAAGCATTTCAAGATGAGAAGCAGGAAAAGAAGGATACTGCTAAGAAACAAAGTGCTAGTTATAACAAGTGTCCGCCACCGATTTGGGAAGGTTATTCTCCCAGAAAACCGAATGAGGAACAAGTCAAAAAGGCTATCAATATTAAATTAAAGTCCGAAACATCTGATGATTTACCAGACAACATTGACATCACATTCACATCGTCTGACATTGATCATGAGTCTGTGTTAATAAAGAAAGTGGTCGATCAGGTGTTGGATAAGGATGAGGAGTCAGAGTCAAAGTCTGAGTCAGAAACTTCGAGTTCATCAGTCAACAGTCCGAAATCATCAGTCAAAAGGGTTTACAATAAAGAATTTCTATTATCAAAATCTAATTTGAATGACAAAACATTTGAAGTTGCATATACTTTGAATGATTCTGACAAATTATATTTTGATAAAGAATTTCCAATACGAAGTGTTCAAATTGAAAAGATTAAAAAGGTTTTCAAATTAACAGAAATTAATATTACTAAAATAAAAGATGTAAATCTTACTGAAAAACCTAAAAAATATACTTCAAGAGTTCAACAGAGATTGAACAAGAAAAAGGGTTGAGTTCTGGTTTTGTTTTTCAAAAGAAACCAAACCATAACAGTAATTTCAAAAAGAAAGGTTTAGGTTTTTCATTCCACCTGAAAATACTAAAAATGAGAAAATTTCTAAAACAAAAACAGTATTTGTTTCAGGGTCAAGTTCGGAAGAAGAAGCAAAGAGTTCATTCTGGAAACAGCCAAACAAAGAGTTCTTTGCAGAAAAGCAAAAGTTTGAAAAGAATGGAGCTAATCAGAAAAGGGAGACAAGAACCTGTTACCGATGTAAAGAAGTTGGTCACATCGCCTGGAACTGTCCTAAGGCAACCAACACAAAACAGGAAGTTGTTTCTAAACTCAAAAAGAAATTTGTTGATAAAACCGAACCACCAACTGAAAAATTCAAAGTGTTTAAAAACTCAACATATGAAGTTGGTGAATGTTCAAAAAAGTTTTACAAGAGAAGAGTGAATCTTGACAACCAAATGTGGGTTGTTAAGAAATCTGATGTTAAATCTGGCAATGAATCTGACTCATCAAAGTCAGAGGAGCCACAAGTTGAGGTTAAAAATGAAAATTCAGTTCCGCCATTGGATGATGTGAACTTTCCACCATTGCGGACTGAAAATTTTAAACAAAAAGTTGGTAAGGTTGAGATTTCGAATCAATTCTATTCTGAAAAGAAAGAATTTGATGTCGAAAAGCTTTTAATGGCAAAGTGAAACACATTTTTGGAAAAATGGTTGAGGGAAAGGCCAAAGGGGTAAAGGAATTTTATGAAGCAAAAAGAAATGTTCAAACCCCAAGTGAAATTGAGAAGGTCACACCCAAAACTGGTCAGGCTTGGGTGTCGGTATTCTTTACTTAAAATCCTGACTTGCCGGAGTTCCCAAGGTGGTAATCGTGGAGCAGGAATCGGCATCATTCTTGAAATATTTTTGTTTGGAAAACCTACAAGTGATAAAACTCAAAAATTGTCATATTTCAATTTACAAATAATATTGTTGAGAATTGAACATACAAGGGTTGTCACCTACAAGTGGTAAATCAAGGTCATTAAATTGAACTTGATTTAACTTTCATACAAAAATTTGTGAAAACAATGTGATGATCTTATCCCCAAACCTACAAGTGGTAATCAACAAAACTAATTTTCCGAAAAAAACCATTTTTATTAAAAGAAACTTAAGTGTTTTGAAATCATAATGGGAAAATAGTTTGTTGTCAGGGGGAGTTTTGATTATTTATGCCAAGTGGATGGCGAATTAAAGCAATTCAAATCAGTTTTGTCAAATTTTCTTTACATGGTTTTGAATTTTAGGGGGAGTAAGAAATTTCAGAAAATCCAAAAACATTAGAAAATTTTGAAAAAGCTAAAAACATGATAAAATGAAAAATGAGTTTTGTTGTGAAAAAGAGGAAATGATAGTACATCAGTGGATTATCACGGCACGCTAAAGAATTGGAAAGTTAAAAAGGTAATAAACGATCTCACTGTGGATATGCCAGTAGGTTTTTATTCATTCAGTAGATTGTTTTCGAGATATAAATCTAAATATCATAACTTACTTATTTCGTGGGGAACATCTCTCGGATATATGGGGTTCCCGAAATCTTGTTTGAAAGACTTTCTATTTCTGACATACTAGGTCTTTGTGCATGATGATATCTGGGGTATTATACATGAACTTCTGATTTTGTGGAAGCAATAGCCTAGTTCTCGTATAATACTCTGCACTGCTTTAAATCTTAAAGCCTACCCCCAGTACAAAAAATGATGAAACATTGAAAAATGCTAATCATGTGCTGTTGAAGAAAAGATCCCCAAACGGGACACACCTGAAAGACGAGCCATCATCTCTTTGTCTGAACGGAAGTTCTAACCTGAGCTCTCATGGTCTCGCATTACCCGTTTACAGATATCATTAGTGTACAGTCACCTGTAAGACTGAATATAGAAGTCTGGATACGGGAGTATATTCTGAGGTGGTACACACGAATAAGTTTAAGTTCTTAAAACATTAATATCGTATCTCGGAACAGTTGAACTTTGTGTGAAAATTTGAGTGGATCAGTATACTGACAATCTAAGTGAATTGTTTAGAACTTAAAATGTTTAAGGCTTAACGGTGTTAGTGATTTGTCTCATAAACTGATATGATCCTCTTACACAAACTCACAAAAATATTGTCTGTAAATATTTTTTTACTGCTTTTCAATATCAAAAAGATTTTAAGTGTGTTTTAGCATAAATTTTTGAAAAATTCAAAAAGATTCTATTTCATCTTTTTTTCGACAACTGATGTTGGAAAGCTGATTTTCAAAATTCCAAGTGCTAAACATGACGACAACTGGGTTGGGAGAGTGTGTTTGAAATGTGAAATGATTTTAATGAATTACCAAATTTTGTATGTTTCAGTTACAATGTGATTTATAAATCTGTCAAGTTTTAAATTTGAACAATTTATTTTGAAGAAGTTGATGTGCAGTTAGCCAGGTTCCTGATTCTGAGTGTTTCATAAAGCTAGGTTACGATCTTAGAACCTGTGAAGAAGTGATAAGCATGTGCAGACTGCGATCCCAGCTTATCGAAAGGGGGAGTCTGAAGATTGAAGATCAACATTCAAGGAGGGGTATGATTAGGTGAAAGCAAGATTGATTTCCTGGAAAAGACAGAAGATCGAGGATGCTTTACACTGTTAGATACTTTGGAAGAGCACGATGACTGATCAAGACTGAAGATGTGACATAGCGAAGACTCGACACCGAAGACTTCGTCAACATCCAAGGGGGAGTCTGTTGGTGCATATGTCTGTCGACTTCGTCTTGTATCGAGTCTTGTATTAGAATAGATAGATCAGGGCACGATATACGAGAAAAATGTCAAACATGAGTGTAAAGGCTATTTCGCACGAAATGGACAAGAGTCCATTTCGCACGAAATGCAAAGGTCCATTTCGCATGAACTGTTTCGCACGGAATGGACTGCCTATATATAGTGACCTTGATCATTTCATTTGTAACTTTCCGATTCCAGAGCTGAAGTGCTGCTGAAGTGTCTAATCGTTGTAAAACGCTGTTATATCAATCAAAAAGACAATTAGAGTGTATATCAAGCTGTTTTTACTCCTATACGTCTGTTTCCGCCTTTCGTATTGGACAAAAACTCTTCTGAACGACTCGTTTGGTCATGCGAACGATCCTACAAGATGGATTTTCATTCCGCTTGAAATTGACTTTCATTTCGCACGGATTGAAAGGTGTTAGGTCCATTTCGCACGAATTGAACTTTGATTGGCCATTTCACACCAAAGTGTTCCATTTCATTTGAAAGTAATCCCATTTGTTGGTGCACGATGTCTATAGCCTACGTCTATCAGTCTAGGTCATGTGTATAGCTTGTGTAGGGGTCTAAATGTAAAATTATGTGTTTTTGATGTAATTCCGTTTGAAATGACACATTGTCATTTCAAACGAAATTAGTTGTGTTAATTCTATTTGAACTGACACATGTGTCATTTCAAACGGAATCAGAAGCCTATATATAGGTGATGTGTGCTTCTCATTTCTTACGGAATTAGCTACAGTGTCACGAAGTGCTGCTGAATTTCTGCCGTGTAATCAATTCTATTATTGAATGAGAAGCTTGTGTTAAAGTGAAATAATCTGTTTTCTAATCAATTCTTACTGATTCAAAGCTGTTTGTTTGTTTCCGCCACTCAAACAGTTGTGTATTGCCTCTGATTGACTCACTTGGTCGGTGAAAAGATCCTACAACTTGACGTTGAGCTCTAACGTCTTCTATTTTGATTTCATCAAATTTCTGCTCAACAGACTTTCTAAGCAGATTTGAAGAATAAGGGTAAAGGTGTAGAAGGGTCTTCTGAAGTTACTGAAAGAGCAGTTGTTCTATCAACTATACCAAATCCTCGTCCTCTCTCTGCAATTTCTGCTATTTTTGAAGAGGATGTATTATTGGATGTTGATCATAATGATGATGAAGTTGTTGATGAAGATGAAGAAGATGATGATATTGAAAAGGGTGATGCAGATGATGATGTGTTTTCTGCAAGTAGTTCTAGTGATGATGATAATGATGATGGTGATCAGGGTACTTCTGGTGTTAAATTTACTGAAACTTCAAATGAAAGAAATGTCGATGATTATATGCATGATGATGCGAATGAAGAACATGAAAGTGCTGAAGGTGAGGGGGAGCACGTGGATGATCAAAATGTTGATAAAGTTGAAAAATTAATTTTGTGTCTAGAGCCTGAAGTAGAGGAAGGTGAAATCAGGCATTCGTATACAATGGCTGAGATTATAGAGTTGACAAGGATTGATGATCCTGATTTTAAATTTGATTTTGAAGAGGAGCTGAATGCGTTCGATATCAACCAACAACCTGACTATGAGTACAAGTATGTTGAAGTGGCAGACGTCTATGATAGGGTTGAGGTTGAAGATTGCAGTGATGAAGAGGATGTGAATGTGGATACTTCTGATTTTCCAACATTAGTCGAATTCTTCAGTCAAGAAAATAGAGATGAACTGAGAAGAAAAGTTGCTGAAATTTTGAAAGATAAGAACTTTGATGGTACTACGAAAGATCCACAGTGCGAAGAACACAAGTTCAGGAAGAGTGATGAAAGAAAGTTCAAACGTCCTTTGAAGTTTTACAAGAGAGATAGAGATGTTTTGCTTGGTGATATCATCAGTTGGGGATTCTTACCACAGGTGAATGCTTATGCAATTAGAAGAGAATATGGTGTGCAATACTTTGAACGTCTTTATGATATTATGTCTCTACCCTGGTGGGATGTAGAAGAGTTGTCAAAGGTTAGAACATTGAACTATCCAATCAGAAAGAACGATGTGCCTATGTGGGGTTTAATAAAGTATGAATCGTTGAAAAACTTCAAGCATTGGAAGCCTCATTACCCGAAGAAAGTTAAAAGGGTAGATCCAGTGACTGGAGTTGAAGAGACAATTTTACATGTGAAGAAGCCTAGAGTGATCAAGAATATCCCTGTGCCGAAAATGGAACAAGAGTTTTATAAGGGTTTTATATGTTAGGTTTACAGCTGTTTGTCGACTGAAGCTGTAATCACTTACAAGGCTGAAAATGAAGTTAGAGAAATCTTTGTGTATGATCCTCTATGGCTGGTAAACTGTTCTGCAAAAGACATAGAATGTTTGTTTGTGAACAAGATATGGTTTAAAGCTGAAGATAGAGAACAAGCTATGCAATTCCATAAAGTTGTGTCTATTTGCTTTCAGAAGGGAATTAATGCTGATAGCAAATGGTCGTCAAAATGGTGGAAGATTGAGAAAGAATAAAAGTTGAAAGCTGAGAAAGAACAAAAGGCTCGTGAAGACAAAGATAACATGCTGAGACATACAGTTAATCAAAGAATGGCTGCTGAAGAGAAGAAAAGGGTTGGTGAGAACGAGAAGCTTAGGAAGCTGCTGTTGAAAAAGCCTAAGCAAAGGGAAGAAAAGTTCAAGTCGCTATGAAGAGCTGAAGACCAGACTGAAGACTCCGGCAATATCCAAGGGGAGTTTGTTGGTGCACGATGTCTATAGCCTACGTCTATCAGTCTAGGTCATATGTATAGCTTGTGTAGGGGTCTAAATGTAAAATTATGTGTTTTTGATGTAATTCCGTTTGAAATGACACAGTGTCATTTCAAACGAAATTAGTTGTGTTAATTCCGTTTGAACTGACACATGTTTCATTTCAAACGGAATCAGAAGCCTATATATAGGTGATGTGTGCTTCTCATTTCATACGGAATTAGCTACAGTGTCACGAAGTGCTGCTGAATTTCTGCCATGTAATCAAGTCTATTATTGAATGAGAAGCTTGTGTTAAAGTGAAATAATCTATTTTCTACTCAATTCTTACTGATTCAAAGCCGTTTGTTTATTTCCGCCACTCAAACAGTTGTGTATTGCCTCTGATTGACTCACTTGGTCGGTAAAACGATCCTACACCATTTCGCATCAAAAGTTCATTTCGCACCAAAAAGGATACCATTTCGTACGAAATCATTCATTTCACATCAAATTTGCCATTTCGTTTGAAAGTGATTCCATTTCGTTCAAAGTTATCCATTTAGTTTGAAAGAGGGTGTTTGTGAATTTTTGATAACTAAACATGGAAGAAGAGTTTTATAACGCGTTTGCTACTGCCCCGAGTACTCCTGTTACCATTGCTCAGAGTGTGAACATGGAAAATGAAACATGAACGTTACAAAAACCTCCAAAGTTTATGGGCATTGAAGAATACTATTGTTGGAAAGACCGTTTCAAAAATTGGGTTCAAGCAAATCATTTAATGTCTTGGGAATGTATTGAAAAGAAGTATGTTAAACGTCGTACAGATGTGGTAGTTAACAAAACTATTTCTGAATTGTCGGATAAAGAGAGAGAGATATGTATAAGGCAGAAAAAATGATGATTAGTCTACTTCAGCAAGTTGTGAAGGAAGACATCTTCATACTACTTCAACACGATGGTACTTCATGTTCGATTTAGGAAGCACTTCGAATTAAGTTTGAAGGGAGTACAGAGATGATTAGGAGTAAGAAATCATTATTAAAGAAAGAATTTGATTTGTTTACAAGTTTGCAGGGTGAAACTACAAAGAGACTGATTGAGAGATATTGTCATTTAGTGCGTTCAATGTCACTGTTAGATATTAACAAAGATCGAGAAGAATGGGTTGACAAATTAGCTGATGCTTTACCTCAAAAAGAATGGGGTACATATCTGATGATCTTAAAGAACACTGGAGAATATGATAAATTGATAATTTCTCAATTCATTGAGAAAATTGAAGGACAAGATCTTGAGCAACAAAAGATTGCTAGAATGAACAATCCAAGTGGTCAATAAGACATCAAGATGTATTACAAAGGGAATGTTCAGAATGTTGAAGCAAGTCCAAAGGTCCAAACTGCTTTCAGTGCAGAAAACTCATCCGGATCAGTTAATCAAAGTCCAAACAGCAACAGTGGATTTTCTTCATACTCGAATGTTAATCCAAATGTTTCAACCTCAAGTTATCAGTCTCAAAGCTCAAACAACGGTAATGGTTATGTGATACAATGCAACATCGCGTTGCGTCTTCCGAACGGTCAAAATTTCTCTGAAGAAGTTGCTAAAGGTCATATGGCATTACTAGCTATAGTATTAGAATCATATGAGGGATTGGTTGCAGGAAGGATCGGAAATCCTATGTTGACAAAAGAGGATTACGATCAGATCGATGCTGAGGAAATGGAGCTTATGGATATTAAATGGTGTTTAGCGAGTGTGTTGAGAAGAGCTAATGTTTCTACTTTAGGTTTTGATAAATCTAAAGTTACTTGTTTTCGATGCAGGGAAAAAGGACATTTCAAGAGGGAATGTACCAATCGAGAAGCTGGTGGAGCTCAGAATCCGTTCGGGAATAATGATTATTATCGAAAAGCTATATATCAACAAGTTGCTCAACAACCGTCATCATCCCATGCTATTAAAGATGGAAAGAAGAAAGCTTATCTCATAAATCAAGATGATGAAAAAGTGGCAGAAGGTTTTAGCTGGGACAAATACATTCCAGCTAATTTCAAGTTAGGAGCATTCATTGCACAAATAGTTCAAGAACCAAATTTGATGAAAGAATGGTTGGATGTGTTTGCTAATGATGAGAAAAGTCAAGATGAAGAATCTGTGTATTCAGATGATAGTTCAATAAAAACACAAGTGTTTGATCCATCATCAACTGATACCAGTGATGATGAAGAAGAAATACAAATAAACATTGGAAAAACTCAATTATCTCCTGAAAGTTTTAAATTTTATTTTGCAGATAGACTGGAGAAGCTAAAGGAGAAACAAGCAGCAAAAGATCAGAAAAAGGCAAAATGCGAAAAGGTTGCTCAGGAAGAGAAGTCTGAACATAGTGAAGATGTTAAAATTGCTGAAAAGATAGTCAAAGTTGAAAAGATTATTGAAGTTGAAAAAATTGTTGAGATCACTAAACCTTGTCTAAAATGTTTGGAACCATGCAAACATTGTGAAAAAAAAATATGAGAAGTATAGTGAGCTTGACAAGATGAAAGAAAAATTATTGTTCGATGTTAAGTATGTGAAAGAGTCGTATGATGTGTTAAACAGAACGGTGAATAGTCTGCAAAAGACAAATTCTGAAAGAGAAGATGCTTTAACCATGATGAATGCAGTGATGATGTCTAAGCAGAAGGCTATCAATCATTATATTGAAGAGTGTGCAAAGTTGAAGCAGGAGTTGGAGATAGAAAAGATAGAGAATGAAAGAATCAGACGATTGCTGCAAAGTTATTCAAGTTCTGATTATTTAATTGATAGAATTTATCCAACTGTTGCAGGTTTTGAAGCATTTCAAGACAAGAAGACTGAAGAGAAGGATACTGGTAAGAAACAAAGTGCAAGTTATAACAAGTGTCCGCCTCCGATCTGGGAAGGTTATTCTCCCAGAAAACCGAATAAGGAACAAGTCAAAAAGGCTGTCAATATAAATTTAAAATCCGAAACAACTGACGATTTACCAGACAACATTGACGTCACGTTCACATCATCTGACACTGATCATGAGTCTGAGTTAATAAAGAAAGTGGTCGATCAGGTGTTCGATAAAGATGAGGAGTTAGAGTCAAAGTCCGAATCCGAGAGTTCGAGTTCATCAGTTGACAGTCCAAAATCAGCAGTCAAAAGGGTTTACAATAAAGAATTCATGTTATCAAAATATAATTTGAATAATGAAACAATCAAAGTGGCATACACTTTGAATGATTCAGACAAATTATTTTCTGATGAGGAATTTCCAATAAGAAGTGTTCAAATTGAAAAGATCAAAAAGGTTTTCAAATTAACAGAAATTAATATTTCTGAAATAAAAGATGTAAAGCTTAATGAAAAACCTAAAAAATACACTTCAAGAGTTCAACAAAGATTGAACAAGAAAAAGGGTTGCAGTTCTGGTTCTGGTTTTCAAAAGAAACCAAACCATAACAGTAATTTCAAAAAGAAAGGCTTAGGTTTTATTCCACCGGAAAATCATAAAAATGAGAAAATTTCTAAAACAAAAACAATATTTGTTTCAGGGTCCAGTTCTGAAGAAGAGAAGAAAAGCTCATTCTGGAAGCAGTCAAACAGAGATTTTCTTGCAGAAAATAAAAAAATTGAAAAGAATGGAGCTAATCAGAGAAAGGAGACAAGAACCTATTATCAATATCAAGAAATTGGTCACATCGCCTGGAACTGTCCAAAGGCAACCAACACAAAACAGGAAGTTGTTTCTAAACTCAAAGAAAAAGTTGTTGATAAAACTGAACCACCAACTGAAAAATTCAAAGTGTTTAAATATTCAACATATGAAGTTGGTGAATGTTCGAAAAGGTTTTACAAAAGAAGGGTGAATCTTAACAGCCAAACATGGGTTGCTAAGAAAACAGATGTGAAATCTGGTGATGAATCTGACTCGTCAAAGTCAGAGGAGCCACAAGTTGAGGTAAAAAGTGAAAATTCAGTACCGCCAATGGATGATGTCAATTTTCCACCATTGCGGGCTGAAAATTTAAAATCAAAGGTTGGTAAAGTGGAAATTTTGAATTAATTCTATTCTGAAAAGAAAGAATTTGATGTCGAAAAAGCGTTTAATGGGAAAGTGAAACATATTTTCGGAAAAATGGTCGATGGTAGGGCCAAAGGGGTAAAAGATTTTTATGAATTAAAAAGAAATGTTCAAATCCCGAGTGAAACTGAAAAGGTCACACCCAAAGCTAGTCAGGCTTGGGTGTCTGTATTTCATATGTGAAAATCTGGACTTGCCGGAGCTCCCAAGTTGGTAATCGTGGAGCAGGAATCGGCATCATTCTTGAATATGTTTGTTTGAAAAAGCCTACAAGTGGTAAAACTAAAAATTGTCATATTTTGATTTACAAGTGGTTGAAAAAGGGATTTTCACCTACAAATGGTTAATCAAGGTCATTAAGTTGAACTTGATTTAACTTTCATACAAGTGGTTGAAAGAACAATGTGATGAAACCCCTAACCTACAAGTGGTTTGTGAATTTCAACAAAACTAATTTTCCAGAAAAACCATTTTGATTAAAACAAACTTAAGTGTTTTGAAATCATAATGGGAAAATAGTTTGTTGTCAGGGGGAGTTCTGATTGTTTATGCCAAGTGGATGGAGAATTGAAGCTTGAAATATCAGTTTGTCAAATTTTTCTTTAAATGATTTTGAATTTTAGGGGGAGTAAGAAATTTCAAAAAATCCAAAACCTTTAGAAATTTTGAAAAAGCCAAAAACCTGAAAAATGAAAAAGAGTTTTATTGTGAAAAAGAGGAAATAATAGTACATCAGTGGACTATCACAGCACACTAAAGAATTGGAAAGTCAAATGTGATAAACGATCTCACTGATGATATGCCAGTAGGTTTTTATACATTTAGTAGATTGTTTTCGAGATATAAACTTAAATATCAAACTTGCTTATATTGTGGGGAACATCTCTCGGATATATGGGTAACCCCCGAAATCTTGTTTGAAAGGCTTTCTATTTCTGACATACTAGGTCTTTGTGCGTGATGATATCTGGGGTATTATACCAGGACTTCTGATTTTGCGGAAGCAATAGCCTAGTCTTCGTATAATGCTCTACACTGCTTAAATTTTTAAGCCCACCCTCAGCATAAAAAATGATGAAACACTGAAAAATGCTAATCATGTGTTGTTGAAGAAAAGATCCCCAAACGGGACACACCTAAAGACGAGCCATCATCTCTTTGTCTGAACGGAAGTTATAACCTGAGCTCTCATGGTCTCGCATTACCCGTTTACAGATATCATTAGTGTACATTCACCTGTAAGACTGAATATAGGAGTCTGGATACGGGAGTATATTCTGAGACGGGACACGCGAATAAGTTTAAGTCATTAAAACACTAATCTCGTATCTCGAAACAGTTGAACTTTGTGTGAAAATTTAAGTGGATCAGTATACTGACAACCTAAGTGAATCGTTTAGAACTTAAAATGTTTAAATCTTAACGGTTTTAGTGATTTGTCTCACAAACTGATATGATCTTCTTACACAAACTCACAAAAATATTTACAGACAATATAAACCTAGAGTGTAAATATTTCTTTATTGTTTTCTGTTAAAAACAAAAATCCAAAAAGATTGTGTTTTAGTATAAAATTTTAACAATACAAAAAGATTTTATTTCATCTTATTTTCGACAACTGATGTTGAAAAGCTAAATTTCAAAATTCCAAGTGCTAAACATGATGAACAATGGGTTGGGAGAGTTAGTTTTGAAATGAAAAATTATATTCCTATATGTGGTCATCAGAGATTATAAATGTTAAATCATTTTGAATGATATCTGCATGTGGTATATAAATTTTTCAAATTGTAAATTTGTGAAATTTATTTTGAGGTAGAAATTTGTTCAGATTCCCGTGTCTAAACCTGAGCAGAGTTCGAGCCAGGTTACGATCCTAGAACAAGAGCTATTCCAGACTGCGATCCCAGCTTATCGAAAGGGGGAGTCTGAAGACTTTAAAGCCAGGATCAACATTCAAGGGGGATTTAGCTGCTGGTGCTGAAGAACTTAAGGAATCAAGAGACCTGATCAAGAGAATTAGAAAGCTCAAGAGCCAGGTTGCGATTCTAGAAGAGAAGAAAAGAAGATTGAAGAATGCTTACAATGTCAGACACTTTGGAAAGAAAGCATGAAGACTGAAGACTTTGAAGACTCGACACCGAAGACTTCGTCAACATCCAAGGGGGAGTCTGTTGGTGCATATGTCTATCGACTTCATCTTGTATCGAGTCTTGTAATAGAATAGAATGATCAAGGCACGTAGTACGAGTAAAATGAGAAAAGTATAAATAGAGGTCATTTCGCACGAAATGGAAAGGTGTCCATTTCGTACGAAATGCATCTAGCCATTTCGTATGAGCCTGTTTCATGCGAAATGGATGCTCTATAAATAGTAGCCTTGTTCATTTCATTTAAAAACTTTCTGATTCCGGTACCGAGGTGTTGCCGAAGTGTCTCCAGGCTGTAAAACATTGTTATATCAATAAACAAGACAATTAGAGTGTATATCAAGCTGATTCAAAGTCGATAAGTTTGTTTCCGCCTCTCCTATTGATTAGAACTCTTCTGAACGACTCATTTTGGTCGTGCAAGTGATCCTACAACGGCTTTGGTTATTGCTTGTGAAGGGTGTGGCGGCCCGCATGAAAACTAGAGTTGTATGAAAGATTTAAAAAATCAAACGGAAGTGATAAATTACCTAAATCACCAGCCACGACCAAAGGGAGCCCCAAGTAACTTTTTACTCTCGAGTGGAGAATTCACCCAAACTTTAGTTGGAGAGAATCGGGGGTTAATAACCAACAAAATCAAAATCAACGATCTAACTTTCAACAACAACCCCGGAATGTGCAACAAGGCTTCCAATCCCAACAAGGAGGAAGAGAAAGACTTGAGGATCTAATCATTCGTCTTTTCTCTGAAACCAAAAAAAGGTATGCGAAGAGGTTCCTATTGTCACACCCCGACCACGTAAAACAACAAATCGTGGCGGAAACGTCGGGGAGTGTTGTAATAGAATTATTTTTTTTACAACCATGGATACAAAAAGTTTCGTTTTATTGAATTGTTAAGTAATTTACATTGTCTTAAAACCAAATAAACATGATTACACATCGACTATCATTGTTATTATGTCACTAAGGCCTCGTCCAGATCCTATGTGACTCATGCATCCTAGCAATCAACATCATGCAACAACACCTGAAACATATGTAAAAACAAAGTCAGCAAAGATATGTTGGCGAGCACATAGGTTTTATGAGAGTATTGGATTCTTGGCTCGTTTACATGTTGCAATACCTTATTAAAAACCTTGTTTTGAAAAGTGTATGATATTGCAACATAATTACCCTACTCAAATTAAACGGGTTATAATTTATAAAATCTCATAGCCATGATTCTTAACCCCAAAAACATTTTTTTTAGTAAACCAACTCGTAAAACATCTCGTGAAAACTCGTTAATAAAACTCGCATGGTTTATATCATTTAGAAAACATCGTTGTGTGACATCGTTTCAAAATCGTTTGCCCAAGTGAACTAAATAATGATACGGAATGTAATATGATAAAAACACTTATATATAAGAAGTACCAGCGGCTTATCTACCATGCTTTTATCATGTTACACCCATCCCATTATCTAATCACAACTCTAAACCAATCATTCAATCAAATCGTTTATCTCGTTTAAGTCGCTTCAAATCGTTTAACTCGCCCCAAAATCGTTTAACTCGTTTTAATTGTGAAAACTACTTTTAGTCGTCTCGCTAATAACATCCAAACCTTTGTGACTTGACTATCTCGCTTCTCGTATTAACAAACCACCAAAGGGTAAGTTAACTATCACAGATTTAGTCGTTACCCACAACCCCCACACATAACCATGGGTGCTGTCTGATAACAGGATTTGTCAAATCCTATGGTACCATAACCTAATACTCGTCGGCATGATCAATGCTAATGAATGTCATTCCTTATGTAATTACAACCAACAAGTTTGTTCACTTTATTGAAATCGTTATTAATATAATATAAACCATTTTAATCGCTTTTGAAACCATCGTTTAAACCTCGAAATCATTTAACACATATGAATCACCCCAAAACAATCGGAAACAGTAAAATAGGGGAACTATGTATTCACATGAAGTGCAAAGTATCCTCAATCAAAAGAACTTCAATAAACTCAAGTAAACCAGAGAAATCAAGCAGCACCTAGTAATCAGATCACTAGTCAAACAATCGACACCTAAATCGGAAGATCATACAGAATGAGGTCTTGTAAACCAAATGAGTGTTGGAACTCAGGTGATATGGTTTAACAAAGCCTACATTCTAAATCGGAACCTATTCTAAGTGCTTTTGACCCATTGCGACCCATTAAGGTAGCTTACGTATCGTTCGCGCAAACGCGCGTTCGAGACGTCTAACTAGTCCTATGACAAGTATTATATGCCTAAACAAGTTCAAATATGTTGCATAATCAGTTTAGATGACAAAAGTTAGGTTACATATGCTTAAAATTCAATTATGCATGAAAAGGGTATTTTGGTCATTTGCCTAAGGCATATAAACTACCTATCATACAACTACTTAAACCTAAGTGACCATAAGGTATGACCTTGGAAGGTTATTCCCTATACAACTATGGTCACTAAAAATTCTTGGTCGGATCCTAATGATCGACCAAACGGGTCTAGTTCGAAAGTCTAAGCGGTGGTTTAGACCGCTTGACTTACGACTCTAAACAAGCACTAAACTAAAAGTGACGAGCTAAACATGTTAAAACATGTTTAGTTAAGTTAGAAAACAGGTTTTGATATCAAAACAAAGTGTTTTGATACCCAAGGGTAGTTTGGTTACAAAATACGCATGAATACGCATTTTGACCGAAACTATGACTCGTCACTACGCCTAGTCAATGTGGTAATCAGTAGGTATAGTCACACGGTACTATAATCATCGTGATTACGTTCACGTTGCAAAGTTCAAACGAACTTTGTGTTGACCATAACCTGGTCAAAGCAGAAAGTCAAACACTATTTGACTTTCATGCTTGAAATACAAGAACATGCATGAAGGAGACTTACAAAGGGTCCAAGCAAGGATGTTTTGATTCAAAATTACTCAAGTATGAGGTGTTAAACCTCAACTTAGAGCAGAAATTGAATCAAAGTGTGAAGAAATGAGTCAGAGGGCCTTGCTATTTATAGGAATCAAGGTTCAATAGGATCATTACACATGTTTTAACAATTGATCAAGGCCATACAAGTGTTGGAGCCTGATTTGTGAGCTTGCAAAACCATCAAACATGCCCACAAGATTGAAAACAAGCAAGGGAAACCATGTACAAGCAGCTGGGTTTTATAAAAATGGTTTCTGCTGAGCTGGGGAGGGCTTACAGATCGTAAGCAACCCCATACGGTCCGTAAGGACCCTTGTTGGTGGCAGGAACTTTGCACACTTGGCAGAACAGGCCCCTGTGTCTCCAAACTTTATTTTTGATGCGTTTTGGCACGTTTAAGCCCCGTTAATCCCATTTCAAAGTTTTAAAATGAAGTTAAAGTATAGGGAACTTAAAATGTGCTCAAAAATATCTCGGATGTCGGCTCGTTTGGTCGTACGGTTGCGTTGTTCGGTTAATTACAACGAAAGTCGTAACGAACGCAAAAACGATCCAAATTAAGCGACGAATGAAGTTTTATCATGCCAATCACTAAAATAACATATTTTAATGATTACATAAATTTTTGGATGTCCGGATATATTCAGAACGTAAGATATGCCCGAAAATGCAAACTTATGCACTTTTTGACGCTTTTAGTCCCTATTGATCAATAAAGTTTATTTTAGGATACCGAACCCCTCAAAGCCTATTTCTAAGCTATGTAAAGGATATTTAAGGTATGTTTAACTTATTATCAAGTCCAGAATGTTTGTTACTATACAATTCGGTATAGTTTCACAGTTTGACACAAATAGTCCCTGCGATCGAACAAACTTGATTTTGACACACCAAACCATCCAAAACTTATTTCAAAGTTATGTGAAGGTTATTTAAGGTATGTTAAGCCTATTTCACTATTCCGAAGTGTTTTTCGTGTTAAACTAACTGCGTTTACGCACCAGTTTGTGTATTACCTTCGAGAAAGCGATTCTAAGCTTGAAATCGAACTCGAATCAAATCGTAAAATCATCAAACACAAATACACACATAACAACACCAAAACACATTGTTTTATTGATAATTAACATTGTTTTACATTATACATCGATTACAGAACACAGTTGTCACAGTCTCCCCTACTTTAGGAAATTTCGTCTCAAAATTTTAACTAGAGGAAAATTATGAAAGCAAATGCGGATATTTCGCCCTCATTTGGTCCTCACGTTCCCAAGTAAACTCTGGGCCATGTTTGGACTCCCAGCAAACCTTGACCAATCGAATCCGTTTGTTCTTCAACTGTTTGACTGCACGGTCCATTATCTCCACAGGTTTCTCGACAAAGTGCAACGTTTAATCAACTTGAATTTCGTCGAGTGGAATGTGAAGATCAGCATCAGCTAAACACTTTCGCAAATTGGACACGTGAAAAGTCGGATGAATATTTCCAAGCTCTGGAGGTAGCTCTAGTCGATAGGCAACCTTCCCAATTCCTTCCACAATCTTAAATGGTCCAACATATCGAGGTGCAAGTTTTCCTTTCTTTCCAAATCTCACCACTCCATTCCAAGGTGACACCTTGAGTAGGACGCGGTCTCCGACTTGAAATTCTAAGTGCTTGCGTCGCATATCCGCATAACTCTTTTGACGGCTTCTAGCTGTCACAAGATTATCACGAATTTTCTTGATTTTGTCTGTTGTTTCCAGAATGAGCTCACGTCCAGTAAGCTGAGCTTCACCGATCTCATTCCAACAGACAGGTGAACGACATTTTCGACCGTAGAGAGCTTCGAATGGTGCCATATTGATACTTGCATGATAACTATTGTTGTAAGAGAACTCGACGAATGGAAGATGAGAATCCCAATTACCACCAAAGTCTATCACGCATGCTCTAAGCATATCCTCCAAAGTTTGAATCGTCCTCTCAGATTGTCCATCTGTTTGGGGATGATAAGCAGTGCTTAGATTCAGTTGGGTTCCCATAGTAGATTGCATAGTCTTCCAGAAATGAGATGAAAATCGAGCATCACGATCAGAAATGATATCCAAAGGAACACCATGTCGAGATACAATCTCATCAACATAAATCTTTGCAAGTTTATCAGTAGATAGATCCTCGCGAATCGGAATAAAATGAGCTGACTTCGTTAATCGATCGATAACAACCCAGATAGCATCATGACCTTTAGAAGTATGCGGTAATTTAGTGATGAGATCCATAGCAATGTTCTCCCACTTCCAAACCGGTATCTCTGGTTGTACAAGCAAACCAGATGGTCGTTGATGTTCAGCCTTGACTTTGAGACAAGTTAGGCATTTCGATACATACAAGGTAATATCCTTCTTCATACCAGGCCACCAATACTGAGTACGAAGATCCTTGTACATTTTGTCAGCACCAGGATGGATAGAATATCAAGACTTGTGAGATTCGTCCATTACCAAGGTGCGAAGATTTTCTTGATTCGGAATCCACAAACGATCCTTGAAATAGAGTAAACCATCGCCTTTCGCTTCGAGTTTAAGCTCAAGTTGACATGGTAATTCCTTACCTATCAAATTTTGTGAACCACAAAATTGTTGAGCTTGAAGGACACGAGTTTGGATATTAGATAGAGTTCGAATAGAATGAAGCTTGATTCGCTCCTTTCGACTAAGCGCATCGGCTACGACATTCGCCTTACCAGGATGGTAGCGAATCTCGCAATCGTAATCGCTCAAGAGCTCAACCCAACGTCGTTGCCTCAAGTTTAACTCCTTCTGATTGAGAATATGCTGGAGACTTTTGTGGTCTGTGAAAACCACACACTTCGTGCCATAAAGATAGTGTCTCCATATTTTTAGGGCAAAAACCACAGCTCCCGACTCAAGATCATGAGTTGTGTAGTTCTTCTTGTGAACTTTCAGTTGTCTAGACGCATATGCTATTACTTTACCTCGTTGCATGAGAACACAACCAAGGCCTAAGTTGGACGCATCACAATAGACAACGAAATCATTGTTTCCTTCAGGCAAAGACAAAACATGAGCATCACAGAGTTTCTGTTTCAGCGTTTGGAACGCTTCTTCTTGTTTGGGTCCCCACTCAAAAGGCTTATTCTTCTGAGTCAAAGTAGTGAGTGGAACCGTAATTTTCAAGAAATTCAAAATAAAACGACGATAATATCCAGCAAGACCAAGAAAAGATCGAATCTCTGTAGGTGTCGTCGGTGTATTCCAATCCTTAATTGCTGCAATTTTGAAAGGATCCACATGCATACCGTGCTCGTTGAATATATGACCCAAAAACTAAACTTCTTTAAGCCAAAATTCACACTTGGAGAATTTAGTAAAAAGTTGTTCCTTCTTCAGGAGTTCCAATGTCAAACGAAGGTGTTGCTCGTGCTCGGCTCGAGACTTCGAATAAACAAGAATATCGTCGATGAACACAATAATGAACTTGTCTAAATAAGGTTTACAGACCCTATTCATTAAGTCCATGAAGATGGCTGGAGCATTTATCAAACCAAAAGGCATGACAGTGAACTCGTAATGCCCATATCTCGTGCGGAAAGCAGTTTTGGGAATATCTTCTTCGAGAACACGAAGTTGATGATACCCAGAACATAGATCGATCTTGGAAAAACAGGTAGCACCTTGCAGCTGATCAAAGAGATCATCGATTCGAGATAGGGGATATCGATTCTTGATTGTAAGCTTATTAAGCTCACGATAATCGATACACATTCGAAAAGATCCATCTTTCTTCTTCACAAAGAGGACAGGGGCTCCCCAGGGCGAAAAGCTCGGACGGATGAATCCTTTATCAGATAAATCTTGAAGCTGTTTTGACAAATCTTGTATCTCTGATGGTCCAAGACGATAAGGTGCTTTCGTAATCGGGTTGGCATTGGGTACAAGGTCAATATGAAACTCGACTTGATGAACTGGAGGCAAACTAGGCAGTTCATCAGGAAACACCTCTGGATAATCCCGAACAATCGGAATATCCTGAATACTCTTGCTCTTACCCTTCTCCTCGGTGACATGTCCCAGAAAAGCAACATATCCTTTTCGTAAATAACTTTGGGCTTAGTACACGACATGAGTTTCAAACCAACTAATGGTTTCTCTCCACGAACTTCTAAAACTTCACCAGATGAAAGAGGAATACGAACGATTTTATTGAAACAAACCACCTCAGCATGATGTTTGGTTAACCAATCCATCCCAACAATAATATCTAAACTTCCAAGTTGCATCGGTGTGAGGTCAATAGGAAAAAGATGGTTATCGAGGTTCAACTAACAATCACGAATAACAGAATCGAGTACGAGAGGTTTACCAGTAGAAACTTCGACACATAAGGGTTTCCTCGGTTTAGTTCTAGGTATCGCAAGCAAAGGCTCAAAAGATAACGAAACAAAACTTCTATCGGCACCAGAATCAAAAAGAATAGATGCAGGTCGATTGCTAACAAAGAACATACCATTGACAACCTCGTTGTCAGCCCTCGCCTTGTTTGCATTCAAGTTGTACGCTCGTCCACGAGCGGGATTCACATGGCATTTGCGTTCGGATTCGCATTTGCATTATTGCTCAAGTGAACCAAGCCAACAACAACCAAAATGCTCCGGGCAATTTTAAGAGTTTCAATTCGGCTAAACCACTCAAGTTTAGTGGTTCTGAAGGAGCAACTGGGCTCCTACAGTGGTTCGAGAGCATTGAGAGTACGTTTCGTCACGTTCAGTGTCCTGAAAATCGGAAAGTCGAGTTTGCTTCAAGTGTGTTTCAGAAGAGGGCTCTTACATGGTGGAACGGGGTTATGAGAGACCGTGGTGCTGAGGTTGCGTTAGCACAAACATGGGTTAGGCTTGGGGCTCTTATGATGAGGGAGTTTTGTCCTCGTCATTAATTAAGGGCTTTAGAAAGGGAGTTTGATGATTTAAAACAGGATAGTGGTGAGCACCGGGCATACACTGACAGGTATGAGGAGTTTAGTTTACTTTGCCCTACAATGGTTACCCCACTCGAGAAGGCTATCGAGCGGTATATTGATGGCTTACCTGACTCTGTACAAGACATCGTTACTGGTAGTAACCCTACCATAGTTCGTCAGGCAATTGAGTTAGCAGCGACATTGACTGAGTCGTAGGTTCGAAAGGGTAAACTACATAGGAAGGGCGACAAGGGTAAGAAACAGTCAACTGACAAGGGCGAAGGTAAGAAGGGTAAAAACAAGAAAGGTAAGGATTCAGGTTCTTCAAAGGGGTTAAGGAAGCGTAAGGCTTCCCAGAATTTTGCTATCACTGCCCAACCGAACCAGGCAGCTCCCGATCAACCTGCACAACCACCAGCAAAGAAGCGGTATACGGGGAATGCACCTTTATGCAACAGATGCAATAGTTACCATCAGCCGCAACTTCCGTGCCGTTTCTGTACTAACTGTGGGAAGTCAGGTCATCTTGCTGATGTCTATCGCTTTGCTCAGAATCAAACAGCACGTAATCCAGCTTAGTAGGTTGCTCAACCGCCTGCTCAAAAACAAGCACAAGCTGTACGACCTCAATATCCTCCTGGTTCATGCTACAATTGTGGGGACCTGACCCATTATCGAAACCAGTGTCCAAGGCTGGTTAATGCAAATCAGAATCAGGCTCCGGCTCGAGGTCGAGTCTTCAATATGAATGCTGTTGAGGCACAAGTGAACAACGAGGTGGTGAACGGTACGTTCCTTGTTAACAATCAGTCTGCTTCTGTTCTTTTTGATTCAGGTGCCGATAAGAGTTTTGTGTCATTATCTTTTGAGCCATTGCTTCGCGTGTCTAGAACGAAACTAGGAAAGCCTTTGACAGTAGAAGTTGCTAGTGGTGAACCTGTTGTTCTTGATTTTGTTCTTCGTAACTGCCAGTTAAACCTTAACGACCATCTTTTTCCTATCGACCTCACGCCAATGCAACTTGGGGGTTTTGACGTTATAGTGGGTATGGATTGGTTAGCCAAGCATCACGCAGAGGTAGTTTGTTTCAAGAAGATTGTTCGTGTTCCACTCTCGACAGGTGAGATCCTACAGGTTCGTGGTGAGAAACCTGCTAGTAGCCTCAAGCTCATGTCTTGTTTTCAAGCTCGGAATGTCACACCCCGACCACGTATAACATACAAAACGTGGCGGAAACGTCGGGGAGTGTTGTAACAGAATTAATTGTTTCATAACCATGGCATTCGAAGTTGTATTTTATTTATCAACATAAGAGTTACATTGTCTTAAACAGGAAACAAATAGTTCATAACATAATTAAACTAAGTCTATCTTCGTTTTATGTCTCTAAGGCACAGGTCCGCCCTAGTGTCACGATCATCATCCTATGGAAAAGCTCCTGAAAACACATGTGAAAATAGGTACGTCAGCATAAAAATGCCTGTGAGATACATAGGTTTTGTAAAAATATGATTCATGACTTGTGTTTAAGAAAATGTTTAGTCATGAACCTTGTAATTTGCTTTGTCTTATAAATCATTTGAAAAACGATAAGATCAGATGATATGTATAAATAAATGTAAGGTTAAATGAATAACCATGTAAAAATGAGTTTGTGTAAGATAAGTTGCTTGTAAGCAATGTCTTGTAAAAAGTATGTTATTTGTATAAAATGTCATGTGTCATAAATTGAAATGATTTAAATAACGCTACGATATGTAACACCATACAAACACTTATATATAGGAAGTACCAGCGGCGTACCCACCATGCTTGTATCATACTACACACGCCTCGTTACTTAAATCACTTACTCAAACCAAACCACCAATGTAAATTATTTATGTATAATCAAATGTCAAAATGTTATTGTGTAAACCATATCAAATATCCGTGATTAATGTTAATCATGAATTGTGTATATCAATGTCAAAATGTTTATGTCTAATGTAAATCATGTGATGTGTATCCAAAAATGTCATGTATGGTATGTGAAATATATCAACTAAACCATATGTAAAATGCACAAAAACAAGGTATTGAAGTAAAACATGGTTTAAATCAAAGTTATGTTTTGTGGAACAAATGCATGCTATACTGATATAAACATTTATGCGGTATTGTGAAAATGCATACATCCAAGCCTTGAGACTGTGGCGATAAACCCTTAAACAAATTAAAGGTTTATCTAAGTTATGTATATCGAATTCGGTCATTCCTTCCAATCCAAACAAACCCAGGATTTCAGGAACGGGAGTTGTCAATTCCTATGGTACCACTACCTACTAACGAACGGCGTAGCTAATGTTAATGAATGTATTGTTCCATTTTAAACAACCCAAATGTCATACCAAAATGTAAACATGTTATGCAAACAACTGTACTAAGTATGCACACAATGGGCGTACCTAGCATGAAATGTAATGTAAAACAATGTACTAAATATGCACACAATGGGCATACATAGCATGAAATGTAATGTAAAACAATGTACTAAATATGCACACAATGGGCATACATAGCATGAACACAATGAAATCATGTACTATAAGTGTACTAATGAACATAGCAAGTATATGATGTGAAAGCAGGAAAGCACGAAAGTAACAAGTAGGCACATGTGTTTCACCCCAAAACAGTTTGGAAAACAGTAAAAGAGGGGTCTATGTACTCACATAAACACCTTGAAAACATTTAAAAGAGGGGGTTCTATGTACTCACTTGAGATTGCTCAGAAGTCCTAAGATAACCACCAAGCAATGCTAGAGATCACGGAATCAAACGGCACCTAATATAGGTAACTATGTTAATATACCGGACCTAAATCGGAAGATCGGATAGAATGCGGGTTCGTAAACCAAACGAGTATGGAGACTCGTGTAATATGGTTTAACAAAGCCTACATACTAAATGAAACCTAACATAAGTGCTTACGACCCATTACGACCCGTTTAGGTAGCTTATGCTACTTTAACGCGTCGCTCGCGTGAAACGCGTTCGGACCGCCTAACTAGTCCTATGACAAGTAAATTATGCCTTAACATATCTAATATTGTTACCAAAACAGTTTAGATACCAAAATTTATGTTACATATGCTTAAAATGAATTTTGGCGTCAAAAGGGCATTTTGGTAATTTACCTAAGGCATATAAACTACCTATCATACAACTACTTAAACGAAGCGACCATAAGGTATAACCTCGGAAGGTTATTCCCTATATACTATGGTCACCTAATGTGTTTGGTCGGATCCTAATGATCGACCAAATGGGTCGGGTTCGAAGGTATAAGCGATTTATCAGATCGCTTACCCTTACGACCCTAGACAACGTGGTAATCAGTAGGCATAGTCACAAGGGACTATAACCATCGTGATTACAATCACGTTGTGAAGTTCAAACGAACTTCGCATTGACCATAAACTGGTCAATGCAGAAAGTCAAACAAAGTTTGACTTTCGGACTCGAAAAGAAATAAAAGAACGAAGGAACACTTACGAAGGGTCCCCGAATGCTAATCTAGATCAAATTAGCTCAGGTGTGAAACAAAGGTTTCAACTTAGAGCACATTAGATCAGATTCTTGTGAGGAAAAGTGAAGGGTAGAGGTGGGTATTTATAGTTTTCGGTTCACCGTTAGGATCATTTCTTGGAGAAGGGGGCACGATCTAAGCCGTACACTTGTTGGAAAGTTGTGGTAACTCATTTGCCATCCACCATAAGAGTTTGACACTTGGCACTTGGCCTTTGGAGAGTGTTAAGGGCTGTTAACAGCTGAAAAAAAAACGTTTTGCTGCATCTGGCCCCTGTTTACGGACCTAGTTTGGCAGATTTACAGTTTCAGTCCCTGCAACCTCAAAACTTGGTTTTCGATGCGTTTTTTGACACGTTTAAGCCCCGTTAACCCCATTTCAAAGCTCTAAAATGAAGTTAAAGTATAGGGAACTTAAAATGTGCTCAAAAATATCTCAGATGTCGGTTTGTTTGGCCGTACGATCGCGATGTTCGCTTAATTACGACGGAATGCTCATAAGCGCGAAAAACGATCCAAATGACACGACGAATGGATTTTTCTCAAGCCTAAACACTAAAATAAAATATTTTAGTGCTTACATAAATTTTTGGATGTCCGGATGTATTCAGAACGTAAGTTATGCGCGAAAGTCTAAACTTGTGCACTTTTTGACGCTTTTAGTCCCTGAATGTCCCAAAAGTTTATTTTAGCACACCGAACACCTCAAAGCCTATTTCTAAGCTATGTAGAGGATATTTATGGCATGTTTAACTTATGGTCATGTTCCGGAATGTTCGTTACTGTTCAAATTGGCATACTTTCGCAGTTTGTCAAGTTTAGTCCCTGTAAGCGAATTAACTTGTTTTTGCCATACCAAAGCCTTCAAAACTTATTTCTAAGTTATGTAAGGGTTATTTAAGGTATGTTAAGTATATGTTGATGTTCCGGAGTATTTGTCGCATTAAAATGATTACGTTTACGCACCAGTTTGCGTATAACTCTCCAGAAAGTGATATCGAGTTTGAAATTGAATAAAAGTCAAAACATGAAAAATGTAAAACATAACCAAACAAACATTGGGATCAAATAACATTGTTTTATTGATAATTGAACTGTTCACAATGATTACAAGCACAGATGTTACAGTCTCCCCTACTTGTGTAAATTTCGTCCCGAAATTTATTTAGAGGAAACTCGTGGGAAAAGATGCGGATATTTCGCCTTCATTTGATCCTCGTGTTCCCAAGTAAACTCGGGTCCACGTTTAGATTCCCAGCGAACTTTGACCAAAGGAATGCGCTTGGGTTTAAGCCACTTGACTTCACGTTCCATGATTTCCACTGGCTTCTCAACAAATTTCAGTGTGTTGTCAACACGAATTTCGTCTAGCGGTATGTGGAGGTTCTCATCAGCTAAACACCTCTTGAGATTGGACACGTGAAAAGTTGGATGAACATTTCCAAGTTCAGGAGGTAACTCAAGTCTGTAGGCTACCTTACCGATTCTTTCGACGATCTTGAATGGTCCAACGTATCTAGGTGCAAGTTTTCCTTTCTTTCCAAATCTGATCACACCTTTCCAAGGTGAGACCTTAAGTAATACTCGATCACCGACTTGAAATTCCAAGGGCTTGCATTTTCGGTCCGCGTAACTCTTTTGACGGCTTCTAGCTGTCTGAAGGTTATCACGAACTTTCTTTATCTTGTCAGTTGTCTCTAAAATGAGGGCAGGTCCAGTAAGTTGAGCCTCGCCAATCTCATTCCAGCAGACTGGTGAACGCCATTTTCGACCATAGAGAGCCTCGAAAGGAGCCATTTTGATGCTGGTGTGATAACTGTTGTTGTAGGAGAATTCAATTAACGGAAGATGTGAATCCCAACTACCACCAAAGTCGATCACACAAGCTCTAAGCATATCCTCCAGAGTCTGGATTGTTCTCTCGGATTGACCATCCGTTTGCGGATGATAAGCTGTGCTCAGGTTAAGTTGGGTCCCCATAGCAGATTGCATGGTTCTCCAAAAATGAGAAGTGAAACGAGCATCTCTGTCAGAAATGATGTTCAAAGGAACACCATGTCGAGCTACAATTTCATCCACATAGATTTTTGCAAGTCTGTCAGCAGGAAAGTCCTCACGGATTGGCAAGAAATGTGCTGACTTAGTAAGACGATCAACGACTACCCAGATGGCATCAGGACCTTTCTTTGTGCGCGGAAGTTTAGTAATGAGATCCATAGTAATGTTTTCCCATTTCCAAACTGGGATCTCTGGTTGCACCAATAAACCCGAAGGACGCTGATGTTCAGCCTTAACCTTAAGAGAAGTAAGGCATTTTGATACGTATAAGGCAATGTCTTTCTTCATACCAGGCCACCAATAGTGAATACGAAGATCCTTATACATCTTATCTGAGCCCGGATGAATAGAATAACGAGACTTATGGGCTTCATCCATAAGCAAGGTACGAAGATCATCTTGGCTTGGGACCCACAAACGGTCCATGAAATAATACGATCCATTGTCCTTCAGTTCCAGATCAGGTGTTATGTGATAGGGAAATTCCTTATCCATTAAACCTTGTGAAACACAAGATTGTTGAGCCTGAGAAATGCGGGCTTGGATATCAGATAGAGCTTGAATAACAGATTGAACACGTACACAATGAAGCTTAGTACGTTCCTTACGACTCAATGCATCGGCTACGACATTCGCCTTACCAGGATGGTAGCGAATTTCGCAGTCATAGTCGTTTAAAAGCTCAACCCAACGTCATTGCCTCATGTTGAGTTCTTTCTGGTTGAAGATATGCTGAAGACTTTTGTGGTCCGTGAAAACCACACATTTTGTTCCGTACAAATAGTGTCTCCAGATCTTGAGAGCGAAAACAACTGCACCTAACTCAAGATCATGAGTGGTGTAGTTTTTCTCATGTATCTTCAATTGCCTCGATACATAGGCTATGACTTTGTTCCTTTGCATCAAAACACAGCCAAGACCCAATTTAGATGCATCGCAATAAATGACGAAATCATCATTGCCCTCAGGCAAGGTCAGAACAGGTGCGTCACAAAGTTTCTGCTTCAAGTGTTGAAAAGCTTCCTCTTGCTTGAATCCCCAATCAAAGGGTTTGTTCTTCTGAGTTAGAGCAGTTAGAGGAACTGCAATCTTTGAGAAGTTCTCAATAAAGCGGCGGTAATAACCCGCTAGACCAAGAAAAGAACGAACTTCAGTAGGAGTAGTAGGCATATCCCAATCCTTAATCGCACTGATCTTGGAGGGATCTACATGAATGCCTCGTTCGTTGACAATATGTCCTAAGAATTGAACCTCTTTAAGCCAGAATTCACACTTGGAGAATTTAGCGAAAAGTTGCTCTTTCTTTAGGAGTTCCAGAGTAAGACGAAGATGTTGCTCGTGATCAGCTCACGTCTTAGAATAAATCAAGATGTCGTCAATAAAAACAATGACGAACTGATCCAAATAAGGTTTGCAGACCCTATTCATTAAGTCCATGAAAACAGCAGGAGCATTAGTCAGACCGAATGGCATGACTGTGAATTCATAATGCCCATAACGAGTACGGAACGCTGTCTTGGGAATATCTTCTTCATGCACACGAAGTTGATGATATCCTGATCGCAGATCAATCTTCGAAAAATAAGAAGCGCCCTGTAACTGATCAAAGAGATCATCGATACGAGGTAGGGGATATCGATTCTTGATGGTAAGCTTGTTAAGCTCACGATAATCGATACACATCCTAAAAGATCCATCCTTCTTCTTGACAAAAAGAACGGGAGCACCCCAAGGTGAAAAGCTAGGACGTATAAAACCTTTGTCAGAGAGCTCCTGAAGCTGCTTAGACAACTCTTGCATCTCAGATGTTGCAAGACGATATGGAGCTCTGGCAATGGGATTTGCACCAGGTACGAGATCAATGCGGAACTCGACTTGGCATGCTAGGGGTAGACCAGGTAAATCTTCAGGGAATACTTCAGAATAATCCCGAACGACAGGAATATCTGAAATAGACTTACCCTTGCCTTTATCTGCTGTAACATGTGCTAAGAAGGCCACATAATTTTTTCGCAGATACTTCCGAGCTTTAAAACAAGACATGAGCTTGAGACCACCAGACGGTTTCTCACCACGAACCTGTAGGATCTCGCCTGTCGAAAGTGGCACACGAACGCTCTTCTCAGAACAAACTATCTCTGCGCGATGCTTGGATAACCAATCCATACCCACTATAACGTCGAAGCTTCCAAGTTGCATAGGCGTAAGATCGATAGGAAAAAGATGGTCGTTAAGGTTTAACTGGCAGTTGCGAAGAACAGAATCAAGAACAATGGGTTCACCACTAGCAACTTCTACTGTCAAAGGTTTTCCTAGTTTCGTTCTAGACACGCGAAGCATTGGCTCAAAAGACAATGACACAAAACTCTTATCGGCACCCGAATCAAAGAGAACAGATGCAGGCTGATTATTAATAAAGAACGTACCGTTCACCACTTCATTGTCTGCTTGTGCCTCTTGAGCGTTCATGTTGAAGACTCGACCTCGAGCCGGAGCCTGATTTTGATTCTGATTCTGATTTTGGTTGGCTAGCCTTGGGCACCGGTTCCTGTAGTGGGTCAGATCCCCACAATTGTAGCACGAACCAGGAGGAAAATGAGGTCGTGCAGCTTGACCTTGTTGCTGAGCAAGAGGCTGAGCAACTTGTTGGGCTTGGTTCTGAACTGCCTGGTTCTGATTAACAGGAATGCGACAAGTAGCGGCAAGATGACCAGATCTTCCGCAGTTGGTGCACTGACGACACTGGAGGTGTGGTGGATGATGGCCGTTACACCTGTTGCATAAAGGTGCATTGCCAAGATAAGGCTTCTTGGCTAGTGGCTGCGCAGGCTGATTTGGTGCAGCTTGGGCCTGTGCAGTAACGGCATAGTTTTGGGAAGCCTTCCGCTTCCTAGACCCTCCAGAATTCTTTCCCTTCTTGTTTTGACTTTCTTTCTATCTTCCTTGTCAGATGCCTGCTTCTTACCCTTGTCACCCTTTTTATGCAGTTTTCCCTTTCGAACCTGCGACTCAGTCAATGTCGCTGCTAACTCGATCGCCTGACGGAGTGTGGCAGGGTTACTACCAATAATGATGTCTTGCACTGAGTCAGGTAGGCCGTCGATGTACCTTTCGATAGCCTTGTCGAGTGGGGTAACCATAGTCGGGCAAAGCAGACTCAACTCCTCAAACCTGTCAGTATACGCCCTGTGCTCGCCACTGTCTTGTTTCAAGTTATCAAACTCTTTCTCCAAAGCTCATTGCTCATGACGAGGACAGAATTCCCTCATCATAATGGCCCTAAGTTCAGCCCAAGTTTGTGCTAGAGCAACTTCTGCACCACGGTCTCTCATAACCCCATTCCACCATGTGAGAGCCCTCTTCTGAAACACACTCGAAGAAAACTCTACCTTGCGATTATCCGGACACTGAACATGACGGAAAGTATTCTCAATGCTCTCGAACCATTGAAGAAGCCCAGTCGCTCCTTCAAAACCACTAAACTTGAGTGGTTTAGCCGAGTTAAAATCCTTGTATTTGCATGGAGCATTGTTGTTGTTGTTGGCTTGGTGCCATTGAGCAAAGAGATTTGGGAATTGAGCAGCCATCTGTTGCGCACTAATTTCTGCCAGTTCGGCAGTTGCTATCTGGTTTTCGCGTCGAGGAGGCATTCTAAAAGAGGAAAACATGAAAGGAAACGAGTGAGATGATTGGATGAAGAGAATGAGATGAAACAAAATCAACAAAAGCAAAGATGGTGGTCATTCGTCCGCATTACCAAGCAAATAAACGACACACAGTGACTAATCAAAGTAAATGGATCAAAAATAATGTATCGCGAAGACATGCTCGCCTATAAGTGAACACTCATCCCAAGAATTCCCAGGTAAGCACAACTGGTCTCGCGTCTGATGAGATATATACGAAGTGCTTGCCTAGACAGAAAACCCAGAATACAGGCATTCACTCTTCCAGTTTGCACGTGTTCACATTATTTAAAACCCAAAACCTTGACGAGATTTTGAAAATTTGAAGGCACAAGGCCAAAAACCAAACTGGAAGGGTTCAAAACCATATAACAGAGGGTTCAAAACCTTGTAATAAATTATTCAAAAACAGAAGATTGTTTTCCAAAAATCGTTTCGGAAAATTTGGTTTTTGTTTTGATAATCACCTAAGGATAGGTGATGTGCATGTTTTAGGATCTAAACACAAGATAACTTGTGTTAGGGTCCTAGAAAGGTTATAGTCTAGGTCAAAGAATTACTAATACCCTAATTCCCTATAACCATTGGCTCTGATACCAACTCTTCTGTCACACCCCGACCACGTACAACATACAAAACGTGGCGGAAACGTCGGGGAGTGTTGTAACAGAATTAATTGTTTCATAACCATGGCATTCGAAGTTGTATTTTATTTATCAACATAAGAGTTACATTGTCTTAAACAGGAAACAAATAGTTCATAACATAATTAAACTAAGTCTATCTTCGTTTTATGTCTCTAAGGCACAGGTCCGCCCTAGTGTCATGATCATCATCCTATGGAAAAGCTCCTGAAAACACATGTGAAAATAGGTACGTCAGAATAAAAATGCCTGTGAGATACATAGGTTTTGTAAAAATATGATTCATGACTTGTGTTTAAGAAAATGTTTAGTCATGAACCTTGTAATTTGCTTTGTCTTATAAATCATTTGAAAAACGATAAGATCAGATGATATGTATAAATAAATGTAAGGTTAAATGAATAACCATGTAAAAATGAGTTTGTGTAAGATAAGTTGCTTGTAAGCAATGTCTTGTAAAAAGTATTTTATTTGTATAAAATGTCATGTGTCATAAATTGAAATGATTTAAATAACGCTACGATATGTAACACCATACAAACACTTATATATAGGAAGTACCAGCGGCGTACCCACCATGCTTGTATCATATTACACACACCTCGTTACTTAAATCACTTACTCAAACCAAACCACCAATGTAAATTGTTTATGTATAATCAAATGTCAAAATGTTATTGTGTAAACCATATCAAATATCCGTGATTAATGTTAATCATGAATTGTGTATATCAATGTCAAAATGTTTATGTCTAATGTAAATCATGTGATGTGTATCCAAAAATGTCATGTATGGTATGTGAAATATATCAACTAAACCATATGTAAAATGCACAAAAACAAGGTATTGAAGTAAAACATGGTTTAAATCAAAGTTATGTTTTGTGGAACAAATGCATGCTATACTGATATAAACATTTATGCGGTATTGTGAAAATGCATACATCCAAGCCTTGAGACTGTGGCGATAAACCCTTAAACAAATTAAAGGTTTATCTAAGTTATGTATATCGAATTCGGTCATTCCTTCCAATCCAAACAAACCCAGGATTTCAGGAACGGGAGTTGTCAATTCCTATGGTACCACTACCTACTAACGAACGGCGTAGCTAATGTTAATGAATGTATTGTTCCATTTTAAACAACCCAAATGTCATACCAAAATGTAAACATGTTATGCAAACAACTGTACTAAGTATGCACACAATGGGCGTACCTAGCATGAAATGTAATGTAAAACAATGTACTAAATATGCACACAATGGGCATACATAGCATGAAATGTAATGTAAAACAATGTACTAAATATGCACACAATGGGCATACATAGCATGAACACAATGAAATCATGTACTATAAGTGTACTAATGAACATAGCAAGTATATGATGTGAAAGCAGGAAAGCACGAAAGTAACAAGTAGGCACATGTGTTTCACCCCAAAACAGTTTGGAAAACAGTAAAAGAGGGGTCTATGTACTCACATAAACACCTTGAAAACATTTAAAAGAGGGGGTTCTATGTACTCACTTGAGATTGCTCAGAAGTCCTAAGATAACCACCAAGCAATGCTAGAGATCACGGAATCAAACGGCACCTAATATAGGTAACTATGTTAATATACCGGACCTAAATCGGAAGATCGGATAGAATGCGGGTTCGTAAACCAAACGAGTATGGAGACTCGTGTAATATGGTTTAACAAAGCCTACATACTAAATGAAACCTAACATAAGTGCTTACGACCCATTACGACCCGTTTAGGTAGCTTATGCTACTTTAACGCGTCGCTCGCGTGAAACGCGTTCGGACCGCCTAACTAGTCCTATGACAAGTAAAATATGCCTTAACATATCTAATATTGTTACCAAAACAGTTTAGATACCAAAATTTATGTTACATATGCTTAAAATGAATTTTGGCGTCAAAAGGGCATTTTGGTAATTTACCTAAGGCATATAAACTACCTATCATACAACTACTTAAACGAAGCGACCATAAGGTATAACCTTGGAAGGTTATTCCCTATATACTATGGTCACCTAATGTGTTTGGTCGGATCCTAATGATCGACCAAATGGGTCGGGTTCGAAGGTATAAGCGATTTATCAGATCGCTTACCCTTACGACCCTAGACAACGTGGTAATCAGTAGGCATAGTCACAAGGGACTATAACCATCGTGATTACAATCACGTTGTGAAGTTCAAACGAACTTCGCATTGACCATAAACTGGTCAATGCAGAAAGTCAAACAAAGTTTGACTTTCGGACTCGAAAAGAAATAAAAGAACGAAGGAACACTTACGAAGGGTCCCCGAATGCTAATCTAGATCAAATTAGCTCAGGTATGAATCAAAGGTTTCAACTTAGAGCACATTAGATCAGATTCTTGTGAGGAAAAGTGAAGGGTGGAGGTGGGTATTTATAGTTTTCGGTTCACCGTTAGGATCATTTCTTGGACAAGGGGGCACGATCTAAGCCGTACAGTGGTTGGAAAGTTGTGGTAACTCATTTGCCATCCACCATAAGAGTTTGACACTTGGCACTTGGCCTTTGGAGAGTGTTAAGGGCTGTTAACAGCTGAAAAAAAATGTTTTGCTGCATCTGGCCCCTGTTTACAGACCTAGTTTGGCAGATTTACAGTTTCAGTCCCTGCAACCTCAAAACTTGGTTTTCGATGCGTTTTTTTGACACGTTTAAGCCCCGTTAACCCCATTTCAAAGATCTAAAATGAAGTTAAAGTATAGGGAACTTAAAATGTGCTCAAAAATATCTCAGATGTCGGTTCGTTTGGCCGTACGATCACGATGTTCGCTTAATTACGACGGAATGCGCATAAGCGCGAAAAACGATCCAAATGACGCGACGATTGGATTTTTCTCAAGCCTAAACACTAAAATAAAATATTTTAGTGCTTACATAAATTTTTGGATGTCCGGATGTATTCAGAACGTAAGTTATGCGCGAAAGTGTAAACTTGTGCACTTTTTGACGCTTTTAGTCCCTGAATGTCCCAAAAGTTTATTTTAGCACACCGAACACCTCAAAGCCTATTTCTAAGCTATGTAGAGGATATTTATTGGATGTTTAACTTATGGTCATGTTCCGGAATGTTCGTTACTGTTCAAATTGGCATACTTTCGCAGTTTGTCAAGTTTAGTCCCTGTAAGCGAATTAACTTGTTTTTGCCATACCAAAGCCTTCAAAACTTATTTCTAAGTTATGTAAGGGTTATTTAAGGTATGTTAAGTATATGTTGATGTTTCAGAGTATTTGTCGCATTAAACTGATTACGTTTACGCACCAGTTTGCGTATAGCTCTCCAGAAAGTGATATAGAGTTTGAAATTGAATAAAAGTCAAAACATGAAAAATGTAAAACATAACCAAACAAACATTGGGATCAAATAACATTTTTTTAATGATAATTGAACTGTTCACAATGATTACAAGCACAGATGTTACACGGAAGTATCTGCGTAAGAACTATGTGGCCTTCTTGGCACATGTTGTAGCAGATAAAGGCAAGGGTAAGTCTATTCAAGATATCCCTGTTGTTCTGGATTATCTTGAGCTATTTCCTGAAGAGTTACCTGGGTTAGCCCCAGCACGCCAAGTCGAGTTCCGTATTGATCTTGTACCTGGTGCAAATCCTATTTCCAGATCTCCATATCATCTTGCACCATCTGAGATGCAAGAATTGTCTAAGCAGCTTCAGGAGCTTTCTGACAAAGGTTTTATTCGTCCTAGTTTTTCACCTTGGGGTGCTCCCGTTCTTTTTGTCAAGAAGAAGGATGGATCTTTCAGAATGTGCATCGATTACCGTGAGCTTGACAAGCTTACCATCAAGAATCGATATCCCCTACCTCGCATTGATGATCTCTTTGATCAGTTACAGGGTGCCACTTATTTTTCAAAGATTGATCTTCATTCTGGGTATCATCAGCTTCGTGTTCATGAAGAAGATATTCCCAAGACAGCTTTCCGCACTCGATATGGGCATTATGAGTTCACAGTTATGCCCTTCAGTTTGACTAATGCTCCTGCTATTTTCATGGACTTGATGAATAGGGTCTGCAAGCCTTATTTAGATAAGTTCATCATCTTTTTCATTGATGACATCTTGATATATTCTAAGACGCAAGCTGATCATGAGCAACATCTTCGGCTTACTCTGGAACTTCTAAAGAAAGAGCAACTTTTTGCCAAGTTCTCCAAGTGTGAATTTTGGCTTAAGGAAGTTCAATTTTTGGGACATATTGTCAACGAACAAGGTATTCATGTAGATCCCTCCAAGATCAGTGCGATTAAGGATTGGGATACGCCTACTACTCCTACTAAGGTTTGTTCTTTTCTTGGTCTCGCGGGATATTACCGCCGCTTCATCGAAAACTTCTCAAAGATTGCAGTTCCCCTAACTGCTCTAACTCAGAATAATAAACCCTTTGAATGGGGAACCAAACAAGAAGAAGCATTTCAGACCTTGAAGCAGAAGCTTTGTGACGCGCCTATTCTATCTTTGCCTGAGGGTAATGATGATTTTGTCGTGTATTGTGATGCCTCCAATTTGGGTCTTGGCTGTGTTCTCATGCAAAAGAACAAAGTCATAGCCTACGCATCGAGGCAGTTGAAGGTGCATGAGAAAAACTACACCACTCATGATCTTGAGTTAGGTGCAGTTGTCTTCGCTCTCAAAATCTGGAGACATTATTTGTATGGTACAAAATGTGTGGTTTTTACTGACCACAAAAGTCTTCAGCATATATTTAATCAGAAAGAACTCAACATGAGGCAACGACGTTGGGTTGAACTTCTAAACGACTATGACTGCGAAATTCGCTACCATCCTGGTAAGGCGAATGTCGTGGCTGACGCATTGAGGCGTAAGGAACGTGTCAAGCTTCATTGTGTTCGTGTTCAATCTGATATTCAAGCTCAATCTGATATCCAAACCCGCGTTTCTCAGGCTTAACATACTTTTGTTTCACAAGGTTTGATGGGTAAGGAATTACCATGTCACATTAAGCCTGATCTTGAACTTAAGGACAATGGAGCATATTATTTCATGGACCGTTTGTGGGTCCCAAGTCAAGATAATCTTTGCACCTTGCTTATGGTTGAAGCTCATAAGTCTCGTTATTCTATTCATCCTGGTGCAGACAAAATGTATAAGGATCTTCATACTCAGTATTGGTGGCCTGGTATGAAGAAAGACATTGCCTTATACGTGTCAAAATGCCTTACTTGTCTTAAGGTTAAGGCTGAACATCAACATCCTTCTGGTTTATTGGAGCAACCAGAGATTCCAGTTTGGAAATGGGAAAACATTGCTATGGATCTTATTACCAAACTTCTGCGCACTAAGAAAGGTCATGACGCCATCTGTGTAGTTGTTGACCGTCTTACAAAGTCAGCGTATTTCTTGCCAATCCGTGAGGATTTATCTGCCGACAAGCTTGCTAAGATCTATGTGGATGAAATTGTATCTCGACATGGTGTTCCCTTGAACATTATTTCTGATAGGGATGCTCGATTCTCGTCTCGTTTTTGGAGAACCATGCAATCTGCCATGGGGACCCAACTTAATCTGAGCACAGCTTATCATCCACAATCAGATGGCCAAACTGAAAGAACAATCCAGACTTTGGAGGATATGCTTAGAGCTTGTGTGATCGAGTTTAGTGGTAGTTGGGATTCACATCTTCCATTGATTGAATTCTCCTACAACAACAGTTATCACTCCAGCATCAACATGGCTCCTTTCGAGGCTCTCTATGGTCAAAAATGTCGTTCCCTAGTCTGCTGGAATGAGATCGGTGAGGCACAGCTTACTGGACCTGACCTCATTCTAGAGACGACAGATAAGGTTAAGAAAGTTCGCGATAACCTTTAGACAGCTCGAAGCCATCAAAAGAGTTACGCGGACCGACGACGCAAGCCCATGGAATTTCAAGTCGGTGATCGTGTATTACTTAAGGTCTCACCTTGGAAAGGTGTGATCAGATTTGGAAAGACATGAAAACTTGCACCTAGATACGTTGGACCATTCAAGATCGTCGAAAGAATCGGTAAGGTAGCCTACAGACTTGAGTTACCTCCTGAACTTGGAAACGTTCATCCAACCTTTCACGTCTCCAATCCCATAAAGTGTTTAGCTGATGAGAACCTCCACATACCACTTCACGAAATTCGTGTCGATAGCACGTTACATTTCGTTGAGAAACCTGTGGAAATCATGGATCGTGAAGTCAAGTGGCTTAAACGCAAGCGCATTCCATTGGTTAAAGTTCGCTGGGAATCTAAACGTGGACCTGAGTTTACTTGGGAACGTGAAGATCAAATGAAGGCGAAGTATACGCATCTATTCTCACGAGTTTCCTCTAAACAAATTTCGTGACGAAATTTCCACAAGTACGGGCGACTGTGACTCCTGTGTCTGTAATCATTGTAAACAGTTCAGTTATCAATAAAACAATGTTATTTGACCCCAATGTTTGTTTAATTATGTTTGACATTTTTCATGTTTTGATTTTTGTTCAAATTCAAACTCTATATCGCTTTCTGGAGAGTTATACGCAAACTGCTGCGTAAACGTAATCAGTTTAACACAAAAAATACTCCAAAACATCAATTTATGCTTAACATACCTTAAATAACCTTTACATAACTTATAAATAAGTTTTGAAGGCTTTGGTATGGCAAAATCAAGCTTATTTGCCTACAGGGACTAAAATCGACAAACTGGGAAAGTATGCCGATTCGTACTCTAACGGACATTCCGGAAGTTGATCATAAGTTAAAAATACCCTAAATAACCTTTACATGTCTTAGAAATAGGCTTTGAGGGGTTCGGAATGCTAAAATAAACTTTTTGGTCATTCAGGGACTAAAAGCGTCAAAAAGTGCTTAAGTTTGCATTTTCGCGCATATCTTATGTTCTGAATACATCCGGACATCCAAAAATTTATGTAATCATTAAAATATTTTATTTTAGTGATTGGCATGAGAAAAATCCATTCGTCGCGCAATTTGGATCGTTTTTCGCGTTCATGCGTATTTCGTCGTAATTAACCGAATAACACAATCGTACGACCAAACGAACCGACATCCGAGATTATTTTTAGCACATTTCATGTTCCCTATTCTTAAAATTCAATATTGAGCCTTGAAAATGGGTTAACGGGGTTTAAACACATCAAAATAGGCCTTAAACATGTGCAGGGACCAAAACTATAAATATTTGAAACTTTTTGGAACTGGCACATGGTGGCGCTGCGCCACCACCACATGGCTTTGCCGTCACGCGACGCAACGGCCTCATCTGGGCAGAAACTCAATTTCAGCCATTGCAGGTCCATTTTTAGCATTTATCTTGAAGTTTAGGGGCTATTTTCTAACTTTTGCAATACCATTTGATGGTTTTGGGGCACCCCTAGTATTCCAAAACCTTGTGCCCACTTGGACGGCTGAGATTGAAGCTCGGTTTTTTATGAACGATCTTAACGGTTCTAGGAAATCTATAAATACCCCCCACCATCTTCACTCCCAACTCACACCTTTGAATCTAAATTGGTTCTCTAAGTTGATGTGTTTATCACTTCATACCTAAGAATATTCGGATCAAAGCTTCCGTTCTTGGACCCGTTGTAAGTCCTCTTTCATTCTTTTATGCGTTTTTAGCATTCTGTTTGACTTTCTGCATTGACCAGTTTATGGTCAACACGAAGTTCGTTTGAACTTCATAACGTGAGTGTAATCACGATGGTTATAGTCCCTTGTGACTATACCTACTGATTACCACGTTATTTAGGCGTAGTGATGAGTCGTAGTTTCGGCCAAAATGCGTATTCTTGCGTATTTTGTAACCAAACTACTTTTAGGTATCAAAACCATTTGTTTTGATACCAAACCTGTTTTCGAACCTCGTTAAACATGTTTTAACATGTTTAACTCGTCACTTTTAGATTTGTGCTTATATAGGGTCGTAAAGGTAAGCGATCTAAACAATCGCTTATACTTTCGAACCCGACCCATTTGGTCGATCATTAGGATCCGACCAAACACATTAGGTGACCATAGTTGTATAGGGAATAACCTTCCGAGGTTATACCTTATGGTCACTTCGTTTAAGTAGTTGTATGATAGGTAGTTTATATGCCTTAGGTAAATGACCAAAATACCCTTTTTGCACCAAAATTCATTTTAAGCATATGTAACATAACTTTTGACACCTAAACTGATTTGGCAACAATATTAGACATGTTAAGGCATATTTTACTTGTCATAGGACTAGTTAGGCGATCCGAACGCGTTTTACGCGAACGACGCGTTAAAGTAGCATAAGCAACCTAAACGGGTCGTAACGGGTCAAAAGCACTTAGGATAGGTTCCGTTTTAGTATGTAGGCTTTGTTAAACCATATTGCATGAGTTCTTACACTCATTTGGTTTACGAACCCTCATGCTACCCGATCTTCCGATTAGGTCCGTTTATTAACATAGATACCTATTTTAGGTGCCGTTTGATTCCGTGATCTTCTAGCATTGCTTGGTGGTTATCCTAGGACTATTGAGCAATCTCAAGTGAGTACATAGACCCATCTTTTACTGTTTTTCAAACATTTTGGGGTGAAACACATGTGCCTACTTGTTACTTTCATGCTTTCATGTTTTCATATCATATGCTTGTTATGTTCATTAGTACACCTATAGTACATGATTTCATTGTGTTTTTGCTATGTATATCCTTTGTTGCATACTTAGTACATTTGATTTACATTACATGCTATGTATGTCCATTTAGTGGATACCTAGTGCATTGTTTTACATTACCTTTTCATGCTATGTATGCTCATCATACTTAGTACATTTGTTTTACATCACATGCTATGTATGTCCATTTGTTGCATACTTAGTACATTTACATTTCATCACATGCTTCATTTTGGTATGACATTTGGTTTGTTTAAATGGGACCAAAATACGTTCATTAACATTGGCCATGCCGTTCGTTAGTAGGTAGTGGTACCATAGGAATTGACAACTCCCGTTCCTGACATCCTAGGTATGTTTGGATGGAGGGAATGACCGAATTCGATAAATATAACTCAGATAAACCTTTAATTTGTTTAAAGGTTTATCGCCACAGTCACAAGGCTTGAATGTATGCATTTTCACAATACCGCATAGATGTTTGTATCAGTATAGCATGCATTACCACAAAACATAACTTTGATTTAAACTATATTTTACTTCAATACCTTGTTTTGTGCATTTTTGCCTATGGTTTAGTTGATATATTTCACTTGCCATACATGACATTTTTGTTACACATCACATGATTTACATTTGACACATGACATTTTGACATTGGTTATACACTACATGAGTTACATTTTAACATAAACATTTTGACATGGTTTACACAATGAAATTTGACAAATGGTGTATACATGGGCAATTTATATTGGTGGTTTGTTTGGGTAAGTGATTTGAGTAACGAGACGTGTGTAATATGATACAAGCATGGTGGATACGCCACTGGTACTTCCTATATATAAGTGCTTGTATGATATTACATATCGTAGTGTTATTTAATTCATTTGATTTGGACATATACATTTTTCACAAGATAACATATTTTTCAAAAGACATTATTTTACAAAACTGTTACTTTATACAACTCTTTTTACGTGGTTATAATATTAACCATACACTTTTCTTTTATATAATCTGATTTCTTATCGCGTTTTCATATGATTTGTAAAAGAAAACACTTAACAAGATTCATGACTAATTTTTATTAAACATTTCTTTAAACTCAAGTCATGAATCTTATTTTCATAAAACCTATGTATCTCACAGGCATTTTTATGCTGACGTACCTATTTTCACATGTGTTTTCAGGATCTGTTGCATGGGATGATCGTGACACACTAGGGCGGACATGTGCCTTAGTGACTTAAAAATGAAGATAGAACTAGTTTAATTTTGTTATGTACTCTTGTTTCCTTTCGTTTAAGACAATGTAACTTTTATGTTTGATAAATAAAACATAGCTTTGAATGCCATGGTTGTGAAACAATAATTCTGTTACAACACTCCCCGACGTTTCCGCCACGATTTGATGTTTTACGTGCTAGGGGTGTGACATGCGGTACCAGCATACACTTTCTTCGCAGGAGGTTGAGTCAGTGGGTTCTGAGCAGTTACGGCAAAATTTTGGGAAGCCTTGCGCTTCCTCGACTTCTTAGAAGATTCACCCTTCTTCTTACCCTTACCCTTATCCTTGTCTTTAATAGAATCGGCCGACTTCTTCTTGCCCTCCTTGCGGGTAAGTTTACCCTTCCTGACTTGAGACTCAGTCAGGGTAGCAGACAACTCAATCAATTGACGAACAGTAGTAGGATTACTGCCAGTCACAATGTCTTGCACAGAATCGGGTAAACCATCAATATACCTCTCAATTGCCTTCTCCAATGCGGTAACCATAGTGGGACACAACAAACTCAGCTCTTCATAATGATCCGTATATGCACGGTGTTCTCCCCCATCTTGTTTCAGATCATCGAATTCTCGTTCCAACGCTCGAATCTCATGACGGAGACAAAACTCTCTCATCATAAGAGCTCAAAGCTCTTCCCATGTTTATGCCATAGCTACATCGGCACCCCTATCACGCATAACACCGTTCCACCATGTAAGAGCATGCTTCTCGAATACACTTGATGCAAATTCAACCTTACGCTCATTCGGACATTGCACATGTCTGAACGTGTTTTCCAAACTTTCAAACCATTGAAGGAGCGCGGTTGCTCCTTGCGACCCAGAAAACTTCAACGGCTTAGAAAAATTGAAAGTTTTGAAATTACACTGTGCATTATTGTTGTTATTGTTATTGTATAACTGATGGATCTGGGTCACTACGCCAGGAAGTACTTCAGCCATTTGCTGAGCGACACGGGCTGCGACTTCTTCAGCCGTAAAAGGTTGAGCATCGCGTCGAGGAGGCATTGTCTAAAAGAACAAGGAAACATGAGAAACGAGTGAGGTCGACAATTGGGAAAAACAAAAGAGGTATTGAAAACATCAACAAAACACAAGGAAGGCGATCATTCGTTCATTACCTCGAACAAACAAATGACACGCAGTGACTAATCAAAGTAAATGGGTCAAAATAATGTATCGCGAAGACATGCTTGCCTATAAGTGAACACTCACCCCTAGAGTTCCCAGGTAAGAGTGACTGGTCCGATTATGTTGATTTGTACGAACACTCTAGCCTTAGACAGAAAACTCAGGGTACAGGCGTTCACCCTTCCAGTTTGCACGTGTTCACACTATTTAGATCCAAAACTTTGACGAGATTTCGAAAACTTAAAGGGTTCAAAACCTAGTAACAAATCATCCACGAAGAGATGATTAGTTTTCAAAGTGGATTCGAAATTTGTGTTCTCATTGGGGTTATCACCTAAGGATAGGTGACGGTTTTGTTTTAAAATCTAAACGCAAGAAAACTTGCATTGGGGTCCTAGAAGGTTATAGTCTAGGTCAAAGCATTACTAATAACCTAATTCCCTATAACCATTGGCTCTGATACCAACTCTTCTGTGACACCCCGACCACGTAAAACAACAAATCGTGGCGGAAACATCGGGGAGTGTTGTAACAGAATTATTGTTTCACAACCATGGATACAAAAAGTTTTGTTTTATTGAATTGTTAAGTAATTTACATTGTCTTAAAACCAAACAAACATGATTACACATCGACTATCATTGTTATTATGTCACTAAGGCCTCGTCCAGATCCTATGTGACTCATGCATCCTAGCAATCAACATCATGTAACAACACCTGAAACATATGTAAAAACAAAGTCAGCAATGATATGATGGCGAGCACATAGGTTTTATGAGAGTGTTGGATTCATGGCTCGTTTACATTTTTCAATACCTTATTAAAAACCTTGTTTTGAAAAGTGTATGATATTGCAACATAATTACCCAACTCAAATTAAGCGGGTTATAATTTATAAAATCTCGTAGCCATGATTCTTAACCCCAAAAACATTTGTTTTAGTAAACCAACTTGTAAAACATCTCGTGAAAACTCGTTAATAAAACTCGTATGGTTTATATCATTTAGAAAACATCGTTGTGTGACATCGTTTCAAAATCGTTTGCCCAAGTGAACTAAATAATGATACGGAATGTAATATGATAAAAACACTTATATATAAGAAGTACCAGCGGCGTATCTACCATGCTTTTATCATGTTACACCCATCCCATTATCTAATCACAACCCTAAACCAATCGTTCAATCAAATCTTTTATCTCGTTTAAGTCGTTTCAAATCGTTTAACTCGCCCCAAAATCATTTAACTCGTTTTAATTGTGAAAACTACTTTTGGTCGTCTCGCTAATAACATCCAAACCTTCGTGACTCGACTATCTCGCTTCTCATATTAACAAACCACCAAAGGGTAAGTTAACTATCACAGATTCAGTCGTTACCCACAACACCCACACATAACCATGGGTGCAGTCTGATAACGGGATTTATCAGATCCTATGGTACCGTAACCTAATACTGGTCGGCTTGATCAATGCTAATGAATGTCATTCGTTATGTAATTACAACCAACAAGTTTGTTCACTTTATTGAAATCGTTATTAATTTAATATAAACCATTTTAATCGCTTTTGAAACCATCGTTTAAACCTCGAAATCGTTTAACACATATGAATCACCCCAAAACAATCGAAAACAGTAAAATGAGGGAACTATGTACTCACATGAAGTGCAAAGTATCCTCAATCAAAAGAACTTCAATAAACTCAAGTAAACCAGAGAAATCAAGCAGCACCTAGTAATCGAATCACTAGTCAAACAATCGACACCTAAATCGGAAGATCGGACAGAATGAGGTCTTGTAAACCAAATGAGTGTTGGAACTCATGTGATATGGTTTAACAAAGCCTACATTCTAAATCAGAACCTATTCTAAGGGCTTTCGACCCATTGCAACCCATTAATGTAGCTTACGTTACTTTAACGCGTCGTTCCCGCAAACGCGTGTTCGAGATGTCTAACTAGTCCTATGACAAGTATTATATGCCTAAACATGTTCAAATATGTTGCATAATCAGTTTAGATGTCAAAAGTTAGGTTACATATGCTTAAAATTCAATTATTCATGAAAAGGGTATTTTGGTCATTTACCTAAGGCATATAAACGTCCTATCATACAACTACTTAAACCTAAGTGACCATAAGGTATAACCTCGGAAGGTTATTCCCTATAAAACTATGGTCACCAAACATGCTTGGTCGGATCCTAATGATCGACCAAACGGGTTTAGTTCGAAAGTCTAAGTGGTGGTTTAGACCGCTTGACTTACGACTCTAAACAAGCACTAAACTAAAAGCGATGAGCTAAACATGTTAAAACATGTTTAGTTAAGTTAGAAAACATGTTTTGATATCAAAACAAAGTGTTTTGATACCCAAGGGTAGTTTGGTTACAAAATACGCATGAATACGCATTTTGACCGAAACTACGACTCGTCACTACACCTAGTCAACGTGGTAATCAGTAGGTATAGTCACACGGTACTATAACATCGTGATTACGTTCACGTTGCAAAGTTCAAACGAACTTTGTGTTGACCATAACCTGGTCAAAGCAGAAAGTCAAACTCTGTTTGACTTTCATGCTTGAAATACAAGAACAAGCATGAAGGAGACTTACAAAGGGTCCAAGCATGGATGTTTTGATTCAAAATTACTCAGGTATGAGGTGTTAAACCTCAACTTAGAGCAGAAATTGAATCAAAGTGTGAAGAAATGAGTAAGAGGGCCTTGCTATTTATAGGAATCAAGGTTCAATAGGATCATTACACATGTTTTAACAATTAATCAAGGCCATACAAGTGTTGGAGCCTGATTTGTGAGCTTGAAAAACCTTCAAACATGCCCGTAAGAATCCCCATACAGTCCGTAAGGACCCTTGTTGCTGGCAGGAACTTTGCAAACTTGGCAGAACAGGCCCCTGTGTCTCCAAACTTGATTTTTGATGCGTTTTGGCATGTTTAAGCCCTGTTAATCCCATTTCAAAGTTTTAAAATGAATTTAAAGTATAGGAAACTTAAAATCTGCTCAAAAATATCTCGGATGTCATCTCGTTTGGTCGTACGGTTGCGTTGTTCGGTTAATTACGACGGAAGTCGTAACGAACGCAAAAACGATCCAAATTAAGCGACGAATGAAGTTTTATCATGCCAATCACTAAAATAACATATTTTAATGATTACATAAATTTTTGGATGTCCAGATATATTCAGAACGTAAGATATGCGCGAAAACGCAAACTTATGCACTTCTTGACGCTTTTAGTCCCTATTGATCAATAAAGTTTATTTTAGCATACCGAACCCCTCAAAGCCTATTTCTAAGCTATGTAAAGGATATTTAGGGTATGTTTAACTTATGATTTGGCTTCCATGTTTGTTGAGATGACGCAACCCGCTTGTAAAATTTGTCATCTTTAGTTACCACATTCTTTACAGGTTCAGTTTTGAATTTGGTGTTTTCATTTTTCAAAACTTTCTTCTCAACAACCATTGGAGCCTTTCCCTTTACATCAACTTTTCTTTTCGAATTCTCGACAACCACAGACTTAGGCTTCAAGTTGGTACACTTTCGTGCAATGTGCCCAACTTGATTGCATTTGAAGCATGTTCGGGTGTCAATTACCCGACTTGTGCCTTCGGTCTGAAGCTGTGAGGCCTTCTTTTCAAAAAACTCTTTATTTGATTTTGAAAAAAAATTAGATTCTTGCTCGGAAAGTGAGCTTGAACTTGAACTTTTCACAAACGCCTTTTTCTCAACAAACTTTTTGTTTTGAAAGTTCCTTCTTTGATAATTCTTACCACCCTGATATCCGCCCGACCATCTGTTTTGATTGTTGTTAGAAAATCGTGGTAGAACAGCAGGTTTTTTATAGTAGGCCTTATCTTTTTCAAAGTTTAATTGCCACTTGGAACGTTTCAAACCTTCGATTTCAAACACATCAATTTCAACCAACTTGAACACATTTTTCAATCTGTCAACATTCACATTTTCCAAAGGAAATTCAAGATCTGAACACAACTTATCCGATCCCGACATCTTGTACATTACAAGAGTAGGGTCTTCACTTAAGTTGTTTTTGGATTTTGATTTCGGAATGTATTTATCCAAAAAGCATTCTTCATCCTCAGTCGAGTCACTGTCAGATTTCAAAACATTTTCAACAACATTTTTAACAACTTCAGACTGACCACTGTCTTCATCGGATGATGAAGTGAATGTGACGTCGATTGTTTCTGGAAGTTTTACCTCATTTGTTTCATCATCGTTAACCAACCCGGATTTTTTCTTTGAAAAATTATTTAATACTGGCGGTGGAACCTGATGATACCCAACCCCAGTTCAATCAGAATAAACATCTTCGCCAGCTTTGTTCTTCCTAATGGGTTTGGGAACAATGTGTTGAAGAAAAAAGCTTGCGGAGTTGTAACTGTTTAGTTTCAGATTGATGCGTTCATTTTCAATCTTAGCTTCCTAAACCTGAAGCTTCAGATTAGCAATCTCATCCAACTGTTGGTTGATTTGCTTTTCTTTCGACTGAAGGACTCCTGACAATTGAGAATTTTCTTTGCTTGTTTTACTGTTTCTCTCATCAGAATCTTTTATCGTTCTCTTTAGCTTCTCATGATTTTCAAAAAGTTGACGGTTTTCATGAATTAACTTTTCATTCTCTTTCCTAAATTTTTGTACTTCAATTTTATCTTTTTCAAGTTTCTCAGATAATTCTTTAATTCGATCATTTGAAGCTTTCATCAATTTATCACGACTCAAGATTTGATTTTCAACTTCTCTGACTCTATCAGTCAGTTCTTCAGTCCTCTTACCACTGAGATAAGCATGTGTACTACAAACCTTGCAGTTTTTCATGCAATTTTTGCAGTCACTCTCAATTTTGGCTTTATCAGTCTTACCTGACCCATTTGTTGAATCATTAGTACTGACCTTGCTCTTTGACTCGGTTCCGGACTTAGAATCTACCTCTAATTCCTTCGCTGCAAGCACTTTATCAGCCATTTTCTTCAAGTTGTCTGCTGTGAATTCTTTCGTCGTGTCGATTATCCCATCATCGACCTTTTTTTACTGTAACTCCTTTTGTTTCTATTCTTCTTTTTCTTCAGCTTTTTCTGACCACCATATCCTCTGTCTTGCTTCTTCCTCTTCTGCTATTTGCTCGATGAGAGTTTCAATACTGATTGATGAAGGTTCAACAACTATGTTTCTTTTAGGATCCAAATAACATTCCCGATCAGCATCCCATCTTTTTGCGCTTTTTGCCTCTTTCCATGTTCGATAGATTTTATCTTTCATGCTTTGGGCTAACATCTTCCTGTTGACATATTTTTCTTCTTCTGTTCGGGTATCTTTGAAAGGAACAATTTTTACCATGAAGGCATAACCCACTACATCTTCTTCCGGTAACAAATCACTCTAATCAAATCCCTTATCATCATGGATAACAGCTAATGCTCTCAACTTTTCTTTGGGAGCATCTTCCAACTGCTTCATTCTGGGAGATTCTGCTTTGTTTTGATGATAGATGGCTCTTTTGTAATAATCCTCTCGGAATGGATTGGCCGTTTCGTCAGCAGCTGCATTTCGACATTCTCGTTTAAAGTGCCCTTTTTGCTTGCACTTGAAACATGTAACCTTTGATTTATCAAACCCTAGTTTAGTTGAAGGTCCACCAATGGAATGTCTTCCTGTAATCTCCATGAACCTTTGAGCCCTTCTGACCGCACTCGCCATGCACCATCTAATGTCAATCAGTTCCATTTCTTCGGGGTCAATCTGATCATAGTCTTCCTTGGTGAGATTAGTGTTTCCAATCTTTCTAGCAACAAGGCTCTCATATGATTCCAAGACGGATGCTAAAAACACCATTTGCTACTTAGCTGCTTCTTCGCTGAAGTTTTGTGCATTGTTGAGGTCTACAGCAATATTGCATTGGAACATGTTTTTCGGAACTGATTTTTGTTGTTGACTTGGAGCGGTTGAAGATGATCCTCCGTAATAACCACTGCTTGGACTTTCTTGATTTGGCATGTTTGAGTTTTCTGCTGAGAATGCAGTCTTTGGTGACACATTTTTAGGAATCATACTTCCTCGATAATATAAGTCAACATTTTGTTGATACGAGGAATTGTTGACTTTGTTCGTTTACCTGATCTCCAATTCATGACTCTCCAATCTTTCGATTAACAAATCAACTGTCAAATCAGTCGAACTCACTGTGTTCTTCAGCATTAGCGCAAAATACTGCCAATCTTTCTCATCAGGCAGTGAGTCAAACAACTTATCAACCAACTCTTCCTATGTAAACACAATTCTATATCCTGCATGTTCCATCTTTAAGTGACCAAATCTTTCTATCATCTTTGACACAGACTCATTTTTCATACAACCAAACAGATCAAATTCTTTCTTTAACAATTTTTTCTTGTTCTTAACAATTTCTGCTCCACCCACGCACTTTTTCTCTAATTTTGCCCATAAATCTTTGGCATCTTTGTAGTCAATCAAAGATATAATATCATCCCTTACTGATTGATGAAGTAATGCGATACATTTTTGCTCAGCGATGAAATTTTCTTGTTCATTTTCGACTAAGTTCTCATAGTCACTTCGTCCAATGTTAAACCCACTCTTCAAGCATTTCCAACTTGGGTAGGAAAACGCTTTTAGCCAATCCTCGAACCTATTTGCCCATCTATTATACTCCTCGATAGCCATTAGCTTGGGTGGTTTGTTGTATGTGCCATTGGCATTATCAACACTCAGAGAATCAGCAATGGTTTTCCTATGGTTCGGGTTTGGTGCTGAGGTGTTCGTGTTGTCTGATGTGTTCTCTCCAGTGCTGCTAGTGTAAGCAAAAACATCACTAAACGGATTCAGAAAATCATCCCCCATCTTTAAGTACCTGAAACAATTAACAAACACTTAGACAAATTTTTGTGATTAAAAAAAACTTCACACCGGTACTATTTTACTTCGTGCGAACTGAAGCGAATCAACTCCTGCGAACTGAATGATCCTCAAACAACCTGACTTTATGCAAATTGAACTGGTACGAATTAACCTGGATGTTCAACTCGTGCGAAATGGTCCAAACTTTCAACTTCAAGCGAAATGAACAGGTTTCAAGCAAACTGGGTCCAACAATGTCCAATTCGTGCGAAATGGATGAGTACCTCAAACGAAATGGACACTTTCAAGCGAAATGATCCAACAAGATCCAATTCGTGCGAAATGGATGAATATTTCAAGCGAAAAAAGAACCTTTCAAGCGAAATGGGCCTATTTGGTGCGAAATGATGACACTTTTGGTGCGAAATGAACACTTTTAACCAATTCGTGCGAAATGGCCTATATCAATTCGTACGAAATGATGATGACGTCACCCAATCAGCCATGTTTTTGTCAAATTGATCAGGTTTTAGGTCGATTTAAGGTCTGATTCTTTCAAGGATTTTTTAAAACTGTATTTCGCGTGTAATATGTGAAACTCAAGCCATTTTAACCATGAAATCTTAGTTAATTTTGAAAATTGTGAAGAAGAATGAGTAGATGTCAGAAATTTCGGTGAAAACAAGCTAAATCGGTATGAACTTTTCCTCCTGAGCTCTGATACCAGTTGTAGGATCGTTGTACGACCTAAACGAGTCGATCAGAAGAGTTTAATCCATATCAAAGGCGGAATTCGATGATACGAATTTGATTACAGCTTGATTCACACTTAGATTCACTTTAATTATCTTGTTTATTGATTTCAAAGAAATACAGATCACTTGACAGTTTGACAGCACCTCGGCTCTGAAATCTGCAACCCTACCAAATGAGAAACCATGCTCAGGTATATATAGGCTCACCATTCCGTACGAATTGATTCACACGAAATGGCATTTCGTGCGAAATGACAATATGATTTCGTGCGAAATGGATTAACCCTCATTTCGTACGAAATGGCCTAACTCTCCATTTCGTGCGAAATGGCCTATCAACATAAAAACCCTAATTCTTTGACATCTGAGCACTGGTTTATCCTATCTAGATACAAGACTCGATATAAGACAAAGTTGACAGACATATATGCACCAACAGAAACAGTAACACATCCTTTTATATGCCCAGACTTCTAAATATCCAGCCAGTCCTCCATCTTATAGAAGTTTACTCCTTTTACCCTTCATAATTATACATGTACACTTTATACCCAAATCAGTACCAAACGTGTGTAACAACTTGTAAAAGTTGTTACAATATAGTTATAAGTTTTATATAGATTAAACAACCTCTTAATATTTTTGCTACATGAGTTATAATTATGTAACAGATTATTTTCAACAGGTAAGCATTGTCACGTAGGCCCACATCAGCAAGACAAATCAGTCACTCAGCATGTGTTATACCTACCGAGTGATGAGTTTTTTTTTCAACATACTAATTCTAGTCGTTTCACAACTGGCTCCAACGTTCACAATGGATCTCTCACGCCAGCGAGGCACATTCATAGACTCACTACTCATGCAGCAATCATACATGGGCGACGTATTATTCACTTGAGCTAACACGGTGCCCTCCCTATCCTGCTCACGCAACATAACACATGCTATTAAGTTGTGTAGTCCATCAATTATTAGATTTCTAGAAATGGTGAAATTTGATCATGATTTGAACGTCCTTGAGTTCTATCGACATGTTGATATTGTGACAACCCTCACTAAACCAGGTATCCGTACGACTTAATTAATAATTAATTACTGCTTAATTACTGTGCTTACTTGAAATTGTGGATAAACTGCTACTTGAATACTGATACATGTACTTACTTGCTGTCACTCCATGTTTTGCTTACAGCACCTTTGTGACAACCTTGATGCACCAAAAGCACAGTAGCACAATGAACGGATAACCTATTAAACGTGCTGTCATAACTAGCACCAGGCAGGTACTGCCTCTAAGGCCTGTAAGAGCCTGAGATAGTTTGCTACACTAGTGGTGAGTGTAGGGATATAAGGATTGTAGAACTGCGTCACTAGGTGATATTCATAGTGACCAGATGTGCCTAAAACGTACTTTGAGTACAAAATTCTGCACTTTAAATAAAAATTCAGCATTTACCTAAACTAGTAAAGTGCAAAAAGTTGAAAAAAAAAATATTACTAGACACTTTCCAAAATGTCGGGAATAAATTGTGTCACTAAAAATAATATTAACGACACTTTAAATAATTATTTAGCGCTTTAACGGAGTAATATCAAACCGTACAACCGGACTTAACCCGGGACATAAAAAAATATTGACATCAACGTTATTTTTTTTTTCTTTTTCTGAGCTAGTTAGGGTCCCCGAACACCCTACCACCCGTAATAAATTACAACACACACTACACTAAATAAACTTATAACTTAACTAACTTAACCACTAACTATTTAGTTCAAAACTAACCAAATAAGCCCCCCCCCCCCCCCCTCAACGATCGTTCTCCCCATTAGGGGACACACCTCCTTACATTTTAATTATTTTATTTGTTGGCTTAATATCTACCCTACATAGTAACCAACGGTTAATGGTGGAAGTTGAGTTATTATAATTACGTGCAATATCAAGATCTCATTTACTTTATACACTTAGCAAAAATTTCATTCTTTTCCCTTCCTTGATACATTCTGCCGAAAACATAGCCACACCCACTACCACTTTTCAAATTTGATCTTGTTATTTCAAGCACATACAAGGGTTAAGGATCACGCATAAGGAAGCTCGGTGCTTACGGTTTGCCAAGGACCTCTTCACCACGCTTTTAACCACTCGTTTTTTCGACTAGTTTCTTCCCTAGCCTCGAGCTAGTAGTAAGTGACTCTAAATGCCTTTTTGATCTATTCTAAAGTGGTTAATAAAATTTTGACGGTTGAAATTTATGAACATGTATGAACAAAATTTAAAGTCTACTAAAATAATATAAACAAAGTGGTTAATAGATGAATATTGGTGTAAAACTTATAAAACTTGTTTTGATATGATTATTTAGTGTTGTTTTATGCTAGTGTTAGTTCGGATCGTCATCTAACCCGACTAAGTTATGTTCATGGAACATGACCTAGTGTATGTTAAAGTGTGAAAAGTGGTTAGTTGAAGACCACTACTACTTATAAACATGAACTTGTGTAAAAACAATTTTTCTTACAAAATGGAGTTCTAAACTAGTAGATCTACGGATCTACAAGTGGTATTTTCGAAGGACCAAGTGTAAAATGAAATCGTAATTTTAAAGCCGGATCCTTCCTAAACAAAAGTGATTTTTGTGAACACACAAGTGTGTAGACACTTGTGTAACACAAAGTTTTGACAAAGAATCATTTTTGTAAATTTTTGACAAGAAGTTGTGGAAATGTATTTTCTTTAAAAACGAGATTCTCAAGAAACCGAGTGGGTTTATAAAAAGATCTACTAAAAACATGGGGAAAATTACTACATATTTTACACAAGCCACAAGTTCATGTATGTTTGCGATTTATATCCATTTTGACTAGTTTAATGTTGAAATATTGTTTGTTAATGTTGGAAACATTGTTGATTTGATTTATAAAAGAAAATGATACGCTTGAAAGCGTGGCCACCTCCAGTTACAGAGGAAACTCTGGCGAAATTTTTCCAAAAATCTAACACTTGTAAATATTTTTATCACAAGTGTTATGGATATATTTTTAACTTATTTTTCCAAATAAATTTCGTCATGATTTTTATTACAAATTTCTAAGTGTCGGAGGTGGGATTTTTCACAAAATAAAACTTGCTAAAATATATATTTAGAATATATATTTTCATAACAACACTTGTGTAAATTTTTGTGATTATTTTGTGAACTACGTAAATATTATTTTTAGGGTAAAAATAATATTACTAAATATTAACGGCTCCAAAATAACACGAACGCCTTCACAATAAATATATAAGTTACACCGGTACTATTTATACCACCCGAACCTTACAACGTAACTTACGTATTTTCAGAAAATACTCATAAGTATGTATTTTGACAAGGATATTATTTTGGAAAATTATATGGAATAAAATATAATATTTTTGGGAAAAATATTTATATTTTGGGAGTAAAGTATTTTGGACAAATGGAATAAAATATATTACATTAAGTGAGACTTAATATACATCTCGAAGTTATACGAACGCACATGTATTAAAACCCCCATCCTTGGGAAGGAATATATTTATCAAATAATTACGAAGTGTAGACATGAAATAGTTGCCTAACTATTTCCCAAAGACACTAAACCTTAAACTAAGGCACGACCGTCCGTCTAATAGAAGTTAGTACGTGTAGGTCGTCGCACAGCAGATTTTCTGGGAGATACTTTTTAGAGACGCACTTCGGTGAGTTCATGCTCCCCCTTTTCTTTTAACTGTTTTCAGTTTTACAACTCCGGGGGTGAAATACATGTTACATACTGATTACAAACGTTTTATACATGGTATGATTAGCTAAGGAACTTACTACTAGATCACGTGAATGGTTAGGCTATTATCGTAAGACTATTAATCCTTGTATGAGGACCGAGAGGCATGAGTGATAGATCTATCGGGTGTTGCGAGCCCCACACATGGGCCAGCGTGTGGCTGCATGTGGTGACTATGTCGTTCCGCCGGAAGGACCGGTATAAAATACGCGTTACAGGTTTGAGTGCTTCCTAGACCATGTCACTTATTAATGTATTAGCTACACATTAATCGATCTCTTTTGCCTTACTTGCTACATACCAGGATTTTATACTTACAAAGGTTTTACTTACTCACTTACACATGAACTCGCTCAACATTATTGTTGATTTTTCCAACTTACATGTATTTCAGGGAACTAAGGATCTGGCTGCTACGTTTTTACGCTGCGTAGAGTTATGGGATCATCCGAGTTTAGGGGTTGTGGCTTTTACCTGGACGAGTCACAGTTCTTAAACTACGTCTATCTTAAGTTTGTGGTTGTGTCTTTCAAACAATGTTTTTATGTTATTAGGTTGTAATTTCCGTTGCGTGTGTCAACGCCTTAAGACAGTGTTGTGGTATTTTACTTTTCAAACTTAAATCAATGGATGATCTGCATGGTTTTATTTTCATATAGCTTTGTTATGATTAAGCTATGGTATTAAGAAGTCACACCAAATAAACCCACACTTCCGCAAGGCCAGGGTGTGACAGCTTGGTATCAGAGCTCTGATCATAGCGAACTAGGATTCCTTCTCGAGTCTAGACTATGATCACTAGGGCTCTCACGAAAACATTTTTACACTGCATACCACTCAAGTCCAGATCCAAAACTTTTTACAAACAAATGTTGAGCACATTTATTTATTATTTATAGGCTCAGTCTGGGAGGCTGAGGCTCGGTCTGGAAGACCGAGGCTCGGTCTAGGAGACCGAGGTAGTTGCCTAGTAGGACTAGGGAGAGCAGTCTGAGAGGCTGGGAGAATAGGCTAGTGGGACTAGGAAGAGCAGTCTGAGAGGCTGGGAGAATTTGGCTAGTAGGACTAGGAAGAGCAGTCTGAGAGGCTGGGAGGCTAGTGGGACTAGGAGAATTATTTGATTGCTTACTTGGTGACTAATGTGCTTATCTGACTATATGATTGATTATTTGTGCATATGTGTGTTTGTATTACAAAACGTCATGCCTTCATCAGATACTGGAAAGTCGGACACTACAGATCCCATGGCCATAGTATCAGGCGACATAGTTTCATCGGAGCACGAGGTGTACATTTCCGATACTACCAGCATAGACGATGACGACTTTCAGCCATTTGCGCTGCCTGATGTCGTAGCAGAGCCTGCTGATGGCCATCTTGTTGGGGATTTGCCACTCGCGGTGATCCCTGCTCCTGTGCCCTTGCCGCTTATCCCATCGTTCATATGCCCCCTGACGTTGTCTCTGACGACGATGCCGAACTATTAGAGGAGGACCCACTTGAAGGCGAGGCCCTATTGCTGCTGGTGGTAGCCTACTGCTTGCTGACGCTCCTGCAGAGGAGGCTCATGCTCATTCACCTGTCCCAAACTCATTTGAGTCTGTGGCGTCCGCATCTTCGCATATACAGGGAGTGCAACACCACTCACACGACGCCGACCCTGATATGGCGTCATCAGCTGCACCGGTTCTCGCACACAGCTTTGAGTTTGATCGCGACATTGAGGACGATTCTGTTTTTCCACCTGGTTTTGATCCAGAACATGACATTGAGTTCATACACTTAGACCAGCCCTTGGAGGATCCTGTAGCCCCTGTCGACCCTATGTTTGTTGATCCAGCTGATTTTGAGATGGAGTTTGTTGATCCGGAGCCAACTGTGGCCCCTGAGCCAGGCGTTGCTCCTGACCCCGCATTAGAGCATGACCCTGTTCATGCCGATGCACCTGCTGTTGCTCCTTGATTGATCATCTGCTTGGACGAGAGAAAATTGGGGTAACTGTGCAAGACAACTTATTATTACGGGGGCCCACGTAATAACGGCTTGTAGTGCACAGAAATCCTGGTGGACTCTGCGGGTCAAGCTAATGAAAACCAATGTAGCAGGAAATAACTTAAACACGAATGACCAAGGCGATGTAGCCTCGAGTTCAGTCTATTAAAAGCAACAAGCCAAATTGGCAAGCCTATGTGAAGGCTCAGAAATTATTTCCCCACTCATACATTGAGTATATTTACGTGTGAAATTGGGTGATTACATGATGGCTTATGATGCTATATATCTCATAGACAATTGAAACGTTGTCAAACCCGCTTCATACCACTTCGACAGAAGAGAATGTCACCCAGACGTGACACAAACACCAGTACGTTGCCAAGGATAGAAGCCGAGCTGCAAGAACGCATCTCACAGGCAATTGCACAACATGAAGCCCTCCTCTCTAAGCACATCGATGGCACTACTGGGAACAACCCCCCCCCCCCCCAACTGGCTGCACCTATAAGCAGTTCCTGAACTGCAAGCCTTTGAACTTTGACGAAACAGGAGGCATCGTGGCATTTGTTCGTTGGTCCAAAAAGACTGACTCCATTCTAAGAATGAGTAACTGTTCGCCCCAACAGAGTGCTACCTATATCTCGGGGTTATTTCTGGATGGCACACTCTCATGGTGGGACCTTCAGGTTCAGACCCTTGGTACAGATGCTGCTTATGCACTGAGCTGGGACGAGCTCAAAGGAATGATGGAGAAGAAATACAATTCCAGGGCTGGAATCCAGAAGCTTGAGGTGGAGTTCTGGAATTGAAAATGGACGGACCAGGGATTCCTGAATACGTCCAGAAAACTCACGACTTGTCTAGGGTCGTCCCCTACTTAGTCAAACCGGAGTTCAAAAGGATTGGACGATTCATTTGGAGACTTGCACCCCAGATCAGGGGCATGGTTACTACCTCGAAGCCCTCAACCATTACAGAGGCTATCGATATGGGTGATTTATGTATAACATGAGATGTTATGTGTTGATATTACATACGTACACTTTACTTACTATCACCTGACCAACGTGAACCATCTTTTAGAAGATGCCACCCAAAACGCGATCCGCGCATGCCTGCCAACGAGGCAGGACTTCAACAAATCATCGTTGCCGCCATTGCACAGTACGCAGCCTCACAAGGAGGAACTAGCGGAAGTAATTCTAACAATAACGGCAATAACAATCCACCACATGGGTGCACTTACAAGCAGTTCTTAGACTGCAAGCCCGTAAACTTCGATGACACTGTGGGTGCTGTTGTTCTTGTAAGATGGGCTGAGAAAACAGACTCTTTTCTCCGAATGAGCAAGTGCGCTCCAGACCAGCAAGTTACCTACATTTCTGGGCTATTCTTAGGCGGAGCCCTGTCCTGGTGGAACTTACAAATGCAAACTCTTGGTGAAGCCGCTGCTTACGCATTGACCTGGGCTGAGTTAAAGGAGTTGAGGAGAAAGAAGCATTGTTCTAATGCTGAGATACAAAGGTTGGAGACTGAGTTTTGGAAATTTGAGGATGGACGGTCCAAAAATCACGGAGTACGTTCAGAGTTTCCACGACCTACCTCATATGGTACCTTATATGGTGACACCGGAATCCAAGCAAATTGAGCGCTTCATTTGGGGTTTAGCTCCTCAAATCATAAGCATGGTGACCTCCTCCAAGCCTGCAACAATTACTGAGGCAATCGATTTGAGCGTAGCTCTTACTGAGGAGGCTATCCGCCTGAACAAGTTCGATGAGATCGAGACAAAGAAGAAAGAGACTCACGTCGAGTCATCCGGAGGTAACAAACGAAAGTTCTCGAACTTCAAACAAGGCACTAGTGGTGTTGTTAAGAAAGGAGAGCCAAACGCGCCAGCTCAGGTTACAGCTGGTGGTGGAAAGAAAGGAAAAGGATATAGGGGCACCCAGCCCAAGTGCAACACCTGCCAGCGTCACCATTCTGGCCGATGTGGTTTGAAGGTATGTGAAGCGTGTGGGAAACCTGGCCACTTGAAGGATTCTTGTTGGGCCACTGTTGGCCAGGGAGGCCAAGGAGGATTTGGAAAAAGAAACAATAACCGGGGTGGAATTGGAAATCGCCCACAAGGAAACAATGGAGGTAATGGGAATCGAGGCAACAATGTGAATCAAGCGGGCGCTATGAATCATAACCAAAGGAATAACCAAGCTGGAAATGGAGGTGGAAACGGGCAAAGACCTGGATGCTTTAACTGTGGTGATATCAGGCACTTTAAGAGGAACTGCCCAGAGTTGAACCAAGCCCGTGGAAGAGTGTTCAATATCGAAGCGAGGGAAGCGCGCCAGGATCCCAATGTCATTACTGGTACGTTCCCTATAAACCAACGCTATGCATCCGTTTTATTTGATACTGGTGCCGACTATAGCTTCGTATCATTAGAATTTAAGAATATGCTTGGGTTAGCCGCTAGTAAGTTAGATATTCCCTACTCAATCGAATTGGCTAATGGGAAGTTAGTAGAAGCCAATGAAGTGATCAGAGGTTGTGCAATCGAGTTGGGAGAACGTGAGTTTACTTTGGATCTACTACCAGTCCAGCTGGGGAGCTTTGACGTGGTAGTAGGAATGGATTGGTTATCAAGCAACAAGGCAGAAATTGTTTGTCACAAAAAGGTCGTTCGTATCCCGACCGAAGATGGCGAAACAATTGTGGTACATGGCGAAAAGCGCGATACGCCGTTAAGAATTATCAGCTGCCTCAAAGCGCGAAAGTGTTTGCAAAAAGGGTGTGCTGCCTTCCTGGCACACATTGTAGACAAGAAAGCTGCAGAACCGAAGATCGAAGACATCCATGTCGTGAGGGAGTATCCGGAAGTCTTCCCGGAGGACTTGCCTGGACTGCCGCCTCAGAGGCAAGTGGAGTTTCACATCGATTTAGTCCCAGGCGCCGCGCCTGTGGCTAAGGCACCTTATAGACTTGCCCCGTCTGAGATGCAAGAATTGTCGACACAACTTCAAGAGTTGTTAGACAAGGGATTTATCCGACCAAGCTTCTCTCCTTGGGGAGCTCCGGTCCTGTTTGTCAAAAAGAAGGACGGTAGCTTTCGAATGTGCATAGACTACCGGGAGCTGAACAAGCTGACGATCAAGAATAGATATCCTCTGCCAAGAATTGATGATCTGTTTGATCAACTGCATGGTTCAAGCTTTTACTCAAAGATCGATTTGCGATCTGGATACCATCAGTTAAGGATACAAGAGGAGAGTATCCCGAAGACAGCCTTCAGAACTCGTTATGGACACTACGAGTTCCTTGTTATGCCGTTTGGATTGACAAACGCACCTGCAGTCTTTATGGATTTGATGAATAGAGTTTGCAAGCCATACTTGGACAAGTTCGTGATTGTGTTTATCGACGACATCTTGATTTATTCAAGGACAAAGGCTGAGCACGAACATCATCTAAGAGCTATTTTGGAGCTGCTGAAGAAAGAACAGATGTATGCCAAATTCTCTAAGTGCGAATTTTGGCTACGTGAAGTCCAATTTCTTGGACATGTGGTAAATGGAGATGGAATCCATGTGGATCTAACCAAGATCGAAGCGATCAAGAATTGGGAAACGCCAAAGACGCCAACCGAGATCCGACAATTCTTGGGTTTGGCTGCTACTATCGAAGGTTCATTGAGGATTTTTCGAAGATCGCTCAACCATTGACGCTCCTCACCCAGAAAGATAAGAAGTTTGATTGGGGAATCAAACAGGAAGAAGCGTTTCAGCTATTGAAGGATAAGCTCTGCAATGCGCCAATCCTAGCACTACCGGAAGGTACTGACGATTTCGTGGTATACTGTGACACCTCGCGTCAAGGATTGGGTTGCGTGTTGATGCAACGCCAGAAGGTTATTGCTTACGCATCACGTCAGTTGAAGGTACATGAGAAGAACTATACCACGCACGATTTGGAGCTAGGCGCAATGATATTTGCTTTAAAGATCTGGAGACACTACCTATATGGTACGAAATGTACAATTTTTACAGATCATAAGAGCCTACAACACATATTCAACCAGAAGGAGTTGAATATGAGACAAAGACGATGGGTTGAGTTGTTAAATGATTACGATTGCGAGATAAAGTATCATCCAGGGAAGGCGAATGTGGTTGCCTACGCCTTAAGTCGAAAAGAGAGGATCAAGCCCATAAGGGTTAGGGCTTTAGAAATGATTATCCAAACCGATCTTTCCTTGCGCATTCGTGCCGCGCAGAAAGAAGCTCTTAAGGAAAGAAATCTTGAAGAAGAATATCTCCGTGGGATGGAGAAGCTATTGGTGCCAAACGAGGAAGGAACGTTATGTTTTGAGAAAAGGATTTGGGCTCCTCTGTTTGGTGGTTTAAGGAAAGTTGTTTTTGATGAAGCTCACAAATCGCGGTACTCTATCCATCCAGGAGCGGATAAGATGTACCAAGATCTCAAGGATTACTATTGGTGGCCTAGGATGAAGGGCGATGTTGCTGTTTATGTGAGCAAGTGTCTAACGTGTGCTAAGGTGAAAGCGGAATACCAGAAGCCTTTAGGACTCCTGCAACAACCTGAGATTCCCAAGTGGAAATGGGAACAAATCTCCATGGATTTTATTACAAAGTTGCCAAGAACGCCAAGAGGTCATGACACTATTTGGGTAATAGTTGACCGCCTAACAAAGTCCGCACACTTTCTGCCAATCAAAGAGAAGGATAACACCAGCAAACTGGCAGAAATATACATGCGAGAGATCGTCACGCGCCATGGAGTACCTCTCTCGATCATCTCTGATAGAGATGGACGTTTCATATCAAGGATTTGGCAATCCTTCCAAGAAGCTTTTGGCTCACAATTAAATCTGAGCACTGCATTTCACCCTCAGACCGACGGTCAAAGCGAGCGGACTATTCAGACACTGGAGGATATGCTGAGAGCATGTGTAATGGATCTTGGCGGTAGCTGGGATAAACATTTACCATTGGTCGAATTTTCATACAACAACAGCCACCACACCAGTATTGGAGCCGCGCCATTTGAAGCTCTTTACGGACGCAAGTGTCGATCACCCCTATGATGGGCTGACGCAGGTGATAGGCAGCTTGTTGGTCCCGAAATCGTCCAAGAGACGACGGACAAGATTGCGCAGATTCAAAAAAACGTATCGAAGCGGCTCGCGAAAGACAGAAAGCCTATGCAGATCCAAACCGGAAACATTTGGAATTCCAAGTTGGAGATATGGTTTTATTGAAAGTTTCACCCTGGAAGGGTGTGGCACGCTTCGGAAAGCGTGGGAAGTTGAATCCGTGTTACATTGGCCCTTTCAGAATTTTGGAAAGAATAGGGCTAGTAGCATACAAGCTGGACTTACCTGCTGAACTGAATGGAGTTCACGATACATTTCATGTATCCAACCTGAAGAAAAGTCCAACTCAAGATACCGTTGTCATTCCCACCGACGAGATTCATGTTGACGACACGCTCCATTTCGTTGAAGAACATGTTGAGGTTACGGATTGGAAAGTAAACAAGACCCGCCGGAGCAGTGTCAAGCTCGTCAAAGTTCGTTGGAATGCCAGGCATGGTCCTGAATTCACCTGGGAGCGTGAGGACCGGATGAAAGAGAAATACCCCCACTTATTTCCTAAGAACCCTGCATCTACAAGCAGAACTTAAAATTTCGGGACGAAATTTTTCTAACGGGGGGAGAATGTGACAACCCTCACTAAACCAGGTATCCGTACGACTTAATTAATAATTAATTACTGCTTAATTACTGTGCTTACTTGAAATTGTGGATAAACTGCTACTTGAATACTGATACATGTACTTACTTGCATCATACTTTACTTGTTGTCACTCCATGTTTTGCTTACAGCACCTTTGTGACAACCTTGATGCACCAAAAGCACAGTAGCACAATGAACGGATAACCTATTAAACGTGCTGTCATAACTAGCACCAGGCAGGTACTGCCTCTAAGGCCTGTAAGAGCCTGAGATAGTTTGCTACACTAGCGGTGAGTGTAGGGATATAAGGATTGTAGAACTGCGTCACTAGGTGATATTCATAGTGACCGGATGTGCCTAAAACGTACTTTGAGTACAAAATTCTGCACTTTAAATAAAAATTCAGCATTTACCTAAACTAGTAAAGTGCAAAAAGTTGAAAAAAAAAATATTACTAGACACTTTCCAAAATGTCGGGAATAAATTGTGTCACTAAAAATAATATTAACGACACTTTAAATAATTATTTAGCGCTTTAACGGAGTAATATCCAACCGTACAACCGGACTTAACCCGGGACATAAAAAAATATTGACATCAACATTATTTTTTTTCTTTTTCTGAGCTAGTTAGGGTCCCCGAACACCCTACCACCCGTAATAAATTACAACACACACTACACTAAATAAACTTATAACTTAACTAACTTAACCACTAACTATTTAGTTCAAAACTAACCAAATAAGCCCCCCCCCCCCCCCCTCAACGATCGTTCTCCCCATTAGGGGACACACCTCCTTACATTTTAATTATTTTATTTGTTGGCTTAATATCTACCCTACATAGTAACCAACGGTTAATGGTGGAAGTTGAGTTATTATAATTACGTGCAATATCAAGATCTCATTTACTTTATACACTTAGCAAAAATTTCATTATATTCCCTTCCTTGATACATTCTGCCGAAAACATAGCCACACCCACTACCACTTTTCAAATTTGATCTTGCTATTTCAAGCACATACAAGGGTTAAGGATCACGCATAAGGAAGCTCGGTGCTTACGGTTTGCCAAGGACCTCTTCACCACGCTTTTAACCACTCGTTTTTCGACTAGTTTCTTCCCTAGCCTCGAGCTAGTAGTAAGTGACTCTAAATGCCTTTTTGATCTATTCTAAAGTGGTTAATAAAATTTTGACGGTTGAAATTTATGAACATGTATGAACAAAATTTAAAGTCTACTAAAATAATATAAACAAAGTGGTTAATAGATGAATATTGGTGTAAAACTTATAAAACTTGTTTTGATATGATTATTTAGTGTTGTTTTATGCTAGTGTTAGTTCGGATCGTCATCTAACCCGACTAAGTTATGTTCATGGAACATGACCTAGTGTATGTTAAAGTGTGGAAAGTGGTTAGTTGAAGACCACTACTACTTATAAACATGAACTTGTGTAAAAACAATTTTTCTTACAAAATGGAGTTCTAAACTAGTAGATCTACGGATCTACAAGTGGTATTTTCGAAGGACCAAGTGTAAAATGAAATCATAATTTTAAAGCCGGATCCTTCCTAAACAAAAGTGATTTTTGTGAACACACAAGTGTGTAGACACTTGTGTAACACAAAGTTTTGACAAAGAATCATTTTTGTAAATTTTTGACAAGAAGTTGTGGAAATGTATTTTCTTTAAAAACGAGATTCTCAAGAAACCGAGTGGGTTTATAAAAAGATCTACTAAAAACATGGGGAAAATTACTACATATTTTACACAAGCCACAAGTTCATGTATGTTTGCGATTTATATCCATTTTGACTAGTTTAATGTTGAAATATTGTTTGTTAATGTTGGAAACATTGTTGATTTGATTTATAAAAGAAAATGATACGCTTGAAAGCGTGGCCACCTCCAGTTACAGAGGAAACTCTGGCGAAATTTTTCCAAAAATCTAACACTTGTAAATATTTTTATCACAAGTGTTATGGATATATTTTTAACTTATTTTTCCAAATAAATTTCGTCACGATTTTTATTACAAATTTCTAAGTGTCGGAGGTGGGATTTTCACAAAATAAAACTTGCTAAAATATATATTTAGAATATATATTTTCATAACAACACTTGTGTAAATTTTTGTGATTATTTTGTGAACTACGTAAATATTATTTTTAGGGTAAAAATAATATTACTAAATATTAACGGCTCCAAAATAACACGAACGCCTTCACAATAAATATATAAGTTACACCGGTACTATTTATACCACCCGAACCTTACAACGTAACTTACGTATTTTCAGAAAATACTCATAAGTATGTATTTTGACAAGGATATTATTTTGGAAAATTATATGGAATAAAATATAATATTTTTGGGAAAAATATTTATATTTTGGGAGTAAAGTATTTTGGACAAATGGAATAAAATATATTACATTAAGTGAGACTTAATATACATTTCGAAGTTATACGAACGCACATGTATTAAAACCCCCATCCTTGGGAAGGAATATATTTATCAAATAATTACGAAGTGTAGACATGAAATAGTTGCCTAACTATTTCCCAAAGACACTAAACCTTAAACTAAGGCACGACCGTCCGTCTAATAGAAGTTAGTACGTGTAGGTCGTCGCACAGCAGATTTTCTGGGAGATACTTTTTAGAGACGCACTTCGGTGAGTTCATGCTCCCCCTTTTCTTTTAACTGTTTTCAGTTTTACAACTCCGGGGGTGAAATACATTTTACATACCGATTACAAACGTTTTATACATGGTATGATTAGCTAAGGAACTTACTACTAGATCACGTGAATGGTTAGGCTATTATCGTAAGACCATTAATCCTTGTATGAGGACCGAGAGGCATGAGTGATAGATCTATCGGGTGTTGCGAGCCCCACACATGGGCCAACGTGTGGCTGCATGTGGTGACTATGTCTTTCTGCCGGAAGGACCGGTATAAAATACGCGTTACAGGTTTGAGTGCTTCCTAGACCATGTCACTTATTAATGTATTAGCTACACATTAATCGATCTCTTTTTCCTTACTTGCTACATACCAGGATTTTAAGTTTGTGGTTGTGTCTTTCAAACAATGTTTTTATGTTATTAGGTTGTAATTTCCGTTGCGTGTGTCAACGCCTTAAGACAATGTTGTGGTATTTTACTTTTCAAACTTAAATCAATGGATGATCTGCATGGTTTTATTTTCATATAGCTTTGTTATGATTAAGCTATGGTATTAAGAAGTCACACCAAATAAACCCACGCTTCCGCAAGGCCAGGGTGTGACCGCTATCAAATTACTAATGTATGGAAGTTTTTGGTTCATGAAATTTAAAGCAATTGACAAAACTCAACTTAAAAGGTTGCATGTGGTGTCATTTCACTTTGATATTCTTACTACAGCTGCAAATTAATTGCTTATAATTAGATATATACATTCACAAGATTGTGTCCATGTTTTATTGTAAGGAACTCGTTTGCTTCAGCTAAAAAACAAATAATTAACCATGATCATTATTTTTAACATGCATTCATAAAACTACATCGGGCTTCGAGTATCATAAAAGAATAAATAATGTAAAGTGAAATTAAAATAATTCTGTTTATACTACGGCAGGCTTCACGTTCTTTATCTCGATCATTATATAAAAATACGTAGGGGGTTTGGCATTATAGCCTAGTGGCATCTTAGGGGTGGGATAAGGCTTATGACTATTTGGTCAAGGGTTCGATTTCCACAAGTGGGGTTTTTCCCATATTTATTGGGTTTCCTAGTGAATTGGTGTATAGGCATCCACTGGAGTGGAGATGGATATGATTGGGTGGTTCCGTTGGTGGCATGAAGTGATCTGTGATTTCTCAGTGATTCAAATTTTATGTTAAAAAAAATATAAAAATACGTAGATCAAAGTTTAATGTTTTACATTAAAATTAGTTACTTTATCACCAACCTTTACCAAAATTCCGTTTCAGACCTAGTTTATTGGTGGTAAACTATGTTTGACATTACTACTTTTAAATTATAAGGCTTTTGCAATTTAAATAATATTGTAAAACTTATAATAATATTAATTTAGATGGTGTAAAGTATTTATTTCTCTAAATGTTTTCATATGAAGTTGCCTAACTAATATAATAAATTAATAATCGACTATCACATAAGAAAAGTCTCTATTATTATTAATATATATCACTAATGGGATTCTCCGCACGTTGCAGTTTTCACTCGGTCGGTATCGCTTTTGTTCTTTTGTTTGTATAACAACAACGACTACATAACAACCAAAAGAAACATGCCCAAAAGGATATCGATATATTTTAGATTAAAAACTATAAAAATACCATTATATAATTGAAATTGAAAATAGTGAAATTTGATCATAAACTATAAAGCCAGTAAGTATAGTAATTATTGTCGATCATTGTTCTTCGGATACATGCATCATAATTAACCCTTTGGTCATTTGATCCGACAATCCTTGAGTGAGAGTTTGCAGTCGTTGGGGAGGCTTTGAGCGGCATCATGGATTGCTTTCTTACCAAATTCGTCAGCAGCCCACTCTTTTTGAGCTTTATCATGTGTCTGCTGAATCACAGTACATTGGCACTGCTTTGTCACATTATTTAAGAACGCACAACACTTCTTTAAATGATTGCCTATTAAAAACTTGAAGTATTGATTGCATCCTTCCCCAGAGCTGGGGCATTGATTCTGGAATGAACTTGAGATTTCCATCTGCATTTCATGTCCATTGTCCTCTATGGTAGTGGTTCTATAGGCTGACATCATAGAAAATGCTATGATGGCAATCAAGATGAATGTAAAAGGTGCAAGTTTTGCCATTATACGATGTATGCAACTAAGGGAGATGCATAGGACTTTAATAAGTTTTTCCTACACCAAACAATTAGTTAACCATCTTACTCCATTAATTTTCCTACACCTAACAATTAGTTAACCATCTTACTCCTTTAATTTTCTACACCTAACAATTAGTTAACCATCTTACTCCTTTAATAAGTTTTTCCTACACCTAACAATTAGTTAACCTTCTTACTCGGTATATTTACACATTTATATATAAAATGGGATTATTTAAATTTTTTTATGGTATTGACAATAAAGATTCTAGTTTAAGTTTAACAAAAGAGTATATTTTATAATTAGAATGATACATACATAAAAGCTATACTTTTTCTAATAGTTTTAAAAATAAAAGCATCATGAACAAGAACCATAGCAAAAATTAGATAAAATTTGAACTTTTAGCCTAAGTTAATGGAGAATGGGGGCATATTGGGACAATTTCGTATGGTGGAAGGGGTGATCGTCACACTCCATCATCAATCACACTATCACATCCAATCACCGTTTGACACATCATTCCTTCACATTTCACTCATCACACTCGTAATAGTATCACATTCCAAAATAAAAATCACACCCAATCACAAGTTAACACATCAACATCAAGTCAAACCCATACACACAACACAAAGTATCATGTTGTCACAACCATCACGATTTTCTTCCTTCACCAAGTGATACACCCCTTTGCGGCCTGTAATTTTGTAATCGGGTTTTCACTAGTGACCCGTTTTGTTCGTTTTCTATATTATATATAGTTCCATTGTTTAAAAAAGGAGATCATGTTTAAGTTGCATTTAATCCTAAAGGGTTCTACAGTTCTACTCCTATCATCGCATCCACCTTTGCTACTTGATCTGGACAACAATTAACCTCTCACGCCTTGTTTTAATTTAATTTATTATGGTATTTTTATATTTTAATTGTTTTCTTATATTAAATTTTCTATTTATGTTATATTCTTTTATCATCTTTTTGTTTTTGTTGACAAGACCCCCTTTTTGACCAACCCATATTTTTGTCACTCCCTGTCGAAACTCTCTGTGTCGCAAGTCCTATAAGCCATATAAAATATGCAACAAAACATTGAGGTGCAAATTTCTTCAAAGAATAAATAAGTTAAAAGTATGATTAAAAATATTTTGTTTCGTTTATGGCATGTTCCACGTACTTAATTTTTAGTACATATCTCACTTTAATTCTTTTCAAGCATTTACATCTCTTCCATCATTTCTACCATATACTTATATATAAAAACTCTACATTTTTTCTTCCTTTAATTAAATGATACTTTTTATACTTTTATCATTATTTCTTCCCTATCCTCCACTCAAAACACTTTCAAATTGATATATATTAAAAAAATTTAGAGGATAAACAGTGTACCCTTTAATATACAGATAAATAGTAATATTTTCTCCCAACTCCACTCACAACCAATTTTTATAATATAAAGAATACTCTCAAAGAATTTAGTCAAAGAGATGTGAATGCTCTTACTATTACTTATCTTAGCATTAACTTTACCAAATTACCTTCCAAGTCTTTGTTGATAAAATATTTAATGTTCTTAAGTTATATATGTGTTTGTAATCAATTATTCTAGTTATTTGAATGTTTAGCACTTTAACTCTATATGTATTTGAAATTAAAAAAAGATAACTACCAAAATTATCGGTGGTTTTTGTTAAGTCTGATTATAAAAGGTCACGTGAAGAGGAGCGTATGAATTTTTAATGTATTTTTGTACCTTTTTACTCTTTTGTCAAGCTTTAAATTTATAAAAGATGTATCACTCTCTACAACATGCTAGGGCAAATACACCCATCGTTGACGTAGTATAGTGATGGTAAGATACCGAGGTCGTACAAGGAGACAAGAGCTCTTAATTTCAGAATATCGTCGACGTCTAATCGAACCAAATTTTTGGAGAAAATATTTTTAAATTAGTAAAATAAAGAAAATAAATAAATAAATAAATAAAACAAAATAGACAAGATAGAGTCACTTGTATCTGAATCGTCATTTATGTATCCATTGATGATTTCCGCACTTTGGGTTTTTTAAGAGATTACCTTAGTTATAGTGACATGTCCTACTTTTGGAAGCAACGCTACCTTCAGCTATATTGGTCTGAGTCAGCAGGGTTACAGTCTTGCAAGGTCGGATTATTGAAAGATGATTAGTAAGTTATTAATGCAAAATGTGACATGTCCCTCTTTTGGAGGCAACGGTACCCTCGGCCATATTGGTCTGAGTGAGCAGGGATATAGTCCCGTAAGGCTGGTTTAAAGTCTTAAAAAGTAGTTTATTTATAAAGGATTAGAAGCCATTCTTACTTCCCCTGATTTGATGATATCTGCCTCAAGGGAAGTCCTAATAAGCTTGAATCAAGTCTTTTCAAGATCTATACACAGGACGAAGCAAGAACTTTACGCAACCACCCTTCTAACCCCATTCAAGGTAGTTAACGCGATTTATTTAGATCGTAAAGACACGAAAGAGTGAATCAAAAAAACATGAAGAAATGATTGAATAAAGTTCATTTTCAATATAAAAACTAGTTATTAAAGTCATTAATACAAACCCAAATAAAAAGTTACCAATGCTAGGAAATCAAAAGTAATAAACAAATGATTTTGTCTTAATTAAGTGATGTAAGAGATTGGCCAAGCATGGCCTTTGTTTGACAAAAAACCCTTACTATCGATCTTGGATCCCTAGACCAGTACACACACTATAAAGGTGGATGATTTATCGATCTTGGATCCCTAGTACTAAAAATGGGTTGTTTTTATACCTTAATTGATATGATTTATATGTTGCTTTTTGTGCATATCAAATACCCCCACACTTGAATCTTTGTTTGTCCTCAAGCAAAACTTTCTTAATGTTTCTTACACTCCTAAATGGTATGGGTAGAAAAGAAGTTTTGGTTCTTGTGTGTGGGGAATCCAAGTTCTTTATTCATTCTTGGTTTTATTTTAATTACAATGTTATTCGACATGATTTATTTTTATTTTATTAAGAAAAATAAGTATTTCTAAGCATAACATATATTTTAAAATTTCCTTAAGCTATATATACTTTCACATTCCTCAGAAGTGATCATTCAACACTCGGCCAAAAATGTATAAGTGAAACACTCGGTCACGATACGGAACTTACTCCTACCAAATGCTTGACAATCAATCAAACCTCCTCCTTGTTGACTTAATCTTTGCAAATATTAAGAGTACTTTGAAGCGGTAGGTTTTTGGTTAAGGGTATGATAGTTTTATTTGAAAGTGGCTAAAGGCGTAAAAAGTCGATTTGGTTTTGAAAAATTGTTTTGTCACTTTATGAACTAAATAAGTGCTTATAAGCAATAGATTTGCTTATTTATTTTGAGCAACTAGAGATTTTTTTTTTTTTTTTGAAGTCACATGCTTTTTCATTTTTTCAAAAGAACCGATTTTTACTAAAACAAAAGGTGTAAAGTAAAAATGATGGGTTTTTTTTTTTTGGGTGATGGTGTGTTGTGGGTTGTTGAAATTAAAGGGTTTTGGCTTAAAGGGATTGACTAGGGGGAGTTTTTGTGGTTTTGTGGGTAAAAATCCTAATGCCTCAATCATATACGTACTTCGATTAGTCGGTAAGGACTAGGAATGTATTATCTTGTCAAGTTCTAGATTTGTAAGAACCATATGGGCTATTCATACAAGAAATAAAAAAAATGCATTTATTATAGATATGTTATTGGATACTTGTTAAAGGCTCAAAACTCACAATTTTTTAGGAAAAGGGCAAAAATGTGAAGGTATATATATATATATATATATATATATATATATATACTTATATATATATATATATTTATATATAATCAAATTTTAAAAATTTGTCATGCCCCTTTTATGATTTTTTTCTTATATGGTTACTTTTTATCACGGCGCTATCGCTTGTAAATTTATAATAACTTGAACTTTTTTAGAACTTGTTTTTCTTAACTTAAACTATAAACAAGACAAAACAAACTAAAAAAAATTAGAAAAGATTTGGGGTGTTTTAGTTGTTCCAAGTAGATTTTGTGTAAGGCTCGTTTTAGGACAAACAATATTCAAGTTATTCATGTCCCCCCTACACTTAAATTACACATTGTCCTCAATGTGTCCAAAATTGGTTAGATTGATTAAATGTCTATAATATGTGTTTAAAACCAAAAAAAATAGAAAACGGGCACTTAACACGGCCCCGTGTGTGGGAGCCTCGACCCTGTGTCAAAAGTTCCAGTAACAATTTTTTCTAGAAGATAAACACAGGGGCGTGCCCATCGGACACGGCCCCGTGTCAAGGTTTCAGAATAAAAAATGTTAAAGCAGACTTGGGGCACGTCGGCGTGCTTACCTGACACGGCCCTGTGCTGCACATACTAAATTGAAGATTTTCAGTCGGAAGTCGTATGTTTTCATGCATACGGTGCTGGTTCAACGTCCTTTGGCCTCCTCAACATCTTTCTAAGTGTACTCTATTCGAACAAAGAGAAAAAGTTAAAAACAACAGCATTAACTAAAAGTTACACTAAGAATTAAAATATTTTATTGCTGGATAGTCCATGGAATGCCTCCATGGTGCGCCCCGTTTATAAGGGTCCTTGGCTAGACCCAAAGTCGGTCAAATATTACCCAAGCGGGATGACTCGAATTCTGAGATGCACCGACTGAGGGCGTAGTCAAGGCTTGAGTCTATCGCTTGAGATGCACCATCTATCAGTCATATCGACCCTAGCTCGTTTGGTGGCAAGGAATGGTCTTTGTAGTATGAGTGGGATTTCGGTGTTAATCGGAGTGTCGCGCTCCGGTCAAAGATAAGATTTATATACCCAAATTACCCTTAACAAATAGCTAGTGGTAGTAAGGGATCGAACCACGAAGAGTATGTGGTTTGCGAATGGACTCGATTGATTATAAACGGTTGCACAATTTATGAAGTTTACTAGTTTGTTTTTATGATTTTTGTTTGATTGAAAGATATTGAATTAAACTAACAAAGTTTATTGGAATAATTAACTACTAAAAATTAAACGATTGCAAGAACTTGATTAATGATAATAAAATAAGATGGAATAACAAGGTTCACACCAGGTTTTAACAAATGTAAGACCTAGGGTTACTACGCGTTTTAATTTGGTTTACTCGAATTACATCATTAATGGGTTAACAATCATAAAGCTTAGGTGCCAATCGCTATCAACATCATGGACAACGGACCACAATGCACTTCGTTACTTTAGACTAGCAAATCCTTTCAAGAGACAAGGCATAAATACGTGTATTTGTTTCACAAAGTCAAATTTAATGATTCACTCGACAATTCGTAAATTCAATACTAAGTAGGACAATTGTCTAAAGATTCAAATGCAATTTAAGTTGTCACAAACCAAACATCAAACAAGTAATAAGAACCCTAAATCTTACAAAAGTCTACACTGGGGTGAAACCTCCAAGAAATTAGCCATGCATGATTGAAAGAACTGGATCACCGGATGTTGGAAGCTTGATCTTGATCATCTTGAAGCTTAGAGAATGATGGAATGGTGATTAGGGTTTTGTAATGGTGGATTTGAATGGATGGTGGAATGGTTAGGGTTTGAAAAATGGAGATGATGATGAATTCGATGATTGTTCGGTTGATAATGGATGATGATTGTGTTATAGATGGATTGGAAGTGAAGATGGATGTGAATAATGGCTCCAAGGCAAACTCCAAAACAAAGTGTAACTGCCGAAAACTTGGTCCAAGATGTTTTAAGTTCATTCCAACAACCAACAATGCAACATTCGCGTATCCATAAACGAGAGACCATCGCCGAAGGCCTGTTGACCCGTCGGCGACGCTGCCCAGAAACTCAGAAACCCACGCGACGCATTATACTACTAGTTATGGCCATTTTGTAGCAACGGGGATTTGTAGAGGGCGTCGCCGACGGCCCTCCACGGCATCGTTGACGGTGCCTTGATTTCCAAAATTCTGTTTTTCGCATCCTTTGGTCCTAGTTGATCCATTTCGCATCCTGGTGGTCCGTTTTTCGTCCCGGTGGTCTGTAAAGCCCCTGGAAAGCTCCTTAAACTCCTTAAGACCTGCAAAACACAAATCCCATTAAAAGTAGGCTATTCAAGATTAAAAGTTAAATAAAAACCTAAACTTAAACATCGATGAACACCATTTTTTTACCGCGTATCACATCCCCACACTTGTTGTTTGCTTGCCCTCAAGCAAATCTGTCTTTCACTTTCACGTGGGTCGAACGAGAAACATACTTCCCATTCCTGAGTCTAACATTAAGGTCTAAAGTCATACCCGGTTCAAACTTTGTACAATTTACTAAATATCTAACGGTAAAGTGAATAATCACATATAAAATGGTTATCCAAGATTAACCCACCCTTGAAACTAATAAATCATGCACATCCCTCACAATGTTCTCTCCACTCTATTTAAAATTTGGCTAATTAGATAATGAATTAGCACTTTCTTAGTAATCACTCAAAACGATTAGAACACGTATCTGCATATGCTTGCAACTCAATCATTCTCCACCACCGAACACGAATACTAAGCACAAGTCATAAGGTCTTTGGAGGGTTGTAATGGGGCTAGGCTAAAGATAGGAAGTAGGATATTTAAAGTGGCTATGGCGATGAAAATTCGATTTTATTACAAACGACTATGCTAAACACGACTAAATATAAACATCAATCTAGTAGGCAATGACTTTTACCTTTTATTCAACAAACTACTAACACATCTTTTTATGCTTTTCTCAATACTTTTTCATTCTTTTTCGCAACATTTTCCCGACAATTTTTTCTTTTTTTTCTTTTTTTCACACAAACAAATCACAACTATATAAACTTAACTCCTATAATCGAATTTTCATCACACGGGTTTAAAAAGAAAAGGCCTATGGTTATGGGCTAAATGGGTTGTCAAACGAAAGGTTTAGGCTCCAAGTTGGCTACTAAGGGATGGATTTTGGGTAAGGATAGATAAATGGTGTAAAAGGAAAAGGTTTACCTAATGCCTTATTCATTCTTGTGCTTGTATTCGGTCTATGGTCTCAAACGTATCAAAAGTCGCAAGTTCTACAATACGTGACTAATGGTCCACTCAATCAAAGAAACATAAACATATAGTTCTATGATGTAAAAGTGGCTCAAAGCCTCACATATAACGGGTATGATATGTGACATGTATGATATGTTAGTTTCTTTGGTGGATTATTCCCAAATAAACGCCCGCTAAATACCTGTCATGCTATTAATTCGAACTTGACCATGACAAAAGACCAAATGGGTTTTGTCATCCATCGTTAACTTAGTTACTTGTGCTTTTAAGATAGCTTCAACAAAGACATTTTGAAATTTTTTTGAAATTTCCCCCATCCCCACACTTGAAGAAAACATTGTCCTCAATGTGTAAGAATAGAGTTTTTAAAACACACAAGGGATGTGACACGACTAACTTCCCCCAAAATTTTGCCCCGGAAAATAAAATACAAATTACAGTCCACTTATTTTCTAACTAAAAATCAAAGCTAAAAAGAATTGTTTGCACCTGGTTTTTCGCTCGTTCCTCGTGTGCTCTTCATCTTTCAACAAAGTGGTCGTCTCACGAACATAATGTGCCTACAAATCTTAACCCTTGTGTAGAAGCATGCTTCTCACAACCATTAAAATTTGTTAGTTACCTAGTTCTACTACTTTTATGAAAATATTACCAAACCAAATGTTAATTTACTTTGATTTATGTGGAAAAAATAATGTACAATAACAATAAACCTAATTCACTTTTGTAGGAATCACGGTTGCATTTAGCTTATGCAACAAGCCCTTTTAAACCTCTCGATTGCGCTGGAGGACGAGTAGGTCTCGTGAGGGTGATATAGGGAACACACCCACAACGTTCATTTAAATAAGAAAATAAAAATAAAACCAATACTAGTACAAACTCTACACAATTCATACCTGATTTGCCTCTCATGGTGGTCGAAGTGAACATTTTCCTACCAAGTTTCCAACATACGCTCGGTAGTTTGCATGCCGAATCCACTCTCTTATTCTTTTACACGACATGCGCACAATACAACTTCGGGATCATTTCTTAACAAATTGGCCAATGTCTTGCAACGCCACCCTTCGAATTCTTATACCCGAACCCTCATCCCCAACTTTGTTGGTTGGAGTGATAAGTGTAGGATCGTTGAGTCGATCTATACGAGACAATCAGAAGAGTTCTAGACCAAATCAGAGGCGGAATTCATTGATTTGATCTACATTCAGCTTGATATGCAATTAGATTCACTTTAACTATCTCTTGTATTGATTTCAGAACGTTTTACAGGCTGGAGACACTTCGGCAGAGCTCCGCTACCGGAATCAGGAATGTTACAAATGAGAGACCCAAGACATCTATTTATAGGAAACCCACTTCGCACGAACCAGCAACATGCCAGTTCGCACGAACTGGTCAGTTCGTATGAACTGGCCACTTCGTGTGAACCTGCTGGTTCTGCACTGTTTCCCGTTTCTTTCGTACTACGTGTCCTGATCTATCAAACCTATTACAAGAATCGATACAAGACAAAGTCGAGAGACATATGCACCAACAAACTCCCCCTTGGATGTTGACGAGTCTTCAGTACGAGTCTTCAGTATGTCGAATCTTCAGACTTGATCAGTCTTCATGCTCTCTCCAAAATGTCTTTCTCTGTAAGCATCCTCATCAATCTCTATCTTCTTAATTTCTCAGAATCTCAACCTGACCCTTCAAATTCTCATGATTTCCTTAAGTTCATCAGCATCAGCAGCTTCTATCTCGAGCTTTATTCCAGGACCTTAGTCTGGCTCTCTAACATTCAGACTCCCTCTTTCTCTGAGATCTTCAATCTTCAAACTCCCCTTTGTTGACAGACTTCCCCTTAAGTTGTTCCGGGATCGTAATCTGACATAACACTTGTTCTAAAATCGTTACCTGGCTCAAACTCTGCTCAGGCTTAGATACGGGAATCTGCACAAACCTCTACCCAAAAGTAAGATTTTTATTTATAACAATTTTAATCTTTGATTTACCACTTGTATTCGAAACATTCAAATTTAGTTTCAAATTAATGAACCATTTAATCATTTCAATATCATTTTTCAAAACAAACTCTCCCAACCTGTTATTATTCATCATGTTTAGCACTTGAAATTTTGAAAATCAGCTTTCCAACATCAGTTGTCGAAAATAAGATGAAATAAAATCTTTTTGATTTTTCAACATTTTATGCTAAAACACAATCTTTTTAGGTTTTTTGTTTTTAATGAAAAGCAGTAAAGAAATATATACAGACAATATTTTTGTGAGTTTGTGTAAGAGGATCATATCAATTTATGAGACCAATCACTAACACCGTTAAGCTTTAAACATTTTAAGTTATAAACAATTCACTTAGATTGTCAATATACTGATCCACTTAAATTTTTACACAAAGTTCAACTGTTTCGAGATACGAATTTAGTGTTTTAAGGGCTTAAACTTATTCGTGTGTACCACCTCAGAATATACTCCCGTATCTAGACTTCTATATTCAGTCTTACAGGTGAATGTACACTAATGATATCTGTAAACGGGTAATGCGAGACCATGAGAGCTCAGGTTAGAACTTCCGTTCAGACAAAGAGATGATGGCTCATCTTTCAGTGTGTCCCGTTTGGGGATCTTTTCTTCAACAGCACATGATTAGCATTTTTCAATGTTTCATCATTTTTTTATGCTGAGGGTGAGCTTTATGAATAAACCAGTGCAGAATATTATACGAGGACTAGGCTATTGCTTCCGCAAAATCAGAAGTCCTGGTATAATATCCCAGATATCATCACGCACAAAGACCTAGTATGTCAGAAATAGAAAGTCTTTCAAACAAGATTTCAGGGGTTACCCATATATCCGAGAGATGTTCCCCACGAAATAAGTAAGTATTTGATTTTTAAATTTATATCTTGAAAACAATCTACTGAATGTATAAAAACCTACTGGCATATCATCAGTGAGATCATTTATCACATTTGACTTTCCAATTCTTTAGCGTGTTGTGATGGTCCACTGATGTACTATCATTTCCTCTTTTTCCCAACAAAACTCATTTTGAAATTTTCGATGTTTTTGGTTTTTAGATTTTATCATGTTTTTGGATTTTTCAAATTTTCAAAATTTCTAATTTTTACTCCCCCTAAAATCAAAAATATGTTTCAATTTTTGATTTTCTGGAAAAATTTGAAAAAATGAAAGCAATAAACTGTACAAATAAAATGACAAACTGATGTGAATTGCTTCAACTCTCCATTCTCTTGGCTTAAACAATCAGAACTCCCCCTGACAACAAACTATTTTCCCATTATGATTTCAAAACACTTAAGTATGTTTTAATTAAAATGGTTTTTCTGGAAAATTAGTTTTGTTTGTCATTTCACACACCACTTGTTAAGATCGGGGATTCAATGATCACTTTGTTTTTCAACCACTTGTAAAAATTTAACACTTGTAAGTTCACTTTTCCTTTTCTTTGTTAGTATATTACGTCTGTAGCTTCCGTCAGCATGTAGTCATATTTTGTATTATGTGTTTATGTATATTGTAGTTAGCATGACAACTCAGGAATAGGTTCTGTATGTGAAAGTGTTGTTTGGACAAGATCATCCGCACGCATGGCAATACGTACGTATGGTAATACGCACGGATGACTTATCCGCACGGATAAGTCATACGCGCGGATAGCCCATACGCACGGATGGTCATACGCGCGGATAGCCCATATGCACGGATGGCCATACGCACGGATAGCCCACCCGTACGTACAACACTTCTTAGTCTCCTGAGGTTGCCTATATATAGGAGGTCTGGTGCATCTTTGTTAGAACTTTTGACTCGCACGGATAGTCTGTACTTCTACCGGATCTTTGTAACTTTCAGAACACTAAATAGAAAGAACAGACAAGCAGTTAAACGTTGAATTCTGTGTTGAACAAATCTGTGATTCGTCATAATGGATTCCGCACATTAGACGAAGTCGATTCATCTTGTTCCTTACGATCAGATCCTGTATCATCGGGACCAACAACAAGTGGTATCAGAGCGTCCAGGGAGCTGAATCGAGATCAACAACACCGAATTCACCGGAATTCAAGCTTTATTCTCCGATCAAAGTCAAATTTCACCGGAAATTTGATATCCGTTGCCGATTTGATTCAAATTTCACCGGAAATTTGACAGATTTCTTCTACTTCTACTTAGTTTTTGCACTCGTTCTTCATTCGTCACCATAAAATCAGAAAAACTTAAAAATTGAGCAAGAATCTACGGTTAAAATTTGATAAAATTGATATAAATTGATTCGCAATCATTCAAAGTATAATCCTACTTAGTTTCATAATCAGATTCAACCTAAAACTAGATCAAATTCATCAAAAACCATGTTTAGCTGTTCGTATTTGATGACGTCATTCACCCGTGCGGACAGCTGTCTGAACGGTTTGGATTAATTAGTTACTGCAAGATTGTTTGCTGACATCATCATTGTTACACGCACGGATTACTACCCGTGCGGATAACCTGAAAAGTCAAAAGGTCAAAGCTGTACGTACGCACAACCATCCGAGCGGATCATTATCCGTGCGGATAACATCTGTCATCCGTCCGGATAACTATTCGAATGGATCATTATCCGGTTCAAGTGTTGGAAATTTTTAGAATTTGTAAAAATTGTCTAAGTGTTTGAAAATTGTTTCAGGTATTTGAAAATGGAAGAATTCATGAATCCCTTCAGTGAGATGTATGCTTTCGCGGGTAACTCTGGAGACGATACTTCCAACCATTCAAATGATAATCCGAACTCGAAGAAAACCTTATCCGATGCCCTAAGTGTTGAAAGCGCATATGGTACCTACAACAAACCACCAAAGCTAATGGCAATCGAAGAGTATAATCGGTGGGCAAAAAGATTTGATGAGTGGCTGAAAGCATTCGCATATCCAAGCTGGAAAAGCTTAAAGAACGGTTTCAAAAGTGGTAGACAAGATTGTGAGAATCTGGAAGAGACTGAAGAAATAGAAAACTTTGTCGCTGAACAAAAATGCGTCGCTTTGATTCACCAATCCGTAAGAGACGACATTATTTCACTCATTGAATACACAAACGCAAAAGATCTATGGGAAAAGTTAAAAATAAAATGTGTAGGGACTGCAGAAATAGTCAAGAACAAAAAGAAATTGCTGAGAAAAGAGTTTGACTTGTTTGGATGCTTAAAAAATGAGTCTGTTTGTAAAATGATTGAAAGATTTGGGCACTTAAAGTTGGAATTGGCAAGACACGGAATTCTCTATTTTCAAGAGGAGCTAGTTGACAAACTGTTCGATTCACTACCAGAAGAGATGGATTGGCAGTACTATGCATTGATGTTAAAGAATACAATCAAAGCTGAAGATCTGACCGTCGACTTGCTGATTGAAAGACTAGAGAGTCATGAATTGGAGATAAAGAAAACACACAAAGTAAATCATTCATCATACCAACAAAACATGGAGTTGTACTATCCAAAGAGTATGATTCCCAAGAATGTTTCTCCAAGAACTGCTTTCTCCGCTGAAAATTCAAACCCTTCAAGTAAAGAAAGTCCAAGTTCAAACAATGGTTTTCATGGAGGTTTTTCATCCAATACTTCAAGCCAAGGATCTTCTTCAAATTCTTCAAGTCAACAACAATCTGTTCCAAAGAACGTGTTTTCATGCAACATTGCGGTGGATTTGAAGAATGCTCAGAATTTTGATGAGGAGTCGGCCAAACAGCAGATGATCTTTCTAGCATCTGTGTTGGAGTCATATGAAGGGTTAGTAGCTGGGAAGATAGGCAACACCAATCTGACGAAAGAAGATTATGATCAGATTGATCCCGAGGAAATGGAGTTGATAGATATTCGTTGAGCTATGGCCAGTGCTGTTCGTCGAGCACAACGCTTCATGGAAATTACCGGCAGGAAGACAATTGGTGGTGCATCTACCAAGTTGGGGTTTGATAAGTCAAAGGTGACGTGCTTCAAATGTAAGCAGAAAGGTCACTTCAAACGAGAATGCAGAAACGCATATGCTGATGAGTCGGAGAACCCTTTCAGAGATGATTACTACAAGAGAGCAATTTATCACCAGAATAAATCTGAGCCACCTAGATTGAAGCAGGTTGAAGACAACAAAGAGAAATCTAGAGCTCTTGCTGTAATTCATGTTGATGAAGGTTTTGATTGGAGCGAACTGCTACCAGAGGAGGATGCGGTGGGTTATGCATTTGTGACGAAGATTGTTCCTTTTAAAGACAATAGAACTGAAGAAGAAAAGTTCGTCAACCGAAGAATGAAAGCCCAAACCAGAATGAGCAGAATTTATAACACATACAAAGAAGCTAAAAGAGCTAAGAGATGGGATGCCGACAGAGAATGTTATCTTGATCCACAAGGAAACATTGCAGTTAATCCAGATTCCATTAGTGTTGATGCTCTCACCCAGCAATTTACCGAGGAAGAAGAAGCTAGACAAAGAGAATGGTGGGGAGGTAGTGATGAGAAACTAGTAGAGAAAGAAGAAAAAGTCAAAGAAGCAGAACAGAAGCCAAAGTCAAAGAATATTGATGATGGGATCATTGATACATCACAAGAGTTAACGGCTGAAAACTTGAGCAAGATGGCTGAAAAAGTTCTTGCAGCAAAAGAACTTGAGGTAGTTTCTAGTTCTGGAACTGAGTCCAAAAACAAGGTCAGTTCAAATGGTACACTTGAGTCAGGTAAGAAAGTTAAATCTGAAAATGACTGCAAAAATTGCATGAAAGAGTGCAAAGTTTGTAGTACAATCACTTACCTAAATGGTAAAAAGGTTGAAGAATTGACTAGTAGAGTCAAAAGTGTTGAAGATCAAATCTCAAACCGTGACAAAATGCTAAAAGCTTCGAATAATAGATCAAAAGAATTAGCTGAGAAAATTGAAAATGATAAAAATGACATAGAAAGAATAAGAAAAGGAAACGAAAAGTTGATTCTTGAAAATCGTAAAATTTTTGAAAATTTTGAGAAGCTAAAGCGAACGGTTAAAGATTCTGATGACAGAAATGGTAAAACTACGAAAGAAAATCTTCAACTTTCAGGGGTTCTTAGGGTAAAAGAAGAGTTAATCAACCAACAACTTGATGAGATTGCGAAATTGAAACTTCAGTTTGAAGAAGCTAAGATTGAAAATGAGCGTATTAATTTGAAACTTAACAGTTACAACTCTACAAGCTTTGTTTTGCAACACATTGTTCCAAAACCCATTGGGAAAACCAAAGCTGGCGAAGATGTATACTGTGATGGAACTGGGGTGGGGTTTCATCAAGTTCCTCCACCTGTTCTAAACAATTTTTCAAAGAAACAATCAGGGTTGGTTAATGATGAAGTTGAAACAAATGAGATAAAACTGCCAGAGTCAATTGATGTGACATTTTCTTCATCATCATCATCAGATGATAGTGTTCAAACTGAGATTGTTAAAGGCATGGCAGAAAGTGTTTTGGATAGTGACTCTGCTGAGGATGAAGAATGTTTTCTGAACAATTACATTCCGAAACCAAAATCTAAAAACAACTTAAATGATGAACCGGATCTTGTGATGTACAAGATGGCGGGTTCTGACAAGTTGTATTCAGATCTTGAGTTTCCCTTGGAGAATGTGAATGTGAACAAATTGAGAAATGTTTTCAAATTGGTTGAAATCAATGTGTCTGAAGTAAAAGGTTTGAATCAGACAAAGAGGCAAATGAATTTTGAGAAAGATAAATCTTACTATAAGAAACCTGTTGTTCCACCACGTTTTTCTAACAACAACCGAAATAAATGGTCAGGTGGATATCAGGGTGGTAAGAATTATCAGAAAAGAAATGTTCAGAATAAAAGGTTTGTTGAGAAGAAAGTGTTTGTAAACGGTTCAAGCTCACTTTCTGATGAGGAATCTGAATTTTTTCTAAAATCAAACGAAGAGTTCTTTGAAAAGAAGGCCTCACAGCCTCAGTCTGAAGGCTCAAGTCGGGTAATTGATACCCGAACATGCTTCAAATGTAATCAAGTTGGACATATTGCACGAAAATGTACCAACTTGAAGCCTAAGACTGAAACTGTGAAGAATTCTATCAAGAAAGATGTTGTGAAAGGAAAGGCTCCATTGATTGTTGAGAAAAATGTTTTGAAAAATGATAAATCAAAAATCATAACTGAACCTGTTAAGAAGATGGTAACCAAAAATGACAAATTTTACAAAAGGGTTGCATCACCTCAACAAACATGGAAGCCAAAAGTTGTTGAAAAGATAGAAAATTCTTCAAAATCAAAGGTGTCTGAGACTGATAAATCATCATCTTCAACCAAGAAGATGTATGTACCTTTGGATTTTTATGAGAAACAAAAATCGACTTCTGAAAAGAAGTATGTGGTGAAGAAAAACCAACCAACTAGTCAACCTCAAAAAGATGAATTTTTCTTATTCAAAGAGGTTGAAGTTGGGACTGCTGAAAGCCTAAAAATGAATGATAAAAACTTTCCGCCACTCTAGACTACAAAAACTCACATTAATCTCAAGTTACCCGAGTCAAAAGAGGCTTGGGTAGCATCAAAATCTCATTAAATGTTTTTGATATGTGCAGGAGCTTCCAAGATCCGTTTCACGTTGGATTATGGATAGTGGAGCTTCTCGGCACATGACAGGAAAGACAGCACTGCTGTATGATGTCAAAAATATCAATGGAGGTTATGTGGGATTTGCTGGTCATGAAGGTGGTAGAATTATTGGTGAAGGAACGTTATCCAATGGGATTGTAACGTTTGAGAGAGTTAACTACATTACTGAGCTGGAGAATAATCTGCTAAGTATCTCGCAAATTTGTGATAATATGTATACCACTCACTTCACAGACAAAGAGTGTTTGATCTTGAAACCAGGATTTGTTGTTCCTGAAGAATGGATTATCATGCGGGCACCGAGAGTGAATGATTTATATGTGTTAGACATGAGTGTAGCAACTACAACAACAGGTCAAGCACATTGCTTTGTTTCTAGAGCAACTGAAAAAGAATCAAGGTTGTGGCACCGGAAGATGGGGCATATACATCTTAGAAAAATGAATCATTTAGTGCACAATGATCTAGTTCTTGGAGTTGATATCAAAGGTTTTCATCTGGAAGGGGAGTGCATTAGTTGCATCAAAGGCAAGCAGAAGAAAAAGTCACACCCCAAAAAGCAAGTCAATTCAGTTTCCAAACCATTAGAGAGACTACATATGGATCTGTTTGGTCCAATAAATGTCAAAAGTATTACCGGGGATCTCTACTGTCTTGTGGTTACTGATGATTATTCCAGATTTTCGTGGGTATCATTTTTGAAAACAAAAGATGAAACGTTTGGCAGTTTAATGGGGTTGTTCAGAAAGATTGAAAATTTGTACCAAAGGCGTATCAGAAGAATTAGAAGTGATAATGGTACTGAGTTCAAGAACAACAAGATGGAATAATATTGTGATGAAAGAGGTATTTTGCATGAGTTCAATGCTCCGTATACTCCGCAACAGAATGGAGTAGCAGAACGTAAAAACAGGACGCTGATCGAAACGGCCAGAACAATGCTTGCTGATTCAAAGTTACCGATAAATTTTTGGGCAGAAGCAGTTTCCGCCGCATGCTATACGCTCAACAGAGTTCTCACTGTCAAGAAATTCAACAAAACATGCTTTGAGTTGATCAATAACCGCAAACCGAATCTGAAGTACCTTGAACCGTTCGGGTCACCCTGTACTGTTCTAGAGCCTTTTGGAAAATTTGGTCCGAAGAGTATTGAAGGAATATTCATTGGCTATGCAAGTCCGTTACGACGAGTCTTCGTTCCAAGCATGAAGCGGATTATTGAAGCTCCAAATGTTGAATGTCAAGGTCATACAATGCCGCCTCAGAATCCTGGCGACTCGTGGCGTTTCAATTATGATACTTTGTGGGATTCCTTCAACATGGAGGAAGAACCCGAGTTCTTTGACGAGTTGGATATTCTGAGAGAGTATGAAGATGAAAGATTCCCAGCAAAAACTTATCGAAAACGACAAACTTCAAATGATGATGAAGCAGGTCCAAGCAATGCTGGAGAACATGACGAGTTTGAACAGACTGAAGTTGCTCAAGAAAATCAGACGGCAGAGAATGATAATCAAGAATCTGAAAACAGACCTATATTTGATCGTGATGATTCAGAGTCTGAGGGGGAGATAATCCAGTTTTCAAATCAAACTATTCCAGTCAGTGAACAAGTTGCTAATCAAAACGTCACAAATTTGGAGAGCGAAGTAGATGTCTCAGGCGAAGTGATGCCAAGAACACTCTCATATCATCCAGAGGAATTGATAATCGGAGAACTACAATCAGGAGTCCGCACTCGAAGACAGCTTGATCAAGGGCTTACATGTTTTTACACAAAAGTTGCTCCTTTACAAACTGAATTCTCATTAAGTTGCTTTATCTCGCAGATTGAACCAAGGACGTACAAAGAAGCGCTTACTGAAGATTCGTGGGTAATTGCAATGCAGGAGGAATTAAGCCAATTCGAGAAGTTAGGTGTATGGAAGCTAGTGGATTTACCGGATGGTCACCGGAAGATTAATACCAAATGGGTGTTTAAATGCAAGAGGGATGATCGAGGAGTTATCATTCGAAACAAAGCTCGACTCGTTGTCCATGGCTTCAGTCAACATGAGGGAATAGATTTTACCGAAGTGTATGCCCCCGTCGCAAGACTTGAAGCAATCAGAATCTTCCTTGCGTTTGCATCGTGGAAAGGATTTAAAGTTTTTCAGTTAGATGTGAAGTCGGCGTTTCTCTACGGCAAGGTGAAAGAGGAGGTTTATGTCGGGCAGCCACCGGGCTTCACCGACCCAATTCACAAAGATAAAGTTTATCTCCTTGACAAAGCGTTGTACGGCTTACATCAGGCCCCGAGAGCCTGGTATGAGACCTTGTCTCAACATCTGTTAGCCAATCACTTCACTCGAGGAAAGATAGACGCCACTCTTTTCACAAAAGAAGTCGACGGGCATCTTCTGATTGTCCAAATTTATGTGGACGACATAATTTTCGGGTCTACAAATGAACAACTCTGCAAAGATTTTGAACAAGTTATGAAACAGCAGTTTGAAATGTCTTCAATGGGTGAGATGAAGTTCTTCTTGGGACTTCAAGTTGAACAACTTCCCGAGGGAACTTTCATACATCAAACAAAATACGTTCATGATGTTCTGGAGAAATTCAGGATGTCAGGAATGTCACCAATGTCCACCCCATTAGCGACGAATCATGGGATAAACCCTGATCTCACCGGAGAGAAGGTAGATGAAACATTGTATCGCTCCATGATCGGCTCGTTAATGTACTTGACGGCATCAAGACCGGATATTATGTACCCAACCTGCCTCGCGGCTCGATTTCAGTCAAATCCTAGAGCTTCGCATATGGTAATTGTGAAAAGGATTCTACGCTACCTGAAAGGAACTCCATCTCTGGGGTTGTGGTATCCAAAAGTTGGCGACTTCACGCTCGAAGGATATTCTGATTCTGATTTTGGATGCTGCAAAGTAAATGTTAAATCAACAACAGCGGGGTGCCAGTTTTTCGGACCACGATTGGTCACTTGGCAATGCAAGAAGCAGACCTCTGTCGCTTTATCCACTTGTGAAGCTGAATATGTATCTGCTAGCAGCTGCTGCTCTCAGATCTTGTGGATCCAGCAACAGATGCGAGACTACGGTTTGCAATTTCTTAACTCCCCTATCTTTGTTGATAATGAGGCAGCTATAAACATAACAAAAAATCCTGTTCATCACGCTAAAACGAAACACATTGAAATTCGTCATCACTTCATCCGAGACTGTTTCGAGAAGAAGTTGATACGAATAGAGAAAATCCACACCGATGAACAAAAAGCTGACTTACATACCAAAGCTTTTGATAAAACTCGTTTTAAATATCTTTTGAAACTTAATGGTATGAAGTTGCTATCGGATGCGGAGGAAATAGTTGGCGTTGATGAAGGTGCCACTGTAGATGATGTTGAAAAACAATCTGCAATGGTTTGTCGAATTTTTACTTGTTTTGGTTTTTAGGGGGAGATAGTAGTTTTATTTTCAGAAAATACAAAAACAATAAAAAATTCGAAAAAGTCAAAAACAATAAAAAATTCGAAAAAGTCAAAAACATTAGAAAATTTCAAAAATCCAAAAACATGATAAAATTTCAAAAAGAGTTTGTGTAAAAAGGGAAAATGATAGTACATCAGCTAGACGGTTACAGTACGCTAAAGAAATGGAAAGTTTAAATGCGTTAAACAGTCTCACTGATGATGTGTCGATAGGTTTTTACACATTTAGTAAGTCTGTTCGAGATATAAACCTAAAATCTTACTTGCTTATTTCGTGGGGAACACTACTTGGATATATAGGTAACCCCTGAAATCTTGTTTGAAAGGTCTCATAATCTGATATACTAGGTCTTTATACTCAATGATGTCTGGGGTATTATTCCGGGACTTCTGCTGAACGGTAGTTCTGACCTAGTCCTTGGATAATACTTTCTGCAAATGCTTGAAACATAGCATAAACCCTCAGCATGCCGATGAAACAATAAAATTGATAGTCGCTGCTGTTGTAGCTAAAAGATCCTCTAAAGGGGACATACCGTAAAGTCGAAGCTGATATCTCTCTGCGTATACGGAAGTATCGACCTGAGATCCCTCGGCCCTCGCATACCTAATTTATGTACAGATATCATTGTAGTATACTCACCTGTAAGACTGATTATTGGGATTCTGGATACGGGAGTATATTCAAGAGGTGGGACACGCGGATAAGTTTAAGTCTCTAAAATACTAAATCAGTATCCTGAACAGATTGAAATGTGTGTAAGAATTTAAGTGGACCAGCATATCGACAATCTAAGTGAATTGTTTAATGTTTGGCATGAAATCAAGCTTAATGGTACTTGTGACTTGTCGGAAGCTGATATGATTCCCTAACACGCTCACCAAAAATATGTTTACTATTCTTATTTTCTGTTTTTCATTTCTAGTCTAGTTGCTTCATTTAAAAAATTCCAAAAAGATTTTATTTTTTTTCTGCTTTATTTTCCGACAAACCAAAGTGGAGAGTTGATCCTCGGATTCGAAAGTTGATAGAAGATGCAGGAAGTTTCTGGGATGGAAGATGAGTTTGGAGCTAATCATAACTAATCTGTAATTAAAAATGTCAAACACAAGTTCATTAAGTTGATACTTGTAATTTTTTTCAGAAAAATGATTGAATAGATATTTCAAAAGTCAGTATGTTTTGTTTCAGGTCAACCAAGGTCATTAAGTTGGACTTGGTCGACAAATTAAGTATCTTGGGTCATTAATTTGAACCAAGCAACTTAAGTGGATTTCTTAAAATCTGACAAAATTTGAGAAATATCAAAGTTTTCATTAAAAAGGTTAAAGTGTGCCTCATTCGGTTGTTCATCCGGACGGATAGCCATACGCACGGATGGTAATCCGCACGGGTGACAATACGTGTCTGGTGATGGTATATATAGAGGGTCAAAGAGTCAGTCAATGCTATCCGCACGCACAGTACTCTTTCTCTCTCACTCGCACTTTGACTTTCTGATTTCGGAATTCTTTGCACGGATCTTTGTTTTCGTTGGTTTGCACAACATTAACAATGGCAAAGGTATGTTTTTCTAACTCAAATCTGCAATAATCCATTGTTTGATAACTGTTCATATCGTATCTTTTCATTCGGAGCTTTAATCTTAGATCTAGCCTGTGTTAGTTTGTTTTGTCATGAATAAATCATAGGGTTTTGTTCGGAATGATTAGATCTAGAGTTTTACCGGTTTAATTTTTGCTATAAGATGTTTAAATCTTGTAGATCTGATGTTTGGAAGGTATGAAGTGTCGGTTAGGTTTATGTGAAATTAACCTGTGAATAGGACGTTTTAGACAATATTGAACATAGGGTTTTGATTGCGTTGACATCCTCTGAGTAAATCTGTGTTCAATTTTAGGATTTGCCTTAGAAAATTTTTGATGTTTAAAGATTGTTCATCTGTGATTTGTATCCGGACGGATAGCAATCCGTACGTATAACTTGTGCGCACGGATGGCAATCCGGGGCATGCACATGTTGTACGCACGGATGGCAATCCGGGGCAATGTTATGCTGTCCGCACGGATGGCAATCTGGGGCAACGTCATGCTGTCCGCACTGATGGCAATCCGGGGCAATGTCATACTGTCCGCACGAATGGCAATCCGGGGCATAGTTAGGCTGTGCGCACGGATGGCAATCCGGGGCATAGTTAGGATGTATGCACGGATGGCAATCCGGGGCATAGACAAGTTGTCCGCACGGATAACATTTCAGGGCAAAATCTTGTTATCTTTCTATCAGCATGAATGCCAATCCTCATTACTATCATCCGGGTTGACTTTTGTTGACTAATCCGGACGGACACTTTGTCCGGACGAATGACAATCCGTGCGGATAACTCTTTAAGTGTCAAACCGTGTGGATAACCCTTATATTGACAAATCATATGGATAATCTTTCACCAAGCATAGGAAGTCTTTCTTTGTTAGAATATTTTGAGATCCCAAAATTATTTCTTAAATGAATAAAATTTCTGCAGGATTGGGATAAATCTCATAATATTTATTGTTTGTTGGATAAAGTGTATACCGAAAACACAATAGTTCAAGATGTTGCGAAATTCTTGAGAGAAAGCAGAATCTCTAAGGTTTTAACTGATAATACTGTAGCTTATGAATCTCATGTGAAACGATTTTGGAGTGCTGCAAGATACGAAGAGAGTGATAAAACCATTTATTCTGCTGTATCTAAGAAGGATGAGAATGGAAGAGATATAGATTTGGAGATGAAAGTGACAGTTGGTGATGTAAGGAGAGTGTTGAATTTAGGAGACACTGATAGTGACCCAACCATAGTTTCTGAACGTCTTGTAAAAGGATTGTGGTGTAGAATGGGTTTTGCTGGTAGTGTAAATGGAAAGATGCAGAAGACAAGTTTCAGTCACGCTTATAAATTCATGGCTCATTGTGTTATTCATGCATTGTCACACAGAAAGGGTGGATATGATGAAACTCAAGATTATATCATGAATATCATTGCTTGTCTTGTACTGAACAGACCGTACAATATCTCTCAAGTAATTTTTGATCACATGTCTGAGAATGTAAAGGATGGAAGCAAGAGGTTCCTTATGTATCCTAGGTTTGTCCAGATGTTGATAGATGATCAGTTTGAAGGTTTAGAAAAAAGAAGTAATGACATTTTGGGATTGAGGCATATGACACCAGACACAATCAGCAGGTTGATCAAAGGTCCAAATCCAGGAGCAAAGAGAATGATCTGCAAAATTTCAAATCCGAACTATGTAGCTCCAGGAAATGATGCATGGAGACATGAAGATAGTAATTCTGATAATGAAGATGACAGGATGAGTTTATTCTTTAAGAAAGATACTAGATGGTGGTGTATCAAAGATGGGAAAAGAAAGAGAACTCCAAAGACGTCCCCTGCAGTTTCTATTCCGAAGAATGTAGAAAAGGGTATTGTGAAAGGGGGAGTCATAAAGAAATTAGAATTTAAGTTGTGAAAATTTCTAATAAATTTGTCAAATACTTGTTTTGCAGGGTCTTCTGGAGAACCACAACAAAAGCTGAGAGATGAAACAGTTTTGGAACCGTCAGCAGTTATTCAAGAAGGAACCGAGTTATTATCTCAATCTCTTCAAAGCTTTTTAAAGAAGAACGAGGATGCTGCTAAAGGTATTAAAGGCAAAGATCAAGAAGGTGTCGTTCAAGATCTATCAAGTGATGATGATTCTGAGACCACTATATCAGAATCTGAACTTGATCCAATCACTCTTGGCAAAGGAAAAGCTCAGTTAAAGAAGAAGTCTCCACAGAAAAAGAAAGGGTCAGATGAAGAAGATTCAACTTATGAACCTGTGAATCCAAGGAAACAAATCAAGAAAAGAAAAGCAGTTTTAGCTGGCTTTATTCCAAGAAATGTTCGAGCAAGAAAAGGCGAAAGTCAAGTTCAAAAAGAACAAGATGGTAAAGATACACAACATGTTGAATCATCTCAATTTCAAGAAACAGAAGCCGAAAAGAAGACTAGTCATGATGACTATGTTGAAGTTACCAAGGGTGGAGTCTTTTATTCAAAGTTCCCAAAAGTACCAGAAAATATAGAGATTCCAGAATCTTCACGTCCAAGAGACTCAGATGATTTCTTTAGCAATCTTCCACCTGCTTCGGGAGATCCATTAGAAGATGTGAATTTTGATGATGATTTGTTCAACAATGAGGCAGTGAGAGTTCTGGCAAAGAAAATCAAAGAGCTTGAAAAAGAAAGGGAAAAGGCTGAAAACGAACGTGATCTTTTGTTGAAGCAAGTAAATAAAATAATGAAAGCTCATGATCAACTTAGATCGGTGTTAATCATGGATGAAGACACCATGAAGAAAGTGAAGGAAGATGGTGATAATAATACTAAAGTGATTGAAGTTCTTATGGCAGAAATATCTTCTTTAAATGAAAAGACAAAGAATCTCCAGGATGTAAATCAAACACTCAATCAGCTTCTCAATGAAATGAGTGAAGCTACTTCAAATGAAATGAAAGCTATGAAGTTGGAGATGGAAGCCATGAAAGCTGATAAAGTAATGAAAGATGAACAACCTAAGATGTTATACTCTGTTGTGGAAAATCTTTTGAATAAGGATGTTCATGCTGCCTTCAATGAAATTGAAGTAAGAAAAGTTGAAGAAAGAAGACTTGAAAGAGAAAGAAAACTAGCTGAAGATGCGATACAAAAGAACAAAAATGTAGTTGAAGATGTTCAAGAAGCTGGTGGTTCTTCAAGTCAAGTTGATGCTGAAATGATTGATGTTGAAAATGTTCAAGAACAAGTTGTTCAAGAACAAGTTGTACATGATCAAGATTTCATGTTAGTTGGTGAGCCTTCTCTACATGTTGATTCTGATGAAATTATGCGTAGAGTTGCTGCTATTCAAAAGAAGAAAAAGGCCAAAGAAGTATTGCTACTTGAATGGAAGACAAAGCAATTTGTTCTCATTGGTGATGCATACACAGTGCCTCTCAACGTAAAAGATGCTCTTCACAGAATAAAAATTATGAATAGAAGAAAAGAAGCAAAGAAGGCTCGTGGAGAAGAAGTTAGTGATTCTGATGAAGAAATTCTTGGAGAAAATGAAGCAGATGAAGATGAAGAAGACAATGATGAGAAAGAAGACAATGATGAGAAAGACGACAATGATGAGAAAGATGATGATAAGAAGAATGATGACGATGATCAAGGTTCTTCAGGATTGATTGTGAAGAATCCTATTGATGAACAAAAGATTGAGGAGTTTCTTGCTGATCAGATCAACGAACAAGAAGATGATGATCAGCAAGAAACTTCTTCATCGGGAAAACAGCACGTAGAGCAGGTATTTCTCACAAATCCCACCGTCATTTTCTTACATGATAAAAATCGAGAGGAGATTGAGGTTAGAAGGTCAAGGGAAGAGATGTTAGAGGAATTGGGTTTGCAAGAAGGAAAATTTAAGTTCGATATTGAAGATGAGATTCCTGAAACTTCTGAAGATGTATTTGAGCCAAGATATGCTTTCGAAGCTGATCATTACAATGATGTAATTGTTGAAGATGCTTCAGATTCATCTGATGATGAAGTTGATTTTCATTATTCTGGAATTGATGCGACATTTCCATCGTTGGCGGAAATGTTCAAAGATCGAAATGAAGAAGAAATCAGGAGGAAGATAGTGGAAAAAGTGTCTACAGAAGGTATTCCAAATACCATACCAAGAGAAAACCTTGCAGAAGAAAGAAAGAAATGGTACAAAGTCATGCCAAAAGAGAGAAAGAAACTTCGAGCACTTCAATTCTTTACACACGACAAAGAACTCTCTTGGGGTGATATTCTCTCTTGGGGATATTTGGAAGACTTAAAAGTTTATGCAATCAGAAGAGAGCAGGGAGTACAGTACTTTGAGTTTTTGGCTGATATCAAAACTCTACCATGGTGGGATATAGATGAGTTGGTGAAAACAAAGAATATCAAAGAATATTACCATGGGTTGGATGTGAAGCAACATGATCAAAGGTTATGGAACTATGTGAAGTTGCAAGCACAGAAAAGATATCCTGATTGGAAACCACAATTCCCAGAGCAAATTGTCAGAATCTTAGAAAGTGGTGAAAAAGATATTACTCTGGATATCAAGCCTCCTAGTTGTTTGAAGAATATGCCTTTAAGGGCAATGGAGCAAGATTTCCACGAAGAGTTTGAAGGGTGGTTATACAATCAATCAACAGCTGAAGCAATAATTTCATTAAACAACAAGTCCACTGGTGAAGCAAGAAGGATCTGTGTGTTAGATCCTATGTGGCTTGTAAATTGCTCGAAGAAAGATATAGATTGTCTGTTCTACAACAAGATAGTTTATGAGAGACCTGACAGAGAGCAAGCTATGCAATATCAAAAAGTTGTGGATGTTTGTTACGCAAAAGACATCAACTCTGGAAGATACTGGAAGTCTAAGTGGAGAGATCTGGAGATTGACGAGTTCTTGAAAGTATACAAGCGTGAACAACGTTCCAAAAAGATTGCTGAGCAGGCTGCTAAGAGGGGAAGACGTAAATTGGGGATTGTTCCTTCAACAGATCAAACACCAATTGAATCTGAAGAAAACAAAATTCCTAAGTGGGACCGGAAGCGTGATGGAGATCCTGTCTACAGAAATTGGTGGTTGACTGAAGGAAGACAAAAGCGAAAAAGAATGTTGGAGGAAAAGGCACAGAAAAGAAGAGAGAAAGCGCGTGAACGAAGACGCAGCAGAAGGAATTGAAGACTATGCTGGAAGGTACTACAGCTACATCCGAGGGGGAGTCTGTTAGTACATTACGTCTGTAGCTTCCGTCAGCATGTAGTCATATTTTGTATTCTGTGTTTATGTATATTGTAGTTAGCATGACAACTCAGGAATAGGTTCTGTATGTGAAAGTGTTGTTTGGACAAGATCATCCGCACGCATGGCAATACGTACGTATGGTAATACGCACGGATGACTTATCCGCACGGATAAGTCATACGCGTGGATAGCCCATACGCACGGATGGTCATACGCGCGGATAGCCCGTACGTACAACACTTCTTAGTCTCCTGAGGTTGCCTATATATAGGAGGTCCGGTGCATCTTTGTTAGAACTTTTGACTCGCACGGATAGTCTGTACTTCTACCGGATCTTTGTAACTTTCAGAACACTAAATAGAAAGAACAGACAAGCAGTTAAACGTTGAATTCTGTGTTGAACAAATCTGTGATTCGTCATAATGGATTCCGCACATTAGACGAAGTCGATTCATCTTGTTCCTTACGATCAGATCCTGTATCATCGGGACCAACAACATTCTTTAATCACTTGTATGAAAGTTAAATCAAGTTCAACTTAATGACCTTGATTAACCACTTGTAGGTTTCTCTCACAAAAACATTTTTCAAGAATGATGCCAATTCATGTTCCACGATTACCAACTTGGGAGCTCCGGCAAGTCAGGATTTTTAAGTATGAAATACAGACACACAAGCCTGACCAGCTTGGGGTGCATCCGAGTTATTTTCACTCGGTGGGTAAGTTCTCCTCTTTGATTCATAAAATTCTTTTACCCCTTTTTCCCTACCATCCACCATTTTTCCCAAGTTATGTTTCACTTTCCCATTAAACTCTTTTTCAATATCAAATTCTTTCTTTTCAGAATAGAATTAATTCGAAATCTCTATTTTTCCAATTTTTTGTTTAAAGTTTTCAGTTCGCAATGGTGGAAAGTTGACATCATCCATTGGCGGAACTGAATTTTCTCTTTTTATCTCAACTTGTGGCTCCTCTGACTTTGACGAGTCAGATTCATCGTCAGATTTAACATCTGATTTCTTAACAAGCCACGTTTGGTTGTTAAGATGCACTCTCCTTTTGTAAAACCTTCTTGAACTCTCACCATCTTCAAATGTAGAATTTTTAAACACTTTGAATTTTTCAGTTGGTGGTTCAGTTTTATCAACAACTTTTTCTTTGAGATTTGAAAGAACTTCTTGTTTTGTGTTTGTTGCCATGGGACAGTTCCAGGTGATGTGACCAACTTTTTTGCATCTATAGCAAGCTCTTGTTTCCTTTTTGGTTCCAAACACAATCTTCTCAACTTTTGTTTTTCAGCAAGAAACTCCTTGTTAGACTGTTTCCAGAAAGCATTTTCCTTTTCTTCTTCCGAGTAAGCACCTGAAACAAATACAGTTTTTGATTTAAAATCTTTAATATTTTGATTATTTTCAACATCAAAACCCAACCCCTTCTTTTTGAAATTGCTTTTATGATTCGGTTTCTTTTGATGACCTGGACCGAAACCTTTCTTTTTGTTTAAACGTTATTAAACTCTAGAAGTATATTTAGGTTTTGAAAAACCAATTTTATCTTTTCTTTCTAAAAACTTTATTTCTATTAGTTTGAAAACTGTTTTAATATTTTCAATTTTTACATTTTTAATTGGAAATTCCTCATCAGAATATAATTTGTCTGAATCATTCAAAGTATATGCCACTTTGATTGGTTCGTCATTCAAATTATTTTTTGACAACAGAAATTCTTTATTGTAAACCCTTTTGACCGATGATTTTGAACTGCCAACTGATGAACTTGAACTCTCAGATTCAGACTTTGACTCTGACTCCTCATCCTTATCCAACACCTGATCGACCACTTTCTTTATTAACTCAGACTCATGATCAGTGTCAGACGATGTGAATGTGACATCAATGTTTTCTGGTAACTCATCAGTTGTTTCAGACTTTAACTTTATATTGACTGCCTTTTTGACTTGTTCCGAATTTGGTTTTCTGGGAGAATAACCTTCCCAGATCGGAGGTGGACACTTGTTATACTTTACACTTTGTTTCTTACCAGTATCCGTATCTTCTGACTTCTTATCTTGAAAAGCTTCAAAACCTGCCACAGTTGGATAGATTCTGTCAATCAAGTAATCAGAACTTGAGTAACTCAGCAGCAATCGTCTGATTCTTTCATTCTCAATCTTTTCAGAGTCCAATTCCTGTTTCAACTCTGCACACTCTTCAATATAATGATTGATGGCCTTCTGCTTAGACATCATCGTTGCATTCATCATTGTCAAAGCATCTTCTCTTTCAGATTTTGTCTTTTCCAATTGGTTTACTATTCTGTTCAACACATCATAAGATTCTTTTACGTACTTAACATCGAACAACAATTTCTCTTTCATCTCGTCTAGCTCACTATACTTCTTATGTTTTTCTTCACAATGTTTGCATGGTTCCAAACACTTCAGACAAGGTTTAGTGACCTCTACAATCTTTTCACTAACTTTAACCTCTTCACTCTGTTCATTCTTCTCTTCCACCTGAACAACATTCTCACATTTTATCTCTTTCTTTTCTTTTGCAGCTCGTCTCTCCTTTAGCTTCTCCAATTTATCTGCAAAATAAAATTTGAAACTTTCAGGAGATATATGAGTTTTATCAATGTTTATTTGTTTAATTTCTTCATCATCATCACTACTATCAATTGATGATTAATCAAAAACCGGTGTTTTTTTAACTATCTTCTGAAGAAACAGACTCTTCATCTTGACTTTTCTCATCATCTACAAACACATCCATCCATTCTTTCATCAACTCTGGTTCTTGAATGATCTGTGCAATAAAGGCTCTAAACTTTGAATTACTTTCAGCTGGAATATATTTGTCCCATCTAAATCCCTCAGGCAATCTTTCATCTTCTTGATCTGGAATAGTAATACAAGCCTTCTTCTTTCCATCTTCAATAGCACGGGATGATGACAGTTGTTGAGCTACCTGGTGAAATATTGCTTTCCGATAATATTCATTGTTCCCGAATGGATTCTGAGCTCCTCCTGCTTCTCGATTGGTACATTCCCTCTTGAAATGTCCTTTTTCCCTGCACCGAAAACAAGTAACTTTAGACTTATCAAAACCTAAAGTAGAAACATTAGCATCACGTAAGTCATCTCTTCCTGTAATCTGCTTAAATTTCTTAGCTCTCCTCAACACACTTGCTAAACACCACTTAATATCCATTAGCTCCAATTCCTCAGCATCAATCTGATCGTAGTCCTCTTTTGTTAACATAGGATTTCCGATCCTTCCCGCAACCAAACCCTCATATGATTCTAACACGGTGACTAGTAATGCCAAATGACCTTTAGCGACTTCTTCAGAGAAATTTTGACCGTTCTGAAGATGCAATGCGATATTGCATTGTAGCACATGACCATTACCATTGTTTGAACTTTGAAACTGATGATTTGAAGTTGAAACATTAGGATTAACACTCGGATATGAAGAAAATCCACTGTTGTTTAGTGAGGTTTGATTGAGTGATCCGGATGAGTTTTCTGCGCTGAAAGCGGTTTAAATCTTCGGACTTGCTTCAACATTTTGAACATTTCCTTTGAAATACATCTTGATATCTTGTTGACCACTTGAATTGTTCATTCTAGCAATCTTTTGTTGTTCAAGATCTTGTCCTTCAAGTTTTTCAATGAACTGAGCAATTGTCAATCTATCATATTCTCCGGTATTCTTCAAGATCATAAGATATGTACCCCATTCTTTTTTAGGTAAAGCATCAGCTAATTTTTCAACCCATTCCTCACGATCTTTAGTAATATCCAACCGACTCATTGAACGTACTAAATGACAATATCTCTCAATAAGAGTCTTTGTAGTTTCACCCGGCAAGCTTAAGAGCAAATCAAATTCTTTCTTTAAAAGTGACTTTTTATTCTTGATCATCTCCGTACTTCCTTCGAATTTTGTACGAAGTGCTTCCCAAATCGAAGATGCACTATCATCATGTTGAAGTAATATGAAGATGTCTTCTTTCACAGCTTGTTGAAGTAAACTGGTCATCATTTTTTCTGCCTTGTACATTTCTCTCTCTTTCTCCGTAAATTCAGAGATATTCTTTACAACTCCCATATTATTACGAGGTCGAACGTACTTAGTTTCAATACACTCCCAAGATCTTAAATGATTTGCTTGAACCCAATTCTCGAAACGTTCTTGCCAACTGTAATATTCTTCAATGCTCATCAGCTTTGGGGGTTTCTGCAACGTTCCAGTTTCATTTTCCGTAGTTACACTCTGAGCAACGGTAACAGGAGTACCCGGGGCAGTAGCAAATGCATTATAAAATTCGTTGTCCAGGTTTCGGTATTGAGATTCACAATAACACACTTTTCAAACGAATTGAGTTGGTACGGACTGAGATTGAAACGAACTGGACCTTTCACACAATCTGGTTCACCTCCAAACGATTTGGATCAGTTCAAATGACCTGGACTAACTTCCAAATGAACTAGAGTAGATTCAAAGGAACTGGATCAATTTCTAAATGACCTGGACCTAAACTTCAATTCGTGCGACCTGATAAGTTCACCTCATGCGAACTGATCAACTTTCACGCGAACTAACAACCTCGTGCGAGCTGGTTCACAAACTGATCAAACCGTGTGAGCTGGCTAGTTCAACTCGTACGAACTGGACAATTCTTGAACGAACTGATATGATTTTCACACAATTTTGTCCATTTTATCAAGTTTTAGGTTGATTTTAGTTCTGATTTCTTCAAGGAATGATTAAAACAGTGTTTTACGTGTTATATGTGAAAATCAGGTCATTTTATCCATGAAAACCTTCTGATTTTGATGAAAATGTGTACAAAATGAGAAGAAATGAGTAGAAATCAGAAGTTTTTGATGAAATCGAGTTGAAATGGTATGAACTCTTCATCCTGAGCTCCGATACCACTTGTAGGATCGTTGAGTCGATCTATACGAGACAATCAGAAGAGTTCTAGACCAAATCAAAGGCGGAATCCATTGATTTGATCTTCATTCAGCTTGATATGCAATTAGATTCACTTTAACTATCTCTTGTATTGATTTCAGAACGTTTTACAGGCTGGAGACACTTTGGCAGAGCTCCGCTACCGGAATCAGGAATGTTACAAATGAGAGACCCAAGACATCTATTTATAGGAAACCCACTTCGCACGAACCAGCAACATGCTAGTTCGCACAAACTGGTCAGTTCGTACGAACTGGCCACTTCATGTGAACCTGCTGGTTCTGCACTGTTTCCCATTTCTTTCGTACTACGTGTCCTGATCTATCAAACCTATTACAAGACTCGATACAAGAAGAAGTCGACAGACATATACACAAACAATAAGTATGGGAGAAGGATGGATATGAACATGGGCTTCTATCGGATCCGACTCGTCTCGCGGTGTCATGTCTTCTGCTCGGTTCAAACGTTCAGTTTCTTGCTCCGGAAGATCTACAACCTCTTCCACCACATCACCATCAAACATAGTACCACTAGCCAAAACATCCTGGTCGCGTTTAATTTGGACTATTTCCTCCGCTAATTGACCCACTTGCATCACCAATACTTCATGGGCTTTATCTCTCACTTCATTCGCTTTCTTCATATCTTTGATATCCTCGTGATATCCTTTCACCATGTTTATGAGAGCATCAAGCTTGGAATGCATCGAATCTTGTGGTTTCTCGTATGCCGGTTGAGGGTATTTGTAACACCCCAATCGTGTAATACAACAACACGCGGCGGAAATATCGGGGAGTCACGTTACAAATTGCTCACAACTACTGGTACTAAATTGTTTCAATATTATTAACATCGTTTTACAAATAAAGAATACATGTAATTGTTCTTTTGTTTCAGAAGTCTAAGGCCTGAAAGCAGTCCTATGTGTTGCATGCTTGAAACAGACGAAAACCTGAAACATATGCGAAAACAGTCAGCATAAAAATGTCGGCGAATACATAGGTTTTATTAGCCAAGTAAATGGCAAAACATTTGGTATTGTATTACAAAATCTTAATTGTGAAAACTTGTGACAAATAGGTTTTGTATATGGTAATATGATTATTACTAAGTCATTTTATGCCTTACATTGTATTTTCGATTAAACCATTGTAAAAACTTGTTAATATGTTATTAGAAATCCAATCGAGGATTATTAATAATTGTTTTGAAATAAATCAAAACTTCCGAAAGTATTATATAAATCAAATCAATGAGACATGATAATACTTTAGATATCTTTCTAAGAATCCAACATATAGAGATATGGGAGATTCAACAAAGATTTGGATAATTGAACATTGAAACAATCATACACAAAATCCTAAAGTGATCCAGATAACTCTACAAGAATAATAAAATAAGAACACTTATATATAGGAAGTACAGCGGCCTATCCACCATGTTCTTATTTTATTACACGCGTTTCGTTATCTAAATCACAACTACCACATAAACACATAATCGTCAACTTGTTCCACCTCGTAACCATGTATTAAAGTACACAATGAGTCCAAACAGGGGCTCCAATATTAGTACTCTAAATATCCCATACATGACTAACTATGAAGACAGATAGATACTACAGGGATCAGGTTCTTGTCACATTGTCTAATCTAACATGCATTAAAGTACGCAATGAATCCAAACATGGACTCCAATATTAGTACTCTAAACATCTCATATAAGTCTAACTATGAAGATAGATAGATAGATGGATAGATAGATAGATAGATAGATAGATAGATAGATAGATAGATAGATAGATAGATAGATAGATAGATAGATAGATAGATAGATAGATAGATAGATAGATAGATAGATAGATAGATAGATAGATAGATAGATAGATAGATAGATAGATAGATAGATAGATAGATAGATAGATAGATAGATAGATAGATAGATAGATAGATAGATAGATAGATAGATAGATAGATAGATAGATAGATAGATAGATAGATAGATAGATACTACAGGGATCCTGGGTTCTTGTCATAAAGAATTATTGAATCAAAACAAATCCTAAATCTTAATGGTGATTCGGGATAACGCCACGAAAGGTAATATAATAAGCACACTTATATACAAGAAGTACCAGCGGCGTATCCACCATGTGCTTATTGTATTATCTAATTTCGTTATCTAAATCACCAACAAACTACACAAAAACCAACCATCGAGTTGTAAAGTACTTCTTAAAAATCTTACTATGAAGATAGGAATATCTAAGACTGTACTTCAAATATCCTACATGAATCTAACTATGAAGATACGTAGATCACTTAAGGATAAAACATTGTAATTGCATAATCAGAATAAAACACATAAAAGCACTTAGTGAACACATATATGCCATACATTTTGAAAACAAATCGATTACACATATGAATCACCCCAAAAATTTGAAAACGGTAAAAGAGGGGAACTATATACTCGCCTGGGGTTGCGTATAGTCCCGGTTCAAAGGGTATAACAAAGCTCAAAAGACCAAGAGTTCAAGTGTTGAAGCGGTTCCTAGGGTAACAGATACTATGTTAGGGAATCGACGCCTAAATCGGAAGATTGGGTAGAATGAGGTCTTATAAACCAAATGAGTGTTGGAACTCATGTGATATGGTTTAACAAAGCCTACATTCTAAATCGAAACCTATCCTAAGTGCTTACGACCCATTACGACCCATTAAGGTAGCTTACGCCACTTTAACGCGTCGTTTGCGCGAAAGCGCGTTCAAGACGCCTAAGTAGTCCTATGACAAGTATTATATGCCTTAACATATCTAATTATGTTATATAATCAGTTTAGATGTCAAAACATGTGTTACATATGCTTAAAATGAATTTATGCCTAAAAAGGGCATTTTGGTCATTTTCCTAAGGCATATAAATTACCTATCATACAACTACTTAAACGAAGTGACCATAAGGTATAACTTCGGAAGGTTATTCCCTATACAACTATGGTCACAATACATGTTTGGTCAGATCCTAATGATCGACCAAACGGGTCGGGTTCGAAAGTCTAAGCAGTTGTTTAGACCGTTTATCTTACAACCCTATATAAGCACTAAACCTAAAGTGATGAGTTAAACATGTTAAAACATGTTTAACGAAGTTAGAAAAAAAGTTTGGTATCAAAACAAAGGGTCTTGATACCCAAGAGTAGTTTGGTTGCAAAATACGCAAGAATACGCATTTTGACTGAAACAACGACTCGTCACAACACCTAAATAACGTGGTAATCAGTAGGTATAGTCACAAAGGACTATGACCATCGTGATTACGCTCACGTTGCGAAATTCAAACGAACTTCATGTTAACCATTGACTGGTCAAAGCAGAAAGTCAAACACTGTTTGACTTTCACGCTTAAAATGCATAAAAGAACGAAAGAAGCTTACAAGAGGTCCAAGCGTTGGAGATTTGATCCAAAATTCTCAGGTATGAAGTATAAGAACTACAACTTAGAGAATGAATTCAGATCAAGGTGAGTTGCAAATGAAATCATGGGGGGTATTTATAGTTTTTGGGTAACCGTTAAGATCATTCCTTGAAAACTGAGCTTCGATCTAAGCCGTACATGTGCACCCCATGATTTGAATACCATGGGCACCTAAAAACAAGCCCATAGACTTGATAAAACCAGTTGCAAACATGGGGAACAGCTGGAAATGGCTGGAAAAGATTTTTGCTGATCTGGATAGTTTACACGGGCTGCGTAAGAGCCTTACAAGGCTTACGCGCCCCGCCTGAACAACTATGGCAGATAGTCAAAAACAGTCCCTGCAGCCCAGAAACATGATTTTGATGCATTTTTTACACGTTTAAGCCCCGTTAACCCCATTTCAAGGCTCCAAAATGAAGTTAAAGTATAGGGAACTTAAAATATGCTCAAAAATATCTCGGATGTCGGTTCATTTGGTTGTACGGTTGCGTTGTTCGGTTAATTACGACGAAACATGAACGGACGCGAAAAACGATCCAAATTACGCGACGAATGGAATTTTATTATGTCAATTACTAAAATAAAATATTTTAATGATTACATAAATTTTTGGATGTCCAGATATATTCAGAACGTAAGATATGCGCGAAAATGCAAACTTATGCACTTTTTTACGCCTTTAGTCCCTGTTGATCAAATAAGTTTATTTTTGCGCACCAAACACCTCAAAGCCTATTTCTAAGCTATGTAAAGGATATTTAGGGCATGTTTAACTTATGATCATGTTCTGGAATGTTCGTTACAGTACGAATCGGCATACTTTCGCAGTTTGTCGAAATTAGTCCCTGTAAGCGAATAAACTTGATTTCGACACACCAAACCCTCCAAAACTTATTTCTAAGTTATGTAAAGGTTATTTAAGGTATGTTAAGCCCATGTCACTATTCCATAGTGTTTGTCGCGTTAAACTGATTACGTTTACGCATCAGTTCGCATATAACTTCCGAGAAAGCGATTTACAGCTCGAAATCGAACAAGAATTGATATGTACAAATGATACACATATATATACAAATCCCAAGTATGAAAGTATTCATTATAATAATCATCATACTCCTCCTCCCGGTAGCTTGAGAAATATGTCAATTCGGGTTCATAGTAGTATTCTTGATAATGTAGTGGTGGTGGATTACCGTAGGAATACTGTTAAGATGGACCATTGAAATCTTCATAATCCGCCTTCCCATATTCGTACAATCCACAAATGTAGTCTTCTCGATCCTTGTAAGCTTAAACCTTCTCGTAGAAAATAGAGCAATCCTGTAATAGATGTTCTTCGCTTCCGCAACACTCACACGGATCATCATCTACCCAATTCATATTGAAAGATGGTGCCTGCAAAACATGTACCTGCACAAACAAGCTCGACCGCCCAAAGTAAAATCAAAAAAATACAAGAAAGAAAACTAACACTAAAATTGAACAAGTAATGAAATACTAAGCGCACTAGCTCCCTGGCAACGGCGTCAAAATTTGATCGGAGTGTCGCGCTCCGGTCAAAGATAAGATATGTATACCCAAATTACCCTTAACAAATAGCTAGTGGTAGTAAGGGGTCGAACCACGAAGAGTAGGTGGTTTACGAATGGACTTGATTGATTATAAACGGTTGTCACAATTTATGAAGTTTACAAGTTTGTTTTTATGATTTTTGTTTGATTGAAAGATATTGAACTAAACTAATAAAGTTGATTGGAATAAATAACTACTAAAAATTAAACGATTGCAAGAACTTGATTAATGATAATAGAATAAGATGGAATAACAAGGTTCACACCCGGTTTCAACAAAAATAAGACCTAGGGTTACTACGTGTTTTAACTTGGTTTACTCGAATTAGTTAATTAACGGGTTAACAATCACAAAGCTTAGGTGCGAATCGCTATTAACGTGCACAACCAAAACGAGTCGTTCAGAAGACTTCCGATCAATACGATAAGAGGAAACTAACGTACCAACTTTGAAACAGCTTGATTTACACTCTAATTGTCTTTTTGATTCATATAACAGCGTTTTACAGCGAGTAGACACTTTAGCAGCACTTCGGCTCTGGAATCACAACCTTACAAGTGAGATCCAAAGCACTACTATTTATAGGCAGATCATTTCGTACGAAATGAGTATGTGTCATTTCGTGCGAAATGGACTCTTGTCCATTTCATGCGAAATGCCTCATATGCTATTTCGTGCGAAATGGCCCATTCTACATATTTCTTGATTTTCTCATATTTCGTGCCATGATCTATCTAATCTAATACAAGACGAAGTCGACAGATATATGCACCAACAGACTCCCCCTTGGATGTTGACGAAGTCTTTAGTGTCGAGTCTTCAAAGTCTTCAATCTTTATCAGTCTTCTCATGCTAACCAAAGTATCTGACAGTGTAAGCATCCTCAATCTCTTTCTATAAACTTTATCAACTAATCTCCCCCTTGGATGTTGATCTAATCTGGCTCAAATTCACAGTTTCAGAATCGTAGCCTGGCTTTTGAGCTTTCTAATTCTCTTAATCAGATCTCTTGATTCCTTAATTTCTTCAGCATCAGCAACTGGCATGGACACAGTTCCAGGATCAGAAGCTGGCTCTATGCATCTTCAGACTCCCCTTTTGCTAGCAGACTCCCCCTTAAATTGTACCGGGATCGCAATCTGACATAGCACTTTCACAGGTTCAAGAATGATTCCTGGCTCTCCGTAGCAACAGGATCAAACACGGGGATCTGCACAAATCTCTAACCAACACATAAGTTTTTACAATTATTAAAATTTAACAATTTTAATCTCTTCTAACCACTTGTAATTGAAACATACAAATTTGGTATTTCATTAAAAACATTTTATATTTCAAACACACTCTCCTAACCCAGTTGTCGTCATGTTTAGCACTCGGAATTTTGAAAATCAGCTTTTCAACATCAGTTGTCGAAAATAAGATGAAATAAAATATTTTTGGAATTTTCAAAATCTATGAGCTAAAACACAATCTTTTCGGATTTTTGTTTTTTATGGAAAGCAATAAAGAAATATTTACAGACAATATTTTTGTGAGTTTGTGTAAGAGGATCATATTAGTTTTGAGACAAATCACTAACACCGTTGACCTTTTTAGACTTTAAGTTCTAAACGATTCACTTAGATTGTCAGTATACTGATCCACTTAAATTTTCACACAAAGTTCAACTGTTTTGAGATACAAGATTAGTGTTTTAAAGCACTTGAACTTATTCGCGTGTACCACCTCAGAATATACTCCCGTATCCAGACTTCTATATTCAGTCTTACAGGTGAATGTACACTAATGATATCTGTAAACGGATAATGCGAGACCATGAGAGCTCAGGTTAGAACTTCCGTTCAGACAAAAAGATGATGGCTCGTCTTTCGGTGTGTCCCGTTTGGGGATCTTTTCTTCAACAGCACATGATTAGGATTTTTCAATGTTTCATCATTTTTTGTACTAAGGGTGAGCTTTAAGATTAAAGCAATGCAAAGTATTATACGAGGACTAGGCTATTGCTCCCCCTCAAAATCAGAAGTCCTGATATAATATCCCAGATATCATCACGCACAAGGACCTTGTATATCAGAAATAGAAAATCTTTCAAACAAGATTTCGGGGGTTACCCATATATCCAAGAAATGTTCCCAACGAAATAAGTAAGTATTTTGATTTTTATGTTTATATCTCGAAAACAATCTACTGAATGTGTAAAAACCTACTGGCGTATCATCAGTGAGATCGTTTATCACATTTAACTTTTCAAATCTTTAGCGTGCTATGATAGTCCACTGATGTACTATCATTTCCTCTTTTTACAACAAAACTCATTTTTGATTTTTCTATGTTTTTGGCTTTTTGGATTTTATCATGTTTTTTGGATTTTTCAAATTTTTGAAATTTCTAAAAATTTCTTACTACCCCTAAAATCAAAATTTGTTTCAATTTTGATTTTCTGGGAAAGTTTGAAAAACAAACTGTACAAATAAACTGACAACTGTTGTGAATTGCATCAAATCGCCATCCACTTGGCATAAACAATCAGAACTCCCCTGACAACAAACTATTTTCCCATTATGATTTCAAAACACTTAAGTTTGTATTAATCAAAATGGTTTTTCCGGAAAATAAGTTTTGTTGATTTTCACAAACCGTTTGTAGGTTTAGGGGATAATCTCATCATTTTGTTTTATCAACCATTTGTATGAGAATTACATCAAGTTCAATTTAATGACCTTGATTAACCACTTGTATGTTCACTTCAACAATACCACTTGTAAGTTGAAATATGACATTTTTAAGTTTTACCTCTTGTAGGCTTTTCAAACAACCATATTCAAGAATGATGCCGATTCCTGCTCCACGATTACCAACTTGGGAGCTCCGGCAAGTCAGGATTTTTAAGTATGAAATACTGACATCCAAGCCTGACCAAACTTGGATGTGATTTTTTCAGCTTCACTCAGGGTTTCAACATTTCTTTTTTCTTCATAAAAATCTTTTACCCCTTTGGCCTTACCCTCGACCATTTTTCCAAAAATCTTTTTAACTTTCCCATTGAATGCTTTCTCGACATCAAATTCTTTCTTTTCAGAATAGAATTGATTCGAGATCTCAACTTTTCCAATTTTTTGTTTAAAATTCTCAGTTCTCAATGGTGGAAAATTGACCTCATCCGTTGGCGGAACTAAGTTGTCACTTTTAACATCAACATGTGGCTCCTCTGACTTTGACGAGTCAAATTCATCGCCAGATTTAACATCTGATTTCTTAACAACCCATGTTTGGTTGTTAAGATTCACCCTTCGTTTGTAAAACCTTTTTGAACATTCACCAACTTCATATGTTGAATTTTTAAACACTTTGAATTTTTCAGTTGGTGGGTCAGATTTATCAACAACTTTTTCTTTGAGTTTAGAAACAACTTCCTGTTTTGTTTTGGTAGCCATTGGACAGTTCCAGGCGATGTGTCCAACTTCATGACATCTGTAACAGGTTCTTGTCTCCTTTCTCTGATAGGCTCCATTCTTATCAGACTTTTGTTTTTCAGCAATAAACTCCTTGTTTGACTGCTTCCATAATGAGCTCTTTGCTTCTTCCTCGGAACTTGACCCTGAAACAAATATTGTTTTTGTTTTAGAAATTTTCTCAGTTTTATGATTTTCTGGTGAAATAAAACCCAATCCTTTCTTTTTGAAATTACCATTATGGTTTGGTTTCTTTTGAAAACCAGAACCAGAACTGTAACCCTTTTTCTTGTTTAATTTTTGTTGAACTCTAGAGGTGTATTTTTTAGGTTTTTCAAGAAGATTTACATCTTTTATTTCAGAAATATTAATTTCTGTTAGTTTGAAAACCTTTTTGATCAATTCAGTTTTAACACCTCTTATTGGAAATTCTTCATCAGAATATAATTTGTCTGAATCATTCAAAGTATATGCCACTTTGATTGGTTCGTCATTCAAATTAGATTTTGATAACAGAAATTCTTTATTGTAAACCCGTTTGACCATCGATTTTGGACTGTCAACTGATGAACTTGAACTCTTGTATTCGGACTTTGACTCTGACTCCTCATCCTTATCCAACACCTGATCGACAACTTTCTTTATTAACTCAGACTCATGATCAGTGTCAGACGATGTGAAAGTGACGTAAATGTTATCTGGCAACTCATCAGTTATTTCAGACTTTAACTTTATATTGACTGCCTTTTTGACTTGTTCCTCATTTGGTTTTCTGGGAGAATAACCTTTCCAAATCGGAGGCGGACACTTGTTATAACTGACACTTTGTTTCTTACCAGTATCCTTCTTCTCCTGCTTCTCATCTTGAAATGCTTCAAAACCTGCAACAGTTGGATAAATTATGTCAATCAAATAATCAGAACTAGAATAACTTTGCAACAATCGTCTGATTCTTTCATTTTCAATCTTTTCAGTTTCCAACTCTTGCTTCAATTTTGCACATTCTTCAATATAGTGATTAATAGCCTTTTGCTTAGACATCATCACTGCATTCATCATGGTTAAAGCATATTCTCTTTCAGAATTTGTGTTTTGCAGACTGTTCACCGTTCTGTTCAGCACATCATATGATTCGTTCACATAATTGACATCAAACAACAACTTTTCTTTCATCTTTTCCAAATCACTATACTTCTCATCCTTTTCTTCACATAGTTTGCATGGTTCCAGACATTTTAAACACGGTTTGATGACTTCAACAATCTTTTCAACTTCAATAACCTTTTCGACTTCAACCACCTTCTCAGCTTCTTTAACTTCTTTACCTTGTTCAGATTTCTCTTCCTGAGCAACATTCTCGCATTTTATTCTTTTCTGTTCTTTCACTGCTCGTTTCTCCTTTAGCTTCTCCAATCTATCTGCAAAATAAAATTTAAAACTTTCAGGTGATAATTGAGTTTTTCCAATGTTTATTTGAAATTCTTCTCCATCATCACTGCTGTCAGTTGATGATTCATCAAAGACTGTTGTTTTTTTCTGAACTTTCTTCTGAAGAGATAGACTCTTCATCTTGACTTTTCTCGTCATTAGCAAACCCTTTCATCCATTCTTTCATCAAATCTGGTTCTTGAACTATTTGTGCAATGAATGCTCCCAGCTTTGAATTAGGTGGAATGTATTTGTCCCAGCTAAAACCTTCTGCAACTTTTTCATCATCTTGATCTATTATACCATAATAAGCTTTCTTTGTTGACTCGTCAATTGCTTTTTTCTTTCCATTTTCAATCTGATTAGCATTGGATGATAACGGTTGTTGAGCAACTTGTTGATATATAGCTTTCTGATAATAATCATTATTCCCGAACGGATTCTGAGCTCCACCTGCTTCTCGATTGGTACATTCCCTTTTTAAATGTCCTTTTTCCCTGCATCGAAAACAAGTAACTTTAGATTTATCAAAACCCAAAGTAGAAATATTAGCATCACGGAAGTCATCTCTTCCAGTAATCATCTTGAATTTCTCAGCTCTCCTCAATACACTCGCTAAACACCACTTAATATCCACGAGCTCCATTTCTTCTGCATCAATCTGATCATAATCCTCTCTTGTCAACATAGGATTACTGATCCTTCCAGCAACCAAACCTTCATAAGATTCTAACACTGTAGCTAGTAATGCCATATGACCTTTAGCAACCTCTTCAGAGAAATTTTGACCATTCTAAAGATGCAACGCGATGTTACAGTGTAAAACATGACCATTACTGCTGTTTGAACTTTGGAACTGACGACTTGAGGTTGAAACCTTTGGATTAACACTTGGATATGAAGAAAAACCACTGCTGCTGTTTGGACTTTGATTGACTGATCCAGATGAGTTTTCTGCACTGAAAGCTGTTTGGACCTTTGGACTTACTTCAACATCCTGAACATTTCCTTTGTAATACATCTTGATGTCTTGTTGACCAGTTGGATTGTTCATTCTAGCAATCTTCTGCTGTTCAAGATCTTGTCCTTCAATTTTTTCAATGAACTGAGAAATAGTCAACTTATCGTATTCTCCAGTATTCTTTAAGATCATCAGATATGTACCCCATTCTTTCTGAGGTAAAGCATCAGCTAATTTGTCAACCCATTCTTCTCGATCTTTGTTTATATCTAACAGTGACATTGAACGCACTAAGTGACAATATCTCTCAATCAGTTTCTTCATACTTTCACCCAGCAAACTAGTAAACAGATCAAACTCTTTCTTTAATAATGATTTCTTACTCCTGATCATCTTCTCACTTCCCTCAAACTTAACTCAAAGTGCTTCCCAAATCGATCATGAAGTATTATCATGTTGAAGTAATATGAAAATATCTTCTTTCACCGCTTGTTGAAGTAGACTAATCATCATCTTTTCTGCTTTGTACATGTCTCGTTCTTTATCCGACAATTCAGAAATCGTTTTGTTAACTCCCACATCAGTACGAAGTTTAACATACTTTTTCTCAATACATTCCCAAGACCTCAAATGATTTGCTTGAACCCAATTTTCAAACCGGTCTTTCCAACCATAGTATTCTTCAATACCCATTAGCTTCGGGGGTTTTTGCAAAGTTCCTGTTTCATTTTCCATGTTCATACTCTGAGCAATGGCAACAGGAGTACTCGGGGCAGTAGCGAACGCGTTATAAAATTCTTCTTCCATGACTTGTTGGCAAAATTTTCACAAACTAGCTTTCAAACGAAATGAACAATCTTGAAACGAAATGGATGATTTCATATGAAATAACAAACTTTCAAACTAAATGAACAATCTGGTGTGAAATGGATCACTTTGGTGCGAAATGAGTGATTTCGTATGAAATGATAAACTTTCAAACGAAATGGGTGATTTCGTGCGAAATGGAGATGTTTTCACACGAAATGAACTATTTCGTGCGAAATGGACCTAATGCTTGTCAATTCGTACGAAATGAAACCAATACTATCCAATTCATGCGAAATGGTCAGATCAATTCACGCGAAATGCTGCTGACGTCATCCTTTCGATTAGAATTTTGTCAAATTGAACAGGTTTTAGTTCGATTTTAAGTCCAATTCTTTCAAGACTTTGTTAAAAAAGTGTTTCGCTTATAATGTGTGAAAATTAGCCCATTTTAACCATGTAATCTTGTTTAATTTTGAAAAGAAGGTGTAGAAATCAGAATTTTGAAGAAATCAAGCTGAATTCGGTAAGAACTCTTCCTCCTGAGCTCTATACCACTTGTAGGATCATTTGCACGACCAAAACGAGTCGTTCAGAAGAGTTCCGATCAATACGAGAGGCGGAAACTAACGTATAGACTTTGAAACAACTTGATTTACACTCTAATTGTCTTTTTGATTGATATAACAGCGTTTTACAGCGAGTAGACACTTCAGCAGCACTTCGGCTCTGGAATCACAACCTTACAAATGAGATCCAAAGCACTACTATTTATAGGCAGATCATTTCGTACGAAATGAGTATGTGTCATTTCGTGCGAAATGGACTCTTGTCCATTTCGTGCGAAATGCCTCATATGTTATTTCGTGCGAAATGGCCCATTCTACATATTTCTTGATTTTCTCGTATTTCGTGCCCTGATCTATCTAATCTAATACAAGACTCGATACAAGACGAAGTCGACAGACATATACACCAACAAATGTCATGGACAACAGACCACGATGCACTTCGTTACCTTGGACTAGCAAATCCTTTCAACAGACAAGGCATAAATATATGTATTCGTTTCACAAAGTCAAATTTAATGATTCACTCAACAATTCAAAAATTCAATACAAACGTAGGACAATTGTCTAAAGATTCAAACGCAATTCAAGTTGTCACAAACCAAACATCAAACAAGTAATAAGAACCCTAAATTTTACAAAAGTCTACACCGGGGTGAAACCTCCAAGAAATTAGCCATGCATGATCGAAAGAACTTGATCACCGGATGTTGAAAGCTTGATCTTGATCATCTTGAAGCTTGGAGAATGATGAAATGGTGATTATGATTTGGTAATGGTGGAATTGAATGGATGGTGGAATGGTTAGGGTTTGAAAAATGGAGATGATGATGATGAATTCGATGATTGTTCGGTTGATAATGGATGATGATTGTGTTATAGATGGATTGGAACTGAAGATGGATGTGAATAATGGCTACAAGGTGAATTTTAAACTCCAAAACAAAGTGTAACTGCCGAAAACTTGGTCTAAGATGTTTTATGCTCGTTCCATCAACCGACAATGCAACATTCGAGTCGCCATAAACGAGAGACCGTCGCCGACGGCTTGGTGACCCCTCGGTTACGCTGCCCAGAAACTCAGAAACCCATGCGACGCATTATACTACTGGTTACGATCATTTTGTAGCAACGGGATTTGTAAAGGGCGTCGCGAACGGCCCTCCACGGCATCGGCGATGCTGCCTTGATTTCCAAACTTCTATTTTTCGCATCCTTTGGTCCTAGTTGATCCGTTTCGCATCCCAGTGGTCTGTTTTTCGTCCCGGTGGTCTGTAAATCTCCTGAAAAGCTCCTTAAACTCCTTAAGACCTGCAAAACACAAATCCCGTCGCGGACGAACACCGTTTTTCGACCACGTATCAGGTGTCCTCCTCCATTTCTAGGATTACAAAGTCGACCGGGGAAACAAATTCCCCGACCTTGATCATTAGGTTTTCTACGACACCTTGAAGATATTTTATAGACCTATCCACAAGTTGGATGCTCATGTTTGTAGGACGCGGCTTTCCTAATCTAAGCCGGTTGAACATAGAGGCGAGCATTAAGTTAATGCCAGCCCCTAGGTAGGCAAGTGCATTGCTTACCGGTTATCCTCCAATGGAGCAAGGAATGGCGAACCTTCCGAGATCAATCTTCTTTTGTGGGAGTTTGTTGACGACTGCCGCTGAGCATTCTTCACTCAAGTTGACTTGTTGGATGGATCCAGTCGGGTCCTACCTTCCAGTTTCTTAAGTTGATAACGCTTACTTGGGCTTTTGGGTTTGGTTTGGTATTACTAGGCAAGGCTCCTTGTGGTCTTTCAGAGAAATTTTTACATGCTTTTCAATGGTTTGCATGCTAGCCCGTTTGTTCCTAAGTTCGGCCTCAGTTAATAGGTGTGACAACTGTGTTCTGTAGTCAATATATAATGTAAAACAATGTTAATTATCAATAAAACAATGTGTTTTGGTGTTATTATATGTGTTTTGGTATTATTATGTGTGTATTTGTGTTTGATGATTTTACGATTTGATTCGAGTTCGATTTCAAGCTTTGAATCGCTTTCTGGAAGGTTATACGCAAACTGGTGCGTAAACGCAGTTAGTTTAACGCAACAAACACTCCGGAATAGTGACATAGGCTTAACATACCTTAAATAACCTTCACATAACTTAGAAATAAGTTTTGGATGGCTTGGTGTGTCAAAATCAAGTTTGTTCGATCGCAGGGACTATTTGTCCCGGTGTAGGTAGTTGTTAACTTAGGGTTTTGAATTGTTTCTTGCTTCGACTTTGTGACAAATTGTGTTTGATTTTTGAAACCATTAACAATAGTTTACATTTGTTTCGTATTCGTAAATTGTCGAACGATGTTAAAAGTTATGACTTTACGAAATGGTTATATGTAGTTATGCATTGTCGTGGTTAGGTTTTACTTGTGTTGATTACAAAGTGCATTCTTGTCCCTTTTTCGAAACATTTATAGTTATTGGCACCTAAGTCACGGTACACTAAATCGGCTAATCGTATGCAATTGAGTTGGATCTAAAAATTTGTAGAAACCCTAGGTTGGCAATTACCGAAACCGGGTGTGAACCCTTTTTCTTATTATTGTTTAGTAATCAATCTTTCTTGCAATCGTTAATTAGTAGTTGTTAATCAATTAATTCCATTAGTTTAAGTTCACATCTTTCAACTAAACAAAAATATAAAAATATCTGGTAAGCTTTATAAATTGTGACAATTGTTGTAATTCAATCGAATCCACACGCAAACCACATACTCTTCGTGGTTCGACCCCTTGCTACCACGAACTATTTGTTAAGGGTAATTTGGGCTTATAAATATTATCTTTGACCGGAGCGCGACACTCTGATCACCTCTTCTCCCAAGGTCTGAACTTGGAGATTCCACCATGATAGCACTCCGTCTAAGAACAATCCAGAGATGTAGGTGACCTGGTGCTCCGGCGCACACTTGCTCATTCTCAGCACAGAATCGGTTTTCTCCGCCCATCTGACGAAAGCTACAGCACCCCCAGTGCCATCGAAATTCAGAGGCTTGCAGTCGAGGAACTGCTTATAGGTACAGCCTGTACAACCAACATCATTCACAAAAAGCATTAGCGAACGCACAGGGAATATCCAAATGTAACGTAATGTGTCTTTAGTAACTTAAACATTACCATGAGGTGGGTTGTTTCCTGAGGTACCCCCGCTATGTTCATAGCGCAGGGCCTCGTGCTGTGCTATCGCTTGTGAAATCCGTTCTTGTAGCTCAGCCTCTGTGGTGGGCAATCGTGTTTCTCTTCATGGAGGCATCTTCTATAAGAAGATTGCATCGGTCAGGTCATAATAAGTATAGTAAACGCATGACATGTATACGTAATAGCATTTATCAACGCAAGTAAGCACATAACATCTCAATCATAATATAAACAAGTAATTCAACAATGTATATAATGAGAATATTGCGATTGAGCTTTCATATATCATCGACCACGATTACAGTTATATGTTCCACAAATGTATCATATCACATCAAAAGGGACTATAGGGTCACACTGCCATTGTCCAAAATGTCTATCCATCTACAACAGTCATAAAATCAAAAAGTGGTCTTCAAAAGGCTTCGTAAGCTGGGCTCAATAGCGACACTCTCATCAAAAGTAAGCTACCTGCAGAAAACCAAAAACCGGCTATGCTGATGGTGGAGGAGGAGGAGGTGGAGGAACGAAAAGTAAACTGCGCACATGCGCTAACTCCTCCTCAAGAGCATGAACGCGACACAACAAGTAACTAATCTGCTGCTCCATGGTAAGAAATCGAACGTCAAAATCTGGATAAGGCAGAAGAGGAGCAGTTGGAGTCGCAAAAGGTGACTGATATGTACAAGGTGGAGGACGTGGAATCCTCTCTAGCTCCATGACTCTACGACACAGGATCTCCTGCTAAAGCTGCAAGGACAGGAGTAACTTATCCCTCGTGTAACCAGTGTAGTGTGAAGGATGGTATGGATCAGAAACTGGCATAGTGTTTGGCGGAAACCATATGAGTGGCTCGTCTGATGGTGCAGAAGCAAAATGAGTAGCAGGTGTAAACTATGGCATGTAAGGAAATGCGGCTGACACGTGCGGAACATGGCCAGGCTGCTGGCTGGACGGACCTTCCCCTGGATGGGGTGGAGGGATATCCTGCAAGAATGTGATCGGCAGGTCAGTGCGGTGTATATCAGACACAAACGGGTGAAACAGGGCAACATCAATAGGTGCATGTGTAGGTACAGGTGGGGGAGTAACAGGCTCAACAAAAGGGGGCATGCCGTCATCATCATCGTCCTCTATCCACCCATTGTTGGTGAACGCGTAACGGGGGTCTATCTGATCAGCAAAAGTGGCATCGTCAGCGGGTGCAGGGATCGGATCGGGTACAAGTGGCGCAACAACAGGTATGCCAACAGGTATAGGGTCATAATCAGGCAGAGGATCTGGAGCAGGTATAGGCTCGGGTGCAAGTATAGGCTCAGGGTCGGCCGGTGCCAGCTCAGGATCAGCGGGTATCGGTTCGAGATCAGCGGGTGTATCAAAAGGCTGATCGTCGGGAACAAAGTCAATCTCATGCTCAGGCTCAATGTCAACATCAAAGTCATGTGGAATAGCAGGTGCAACAGACAGGTGTGTCAGAATCCAAATCAGTGGGGTAACGCTGCAGTTCCAGTGCGTGCAAAGTGGTGGATGACACAGACTCGAAAGAATCCGGACCAGAATGATTAGATGAAATCTCAATGATAGGAATCTCAACAAGTGGAACAACAATAACACCTTCAGCTGGAACTCCATCTCCCTGAGCAACATCAGGGGGACCATCAATGAAAATATCGACATCATCATCTGACAGCTCATCAAAAGGAAAATCCTCGAGAGGAAAAGCCGCAAGAGGAAAAGGGGCAAGGATCGGAACCGCGGCATGCTCATCATCGGGATATTCGAGGATGAGATGGTCCTGGTCAGGAATAGGAACAAGAAAGGGATCCTCGTCGGGTAAACCAACAGCATGCGGTACATCGTCACCAAAATCGGGTAATGCAAAAGGCTGGAAATCATCGTCATCGTCAATCTCAGTGTCGGAGGTAAAAATCTCAGGGTCTGGGACAATCTCATCATCCGAAACAATGGCCATGGGGTCTACAGTATCTGACAGTCCACTCTCAAATGAGGACATGGTGTCTGTAATAAAACAATCACAACATATGCACATATATCAACAATCATCAAATAAGCATGTAAGTAGTAACAATGTAAGCATGTATTCATCCTAGTCTTCCCAGACTATCCCACCCAACCTCTCAGACTGAACTACCTAGTCTCTCAGACTAAACCTCCCAGTTTCTCAAACTGAACTACCCAGTCTCTCAGACCGAACTACCCAGTCTCTAAGACTGAAATACCCAGTCTCTCAGTCTGAACCATAACATAACCTTGAAATGTGTTTCGTGCCTTTTGTTTGTAAAAATGTTTGTTTCCTGGATCTGGGCATTTTGTGTATGCAATGAAAATATGCTGTGAACACATTTTCGTGAGAGCCCTAATGATCGTAGTCTAGACTCGAGAAAGAATCCTAGTTCGCTACGATCGAAGCTCTGACACCAAGCTGTCACACCCTGACTTTTGCGGAAGCGTGATTATGGTGTGACTTTCTTAATACCATAGCAATCAATCATAACAACACTATATGATAAAACCAGTAGATGTTCATCCATAAATTAAGTTTGGAAAATACCACAACATACTTGTCTGAAACGTAGACTCCAAATTTAAATTACAAACCACAACATGTTTAAATGAGTTCACGAAGACTCGACAAAAGACCTTAAATAAAACCGAGTTTAGAACCATGTATCTCATCCAGGATTAAGATACATCTCCTAAACCTTAGTGACTTTGGATGACATCTTTTATTCATGACGCAGCTTGAAACATGCAAATACCCGCCAGATCCACTTAATTCCCTGAAATACATGTAATTTGAGAACATCAACAAAAGTTGAGAGAGTTCATGTGTTTGTTGTGTGTATGAATAAACCTTTAAAGTATGTCTGTATGTATGTAAATCCTGGTATGAAGCAATAAGGACAAACGATCACCAATGGTTTGAAAGGCCAATGGTATGTGTGAACTGTGAAGTGATGCAGGAAAACTCAAACCTAGTGGATTTTGCCACGGCTTCAGTATGTGGACATAGTCACCACATGGGCCACCCTGGTCCTCATGGGTGTGGGCTCGCTACACCCAAATAGATCTATCACTCATGTCCCTTGGTCCTATGACGAGGATTAATGGCCTTAAGTGTTGTACCCACCACTCACATGATCAAGCAGTAACCTTCCTTAGCTAACCATACCATGTATAAAACGTTTGTAAACAATTGTAACATGTATTTCACCCCCGAAGTTATAAAACTGAAAACAGTTAAAAGAAAAAGGGGAGGACATGAACTCACAGTCTTGCGTCTTCGGTACTCGTAACTCAAATCCCTTCAGTAAACACGACTACCTACAATGTACTAGGGTCTATTAGACGAACGGGCCGTGCCTTGACTTAAAATTAACGTTTTTGAGTTACGTTTCTGATATCATTCCAATTTATATAATTATAGTCAAAATAATTAATATTTCAACTTAAATTATATTTGTAAATTTTTGGAATAATTGTTAAACAATATTTTCGTAATAATACTTCTCAAGTATTTATACTTATACTTCCTTCCCAAGGATGGGGGTATCTCATACATGTATATTCGTATACTTGTATTTGTTAAGTATTCTTATACTTAATTTCTAATTAATTATTCCGGAATAAATATCCAATATATATTTCAAAAATATATGTTTTAAGAAATATTACTTAGAAAAATTATTCATAATTTTTCTTTTGGCAAAACTATTTGTAGTTCCAAATCAATATATTTTCAAGTCTCACTTCAGAAAATATATAACAACTTATTTCATCCCAAAAATAGTGTATTTCAAGTTTATCCAAGAAATTGTATATTTTTCCTAAAAAATCATATATCTTCAAAAAAAAAATCTAAGAAAATACATCTTTACTTCCCAAAAATAATATATTTTCTCTTTGTCGAAAATATGATATAACTTGGTAATATTTGGGAAAAAAAATATTATTTTCCTTTTCTTGTGTCCAAAATATTATTTACCAAAAATATACTTATAAATGTATTTTCCGGAATATTTTATAAGCTACATTATTCCGTTCGGTTTCACAATATTACGTGTGTAACTTGTATTTTTATTCCATGAGATTTTTGGTAAATACTTTGGATTGTAATTTCTTGGTATTTTGTTAAGTTATATTATTTTAACCCTAAAATAATATAACTAATACGCAAAGTATACAATTAATCACACACATCATGTCTTTAATGTATATATATTCTAAATATATATTTATCCATTTTTATTTATAAAAACCAACCTCCAATATTTGTATTTTGTAACAAAAATTATGGCAATGGTTAAAATATACTTGTAAATACTTGTTTAAAAATATTTCTCTAAGTGTTTATATTTTTAGAAAATTTTGCCATAGTTTCCCCTAAAAATGGAGGTGTCCATGCTATCAAAGCATATCATTTTCTTTTTAAAATCATCTCAACAATCAACAATTCAATCAACACTTACCTAGTGCCAAAATTATGTAATTTACACAACAACATGAACTTGAACTTTCATAAAAACGTGTAGTAACTTGGTAGAGTGTTTAGTAGGTTTAGTTATTATTTAAAATGTATTTACTTCTTTAAAAACTTCATTTTTAAAGAAGTTGGGTGTTTACAACTTCCAAAGACATTTTCTAAAATGCTTCTTTATGTAATCTTTTTGTTACACAAGTGTTTCTATACTTGTTTAACCATTAAAAACAAGTTTAGTTTATGTAAGAACCAAGTCTATGTAAATCTTGTTATTTAACTTAGTTTCTTGGGAAAACTATCTTGGAAATCATCCACTTACAAGACTTGTATTTTGTTTAAATCATCATCACATATGAAAACAAATTTTATTATTCAAGTTCATGTCTACATAAGGTATGATCATCTTGGTCTTTCACAAGATCACCATCTTAACTTACTAGATCATGTGTTTAATCACAATATAGTAGGTTTCATATGATGTCTAACATCATAAACACAAACAATCAATCATCAAGAAGCAAAACAACACTAAATAATATGTATTCTTATGTTATTAAGCTTATGTTAAAGTTTTAAGTTCATGGTTCTTTAGTGTTCTTCATTATTTGCAACATACATCATCTTTTAACCAACTAAACAAATGTAAAATGGTGTGTAGAAGATCTTACTACTAGCTCAAGGTTAGGGATGAACTCTTGAAGATGAAGATGATGAATGTGATGGATAATAGCAAATGAGAAAGGTCCTTGAAGTTCCGAAGCCACCAAGCTTCTTTAGACACCTTCTAGCACCTTGTGTATACCTTATAATGGATGATGGAAACTTGACAATGGTGGTGGTGTGGCCCCTTGTTCTCGGCCGTGAGTGAGCAAGAGAGGGAGAGAAGGGTGTGTGAAGTTGGTGTTGTGATGAAAGATAATGAAGGACTAATGGTTTATATAAACTTGGTTATCCAACACAACATGTAGGATCGTGTTCGGACCCGAAACGAGTCGATCAGAGGTGTTCTACACAATATGAAAGGCGGAAACAGACATATCGTGTGTGATTCAGCCAGATGTTTACTTTAACTGTCTTTAATATTGATTCTGATACGATTACAGATCTGTAGACACTTCGACAGAGCTTCGCCGTCGGAAACACTCTTGCTAATCATGTTTCAAATGAACCGGAAACACCCCTATTTATAGACTTTGTAATTCCGCTTGAACAAGACTCAAACGGAATCACATTACAAGCGAAATTAACATCTACAAATGGAATTAAGCAGTTCAAGCGAAATTACATGCTCAAACGGAATTCCATCTTCAAGCGGAATTACATAGTTCAAGCGGAATTAGCTTTTTCTCTTGATTTCTTGATCTTCGTGCCATGAACAATGCAAGACTCGATACAAGACGAAGTCGACAGACGCATACACCAACAGACTCCCCCTCGAATGTTGATGAGTCTTAAGTGTCGAGTCTTCAACGTCTTCAGTCTTTATCAGTCTGATCGCTTTCTGAAGTAGCTGACAGTGTAAGCATCCACAATCTTCTTTCTCTTTCTTCCAGAATCGCATCTTGGCTCTGTGCTCTTTTTACAGGTTCAGGATCGAACCTGACTAAACCTGCACATTCTTAACCCAGAAATAAACTTCATAAATTTAACATTTGACAAATTTATATACTACAAGCAGATATCTATCCATAATGATTTATCATTATAAAAGCTACTGATGACCACTTGTAGACAATTATTCAAAATCTTTTCCATTTAAACACAAACTCCCCCTCACCACATGCTCATCATGTTTAGCATTTGGAATTTTGAAAATCAGCTCTCCAACATCAGTTGTCGAAAATCTTTTTGAATTTTTCAAAATTTATGCTAAAACACACTAAAATCTTTTTGGATTTTATAACGAAATGAAATGCAGCAAAGAAATATTTACAGACAATATTTTTGTGAGTTTGTGTAAGAGGATCATATCAGTTTTTGAGACAAATCACCAACACCGTTAAGCTTTAAACATTTTAAGTTCTAAACGATTCACTTAGATTGTCAGTATACTGATCCACTTAAATCTTTACACAAAGTTCAATTGTTTCGAGATACGAGATTAATGTCTTAAGCACTTAAACTTAATCATGTGTCCCACCTCAGAATATACTCCCGTATCCAGATCCCAATATTCAGTCCTACAGGTGAGTATACCACAGATGATATCTGTAAGGGGTTAATTGTGAGAAACCGTGAGAGCTCAGGTCAGAACTTCCGTTCAGCAGAGAGATGACGCCTTCGACTTTTGGTGGGTCCCCTTTAGAAGATCTTTTTTACAACAGCACATGATTAACATTTTTCAATGTTTCATCATTTTTTATGCTGAGGGCAGGCTTTTATTTCAAGCAAGCGTAAAGTATTCTCCGAGGACTAGGCCATTGCTTCCGCAAAATCAGAAGTCCCGGGATAATACCCCAGATATCACTGAGCATAAAGACCTAGTATCTCAGAAAGAGGGACCTTTCAAACAAGATTTCGGGGGTTACCCATATATCCGAGAGATGTTTCCCCACGATATAAGCAAGTTTGAATTTAGGTTTATATCTCGTCACAATCTACTAAATGTGCAAAAACCTACTGACACTTCATCAGTGAGACCATTTATCACTATTTAACTTTCCATATCTTTAGCATGTTGTGATAGTCCACTGATGTACTATCATTTCCTCTTCTTTGACACAAAAACTCATTTTTCATTTTATCATGTTTTAGACTTTTTCAAATTTTCAAATGTTTTTTGATTTTCTGAAAAATTCTTACTCCCCCTAAAATGCAAACACATTTAAAGAAATTTGAAAACAAACTGTACAAGAAAATTGACAACCGATATCAAATCACTTTAATTCGCCATCCACTTGGCATAAACAATCAGAACTCCCCCTTTCAACAAACTATTTTCCCATTGTGATTTCAAAACACTTAAGTTTGTTTTAATCAAATGGTTTTTCCGGAAAATAAGTTTCGTTGGATTTTACCACTTGTTGAATTTTACCACTTGTAGTTTAGGAGATCATCACATTGTTTTTCTCAATCATTTGACCAATATAACAATTTTAGATTTTAACAACAATATCACTTGTAGAAAATCAAGTACAACTTAATGTCCCTGATTTACCACTTTTAAGTCGAAATATCACAGTTGTGAATTTCTCAAGAAAGATGCCGATACCTGCTCCTCACTTACCAACCTGGGAGCTCCGGCCAGTCCAGATTTTTACATATTAAACACAGACATCCAAGCCTCAGCAAGCTTGGATGTAAGCTTATCAAGTTCACTTTCAGTTAGGGTGTATGTTGCCTTCTTTGTTTCATAGAATTCTTTTACCCCTTTCATCTTACCCTCGACCATTTTCCCAAAAATCTTTTTCACATTTCCATTAAACGCTTTCTCGACATCAAATTCTTTCTTCTCAAAATAGAACTGATTCGAGATCTCAACTTTCCCAACTTTTGATTTAAAATTCTTAGCTCTCAATGGTGGAAAATTAACATCATCCACTGGAGGTACTGAGTTTTCTTCTTTAACCTCAACCTGTGGCTCATCTGACTTTGTGGAATCAGATTCATCGCCATATTTCACATAAAAAATTTTAACATCCTCATGAACCTTCTTAACAACCCACACTTGGTTGTCATTCTTGGCTCTCTTTTTGTAAAAATGTGTCTTTGAACACTCATCAACTTCATATGTTGAATTTTCAAAAATTTTGAATTTTTCAGTTGGTGGTTTAATTTCCTCAACAACTTTTTCTTTGAGTTTTTTAAAGACTTCCTGTTTTGTTTTTGTTGCTTGAGAACAGTTCCATGCAATGTGACCAATTTCATTGCATTTGTAACAGGTTCTTGTCTCCTTTCTTTGATTAGCTCCATTCTTCACATTCTCTTGCTTATTGGCAAGAAATTCTCTGTTTGATTGTTTCCAGAAAGAGCTTTTTGATTCCTCTTCACAGCTTGTCCCTGAAACAAATATCATTTTTGATTTAAAATCTTGAATATATTTTTCATTTTTATAATTTTCTGGTGGAATAAATCCAAGACCTTTCTTTTTGAAATTACCATTATAGTTTGATTTCTTTTGAAAACCAGAACCAGAACCGTAACCTTTTTTTCTTGTTTAAACGTTGTTGAACTCTTGAAGTGTATTTTTTAGGTTTTTCAGTAAGCTTTACATCTTTTATTTCAGAAATATTGATTTCTGTTAGTTTGAAAACCTTTTTTATCTTTTCAACTTGAACACTTCTTATTGGAAATTCCTCATCAGAATATAATTTGTCTGAATCTTTCAAAGTATAAGCCACTTTGACTGATTCGTCTTTCAAATTAGATTTTGATAACAGGAATCCTTTATTGTAAACTCGTTTAACCGACGACTTTGAACTATTGACCGACGAACTCGAACTTTTGACGGACGAACTTGAACATCCAGACTCGGACTTTGACTCAGACTTTAACTCCGACTCCTCATCTGTATCCAACACCTGATCGACCACCTTTTTTATTAACTCGGACTCATGATCAGTGTCAGATGATGTAAAAATGACGTCAATGTTTTCTGGTAATTCATCGGTTATATCGGACTTTAACTTTATATTGACTGCTTTTTCAACTTGCTCCTCATTCGGTTTTCTAGGAGAATACCCTTCCCAAATTGGAGGCGGACACTTGTTATAACTAACACTCTGTTTCTTACCAGTATCCTTCTTCTTTGGCTTCTCATCTTTAAATGCTTCAAGACCTGCAACAGTTGGATAAATTCGATCAATCAGATAATCAGAACTAGAATAACTTTGTAATAACCGTCTGATTCTTTCATTTTCTATCTTTTCATTTTCCAACTCCCGCTGCAACTTTGCACATTCTTCAATGTAATGATTAATCGCCTTCTGCTTTGTCATCATCATAGCATTCATCATAGTCAATGCATCTTCTCTTTCTGAATTAGTCTTTTGTAGACCAGTTATTGTTCTGTTTAGCACAACATACGACTCTTTCACATAGTTGAGATTAAACAGTAATTGTTCTTTCATCTTATCTTGCTCATACAACTTCTCATCTTTTTCTGCACATTGCTTGCAAGATTCCAAACACTTTAAGCAAGGTTTGATGACTTCCATAATCTTTTTAACTTCGATGACCTTCTCAACCTCAATCACTGTTTCAGCTTCAATCACCTTCTCATCTTCACCATTCCTCTCAGCAACATTAACTTCCTTCATCCTTTTCAACTCTTTTGATGCTTGTTTCTTCTTCAATTTCTCCAAGCGATCTGCAAAATAAAATTGAAAACTTTCAGGAGATAAATGAGTTTTTGCAACATTAATATGTCTTTCTTCCTCATCATCACCACTGTCATCAGTTGGTGTTTGATCAAAATCTATTGTCTTTTCAGAATTATCATCTGAAGAACCAGAATCAGATGGTATTTGATCAAAAATAGTTGTTTCTTCTGAACTTTCATCGGATGAAACAGATTCTTCTCCTTGATTCTTCTCATGAACACCAATCACTTTCATCCATTCTGTAAACAGATCAGGTTCTTGAACTATCTATGCAATGAGAGCTACAACTTTTGAATCAGGTGGAATGTATTTATCCCAGCTGAAGCCTTCTGCCACCTTTTCATCGTCTTGATCAGTGAAACCATAATAAGCTCTCTTATTAGCACCTTCGATCATTCTGGCATGTGCAGTTTGTGGTTCCTTTTGTTGATGCGGTTGGTGATCAACCTGCTGATATATGGCTTTCCGATAGTAATCATCTTTTCCAAAAGGATTCTTTGCTCCACTAGCTTCCTGATTTTTACATTCTCTCTTGAAATGACCTTTCTCCCTGCATCGAAAACAAGTAACTTTAGATTTATCAAAACCCAAAGTAGAAACATGTGCATCCAAGAAATCATTTCTTCCTGTAATCATTTTGAACTTTTCAGCTCTTCTCAAGACACTAGCTAAGCACCATTTAATGTCCATGAGCTCCATCTCTTCAGCGTCTATCTGATCGTAATCCTCTTTAGTCAGCATAGGATTTCCGATCCTTCCTGCAACCAAACCTTCATAGGAGTGTAGCACAGTAGCAAGTAACGCCATGTGATCTTTTGCAATTTCTTCAGAAAAACTTTGACCATCTGGAAGATTCAATGCAATGTTGCACTGTATCACACAACCATTTCCATTTTTTTAGTTTTGAGAATGAAAGCTTGAAGTTGAACTCTTCGGATTAACACTTGGATATGAAGAAAATCCACTGCTACTGTTTGAACTTTGATCAACATTTCCAGATGAGTTCCCAGCACTAAAAGCAGTTTGGATTTTCGGACTCATTTCAACCTCTTGAACACTGCCTTTGTAATACATTTTCACATCTTGTTGACCACTCGGATTATTCATCCTCGCAATCTTTTGCTGTTCAAGATCTTGACTTTCAATCTTCTCGATGAACTGAGAAATTGTCAAACCATCATATTCTCCAGTGTTCTTTAAGATCATCAAAAATGTACCCCACTCTTTCTGAGGTAAAGCATCAGCTACTTTGTCAACCCATTCCTCTCGTTCTTTGGTTATGCTTAACAATGACATAGACCGCACTAAGTGGCAATATCTTTCAATCAATTTCTTTGTATCTTCCCCTGGCAGACTTGTGAATAGATCAAATTCTTTCTTAAGCAATGCCTTTTTACTTTTGATCATCTTCTCACTTCCCTCAAATTTGATTTTAAGAGCATCCCAAATTGATTTTGAAGTTTTGTCATGTTGAAGCAATACAAAGATGTCTTCTTTAATAGCTTGCTGAAGTAGACTAATCATCATCTTTTCAGCTTTGTACATGTCTCGTTCTTTATCAGTGAATTCAGAGATTGTTTTCTCAACTTGCAGATCAGTACGTGGTAGTACATATTTTTTCAAAATACACTCCCAAGATCTCAAATGATTTGCTTGAACCCAATTTTCAAACCGATCTTTCCAACCGTAATACTCCTCAATGCTCATTAGCTTCGGGGGTTTTTGCATAGTTCCAGTCTTGTTTTCCAAGTTCATGCTTTGAGCAATGGTAGCCGGAGTAGTTGGAGATGTGGCAAATGCGTTGTAAAATTCTTCACTCATGATTTGGTAACACGTTTTTCACAACAATCACTTTCAAACGAAATTAATGCTTCAAACGAGATTAACTTCAAGCGAGATTAACCTGAACACAAACTTCAAACGGAATTAAGATTCAAGCGGGATTAGAATTCAAATGAAATTACCTATTTAAAACGGAATCACTGATTTCGTTTGAAATTTCCAGCGGAATACCCACTTGAAACGGAATTACTAATTTCGTTTCAAACTTTCAAAAGGAATAACAACTTTCAAGCGGAATTACTAATTCCGCATGAAACCACTCAAACGGAAATACCAACTGAAACGAAATTAGCTGATTTCGTTTGAAATTTTCAAACGGAATTATGGCACTCGTTCAAACGGAATTAACTGTTTGGCCCATTTTTGTCATTTTTACTTTGAATTTTGGTCTGATTTTCTCAAGGGTTTGTTAAAACACAATTTCGCTTATGTTGTGAAAAATTCAGGCCATTTTAACCGTTAAAACTTGTTCAATTTAGAAAAGAAGGTGTAGAAGTAAGAAAATCAGATAAAATCAAGCTGAAAACTGCAGAACTCCTCCTCCTGAGCTCTAATACCACATGTAGGATCGTGTTCGGACCCGAAACGAGTCGATCAGAGGTGTTCTACACAATATGAAAGGCGAAAACAGACATATCGTGTGTGATTCAGCCAGATGTTTACTTTAACTGTCTTTAATATTGATTCTGATACGATTACAGATCTGTAGACACTTCGACAGAGCTTCGCCGTCGGAAACACTCTTGCTAATCCCGTTTCAAATGAACCAGAAACACCCCTATTTATAGACTTTGTAATTCCGCTTGAACTAGACTCAAACGGAATCACATTACAAGCGAAATTAACATCTACAAACGGAAATAAGCAGTTCAAGCGAAATTACATGCTCAAACGGAATTCCATCTTCAAGCGGAATTACATAGTTCAAGCGGAATTAGCTTTTTCTCTTGATTTCTCGATCTTCGTGCCATGAACAATGCAAGACTCGATACAAGATGAAGTCGACAGACGCATGCACCAACACAACATAATCCAATGGTTAATGTGTCCTCTTAGTACATAACAAGATCAATTAGGATATCAAAGCAAATCAAGCAAAATCAAGGGTGGGTCCACCCTTGGTGACCGTCACCCATGGGGGGGGGGTACTAGTTGTGTGGTGATGGATAGTTAAGATATTTAGTTGAAATCTAAGGGTCTTAGTTAGGTGTTATGCATATTATGTGTTATATAGTGTGTTAGGGTGTTCGGGGCCCATAACTAGCTTGAAAACATTAAAACAATGCTTCTAGTATAATTTTGATGTTTCGGGTAGTGTCTGGTTGTTCGGTTGTATACTGGTTCGTTAAAGTGCTAAACTATACCGTTTAGTGTTCTTTATGTACCCTTTTATGACACTTTTAATTCCCGACACTTAGGAAAGCATTCAGGACCATTTAGTCATATTTTTGCATGTTACTAGCTTGTTAAAATGCTGATTTTCACTGATTTATGCTGAATTCAGCACTTTATGTGGGTTTTAGGCACTTTCCGGCGCATAAACTATCACTTAGGAATGCAGTTTTGTGATCCTCGCTTCCCTACACACCATACTAGTGTAGTACTTAGTCTCTGGCCCATATTGGGTCTCAAAACACGGTCTGTCTATGTGTCGAGTTCTGTCAGCATTTTTCTGAGTTATCCGCTAAATGTGCTAATGTGCTACTGTGCTTTGTGCATCATTTATGTCAATATGGTTTGCATGTAATAATAATGTGACATTATGCAATATGTGATGCACATGTAAGTATAAGGTAGTAATCAGAAAGTAGTTAAGTATAATCCAGCACAGTCATTAAGCACTAATCAAGATTAATTAATTATACGGATACCTGGATTTTTGACGGTTGTCACAGTAATGATGTTATTCTGAAGTATAATATAAATTTCTGATTTTAACTGATGTATTCTCATGTGTATTTGAAAAGTTGAACTTATTTTGATTAGTAGTTGGTATATTGTTTTTAAGTTTTTGTTTGGAATAGACACAAGTCACTATCCTGTTTTTCTATACACTTTATTCAGCTGATGATCCTCAATGTCTATTTGTGATACTTAATCGGAAAAGTAGGTTTTAAGTTTTAATTATATGATTTGCTATAAAAAAATATATATATTTCGATATGATAAGAAATTACATGTATTCTCACCTTTTCGATGTTGTCTATTGTTATTTTGATATATATTAGTTGTATGATCTTTTATTTACATGTATTGCATACCTTAATGGGTTGTATTCATTTGTTTCTTAATGTTATTGATTTTGATTCTATATGATTTATACTGTTACAGTTTTACGTGAGAATGATTTATGGATTTCCGTGTTACCTTGAAGACAGTAAAAGGAAATGTTTGGTTAGTAATTTTATCCGATCTTAGTTTAACACTTAATTTTAATTTTTTGGTATGACATTTAGCAATAAAAGTGTTTCTTTTATTTATGCTTAGATTTTACCAAAACAGTATCAAAATTGGATTCAACAGTTTAATTATCCAACTGGAAACACAAACATCCGGACCACAACTGGAAATGTTTTTAAAGTCAAGATCTATCCTCTAAGCAATGGCAGATATTATTTCTATAATGGTTGGTGTCAGTTGGTAGACAGTTTGAAAATACCTTTAGATTCATGGTTGATATTTCATTATGAAGAAGCATTAGAAAGTTTCAGAATATTGTATTTTTATCAAGACATTGCTCTTGCTCCTTGTGAAGAATTTTACTACAAACCATCTGGTAACGAAGATTATGTGGTATGTAACTTCGAATATTATTCATCATGTAATTTTTTTGGAGATACAGTTGTTTAATTGTTGTTTTTTATTTGTTTACTTAATTTTCTGATATATTTTTACTAATGTACTATATATTGTGTTTTATTCTAATTGTAGAGTATTAATCGTTCTTTTGTTCATCACAAGATGTTAAACACTATTCCTTCATATCCGGTTCTTATTAAAGGATCTGAAAACCAGAACTGGTCTATAGGGATGGAAGATATCAACAATGAACTTTACATAACTACCGGATGGAAGGAGATAAAGAATGAGTTATCATTAACTACTGATCATCTCATTGTCTTTGAGATGATAGATCTTCAGACTTTTCATATCAAGGTTTTCAATTGTGCTACCTGTGATTTAGTGCTTCCACCGGAGGTTTGTGCTGTTGTTAAAGAAAAGGTGATAGAAGATATTGTCTTGAGTTCAGATACTGAAGCTGTACAGGACATCGTTAATGTCAATGAAGGAGGTATGGTTGTTGTGAATGAAGATAATCAGATCATACCTATTTCTTTCCGTGTGGACGGTCATTTTGTAAGTTTGTGATAATGAGTTTACTAATATATAATACTTTAGTCAGATTTTAAAGATGTGTTAATTGTTTGTTTATTGAATTGTTCGTTGTTTGTTACAGCGCCATTTTAAAAAACAGGCTGAAGATCTTGGACTGAATCGTAAGATGGGTTTGAAGATTGTGGACGTGGCAGTTGATGTTTGGAATGTTCAAGCTGCTATAGGTTCATCTCGAGGTCAACCAAGATATTATCTGCAAGGAATGAGAATGTTTGTGAGAGATAAAGGCATGGCTCCAGGTCAAGCATTTACACTTAACTTTGTGAAAGGTAAAAGGCTTTTTATGTTCTGATGAATGTTCATGGGTTGAAGAAGGCAAATGCAAAAGGATACATTGAACCAATTTTTTGGGTTGTAGTTCTTTGCTTTTCGAAACTGATACTAGACTTGTTTGTTTAGTTTTGAAGTTGTGATTCTAAAAGTATATATGTACATGTAAATTATTAGGTCCATGACTAACGGAAACAATGCGGAGATGTAAGCTAAAGACAGTATACTCGGTTTGACTTTTGGTCAACATCTGATTGACTTTTGGTCAACATCTCATTTAGTATTCAACAGAGGTTTGAATAACTCAAACAGTGGTTTTAACATCTGTTTGACTTTAGGTCAACAGTTCATGGAAACCCATGTTAGGTTGAACAGTGTTTTGGAGAGGAAAACAGTCCTAAAATATAAGAAGACAGTGGATCTGGTTGAACATTTGTTTCACTTTTGGTCAACAACTGTTTGACTTTTGGTCAACATCTGTTTTCTCGATCAGATTAGGTGTTAAAGTATAGTTCTTTAAGTCATTGTTTTGTTTTCTTGAATTCTATGTAATTTTGTTAAGAAGTACAAGAACAAACATTTTTACAAAATCCCAAATCACCCAATCATGTAGGTGCATTGAAGTAAAATTGGAAATGATGTTATTCATGTGGTCCTGTTGTCCTTTTGTTTGACCTCTAATATGGGTTTATGATCTAATCCGGTGATGTGAAGACATTGTTGTTGAATCCAATGATATGCTTGATGTAATGAGGTCGTATTAATAACAAGTAATAATTGATATAACTAAGTTTCCCGAGCCCGGGAAGCAATCCCGGGTAAAAACCTAGTTTTATATGATAAAAGAAAGCCACGAGCGACACTTGTCATACATTAGAGTTATCTAATTTTTTTCTTTTTCCAGCCTCTTAATTATAGGCACTTATTTTTTTAATTAAAAATAGTTATTATATTATATAACATTACATTAATCAACATGTGTAACACACAGGATTGTAATCTAGTGCATAATATATAAACGACGAATTCTCATACATTAGACACATATAAGGCTATTTGTAATGGCACAACATCCCTCGCCATCTCAACTCAAAAGTGCATGGAACAACACCCCAGGGCGTGAGTGGGGTGCTCCGCAGAAGGAGCTTCTCCATGAGTGTGACCACGAGCATGGACGTGAAGGATATTGGGGGGTTAGACACCATTTTTTGTCCAATGACATGCACATGCTTCACACTTATTTTTTTATTTTTATTTTTCCTTCATTTTAATCTCTATGTGAAACTATAAACACTTGTCACACCTCGACCCGCAGCGGATTAAATGACTGAGGCATGAATGATTGCTCACATCTTATGAAAATATATTTAAATGTTTAAATATTATTCATATCCAAATTAAACAGTGTCACAATACCAAATAACAATCAATTTGTTCAAACAAATCATAACATAGTAAATAAGTCGTTTTATTCTCTAAGGCAATCGTCCCTACGTGCCATCATTCACTCTTCAAACACGTTCACATGTATCATGTGTAAAAGTAGTTTTTGAGTCAAAATAAGTTAGTGAGTAATCTGAATGTTTAAATAAATGTGTTTTTGTTTATTTGTCTTAACAAGAAATTATTAACATGTTATTCAACAATAATCAAGTAGTAACCAACAATTAAATAATCCATAACTAACAATCAACATGAAGATGTAAAACTAATGTAAGTGTAATGAATAATGTGAACATGAGACGCAAGCCCACCGACGAGCGAATCTAAATGTATTGGCGATACTAGACTACAACCCATGACCGTGGAGAATCTAGTCAGTCGATGGATCCATATGAATACTGGTTAGCAATACTGATTAACAACAATGGTTAGCATAACAAACAATGAACAATTCACAACAACCGCATAAATACACTTTGAACTTTGCATGTACTTGAATAATGAAACTTGAATTAATGAAAATGCACATGATACACTCCAAAATAAGTAAATGGTAAAAATGGGAATTAAGAAAGATCTACTCACGAGTTGTGTTTTGTGATTCTTCGAAATAAGTGCACGATGAACGAGATAACTTCAAGTGACGAAAACTACCCTAGAACATAAATACCACACACTAAATATACAAAACACATCTAAAAATATTGATTAAATTATTATTTTAGTTTTGATTATTTCCAAGGTACGTCTTGTGTCACTATGGTTTCCTAGATATGAAGAATCCAGGTGAGATCTGGGAACGTTAGGAGTTGTCCCCACGATACACCATTGCAAATATATATAAATGATGAGCATGTAAATTTATCGAAAACATTTGGTTTATCTGATAAATTATGAATTTGTATAATTTTTTACAATTAGATTATTTTAATTTATTTTATTATGTATTACTTAACATATATAATTTATTTTAGATTATTTTAAACTATTTTTATGTATAGATTTAATTACAATATTAATTAAATCCATTATTGTATGATTGATAATTTATTAAAAAAAAAAGAAAAAAATAAAAAGAAGCAAATTATAAGGACGGTCCAGGTCGAACTCGAGACCTCCGGTTCAATGTCAACCACAACAACTACTGGAGCACTTATCATTTTTGTTGGACCTACAAAAGAACAGATGATATTCAAAAGCCAAAATATGACCATTTTGATCAAGAAATAAACATTAGACTGAACCAGACTCTTTCCAAAGATAGTGAATCTTGAACACTAATCAGAACATCTGTTGAAGACATGCTAACATATGTTCAAGCCTTGGAAACCACTGATGAAGAAGAGCCAAGCACTAATCAAAACCAAAGTGTTGTTGAAGAAAATATTTGTTCAGGAAGGCCAAACAGATGCTTGATCTAAAGCAACAATGGTTTAAAGATCAGCGGTTTCATCTATGTAACAGTATTTTTCTTTGTAAAAGATTATGTAACAGTATTTACGAGTTTAAATCACTGATTTGATTCGGTTTTAATGTGGCCAACGAAATAGGAGTTTTGTTGTCCGATTCGGCAGATTTAGTAGAGGATTTGGCGTGTAAAAGTTGTCTAGATGCAGGATTTTTTTTTTTTTTTTTGGTAAAGGGTTACCCCGGTAAATCGAAACATGGAAACTAGATTTCGCGCTTTTGGGCGAAGATTTGATGAACCAATGAGATCCGATGTGGTGTCGGTTCAAAGCAACTTGGGATCCAAGTTTGACAACTAATGTGCGAGGAAGAAGGGAAACACTCCAGGCTTCGAGCACATAATATTAACACTCAAAGATTCAATGGGTGTTTGTTTACTTTGGGTTTTAGTAGAATGCTAATTTGCTATTGGGCCCAAGTTGTTGAACCATCATATCAAGAAAATTTTAGAAAAATAAGGGGATGTAACTTGTTGGGCTTGGGCTGATGCTTGGTTGGTTAACTAATTACGCCAAAATCTATCAATGAAATATATTGTTATCTTTTAGTTGAGGGGACATAACCACTCATACTTGGTCCTATATAACACATTCCATCATATCTTTAATTAACTGGAACCAAAGCTAACTATTTTCATTTGCACTCTGCTTTAGAAATATGAGATTGACAAGATTCGGTGAGTATAGGGTTAGATCAAATAGAAAGTGAGTTTTACATGCGAAATGTACAAAACTCCGTTGATCATACTAATCCAATGCTTAAGATTAAATCGATAACGAGAATATAAATTGCGTCAAGTTAAATCTAGTTTCACAAGTATTTTTATTAATCCCAAGTAACTTAATTTTAGTGTAACACCCCAAAAACGTGTTTGGTAGTCAAACTCCGTTAGTACTAAAAGACGGGTAAAGTACTGTTAGTAGTAAAAATAACCCGTTAAATATTAGGATTTAAGTAATTAAACCGAATATTAAATAAGAGTTATACGAAGGTTTCTGAGGAAGTAATGTTTATAAGAGACCCGAGCTAACGGGACTTGAAAATAAAACGGGTGGTAATCTCCCGGAACCCGCTAAGTTAACTAGGAGTAATTAACCAAGTTAATTAAAGGAAAATATTTCTAGAAATAAAGAGGTTAAAGCCTACTTGTAACAAACCAAATCATGAGGGGCTAAAGGTGGATAATTAGGAAAGTGTTTTAAACAAAACACTTATAAAAAAAAAAACACACACACAGATGTGTGTTCGATCGACAAGAGGAGCAGGGAGAAGGAGGTGAAACCCTAACTCTCACAAATCTCTTAAATAGAAGATCCAAATCAAGTCTAAATCAAAATCCGAGTACGAATTAGTGATCTCCATTGAAAAAGGAGTCACGAGGTATGTAAATTTCTTGAGAAATCTCTAGTTGAATTTCTGAGCAAACCTAGAGAATTCGAATTAGATGATCGCATGCTTGTTATATGATGAAATAGGAACATTGTAGTGTCTAGGAGTAAACCCTAGACAAGTATATGATGAAATTAGGCCTAATCCTTGTAAATTCATGATCACCATTGAAGGTGATAAGTGGGTTTTGTATGAACATGTTAAGCACTAGAAATTGATGGTAGTTCTAGTGTAATTTGAATTTTCGTAAGTGAATTCTGATGTTGTAGATGCGAACAATTGATGTGAACATGTTAATTGATGTTAAAACTTGGTTAAAACAATAACCATGAACTTGATAAAAAAAGAATACAAATTATGCACATTAGGTGTTTGTTAAAATGCCTAAATGAGAACTAAAGTGTTGAAATTAGAGTGAAAACGCGTATTTGAATGATATGGCAATTACGCGTAATATGAAGTGATAAAGGTTCTAAATATTATGTTAATTTAGACTTAATGTTGTAAACCTTGTGATTAAGAGTAGTTAACTTTGATAAACTAAGTTAACTAAGCATGAAGTCGAACAGTAGCTTCGACATAGAAAATAAGTGAGGTGGAATAGTCGTGATTGTTAATGACTAATTTAACTGCCTTGTAAATGATTGACAATAGTTTGACGCTTAAACAAGCTAGGTGGAGGCTTGGGAAAGAAGCGGCCAAATAAATCAAGTACAAGAAAAGAGAAGCATAGTTTGGATGCGAGGTAAGTTAAGCTTACGCCCTTTTTACTTTTATTACAAAATGCTTATTTGAGAACATGGAATACGATTTATATTAAGTAAAAGAAACATGATGTTCCGGCGCGATATAATGCTAGTCGGAACAAGTGAAAATGGTAGAGACCATAAATTATGGTAGAAAGGGGTAAAAATGGTGAAATGGTAATCCGGACATTGGTTAACGAATAGATAAAGAGATTTAAAATGACACCATTTGGCATAAGTCATAATGGGTCAAATAAAATAGGAAACGACTTTCAAGTTGGATGATTTCAAAAAAAAAGTAAACCGGGATAGGTTAAAGGGGTGAAATGGTAATTAAGTGTCATCTTATAATAACAATTGGTCATTTCGACTAAACGGGTCAAATGGTGTTGTTAACACCATTTGTCATTAATACTTGACGATTGCTTGTTGAGTTTTGTGATCACAGGAATTAACACATGGTTAGCATTGCTTTTAACTAGATAGTAATAGCGAAAGGTATTTAAACGGGTCAATCTTATGACCCGAGTCAGGTACGCATGTTTAGAATTATAGTTAAAAGTGATATTTTGGTCAAATAATATTGGAAGTCCTTCGTCGTGCAAATGAAGGGCTAAAATTGACCAAAAAGCCTTTAAGGGGTAAATAGGGTAAACAACCTTTAAAGAGTTGTTTTGAAATAAGCGTCTTGTTAAATTGGGTCCTTGGAATTCGTATAAAAATGGTGATAGGATGTAAACCAATAGAAGCATGATTTAAGTCTAAAAAAGTAAAATACTCGTAACGGGTCAAAACGAGTATATATGCATAACGGGTTAAAACTTCTTAAGGAACCCGAAAAGTTAAATCTTGAAAATTTGTAAACGGATATAACATGATGACCATGGTATTTTGAAGGAAAATAACAAGTTAGCTTGGTAAATGCATGAACGGGTCAAAACTTTGTAAAAAGGTATTAAGTCGAAGACTTAAAGGTCTGAAATTTTGTTATGCCGGATGTTGGATTTCAACTTCATAAGATGGAGAATTAAATTACGGACGCGTAGGAAAAAGAATCGGGTAAAACGGATTAAAAACGAGAGAGTTATGCTCGTTTCCGTGAAATCGGGTCATGCTGGGAATATGCAGCAACATAATAAGAACAATCTGCCAAAAAGGGGGCTAGGTGGGGCGTCTAGCCCCTAGGCGTGACGCCTAGCCCCCCCTAAACTTGAAAAATGTTTAATTTTGTTTGTTTGACCCATATAACTTGTTATTTAACTATCAAAACTAACTTTTAAGTTGGTTTTGATCATAGGTGATTGCCAAGAGTGCCCGGATGAAGATCAAGCTCGAAGAAGAACCGAACACGATAAAGTTAAAAGCTTCCGCGTGGCGTTTCGTCGTATCTTTTAAACGACGAATTCAATTACATTAAGTTGTTCTATTTTTTTTAAAACTGTAAAAGTTTTTAGTAAACTCGAATTGTCATACTTACGTGTAATCGTATAAACATGTATTTTTACGAAACTTATATAAAATATTATATTAAACAAGCAAGGGTGTTACAAGTTGGTAATCAGAGCTCCAGGTTAAAGAATAAAGTGTGTTCGGTTCGAGGCTTGATCGCAAATCCGGTAAGTACATGTATATATCAATGGTTTAGTATGGTTAAAGTGTTGAGAACAACACATTGGGTTATCGTGTAATACACGTTACACCAGTCAAATCGGTAAAGGGTAGATATAGCCAACGAAACCACGTGCGTTGACACGTATAGTAAAAAGCATTGTATTATAATATGGGCGTTCATTAATGTCGAAATTACTAATTTTTGTAAATGTTTAATTAAAGGATACTCGCATGTGAAGATGACGAGAGTTGAACAAATTATGGATATGACTGTGGAACGGTCCGAGGTATGACAAGCAGAGCATACTCATCAAGGACCTAAATAATGTGATGATCGCGAACAAAGTTAAAGGCATGGAAAGCCCGTTAAGGGCAAGCATTATCAGGTGCACACTTTTAAATTTAATTGCACAAGTAGTAATATGCAACAAACACGTAGGGAATAACGGTTGCATATATCTGATAAAACCTGAATAGGATATTTATTCAGGATGATGTTTCCAAGAGAAGTTTAATAGAAACATGTGTTATTCACGATGATGAATAACAAAGAAATAATAGGATTAGTTCATATGGAAACTTGGACGGGGGGTAATTATCCAAGTGGAAAACTCTCAATATAATGCTATTGAGAAAAGTAGCGATCACATTAACGAATGTGATTATATAACAGCTCAATAGAAAAGAAAAACATTTTATATGTACAAATGTAAAACTAGTAAAACTAATGATTGTTGTTTTGCAATTAAATAAAGTTTTACTAAATGAAATCAGAGATATGAAATAAATAGGGGCGTTACTTACATGGGGTGTGATGTGAAAACTACAAAAAGGTCATGTGTTGTAACACCTCGAAAATATAAAACTTTATATTAGAACTATAAAGTATAAATAGACGAGAATTTATTAACTAGGAACTTTTAACCTAGTTAGTTACAAGACTAGAAATAGCCTATAATAGGGTTAAAAGCTACTAAATGATATGTTGAACAAAGTAGAGGGGCCTTAATTGATAAATTTGAAACTAAATTAGATAAAAAAAATAATAAACCAAACACCCCATTTAGAAGTGCTGGTCGACCAAGAAGGAGCAGGGGGGCGACACCCCCATCTTCAAAAACCTAAAACTTCATTTAATCAATCAATTGAAGGCTCAATCCAAGTCGAAATCGAAATTAGAACCTAGAATTGTGATCCTCATCGCAAGAGGATTCTAAGGTATGTAAAATATGATGAAAACTCTCAACTTGAATTTCTTGTGATTTTGGAAAATCTGAAATTAGATGTTGCATGCGTGTTATTTTGTTAGATTAGGGATAATATGGTGTCTAGAAGTAAAACCTAGACAACTACAAGTGAAATCATGTCCAATTTCAGGAAATTCCATGAACACCTTGAAGGTGGGTTGTGGGTTTTACATGATGATGATGAACACTAGGGTTTAGAATGATTGTTCTAGTGTAATTCGATTTTAGAAAGTGATTTCAGAAAAATATGATGTTTAGATACTATATGAAGGCTTTGTTGAAGTTAAGTTAACTAATTAGCAAGCTATAAACATGAATATGAAAGATGTAATAATTCTGCCCTTATAGTGTTTGTTGAAATGCCTCAAAGAAGGCTTGAAACTGAAATGTTAAGCTAAAAACGCATAATTATGAAGTATGACAAAATGTGCGTTATGTATGTAAAACATAGAGTTCTAAACATAAAGTGATTGAACTCTATAGGAAAGGAAGCCGGGGCATCTAGCGGGCAAACCGGTGGGGACGCACGATTGAAGGGCTTGCATTAAAGGTATGTAACCTGACCGTTACGCTAAGTGAATGTTGATGGTTATAATATGCGTAGTTGAATTTTAGTACAAGAGTTGTTTTAAATTTAAGCGGTGATGTCGCTATATTTAATGATTGATCAAAATTGGTTGGAACTCGTTGGTAGTCGTCATATGGGAAGATCCCTTAGACGAGCCAAACGGGTTGAATAATCAAATAAAGAATGGTTAATGCTCTGGAATATGATTGATAGATTTTTGACATTTGTTCATATGTAACTTATTAGAAATACGAGAATTTAATGTAAAAGTATGTTAGAAAAGTGAAATCCGAGACTCGGGTTCGAGTGAAATAAACAAAACAAACAAAAGATGGATTTCCAGGGACTACCGTAAGTTACGGTAGTACCGTAACTTACGGTAGAGATCAGGGACTTACGGTGGATCTCCCCTGATTTACGGTAGACAGAAACTTCCAGGACCTACCGTAACTTACGGTTACACCGTAAGTTACGGTGGAACCAGAAAAGTTAATATTTTATTTTTTTTACAAAATTGGTGTTAGATCTTGGGTTATGTACTATATAAACAATGTTGAAACTAATGTTTTAATGGTCTTGACCCTAGGTGACGAGAAGGATGTTACGGATGACGGTCAAGCAATGTCAAAGAATCGAACACGACTTTTGAAGCTTCCGCAATGTTTTTAAATCTTCACTAGACTTGGTTTATAGGTTGTAAACACTTGTTAAATAACTTTTGAAATGTTTTAACTTAGTTACTAGTTGACTACTGTTGATGTCACGTATGAATTTGATTTAAGAATGTAGTGTTAAATTGGTATTTTGTTATAAAAATGCTATGATTTATTATTAAATTCAAGTATAATTTAAAGGGTGTTACAAGTTGGTAATCAGAGCCTAAGGTTGTCAACAAAGTGTTCGGTTCAAGCTTGATCGATTGTCCGGTAAGAACTAACTTATTTTGTTAATAAATTATGTACTACGTAAAGAATGAGAAATGAACAATATGCATGAAAAGAGTGTGTAAGCCCACTCAAAAACAAGAAATGCATGAAACAAGAATGATTAAATCAAGTTACGAACTTGATTGAATTGAAACAAGAATGATTAAATCAAGTTACGAACTTGATTGAATTGAAACAAGAATGATTAAATCAAGTTATGAGCTTGATTAAATCAAAACAAGTAAAGCATGTGTTATAAATGGAATGTTTAACAACCTATGTAAACATTTCAGAAATAGAGATGGCTGATGGAAGTAATGATAATGCGGTGCCAAGAGTCACCGAACAAATGAGAGAAGTGATTACCGAAGAGGTTAGAAAGGCGATCGAAAAAAGTTTGTCGGGCTTTATTGATAAAATTCAAAACACAGTTTTATCAATAGTAGAAGATAGAATCAAGAAACTGGAAGATGATTCAAATGTAGCAAAGGAAAAGCATGGAGGACGAAAGCCTTGTTCATACAAGGAATTCATGGCCTGTAAACCACCAATATATAATGGGGAGGTTGACCCAATAGTGTGCCAACGATGGCTAAGTGATATCGAAGGGGTATTCGAGAGGACCCATTGTGATGAAGATGACTACGTAGCCTATGGTACGGGTCAACTAAGGAGTCAAGCGAAAGATTGGTGGGATAACAAAAAGAGAGAGATCGGTATTGAAGCTGCTAAGGTCATGACTTGGGAAGAATTCAAGACGCCATTTCTTAAGCATCATAGCCCCAAGGCGGTTATGAATAATATCAAGGAGGAGTTCATGCAACTTAGGCACAAGAATGAGACCATAGACAAAATCACGGCAACGTTTATGGATAAGATGAAGTTTTGCGATGATCTAGTGACGAATGAAGAACAAAAGATATACTACTACCACAACATGTTGAGTGCTGAGTATAGGGAATTTATCACCCCTTCAAAATACGAGACCCTTACCGAGATCATAAACGCTGCTCGGGAAAGGGAGATCGAACTGAAAAAGAGCATTGAACGGGGTGAAAGGAGAGCACAAGATGTAAACCCAAGCCCTACTAAGAAGGCACGAACAAATGAAACCGCAAAGAAATCCGATATGAAAGGCGGGTCACCAAGTTGCAGAATCTGCGGAAAGGGACATAAAGGCGAATGCCGTTACAAGGATAAGCCTTGTCCCATATGCAAGAAAACGGGACATATGGCTATATCGTGCCTGGAGAAAGTGACGGTTTGTTACAATTGTTATCGAACGGGTCACAAAAAGTCGGAATGTCCGGAACTGGTTGGAAAGAAGGATGGGCAGGAACCGAAAGGTGAAGCCCCAAAAGCAAAGGCAAGATCTTTTCAACTAACCGCTGCAGAAGCAAAGGTTGAACCTGACGTGGTCTCAGGTATATTTGCTGTAAATTCAATTCCTGCACACGTGTTATTTGATACGGGTGCGAATAAATCCTTTGTTTCATATGGATTTATTCGACATCCTTCATTTGTTCTAACAAAATTACCTGTGCCTTTAGAAGTAGAGATAGGTAATAACAAGAGCTTTATTGTTTGTGATGTATGTAAAAACTGTAAACTGAGCATTGACGAAGAAGAATATTCGATAAACCTAATCCCGATGTCAATGGGAGAATTTCAAGTAGTCGTTAGAATGGATTGGCTATCTCAACACCATGCAAAGATCGTGTGTTTTCGTAAAGTGATAAAACTAACATCTCCGAGCGGGAAACACGTCACCATTTATGGCGAAAAAGGAGGCAACCCTATAGTATGCTCAATGTTGAAAGCTCACAAGCTTATGAAGCGAGGATGCAAGGCATTCATAATATACGCTAATGAGCCCGAAAAAGAATCACGAAAGATTGGAGAGGTACCGGTAGTACGAGATTATGAAGATGTGTTTCCGGAGGATTTGCCGGGGATACCGTCTGAACGGGAAGTAGAGTTCGGGATCGAATTGATTCCGGGCGCGAAACCCGTAGCAAAAGCCCCGTACCGACTCTCACCGTCAGAATTACAAGAGCTGATGTCCCAAATTCAAGACCTGCTTGACTAGGGATTCATAAGGCCGAGTGTGTCTCCTTGGGGCGCACCGGTATTGTTCGTGAGAAAGAAAGACGGGAGCATGCGTATGTGTATCGATTACCGGGAGTTAAACAAACTCACGGTAAAGAACCGATACCCGCTCCCGAGGATAGATGATCTATTCGACCAACTACAAGGTGCGAACTGGTTTTCAAAAATTGACCTTAGATCGGGGTATCACCAACTAAAGGTCAAAGAAGAAGATGTACCGAAGACGGCTTTCCGCACGAGATACGGACATTACGAATTCCTCGTGATGTCATTTGGACTAACAAACGCACCCGCGGCTTTCATGGACCTCATGAACCGGGTTTGCAAGCCAATGTTGGATAAGTCGGTCATCGTGTTTATCGATGATATCTTGGTGTATTCGAAAAGTGAAGCTGAACACGCACACCACTTACAAGAAGTGTTAGAGACACTTAAACGAGAGAAGTTGTATGCAAAATTCTCTAAATGTGCCTTTTGGTTACGAGAGGTACAATTTCTTGGTCACGTCATAAGTGCCGACGGGGTATTGGTGGATCCGTCAAAGATAGAGGCTGTGTCAAAATGGAATCTTCCGAAGAACCCTTCGGAAATTAGAAGCTTTTTGGGGCTTACGGGATATTATAGGAGATTCATTCAAGATTTCTCCAAGATTGCATCACTGCTAACAAAGCTAACACGGAAGAAAGAAAAGTTCATTTAGGGTGCTGATCAAGAGAAAGCGTTTCAAACGCTAAAAGAAAAGTTAACTCAAGCTCCGGTATTAACATTGCCGGACGGAGTCGAAGACATGGTGGTTTATTCGGATGCTTCATTATCGGGGCTCGGTTGCGTGTTGATGCAACGGGGCAAGGTAATAGCTTATGCCTCGAGACAATTGAAGATACACGAGAAGAAATATCCCACGCACGATCTCGAGTTGGCTGCGGTGGTATTTGCATTAAAAATATGGAGGCACTACTTGTATGGGGTAAAGTGCACCATATTCACCGACCACAAGAGCTTGAAATACTTCTTCGATCAGAAGGAGTTAAATATGCGACAAAGGCGATGGCTGGAAACGGTGAAAGACTACAATTGTGAAATACATTATCACCCCGGAAAGGCTAATGTGGTGGCGGATGCCTTGAGCAGAAAGGCGGACTATGTCCCAATATGAGTAAGATCGATGCAACTCGTGGTGACCTCAGGTATACTTGAACGTATTCGGGAGGCGCAATTCGAAGCAATGAAAGAAGAGAATTGGAAGAAAGAAAGAATAATCGGTCAATTGAAAGATTTGTCGGATGGGAATCACGGGTTGAAGACTCGATCCGGAAGGATATGGGTCCCACATACCTGTGGAGTGAAGGCGCTTCTACTTAATGAAGCTCATAAATCATGTTATTCAATTCATCCGGGTGCGACCAAGATGTACAATGATTTGAAACAAAATTATTGGTGGCCCGGAATGAAGAGGGACGTGGCGAAGTATGTGGAAAAATGCTTGACATGTTTACAAGTCAAGGCGGAGCACCAGAAACCATACGGCAAACTCCAACCGTTAGAAATTCCGGTTTGGAAATGGGAACATATTACAATGGACCTGTTAACCAAGTTACCTAAAACGAATCGTGGTTTTGATGCCATATGGGTAGTGGTGGATAGATTGACGAAAAGTGCTCACTTCATTCCGATTCGTGAGACTTATACGTCAGAAAAGATGTCAGAAGTTTATACCAATGAAATCATAGCCCGTCATGGGGTGCCGGTGTCCATCGTGTCTGATAGGGATACCCAGTTTACTTCGAATTTCTGGCAAGATTTCCAAGAGCAAATGGGGACCAAATTGTTCATTAGCATTGCGTACCATCCTCAAACGGATGGACAAAGTGAAAGAACGATACAAACATTGGGGGACATGCTACGGGCGTGTATAATCGACTTTGGAGGCAGTTGGGATGTTCACCTACCGTTAGTCGAATTTTCGTATAACAACAGTTACCAATCTAGTATTAAGATGGCACCTTACGAAATGCTTTACGGTAGGAAGTGTCGAACCCCGGTATGTTGGGGTGAAGTGGGTCCACGCGAACTCGTCCATCAAGATATAGTACGAGCCACGAATGAAAAGATCGATATAGTTCGGGCACACTTGAAAGCAGCTCAAGACAGGCAAAAAGCGTATGCTGATAAAAGAAAGAGGCCAATTGAATTCCAAGTTGGTGACATGGTCATGCTAAAGGTTTCCCCATGGAAGGGCGTTATTAGATTCAGAAAAAGGGGGACGCTAAGCCCGAGGTTTATTGGGCCATTCAAAATTATCAGGAAAGTTGGCAAGGTAGCTTACCGCCTTGAGCTACCGGAGGAACTAAGTGGGATTCATGGCACTTTTCACGTGTCACAATTACGAAAGTGCCTAGCGGACGAAACAGCCTATATCCATTATGATGATATCGAAGTGGATAATAGTCTGAATTACGCTATGAGACCGTTGGAGATTTTAGATCGAAAGGTCAAACACTTACGAAATAGACAAATTGATCAAGTCAAAGTCAAATGGGAGCATAGAAAAGGCTCGGACACCACGTGGGAGACCGAGGAAGAGATGCGTCGCCTTTACCCTACATTATTTGGTACGTACTTCGGTTTCGGGGACGAAACCCTTTTTAAGGGGGGTGGACTTGTAACACCCCGAAAATATAAAACTTTATATTAGAACTATAAAGTATAAATAGACGAGAATTTATTAACTAGGAACTTTTAACCTAGTTAGTTACAAGACTAGAAATAGCCTATAATAGGGTTAAAAGCTACTAAATGATATGTTGAACAAAGTAGAGGGGCCTTAATTGATAAATTTGAAACTAAATTAGATAAAAAAAAATAATAAACCAAACACCCCATTTAGAAGTGCTGGTCGACCAAGAAGGAGCAGGGGGGCGACACCCCCATCTTCAAAAACCTAAAACTTCATTTAATCAATCAATTGAAGGCTCAATCCAAGTCGAAATCGAAATTAGAACCTAGAATTGTGATCCTCATCGCAAGAGGATTCTAAGGTATGTAAAATATGATGAAAACTCTCAACTTGAATTTCTTGTGATTTTGGAAAATCTGAAATTAGATGTTGCATGCGTGTTATTTTGTTAGATTAGGGATAATATGGTGTCTAGAAGTAAAACCTAGACAACTACAAGTGAAATCATGTCCAATTTCAGGAAATTCCATGAACACCTTGAAGGTGGGTTGTGGGTTTTACATGATGATGATGAACACTAGGGTTTAGAATGATTGTTCTAGTGTAATTCGATTTTAGAAAGTGATTTCAGAAAAATATGATGTTTAGATACTATATGAAGGCTTTGTTGAAGTTAAGTTAACTAATTAGCAAGCTATAAACATGAATATGAAAGATGTAATAATTCTGCCCTTATAGTGTTTGTTGAAATGCCTCAAAGAAGGCTTGAAACTGAAATGTTAAGCTAAAAACGCATAATTATGAAGTATGACAAAATGTGTGTTATGTATGTAAAACATAGAGTTCTAAACATAAAGTGATTGAACTCTATAGGAAAGGAAGCCGGGGCATCTAGCGGGCAAACCGGTGGGGACGCACGATTGAAGGGCTTGCATTAAAGGTATGTAACCTGACCGTTACGCTAAGTGAATGTTGATGGTTATAATATGCGTAGTTGAATTTTAGTACAAGAGTTGTTTTAAATTTAAGCGGTGATGTCGCTATATTTAATGATTGATCAAAATTGGTTGGAACTCGTTGGTAGTCGTCATATGGGAGGATCCCTTAGACGAGCCAAACGGGTTGAATAATCAAATAAAGCATGGTTAATGCTCCGGAATATGATTGATAGATTTTTGACATTTTTCATATGTAACTTATTAGAAATACGAGAATTTAATGTAAAAGTATGTTAGAAAAGTGAAATCCGAGACTCGGGTTCGAGTGAAATAAACAAAACAAACAAAAGATGGATTTCCAGGGACTACCGTAAGTTACGGTAGTACCGTAACTTACGGTAGAGATTAGGGACTTACGGTGGATCTCCCCTGATTTACGGTAGACAGAAACTTCCAGGACCTACCGTAAGTTACGGTTACACCGTAAGTTACGGTGGAACCAGAAAAGTTAATATTTTATTTTTTTTACAAAATTGGTGTTAGATCTTGGGTTATGTACTATATAAACAATGTTGAAACTAATGTTTTAATGGTCTTGACCCTAGGTGACGAGAAGGATCTTACGGATGACGGTCAAGCAATGTCAAAGAATCGAACACGACTTTTGAAGCTTCCGCAATGTTTTTAAATCTTCACTAGACTTGGTTTATAGGTTGTAAACACTTGTTAAATAACTTTTGAAATGTTTTAACTTAGTTACTAGTTGACTACTGTTGATGTCACGTATGAATTTGATTTAAGAATGTAGTGTTAAATTGGTATTTTGTTATAAAAATGCTATGATTTATTATTAAATTCAAGTATAATTTAAAGGATGTTACATGTGTATCATGTGTCGATCGCTTACTCTGGCCAAGTAAGTAGTGGCATATGATACCATGAAATTCTTGTAGCGGACACATTTACGTCCGATGTAGTAAGGGCAGGGTGAATGGGACTAACTAAAAAGGTACCCAAATGAGTCAAACAAGTAAGATGTTTGATAATAAACGTAAACGCAAGTCGGATGACAGGGAGCGTATTACGTTAGAATAATGAGCCCAAGAGAAGGGACAAAGATTAAAGTAAATGAAAATACAGACCAACTAATGAGAATGCTAAGGCATAAAGGTAAAGTTTGACTGTCATAAGTGATGAAATTCACACAGACAAGTCAAAGGGGTAGAATAAAAGAATAAAAGACTTGACTAAATAAAAGCAATGGATTTCGCTAAAACGATCAAATAAATTAAGATGATGTCTAAAACCATATAAGAATGGTTACTTGATGATAACTTCGGTAAAGATACCCGATAGATGGGTAGGATTTTGAAAGCATGCGTAAACCAAGAGACGGGTAAGCGAAATAGAAAGTCAAAGGACTCGGATTAAGAGTCATGACTAAAAGACGATGAGAACTTGCAAACCGAAATTTTGATAACTACGTTCAACTATTCTAAAGTTGAACGGGTTGAATAAAGAATGAAGTTTGACGTTCATGAGTAATGAAATCTCACGAGAATAAGTCAAACGGGATAAATAAAGTATAAAAACTTGGTAGTGCAAGTAAGCGCAACCGAATAATGGAAGCGCGAAATAATAAAGAACCCGGGTAACGGGTTGTAAAGAAGTATAATTAAGAACCGGAGAAACGGTGAGCGTAGAACAAACCGACGCATAAATGACGTAAAGAGTCATAAAGTCGGAAGATTAGTCCAAGAGTAAACGAACGAAGCTTTAGACTACGGTCAAGGCCAACTAAAGTTCAAAAGCAAAAATAAACGATTCCAAACATAATGAGAGATGCTTTGAAGCTATATATGTATATATACATTTGAATATAGACATGCGTAAAGAATGATCTACGGGATCAACATAACCTTTGGGGTTATAAACAATGGAAAGGTCTACGAGACTAAAACGACCAACGGGTCACGACTAGAAAGAAATAGATTATAAGGACCTCACCTTAAAGAGGTGAAAGTCTAATAAAATAGCCTATAAGGCAAAGTGATAAAACCTACGGGTTAATTAGACAAAGCGAGGGAATAAATTGAGAATCCCCGCATAAAACAAAGACTGTAAAAGAATAAATTTTGGACTGTCAATATCCCGGTATGGATAATTGACAAAAGTTAAAGAGAAGATGCTAAACTAAAACTTCAGTTTTGATAAGAAATACCGTTTTTACAAATATAAATTCTAATAGGAATTTAAATAGTAAGCATAAAAGGTACAAGTCTTGACACTGATAGGCGCAAGACGATATATTCGAAAAGAGATATTTTCGAAAAATGAAAGATTGATATAAATTAAACATGATGTGACACGATCATGGTCAAGAAATGCAATGTGAAGTAGAATCACATTATAACCAAGCGAGTGGTAAAAAGTAACTGGACTAATAAGTCTAGTTAGTGAGACCGGTTAAGGTCATTTAAATAAATTTGGTCGCTTGTAAGCGGTGGATTCGGTACAACTGAATCGAATAAATGAAATTGAAAACAAAAGAAATGGTTGCTAAAAGTGAAAGATTTCACTAAAGACCTTTAAACGGGTCAAAGTAACGGATTCATAAAGAGTTCGATAATATATAAAAGCGATGGATATCGCTAAGTTAACTAAACTAGTAGAAATAACGAAATTACGTTATTTCAAGTTGCATTATGCCGTATGAGATACGTAGATGAATAGTAACCAAAAAGGATATTATCATACTTTTCAGGTAATGCCAACAATTGGTTAAAATATGAGCAATGCTCAATTGATTATCGAGATCAAATGCATGGAGTTAAACTCGAAAAATCATGTAAGAAAAAGGTTTCGAGGACGAAACCTCTTTAAGGGGGGTAGACTTGTAACACCCAAAAAACGTGTTTGGTAATCAAACTCCGTTAGTACTAAAAGAAGGGTAAAGTACTGTTAGTAGTAAAAATAACCCGTTAAATATTAGGATTTAAGTAATTAAACCGAATATTAAATAAAAGTTATACGAAGGTTTCTGAGGAAGTAATGTTTATAAGAGACCCGAGCTAACGGGACTTGAAAATAAAACGGGTGGTAATCTCCCGGAACCCGCTAAGTTAACTAGGAGTAATTAACCAAGTTAATTAAAGGAAAATATTTCTAGAAATAAAGAGGTTAAAGCCTACTTGTAACAAACCAAATCATGAGGGGCTAAAGGTGGATAATTAGGAAAGTGTTTTAAACAAAACACTTATAAAAAAAATAAAAAAAACACACACAGATGTGTTTTCGATCGACAGGAGGAGCAGGGAGAAGGAGGTGAAACCCTAAGTCTCACAAATCTCTCAAATAGAATATCCAAATCAAGTCTAAATCAAAATCCGAGTACGAATTAGTGATCTCCATTGAAAAAGGAGTCACGAGGTATGTAAATTTCTTGAGAAATCTCTAGTTGAATTTCTGAGCAAACCTAGAGAATTCGAATTAGATGATTGCATGCTTGTTATATGATGAAATAGGAACATTGTAGTGTCTATGAGTAAACCCTACACAAGTATATGATGAAATTAGGCCTAATCCTTGTAAATTCATGATCACCATTGAAGGTGATAAGTGGGTTTTGTATGAACATGTTAAGCACTAGAAATTGATGGTAGTTCTAGTGTAATTTGAATTTTCGTAAGTGAATTCTGATGTTGTAGATGCGAACAATTGATGTGAACATGTTAATTGATGTTAAAACTTGGTTAAAACAATAACCATGAACTTGATAAAAGAAGAAAACAAATTATGCACATTAGGTGTTTGTTAAAATGCCTAAATGAGAACTAAAGTGTTGAAATTAGAGTGAAAACGCGTATTTGAATGATATGGCAATTACGCGTAATAAGAAGTGATAAAGGTTCTAAATATTATGTTAATTTAGACTTAATGTTGTAAACCTTGTGATTAAGAGTAGTTAACTTTGATAAACTAAGTTAACTAAGCATGAAGTCGAACAGTAGCTTCGACATAGAAAATAAGTGAGGTGGAATAGTCGTGATTGTTAATGACTAATTTAACCGCCTTGTAAATGATTGACAATAGTTTGACGCTTAAACGAGCTAGGTGGAGGCTTGGGAAAGAAGCGGCCAAATAAATCAAGTACAAGAAAAGAGAAGCATAGTTTGGATACGAGGTAAGTTAAGCTTACGCCCTTTTTACTTTTATTACAAAATGCTTATTTGAGAACATGGAATACGATTTATATTAAGTAAATGAAACATGATGTTCCGGCGTGATATAATGCTAGTCGGAACAAGTGAAAATGGTAGAGACCATAAATTATGGTAGAAAGGGGTAAAAATGGTGAAATGGTAATCCGGACATGGGTTAACGAATAGATAAAGAGATTTAAAATGACACCATTTGGCATAAGTCATAATGGGTCAAATAAAATAGGAAACGACTTTCAAGTTGGATGATTTCAAAAAAAAAGTAAACCGGGATAGGTTAAAGGGGTGAAATGGTAATTAAGTGTCATCTTATAATAACAATTGGCCATTTCGACTAAACGGGTCAAATGGTGTTGTCATTAATACTTGACGATTGCTTGTTGAGTTTTGTGATCACAGGAATTAACACATGGTTAGCATTGCTATAAACTAGATAGTAATAGCGAAAGGTATTTAAACGGGTCAATCTTATGACCCGAGTCAGGTACGCATGTTTAGAATTATAGTTAAAAGTGATGTTTTGGTCAAATAATATTGGAAGTCCTTCGTCGCGCAAATGAAGGGCTAAAATTGACCAAAAAGCCCTTAAGGGGTAAATAGGGTAAACAACCTTTAAAGAGTTGTTTTGAAATAAGCGTCTTGTTAAATTGGGTCCTTGGAATTCGTATAAAAATGGTGATAGGATGTAAACCAATAGAAGCATGATTTAAGTCTAAAAAAGTAAAATACTCGTAACGGGTCAAAACGAGTATATATGCATAACGGGTTAAAACTTCTTAAGGAACCCGAAAAGTTAAATCTTGAAAATTTGTAAACGGATATAACATGATGACCATGGTATTTTGAAGGAAAATAACAAGTTAGTTTGGTAAATGCATGAACGGGTCAAAACTTTGTAAAAAGGTATTAAGTCGAAGACTTAAAGGTCTGAAATTTTGTTATGCCGGATGTTGGATTTCAACTTCATAAGATGGAGAATTAAATTACGGACGCGTAGGAAAAAGAATCGGGTAAAACGGATTAAAAACGAGAGAGTTATGCTCGTTTCCGTGAAATCGGGTCATGCTGGGAATATGCAGCAACATAATAAGAACAATCTGCCAAAATGGGGGCTAGGTGGGGCGTCTAGCCCCTAGGCGTGACGCCTAGCCCCCCTGAACTTGAAAAATGTTTTATTTTGTTTGTTTGACCCATATAACTTGTTATTTAACTATCAAAACTAACTTTTAAGTTGGTTTTGATCATAGGTGATTGCCAAGAGTGCCCGGATGAAGATCAAGCTCGAAGAAGAACCGAACACGATAAAGTTAAAAGCTTCCGCGTGGCGTTTCGTCGTATCTTTTAAACGACGAATTCAATTACATTAAGTTGTTCTATTTTTTTTAAAACTGTAAAAGTTTTTAGTAAACTCGAATTGTCATACTTACGTGTAATCGTATAAACATGTATTTTTACGAAACTTATATAAAATATTATATTAAACAAGCAAGGGTGTTACATTTAGTTACTTTTTTATAAATATACCACACATTTAAAAAGTTTATAATCCTTAAATATAGTATTCTTATACTTTAAAAAGTACTTTTTTTATCAATCTCTATGTATTGTTGAATACAACAGTTCATCTATATTAGCTACAGTGGTGCATCTAAATTAACATAAAATGAATGAATTATACAATTATAATGGTGCGTCCATCCCATTATTCGTAAACTAGATATAACTAGTTCTATATATGTCCGGTGGACATGTATATTAATAGCATAATGACATAATGAATTCTTCATACCTCGCCTAATTTGGCACTTCACCATTACACCACTAAAAATTGCCGATAGGAGAATGTATTAACATCCAAAATATATATCTGAAAATTCGCAAACAATAAGGCTAGAGGGTGTGGTTTAAAGCCCTATAGGCTTTATTACGCCACATAGGCGAAACATAAGCATGGGGCTTTATCGCTAACTTACACGGTGTGGAATAACGTCCTTATAAAGCCCCTTTTAACTATATTAAAAAAAATAAAAATAAGATAAATAAAAAATCTTATTGGTTAATGAAGGTGGGTCCCATTGATTTCGTCCTCTCACGCCCGCTATTCCTTTGGCGGAGCCAAGCATAGTGCCCCAATGGACGGAGGCGGGGTGGTGTAGGGCGCCATAAGACGCTAAAGTTGATAAGGTGGCGGGGGGCGCGAAGTCACACCCACCGGCCTAGTAGTATAAACACTAAAGGGATCGAAAAGTATTATGTGTTACCATACAAGATAATAGAACTCAAGTACAGTTAAACGCTTTAGTCCTTGTGTTGCCTATCATATCCGTAACAGATGAGACTTTTACTTTTTTTTTTTTGAGTTAACTATCATTTTAGTCCATGTGGTTTGGATCATTTTGCCAGTTTAGTTCAAAGGTTTGAAACGTTGTCATTTTAGTCTAAATAGTTTCAAGCGTTGCCATTTTAGTCCACTAGGTTAACTCGGTCCATTTTTTGTTAGCTAGAAGGGTAATTCGATCATTTTATATGGTCGAATTGCCCTTCTAGTTAACAGGAATACATATAAAATGACCGAAATACCCTTTTAGTTAACATAATAAAGGGATGGAGTTAACCCAGTGGACTAAAATGGCAACGTTTGAACTATTTGGACTAAAATGACAACGTTTCAAACATTTAGACCAAACTCATAAAATTGCCCAAATGGCATTTAACTTTTTTTTTAGTAAAACAAATACCACTTAAAATAATTTCTTTTACAGATTACGTGCACTATCGGAATGAGATTAAAAAAACTCAGAGCCACTAAAGTAAAAAAATAAAAACTACGTTTGTAATGATACCATTATCAATATTAGTTTCATACAAACAAACTAGAAGTCTAGAGAAATAATACTGTTACGTTGTTTAAACCATAATAAAATCAAATGAATGCATAAGATTGGCAAGTCTCGAAAAACCATAATAAAATCAAATAAGTGTTTGAAGAACTTACTAAGTCTAAACTTTTATACTATATATAGCATAACTAGTTTTTGCCCCGTCCTCGTTGCGGGGCATTAAGCCGAATATTTCTCAATCATAACATGTACGTTAGTGTTTCGGTTACTTGTACATACTACTCATAACACTATCTTAAAAAAAATCAATCGACTCAACCAATTAAAACAAAACACTAACATACTTTTGCTAAAAAAAAACTAAAACGATGGAAAAACTACCGCTTTGCATGAATAAAAATTATATCGAGCCAATCAATTAAAACAAAACCATAGTTTTGTAAAAAAAACATTAAAACGAATTTTACATTTGGGGCAAAATCATAATTTGACAGAGAAAAAAAAACAATTGAAAAACTATAAATTGGAGCTGAGGGCAAAATCGTAATTTGGCTAGGAGAAGAAAAAAACAAAACCAATGACAAAACTGTAAATTTAAACGGGGCAAAATAATAATTTAACTGGACCAATTGAGAATTGTCAGGCAGCTGCCTTTTAAGCATGTAAAATAACTACTTCTATTTAAACATAATGATTTTTAAAGTAATAAAATAGTTACTATATATGTATATAAGTCATTAATAGAGGTGTTCAAAAAAATCCGGATCCGAAACCGAATCCGAAATATCCAAAATTTCGGATATTCGAAAATTCGGATATCCGAAAACCGGATAATCCGAATTTTCGGATTCGGATAGGAATTTCAAAAATTTTGGATAATCCGATTATCTGATATCCGAAAACTAATTATTTTTTTATAAATATATATAGTATATGAGCATTATATTTAGTTTGAAGTATTGTAAAAATTAGTAAAAAAAATAGTAAATAATTATATTTGTGTGAATTTATGATTGTTTTTAGTTTTAAATGTTGGAAACTTAAAAAATCGAATATAAGTTTAGTTTTAATCTATACACGAAACGGATTTTTTGATTTTTTTTATAAATTCGGATATCTGAATCCGTATCCGAAATTTCGGATATCCAAAAATCGGATATCCGAAATTTCGGATACGGATTCGGATATCAATATTCACTATCCGAAATTTTCGGATACCGGTTTTCGGATATCCAAAAACTGGATAATCCGATGTTGAACACCCTTAGTCATTAAGCCATCTAGAACCAACTATCACCTACAAATGATTTCAGCCCAGCTAGTTGATGCATTAGAAATGATGGGGAACGACTCAGGTTTGACCCTTGATCTCACCCGAGTTTTCTACTACAGTGCATTTACTCCAGAGGGTCGGCTCTTGTGGAGGGTGCAACTCCTGTCATGTGGCAGGAGGCTGGAAATTTTCTCGGGGACAGCGTAATGCCCATCTCGACCAGGCGTGGGCCCGTTTAAGACAACATAGTCCTGGTAATGAGTGGTGGCGGGCCTGCGTCTTGCGGGTGTGAATTAGTCGTCTGTTGTGAACAAAAATACAGTGAATTACAAATTTTGTCTTTTATCTTGATACTCAATTTCAGATGGTGTTTTTTGTATTTAAAATTGATGTGCTTTGTACTTAATATTTTAAAATCTTACACGCTTTGTTCTTTGGTCCTAATCATGTTAATTTTTTTTGGTTAAATCAGATCATACAACGGTACTTTAGTCTTTTTACTATAAAAATGTTTAAATAAATCAAACAATAATTAACCTAATATATGTCTACCCCCCCCCCCCCCCCCCACCACTTCTACATCTCTCTCTCCACCGTCGTCAACGACCTACCATCTGCCACTATCCACCACCACAATCATCTACACTAGCTGTCACCTCTAAACCAAAAACACCTTTGACATTAAAAGGAGCAATATTTTAATTTAATTGACTTTGCCAATTACACACAAATAGCTAGTGTAAAACCTAAATCCTGTTAGATAATCTTGATGTTTCTATCAATCACAGATTTTCTTTATTTTTTGATGTAGACAACATTGAAACAAAACAAAAACAGGCATACCCCTCTTAGGCCAATGGGTATGGAGAGGATGGGCTCGGATGGGTTGAGCCGCCACGTAGGCGCCACGTAGGAGTGGCTTGGATGGGATGAATCTAGGGGGGTGGGGGATGAACCCCTTTATATATATATATGTATGTATGTATAGATGTATGTGTGTATAGAGATAGGAGAGAGGGTCGGCTGAATCGGCGTGGGGGAGACGAATGAGCCGGGCCGGACATGAGGGGGGCGGTGTGGGGGCTCGGCGCCGGAGCTAGCCGGGGCTAGCCGACCCCCATACCCATTGGCCTTAGACCATGGGGTATGGTGGGGCTTGGGTTGGGCATTTGGTGACACGTGGATTTTAGATATTAAAAACCCAAAGGCAAGTGTTTTAGCGGTATGGTGGGGCTTGGGTTGGGCGTGGCTGGGCGGCGTGGCCTAGCCACATCATCATTTTTTTATATATAATTTTATTTTTAATAACTAAATAAAAAATAAACATACAACATATTTTTTTTTAAATACATAAACATACATAATAATTATCAAAATAAAAAACAGTCATTCTTCGTCGTCTTCGTCGGTTTCGAACCCAGGAATCGTTGAAACATGTTCCACCAAATCAGCTCGAAGGTTCTGATGTATATCCCTTGACTTTATTAAAAATTCATTTGCCGATTTATCTTCGTCTGTTACGTTACCTTGTTGGGGGTCATCGTCCTCGTAGTAGGTAACGACCGCTCTACCTTCATCCTCCAAAATCATGTTGTGAAGAATGATACATGTGTACATCACGTTTCCAATCTGATCCTTGTCCCATAGTCGACAAGGCATTGCCAAAATTCGCCACCTTTTCTTCAAAACACCGAATGCTCGCTCGACGTCTTTACGTGCAGCCATCTGGACCCTGTTAAATTTTAATCTCTTTGGATCTGTGGTACCGTGTCTTGTGAACGATTTTACGAAAACCCCCCACTCTGGGTAAATCCCATCAACTAGGTAGTACCCGTACACGTACACGTACTCAATCCCGTTTACAAAGAAACTTCCTTTCGGTCCTATTCCATTTACCCGATCATTGAAAAGAGGCGAGTGGTTTACGATGGTAATATCATTATGTGAACCTGGCATACCGAAGAACGCATGCCATATCCAAAGATCTTGGGACGCAACCGCTTCAAGCATGATGGCTGGCACCCCGTGAAATCCACTAGTGTGAGCACCTTGCCATTGGGTAGGACAAAGTTCCCAAGGCCATTTCATACAATCTAAACTACCTAGCATCCCGGGTAGCCCATGATAATCTGCGTGATGTTCCAATATTTGTTGCATGTCACTAAATGAGGGCTTTCTCAAATATCTTTTCCTATAAAGTTCTAGAATGCACGAACAAAAGTTGTGAAGAGTTTCTCTAGCTACACGTGCAGACATTTTTAAATAGTCATCCATAATGTCCGAACTATTGCCGTACGCTAACTGCCTAAGTGCGGCCGTGACCTTTTGCCACGTACTAAATCCTAATTGCCCGGTGACATCGGGTTTTTGTTGGAAACAAACATATTTCTCCTCAAGATCTCTAGATATTCTTAAAAATAAATTTTTACTCATACGAAAACGACGCCTAAACATTTTTTCATCATACTTAGGTTCCGCTGAGAAGTAATCGCTTACCAACAAATCGTTAGCGGTGTGCCGTTCACGAGCGATGTACCTTCTCCTCCGTTTAGGTTGTTGAGTCTCTTCCTCATTGTCTTCGTCTTCCACGATAGCTTTCACCACCGCCGCTATCGTTTGTAGAAATATTTCCGCACCATCGTCAGACGAGGATGACGATTCACTATAACTTGAAGAACTCATGGCAATAATGTGTTTTATGTTTTGATATTGTGTGAAAAAAATGTTAAATGTGGTAACTATTTATAAAGGAAAAAAAAGTTTTTTATTTTAAAAAGTAGCCACCAACGGCTACCCCAACGGCTAGCCAACGGCTACTTTTAATGGGCCAATCACAAACCGCCAACTCACCTTGCTCCCCCGCCCCACGCCCGGCTTGAAACCCAAGGGGCCACGCCCAAACCCAAGCCCACCCGGGGTGGTCACTTGGGCGTTTTACCCCAACCCACGCCCAAACCCCCGCCCCATACCCCACGGCCTTAAGTCATAGTAGTTTAATCTCTACTTTCTTGACTTAAACAAAAGCAGACACGGGCCTCTCTTAAGTGATAGTACTTGTTTTTTTTTAATGGTCAACAAATCAATCTCGAACACTTTTGGGGCACCCACTGGACAAACGGAGTACTCCGAGAGTAACCCGAGTCGTCCACCACCAATTCTGAGAAAAACCTGATAACCCACTCGCCCGTAGGCACGACGGTAAATTACCGGTAAAACCCGTTTGGCTCAAGGATCGAACCCAGGTTTCCCTGGGTCTCCTATCACTGCCCGCCAGTGTCTCACTCCTTTTTTGCACCAAATGAGAATTGAACTTGAGTATTCAAAGAATAACTCAAGTTCTCCTACCACGTGAGCTAGAGGTCATTGACACTTGGTTTTTTTTTTTTTTTTTTTTTCTAATGACAATCTTATACACTCCTAAATTAAAAGTATCTATAAAGCGAGTTAGCCCATATTAATTTTTTAATAGCCACTTTCTTAACCTAAAAACGTAGATGGATTTTCCATTTATTTAAAGGTGGCCCATGATATCTAAGCATATTAATCAGTCTTGTAAATATCGTGATTAGGCGGCGACTAGTCGGTGATTAATCGCTAGTCGGCCAGTAACTGAGTAATTTTTCGTTAATCAGTCCATTAATCGCTAGTCAGGCCTAGTTGGTCAGCCAAAAATCGGCGATTTCGGCCAGATTCCGGCCAAAACCTTTAAATTCCGGACAGTTTTCAACCAAACAATGTGAATTCCAACAATTAATCTTGTATACTTAAAATATAAGTTGAGTAAGAGTTAAAACCTAGCTACTTAAAATATTTACCTATAAAAATGTGAATATGCATTTGTTTAGCATAAGGCTAGAACTTTAATCCTTTGAGAAATAATACAATTAATTATACACTTTGATACCACTAGGCTACAAGCCCTTTGGTAGTGTAAAACTTAGATGGGGAAGAGAGAAAACCTAATCTCTTCCGGCAAAAACCTTATACTTTAGGAGTGAGAAAGGAGAAGAGATAACGAAGTAAAGAAACATGATTGGTGAGAAGATGAAGTGAACGAAAGACACTAGTGCTGAATGAGTTTCTCCGATGCCATAGTCTAATAAACTTAACTTTTCTTCTACAACAAAGTTGGAGGTTATCCATTTATACAAACTATTTAAATGCACAAAGTTATACAAATTCAATAAAGAATAAAAATTTAAATAAGTTACTTACATTTTCTATCATATGATGTCAAAAACAGTCTATATGATGTCAATAATAGTCTATGTAGTTTATTAAAAAGGTAAAATAATCACTTTACACAATTTCAAAGGTACCTTTTTACATAGTTTTGGAAATTAAAATAAAATAACTGAAACATACAGCTTAGAAGAAACGACAATAATTAACGCAAAAAAAAAATAGTAATAATAATAATAATAATAATAATAATAATAATAAACCATTGAAATATACAAATAAGAATTTTCCATTAAATATATGCTAGATATCACAATAACCATCTAGTTACATCCAGACACCAAAACCAAAGATTACTTTACAAAAAATATAACACAAACACCAACCCAATATAACTTTAACTACTCGATTTTTTCTCGAGATGAATACATAGATCGAAAACCATAAAAATAACAAAAATATATATATATATATAAAACTAGTAAACACAATAACAGTCTCTAAGCTGCTGACGGAGCGGAGACACAACGACTACCACTCCTAGTTACTGCCAGCGTTGGCTCATCCACCGCGGTCAACTGCGTACCCATCGACTGTCCACAACTCTTCCAATAATCCAAGGTCTCATCATTATAAATCTCCCACCACATATTCACCAGCATCTTAATATCTTCCCTATCCATATTCACATCTTTCCCGGTATACCTCCATGGCTTCGACCCGTCGGCACAGTAATGCACCACCTTCACCTTTTTAACATCCACATTCTCCGGGTGCCGCCACAACATCGCCAATATTAAATTGTATTCTGTTGGAATAGGCTTGTAAACATCCTTAAAGAACATGTTTAAGAAATCTTGCTCTGCGAATAGTGTCGGCTGGGTGATTTTAACCGACGAAAGAAGGTTGTTGTAGGTGGAGAGATTGGGCTCGAACACGAACATTCCGGCGTTGAAGTATAAGGAGGGTTTTGGGCCCAACTGGTTATCCGGCCAGTGGACTTTTTCGGGTGCTTGTTGACAGTACCCGATTTGGTACTGTGGACTGTTTCTCCAGTTTCGCTCGCAGAAACAGTCCATGACGGCGTAGAAGTGGCCGTCGGGTAAGTCGAACAGATGGTCTATGTTGTCGAAAACTTGTATGTCCCCATCTAAGTATATCATCTTGCTGTACTCCACAAACTGTAAATATATAACTTTAAGTTATTAATCGCGTAACTGATAGTCATGTAAATGAATTGAACGTTCATGAATCGTTCTGTAGAAGGTTCACTAACGTTCCTTTCATTAAAAAAAATCTACTTAATAACAATTAACTTTTGTTCATTGATTTTTTTTTTTTTTTGAAGTGCAAGATTATGTTTAAACTTAAAAAAAAAAGATGCCTCTGGCTAGTAACTAGAGACAAACAATGGATCGATTACACAATTGGAGAAATGAAAATATTTTCATTAACTAAACGAATGAACATGAATAAATATCTAGTTTGTTCACTTATGCCCTTTTATATATATATATATATATATATTCATCCGCGTATGTTTGTAACAGGGATGCAAACGAGCCCAGCCCGAGCTCAACCAGGCTCGAGCTCGAGCTCGTTTAACATATGAAAGCTCGAGCTCGAGCTTCATTTCTAAAGCTCGAGCTCGGCTCGATGGTAATTTTCAAGCTCGAGCTCGGCTCGGGCTCGACTCGTTTAGTATTTATTAATTAATTTATATTAATTATAATTATTATTATACATATAATTTAGTTATTTTTTATATTTATATAAATGGTAATTATTATTATATAAATATATGTTTGTATATTAATAAAAAAATATATAAACCGAAAGCTCATTTAGGCTCGCGAGCTGGCTCGAGCTCGATAAGCGAAGCTCGAGCTCGGGCTCGTATACTAAATGAGCTTGTTTTTAGGCTCGGGCTTGAGCTCGAGCTCGTTCGAGCTTTTTTTCAAGCCGAGCCGAGTAGCTTGCCTCGTTTTCACCCCTATTTGTAAGTGATTATTTAATATTAATTTAAATTGGTTTGACGTTAGTATTTTAAACCCTTTGTTGAATATGTTTGTTTAATTTTGAAATATTTGATGTAGTGATTATGGTATTTTAGACTTTAATTTGACTATTTACATTTAAGTAACTTGTCCGTTTACGTGAGCTTTATAATATTAACAAATGAGCATGTAACCCTCATTTTCTAAATAAACAAGCAGAAAAAGAAAACCTACTCATTTTAGTGTTCATGTTCGTTAGTTTCTTCAATTTAAAATAAACGAACAAACACAAACAAACTGTCTAAATAAACAGAAATGACTACCTTCCAAATACGGAGCTTGGAATAATTAATAACATAATAGGCCATGGCGAACTTAGTCTGGTTTTCGGGCGGGTACAAGGGTTCAATCTCCCGGATGATGCACCCTTGAGAGATCAATTTTCGACGGTGATCCATAGGAACATCGGGCAGAATTGCAACTACAAGCGGGTAGACCGACTTGGCCTTGCGAAGACCCTTGGCAAGAGCAACCACACCCTTCCAGTAGTCACCATCTCCTGCCAAGAAGGTGACGTAGGCACGGGTCTTGGCCTTCCCATTGGTGGCGTTACTATCAACGGTTGGCGCCATGGTTGTTGCAGGTGGTGATGTATGAAGATTGAAGAGTGAGATTGTGTGTTTGTGTTTGTGGTTTGTAGAGAAGTTGAGTGTTATTGTATGGTTTGTTGGTGGTTGTGGACTTGGGGAGGTGTAGGGTTTATATACGAATGGGTGGTCAAAAAATTCAACAATGAAACCGACTAATAAAAAGATATATGTATTATTATATCTTTTTCAGAATTGTATCGGAGTTTACATTTCTATTGACTATTATTAATCTTTTGTTAGTATTATCATTATTAATAATGTAGTTATGATTGTTATTTGTAAAAAAAAAAAAAAAAAAAAAAAAAAAAAACTAAGTAATCTCGTACGTTGCGGGGCTCAGTATTGGTTTTGTTCATTATGGTGTTGATACTCGTTATAGTAATCGAAAAAAAAAAGCCTAATAAATTAAAGTTGTAATATGCCTAGAAAAATATTGACACTTGTTTTACATTGTTCCAAAGCTATAAATCGGTACTAACACTCGTTTAGATTAAACGTGTGATACGCGGTTGCGTTTAATCTTTTTCTTCTTGACATTGCGATAAACAATTTTATTTGAAAAAGAGTTGTATTGAAAATAACAGTACAATGACGAATCGAGTCAGTACAATAATATTTACAATGGTTTTATTACACAAAAGTTGTATAATGTAACTCAAAAAATTAAGACATGTTTTACATCGATCGAAAATTATAAAAACGAATACCAATACCGATTCTGATAACACCGATACCAATACCGATGTGGTTGGTCAATGACTACTCAGTTCTTTACCATATCATCATTTGAAATACAACTACGTTTTAAATAAAATTTATATCGAAATGTAAAGAAATGAAAATTAACGAAACCGCATATTTAGGAATAAAAACAAAACTATTGGGTTAAAAACATATATTAGTTATAGTATAAGGTGTGTAATAAAACTTATAAAAAAAGTGAAAGTTATCGTTCACGCAAATTAGTAAGTGTTATAAACTATAGGATTAAAAACAAATATCATTAGTATATGGTGTGTAATGAAAACTGAAAATAAAAAAAGAAAAAAAAAGTCACTACTACACAAATGAGTAAAAGCGACCGAAATTTGCAACCAACAAAAATGGTCGCAAATTTGGCGACCGCATTTGCAACCAAAATCAAAATGGTTGCAAATATAGCAACCAAAACAAATTCGGTCGGAAAAATAGCTACCAAACCAAAATCGGTAGCAAAATTAGTCACCACAACAAAATCGGCCGCAAAATTAGCAACCAAGTTTTTTTCGTCGCAAAACAGTCGCAAATGTAGCGACCAAAGTTTATCATGTCACAAATATAGCGACCGATGTTTATTCAGTCGCAAAATGTAGCGACCGATGTTTTTTCGGTCGCAAATGTAACGACCGATGTTTTTCGGTCGCAAATGTAGCGACCGATGTTTTTTTTTTAGTTGCAAATGCAGTTGCAAACATTATAAAAAATAGAAGTTAATTAGGTCACAAATGTAGCGACAGAAATTGCTATGGTGTTAGTTTAAAAAAAATGAATTGTGGATTAAATTGGTCGCAAAAACGATCATAAATGTAACGACCAAAGTTTTCGGTCGCAAATCAATCACTAGTTATATATAATAATAAAAAATACATTTGGTCGTAAAAGAAGTTGCAAATATACATTAATTTGGTCACAATTACAATCGATAAACTAATAAATAAATAAATTAGTCGCAAAAACTTATTGAAACCGACATTTTTTCATATGCAAACATAGTTGTCAGTTTAAAACAAATAAAACAAAACTTAAATCGCTTTAACCGCCCAGTACAACTGTTTGAAGCGAGTGGTTGAACTATTAACGAGCTCAACGCTATCGTGACATTTATCATTAATAAATCCTATTAGGCTAGGTCAATGTTGATATTGCTCAATATCACCCTTTAAGACCTAATATGACATAGAATATTAGCTCTCATCATGCTTCATTAAGAGGCATTATGGCTTTTAAGGCTTAATATGGCATGTATAAGGCGCATTAGAATCCATTAAGAGTTATCATTACCTGTAAGATACAAAAGGGTCCACTAAGACATGCATAAAGCATTATTGCTCATTATAATTCAGTAAGACTCGCCACCATACCGCCCGACGCTGCCACCCAAGGGTCGTCGGCCTCCCCCAGGTTCCGCCCACTTCATCGCCACTCGACAACCGACGACCACCGCGTCGCTGCTGTTTCTGGCGAACCAGAAACCAGGTTTTCCTGTTTATGGAATCCGTTCGAGTATTTGATCAGGTTTATATGAAAAGGTGTTCTCGGAGTTCGCGTGTTCAAAGTTACGGGCATTCGGGGTTCGTTTTAAAGACTTGACTATGGATATTCAATTCGTTGCTTCCATGGTGTGGATCTTATATTCTCGTCATAAAGGTATGGTTTTCACCAACACCCTATGGTTTAATTAATTGTTTATACAAATTGCAACTGGATCAATGGCGAGATTTTAGTCGGTTAGAAACAGTTTGCGTAAAAATGTTCGAGTCGAAACAGTACGAGTCAAAATAGTTCGGTTCCAAACGGTTAGCATCAAAACGGTTTGGCTCCAAATGGTAAACGTAAAAGCGGTTCGAGATGAAATGGTACGGCACGAGTGGAAGTGGAACGGGTCGAAACGGTTCGAGTGGAAACAATACGAGTCAAAACGCTTCGCATCAAAACGGTACAGGTCAAAATTGTTCCGATTGAAACGATGCGGTTCAAAATGGACGGTCGAAGAATGATTTTGAATTCCTTTAGTTAAAGGAATTTCAAGGAATTCATGCCTAATTCCAATTCTAATTCCCTTATCAACCAAACACATTAAGATTGGAATTGTGATTATAATTATCGGGGTAAGATCAAATAAAAAGTTTATTTTACCTAAGTAGGATGAGAAGGAATCTTAACCATTCAGATTTCAAATCAATGGTTAAGATGAAAGTGTAGGAGAAAGGAGGAGTGCAAGGGTATCTTGGTAAAATCCTATTTATGGACTTTCTCTCTCCACATGCATATTACACCCTTATTTTTTAAACGTTCATAACTTTTTTATACAACATTATTTTTTCATAAAAATATCAAAGTCTTTTTTTGCCCTAATATGGTGTAAATACATGCCTATACGGCTATGCATTTCTTTTATAAAGTAATTTTTTATACATATAAAAAAGTTTATTATCAGCAAACGAGCTAGCTCAATTGATATTGGAGGGGAAGTGAAGATTTGGGTTTGAGGCCATAGGTCTCAGAATCCACTCCTAACTGAGTTTTATCACATTGGTCCTTCGGATAATGGGTTTTACATAACTGAAGATGGTAGGCCTGGGCTACTCAACGATGTATGCGGTTGCAGACGTATAAAGTTTCCTTTTGCCATTTGGTTACCTCGAGTAGCCAGACATTTATTCGGTTGACCGTTAAAAAAAGTTTAAAATTAAACAATGTATATTTAATTATTCTATAACTTTAATTTATAAAACTATTTTATTTATTTAAACCTAAAAAATATAATACATTCCCTCAAAATTAATAATAACTCATTTTTCTTTTTCTAAAACTCGTTTCCCTCCAAAATTTTCCCAAAATTTTAAAGAAAAATCAAATTCTTCCCTCCTAATTTTCCCACCTAATCTTTTCACTTCCATAAAACTTCTCTTTCCCTCTTCCTAACCCTAAAAATCCATTAATGCTTCTTTAATGGTGGCCACGGAAACAGAGGGCAAGCTACTAATAAGCCGGTGATGAATCTCTGCTTATCGATTGTAAAATGGAGGTATTCGTTCATCATTGGCTTTATTGTGTTATTGCTTGCACATGTTGTCACACCCTGGCTTTTGCGGAAGCGTGGTTTATTTGGTGTGACTTCTTAATACCATAGCAACAATCATAACAATGCTATATGATAAAAAAAAATACGAGATGTACATCCATTAATTTAATTGAGAAAATATCACAACATCATTGTTTAGAAACATCGACACTTGAAATAAGTTACAAACCATAACTTGTTTAAAACGTTTTCATAAGACACCAAAAGACTTTAGATAAGACGAGGTTTAGAGATATGTAACTCGTCCAGGAATAGGTTACACCTCTCAAACTCCACAACTCTGGATGACATCTTTTATTCAACGCAGCTAGACACATGCATACCCTGCCAGATCCGCTAGTTCTCTGAAATACATATAGTTTGAAAAATCAACAAAAAGTTGAGCGAGTTCATGTATAAGTCTGTGTGTATAAACCTTTAAAATATGTCTCGTGTGTATAAATGTCCCTGGTATGTAGCAATTAAGGAAAAAGAGATCACCAATGGGTTGCAAAGCCAATGGTATGTGTGCAAAGGTGCAGGAAGTACCCAAACCTAGCAAATTTGTACCGGGCTTCCGGCTGGAAGACATAGTCACCTCTATGGGCCGCCCCGGCCTCATGGGTGTGGGCTCGCTATACCCAAATAGATCTATCACTCATGTCCCTCGGTCCTACGACGAGGATTAATGGCCTTAAGTGTTGTGCCCACCCTTCACAGTCTAGTAGTAAACCCTCCTTAAGCTAACCATACCATGTATAAAAATGTCTGTAATAGTTGTAACATGTATTCCTCCCCGAAGTATAAAACTGAAAACAGTTAAGAGAAAAGGGGGACATGAACTCACCTTGATTGCGAGTAAGTCCAAACAAGTAAGCAAATGTGAGAGTTCTTGGAAATAAGATTCCACGTCACTCTAATTGATTGAACATGCAACAATATGGAATATGTATCAACAATAATGTTTAATCGAATGAGCGGAAATCCTAAATCTCTAGGATTCGGTAGGGTTTTGTCTAAATGGTAACTATGTGGTTCGGATAAAATTTATATAGTTATATAATTTAAATACATTAAATTAAACTATATTTTTAAGTATAAATACTGATTTATTTATTTAAATATCAAAATTATATAAAAGATCAGTAGCAACATTATTTTTGTAAAGGTCAGCACTTAAAATAATTAATCTGAAAATTTCAGATTTTAATTCCTAAGAATTGATTTATTATGAATTAATTAGTAATAAACTGTTTTAATATCATAAAAATTAGTTTTATAAATAAATTGACTAACTTTATATTTTTATTAAAAGTAATAGTGTCTGATAATGTTATAAAAATTATTGAAATGTTAAAAACATCAAAAATAAAAAGATTAAAAATAATTGGTTGTGCCTGGGTTCAAACCCAGGTCACTATTTTAGAAATAAACACACACAACCACTGGGCTAGGCCTGGTGGTTGTTTTAAGTTTAGATTAAATAAAATATAAACAGACATGAAATCTAGTCATCTTCCCCAAATTGTTCGACCAAGTCAACAGAAAAAGTAAATAATCGGGGAAATCTATGTTATAATCAAATTAACTTTTAGGAAACATTGTACAAGTGTAATTGAACTAATTGGACGGATAAAAACTAACCGGTAATGACAGAAACGGTGAATCGATTAAACTCCGGCGAGCTTGACTCCGGCGATAGTTGCAGGTTCGAATTCCGACAAATTTCGATGTTTTAGAGAGATGTGAAGGGTGTACGAGCTTAATGGGAGTCTGAGGGACTTATATAACAGCTCAAATCGATCTCAGATCCAACAATTCGTAGTGGAAACGATCCACTTTAAATTTTTTTATAAAAAGTGGAAACGCACATGTTCAAACACTCGAGTGTGTCGAATTGAAGTGTGAAATGGGTTGGCAATGGGTTGGGGACTCGTGGGAAATGATCTCAGTTCATATACACAACGAACAAGTGGGAATGGATCGAAACCGGCAACTGGTTCGTTTCAGATTTGATTTATTATATTTAATTCCTAATGTGTGTATAAATATAATATAACTTAGAAGTTTATCAGCTCCTATTAGGAGGATAAACTGGTTAAGGCGTTGCGGTTCTAACCTAGAGGTCGCGAGTTCGATTCCCGGCAAGGGTCGGTCCGATACAGAAGGACCCCCTTTTTGACCGGTTTTTGCAATATTTACACTTTGGCCCCTGTAGTTTCAGTTTGTATAAAAATAGACCCTGAACTTTCGAAAAGTTACAATAACAGCCCCTATACTTTCTTATAAAATATATTATTGGTCCCTGAAGTTTCAAAAGTTGACATAAATGGTCCCTGTACTGTTCAGTTAAATCCACTAACTGAGTTAGTGTTTAAAGAAGAAAACCTTTATATGAAAGTTAACCCGGTTAGACCATTCAGTTAAAATAGTTTCAAATATGACCATATTAGTCCCTGAAGTATGAGTTTAATAAAATGACCAAATGAACCCTGGATTTTTAAAACTAAATATATATATTTATTTTTAATAATATAAGTTTCAAAAATGACAGTTTTGGTCCCTACTTCCCTACACTCCATACTAGTGTAGTACCTTGACTCTGGTTCATATTGGCCTCAACATATTGCTTGTCTATGTGCTGGCATTGTCAGCATGTTTCTAAGTTATCCGTTCACTGTGCTAACTGTGTTTTGTGCATCAAGTTTATTACTAAAGTTTGTGTGTAATAAATGGAGTGACAGTATGAATGTGATGCATATGTATGTATGATGCAGAACTCATAAAGCAGTTTAATTCGTCAGTTGTAATTCTAGCACAGTCATTAAGCACAAAGTTAATATTAATTAATTGTACGGATACCTGTATTGTGAGCGTTGTCACATTCTCCCCCTGTTAAGAAAATTTCGTCCCAAAATTTTAGTTCTGCTACTAGATGCAGGGGTCTTGAGGAATAAATGTGGGTATTTTTCTTTCATACGGTCCTCACGCTCCCACGTGAATTCCGGGCTGTGTCGTGCATTCCATCGAACTTTAACGAGTTTGACACTACTCCTGCGCGTCTTGTTAATCTTCCAATAAGTAACCTCAACGGGTTCTTCAGTAAAGTGAAGTGTGTCATCAATATGAACTTCGTCGGCAGGAATGACTACTGTCTCTTGAGTTGGAATCTTTTTCAAATTAGATACATGAAATGTATCATGTACGCCATTTAGTTCAGCAGGTAAATCCAACTTGTATGCTACCAGACCAATCCTTTTCAGGATTTTAAATGGACCAATGTATCTGGGATTCAACTTCCCACGCTTCCCAAAGCGTGCTACACCCTTCTAGGGTGAAACCTTCAACAAAACCATATCTCCCACCTCAAATTCCAGAGGTTTCCTTCTTCGGTCCGCATAACACTTTTGTCGATCACGAGCCGCTTTAATGCGCTCTCGGATCTGTAAAATCTTGTCGGTCATTTCCTGAACCAATTCCGGGCCAACAAGCTGTCAATCACCCGCGTTAGCCCAACATAATGGTGATCGAAACTTGCGTCCATAGAGAGCTTCGAACGGTGCGGCCTGAATGCTTGTATGATAACTGTTACTGTATGAGAATTCAACCAATGGTAGGTGAGTGTCCCAACTTCCACCTAAATCCATTACGCAGGCTCGCAACATGTCTTCTAATGTTTGAATCGTTCGTTCGCTCTGTCCGTCTGTCTGCGGATGAAAGGTAGTACTCAGATTCAACTGAGAACCAAAAGTTTCTTGGAAGGATTGCCAAATCCTTGATACGAATCTTCCGTCTCTATCAGAGATAATTGAGAGAGGCACCCCATGCCGTGCAACGATCTCTCTCAAGTATATCTCAGCAAGCTTGCTCGTTTTATCTTTCTCCTTGATTGGCAAAAAGTGTGCAGATTTCGTTAAACGGTTTACTATTACCCAAATCGTATCATGGCCCTTGGGCGTCCTTGGCAATTTCGTTATGAAGTCCATAGAAATCTGTTCCCATTTCCATTGGGGTATTTCAGGTTGTTGCAAGAGACCTGAAGGCCTTTGGTATTCGACCTTCACTTTGGCGCAAGTTAAACATCTGCCAACATATACTGCAACATCGCCTTTCATTCTTGGTCACCAATAGAAATCCTTAAGATCTTGGTACATCTTATCCGCTCCTGAATGAATCGAGTACCGAGATTTGTGAGCTTCGTCAAAAATAACATTTCTCAGACCACCAAACAAGGGAACCCAAATTCGTTTCATGAAGCACAAAGTCCCTTCCCCGTTTGTTACCAACTGTTTCTCCATCCCACGGAGATACTCATTCTTTTCCTTGAGTGCTTCTCTCTGCGCGACACGAATGCGCAATGAGAGGTCCGTTTGTATGATCATTTCCAAAGCCCTAACCCTTATGGGCTTGATCCTTTCCTTCCGACTTAGAGCATCAGCGACCACATTCGTCTTCCCTGGGTGATACTTGATTTCACAGTCATAATCATTTAACAGCTCTACCCAGCGTCTTTGCCTCATGTTAAGCTCTTTCTGATCGAATATGTGCTGCAGGCTCTTGTGATCAGTGTAGAAGGTGCATCGCGTGCCATATAAATAATGTCGCCATATCTTCAAACCTCAAAATATTCGGGGAAATCTATGTTATAATCAAATTAACTTTAGGAAACATTGTACAAGTGTAATTAAACTAATTGGACGGATAAAAACTAACCGGTAATGACAGAAACGGTGAATCGATTAAACTCCGGCGAGCTTGACTCCGGCGATAGTTCAGGTTAGAATTCCGACAAATTTCGATGTTTTAGAGAGATGTGAAGGGTGTACTAGCTTAATGGGAGTCTGAGGGACTTATATAACAGCTCAAATCGATCTCAGATCCAACAATTCGTAGTGGAAACGATCCACTTTAAATTTTTTTTATAAAAAGTGGAAACGCACATGTTCAAACACTCGAGTGTGTCGAATTGAAGTGTGAAATGGGTTGGCAATGGGTTGGGGACTCGTGGGAAATGATCTCAGTTCATATACACAACGAACAAGTGGGAATGGATCGAAACCGGCAACTGGTTCGTTTCAGATTTGATTTATTATATTTAATTCCTAATGTGTGTATAAATATAATATAACTTAGAAGTTTATCAGCTCCTATTAGGAGGATAAACTGGTTAAGGCGTTGCGGTTCTAACCTAGAGGTCGCGAGTTCGATCCCCGGCAAGGGCCGGTCCGATACAGAAGGACCCCCTTTTTGACCGGTTTTTGCAATATTTACACTTTGGCCCCTGTAGTTTCAGTTTGTACAAAAATAGTCCCTGAACTTTTGAAAAGTTACAATAACAGCCCCTATACTTTCTTATAAAATACATTATTGGTCCCTGAAGTTTCAAAAGTTGACATAAATGGTCCCTGTACTGTTCAGTTGTTAGTGTTTAAAGAAGAAAACCTTTATATGAAAGTTAACCCGGTTAGACCATTCAGTTAAAATAGTTTCAAATATGACCATATTAGTCCCTGAAGTATGAGTTTAATAAAATGACCAAATGAACCCTGGATTTTTAAAACTAAATATATATATATTTATTTTTAATAATATAAGTTTCAAAAATGACAGTTTTGGTCCCTACTTCCCTACACTCCATACTAGTGTAGTACCTTGACTCTGGTTCATATTGGCCTCAACATATTGCTTGTCTATGTGCTGGCATTGTCAGCATGTTTCTGAGTTATCCGTTCACTATGCTAACTGTGTTTTGTGCATCAAGTTTATCACTAAAGTTTATGTGTAATAAATGGAGTGACAGTATGAATGTGATGCATATGTATGTGTGATGCAGAAGTCATAAAGCAGTTTAATTCGTCAGTTGTAATTCTAGCACAGTCATTAAGCACAAAGTTAATATTAATTAATTGTACGGATACCTGTATTGTGAGCGTTGTCACATTCTCCCCCTGTTAAGAAAATTTCGTCCCGAAATTTTAGTTCTGCTACTAGATGCAGGGGTCTTGGGGAATAAATGTGGGTATTTTTCTTTCATACGGTCCTCACGATCCCACGTGAATTCCGGGCCGTGTCGTGCATTCCATCGAACTTTAACGAGTTTGACACTACTCCTGCGCGTCTTGTTAATCTTCCAATAAGTAACCTCAACGGGTTCTTCAGTAAAGTGAAGTGTGTCATCAATATGAACTTCGTCGGCAGGAATGACTACTGTCTCTTGAGTTGGAATCTTTTTCAAATTAGATACATGAAATGTATCATGTACGCCATTTAGTTCAGCAGGTAAATCCAACTTCCCACGCTTCCCAAAGCGTGCTACACCCTTCCAGGGTGAAACCTTCAACAAAACCATATCTCCCACCTCAAATTCCAGAGGTTTCCTTCTTCGGTCCGCATAACACTTTTGTCGATCACGAGCCGTTTTAATGCGCTCTAGGATCTGTAAAATCTTGTCGGTCGTTTCCTGAACCAATTCCGGGCCAACAAGCTGTCTATCACCCGCGTTAGCCCAGCATAATGGTGATCGAAACTTGCGTCCATAGAGAGCTTCGAACGGTGCGACCTGCATATTTGTATGATAAATGTTATTGTATGAGAATTCAACCAATGGTATGTGAGTGTCCCAACTTCCACCTAAATCCATTACGCAGGCTCGCAACATGTCTTCTAATGTTTGAATCGTTTGTTCGCTCTGTCCGTCTGTCTGCGAATGAAAGGCAGTACTCAGATTCAACTGAGAACCAAAAGTTTCTTGGAAGGATTGCCAAATCCTTGATACGAATCTTCCGTCTCTATCAGAGATAATTGAGAGAGGCACTCCATGCCGTGCAACGATCTCTCTCAAGTATATCTCAGCAAGCTTGCTCGTTTTATCTTTCTCCTTGATTGGCAAAAAGTGTGCAGATTTCGTTAAACGGTCTACCATTACCCAAATCGTATCATGGCCCTTGGGCGTCCTAGGCAATTTTGTTATAAAGTCCATAGAAATCTGTTCCCATTTCCATTGGAGTATTTCAGGTTGTTGCAAGAGACCTGAAGGCCTTTGGTATTTGACCTTCACTTTGGTGCAAGTTAAACATCTGCCAACATATACTGCAACATCGCCTTTCATTCTTGGCCACCAATAGAAATCCTTAAGATCTTGGTACATCTTATCCGCTCCTGAATGAATCGAGTACCGAGATTTGTGAGCTTCGTCAAAAATAACATTTCTCAGACCACCAAACAAGGGAACCCAAATTCGTTTCATGAAGCACAAAGTCCCTTCCCCGTTTGTTACCAACTGTTTCTCCATCCCACAGAGATACTCATTCTCAATATTCTTTTCCTTGAGTGCTTCTCTCAGCGCGACATGAATGCGCAATGAGAGGTCCGTTTGTATGATCATTTCCAAAGCCCTAACCCTTATGGGTTTGATCCTTTCCTTCCGACTTAGAGCATCAGCGACCACATTCGTCTTCCCTGGGTGATACTTGATTTCACAGTCATAATCATTTAACAGCTCTACCCAGCGTCTTTGCCTCATGTTAAGCTCTTTCTGATCGAATATGTGCTGCAGGCTCTTGTGATCAGTGTAGATGGTGCATCGCGTGCCATATAAATAATGTCGCCATATCTTCAAAGCAAACACCACCGCGCCTAATTCCAAATCATGCGTGGTGTAATTTTTCTCGTGGATCTTCAATTGGCGAGATGCATATGCTATAACCTTCTGACGCTGCATTAGCACACATCCCAAACCTTGACGCGAAGCATCGCAATATACCACGAAGTCATCAGTGCCTTCGGGTAGAAATAAGATTGGCGCGTCACAAAGCTTGTTTTTCAACAGCTGAAAGGCCTCTTCTTGCTTGTCTCCCCAATCAAACTTCTTGTCGTTCTGGGTGAGAGAGGTCAAAGGTTGAGCGATTTTCGAGAAATCCTCAATGAACCTACGATAATAACCAGCCAAACCTAGGAACTGTCGAATTTCGGTTGGCGTCTTCGGAGTTTCCCAGTTTTTGATAGCCTCGATCTTTGTGGGATCCACATGAATTCCATTTCCGTTAACTACATGACCAAGAAACTGGACTTCGCGTAACCAGAACTCGCACTTCGAGAACTTCACATACAACTTCTCCTTTTTAAGCAGCTCTAGAATAGCTCTTAAATGTTGCTCATGCTCTTCTTTCGTCTTCGAGTAGATCAAAATGTCGTCAATGAACACAATCACAAACTTATCGAGGTATGGTTTACAAACTCTGTTCATCAAATCTATGAATACTGCTGGCGCGTTCGTCAAACCAAACGGCATAACCAGGAACTCGTAATGTCCATATCGAGTTCTAAAGGCCGTCTTTGGAATACTTTCCTCTTGTATCCTTAACTGGTGATAACCTGATCGTAGATCGATCTTTGAATAAAAACTTGAACCTTGTAATTAATCGAACAGGTCATCGATCCTTGGCAAAGGGTATCTGTTCTTGATTGTCAACTTATTCAGCTCCCGGTAGTCTATACACATGCGAAAACTACCATCCTTCTTTTTCACGAACAAAACTGGAGCTCCCCAAGGCGAGAAGCTTGGTCTGATAAATCCCTTGTCTAACAACTCCTGGAGTTGCGTTGACAGCTCTTGCATCTCTGAAGGTGCAAGTCGATTAGGTGCCTTAGCTACAGGCGCGACGCCTGGAACTAAGTCAATATGAAACTCGTCTTGCCTTTGTGGTGGCAATCCTGGCAAGTCTTCTGGGAATACTTCAGGATACTCTTTCACGACTGGGATGTCTTCAAGTTTTGGCTCAGCGGCTTCCTTATCCACGATGTGTGCCAGGAAGGCAACACATCCCTTCTTCAAACATTTTTGAGTCTTCAAACAACTAATGATCCTTAAGGGCGTATCGCGCTTCTCTCCATGTACTAGGATCGTTTCTCCATTTGCCATTGGGATGCGAATGGTCTTCTCGTGACATACAATCTCAGCTCTGTTGCTTGACAACGAATCTATCCCTACTACCACATCGAAGCTTCCTAACTCGACTGGCAGTAGGTCTAATGTAAACTCGTGTTCTCCCAGCTTTATCACGCATCCTCTGATGACTTCATTCGTTTCTACTAGCTTCCCATTAGCCAGTTCAATTGAGTACGGAATGTCTAACTTAATAGAAGTTAACCTAAGTATTTTCTTAAATTCTAGCGATACAAAACTATAGTCGGCACCAGTGTCATTGTAAGTATAGTAAGTAAGTAATATACGTATGTAATAAGATAATAACACATAACATCCCATGTCATAACGCAAAATAAATAATCCAACAACGCATGTAAGTCACAATAAATGTAAACAAGTAATCATCTTAGTCTTCCCCAGACTATCCCACCCAGTCTCTTAGACTGAACTCCCTAGTTTCTCAGACTAACTCCCTGGCCTCTAAGACCAAACCTTCCCAGTCTCTAAGACTAACTCCCTGGCCTCTAAGACCAAAACCTCCCCAATCTCTAAGATTGAAGCCCTCAGTCTCTAAGACTGAACCTCCCTCAGTCTCTAAAACCTGATGTGTAGGAAGCGGTATGTTAACAACTTGTAAACATGGTTAAATAAAGACTGACTCAAAAACTAAACTTTTTGACATGCTTTAGCTTAATAGGTACCGGTACTCTCATTGATAGTCCCCAGGTGGGCAACGGGTCCTTTTTATTTGGATTTGTACGAATGCCAGCCTAGACAGGAGTTCTCAACTACCGGTACTTAACCCTTCCAGTTACAACATGTCCGACACGAAAAACACATGTTTGTAAAGAAACGTTTGTACCCTGGATCTGGAAACTTGTATATGCAATGTAAAAATGTTTTCGTGAGAGCCCTGATGATCATAGTCTAGACTCGAGAAAGAATCCTAGTTCGCTATGATCGAGGCTCTGATACCAAGCTGTCACACCCTGGCTTTTGCGGAAGCGTGGTTTATTTGGTGTGACTTCTTAATACCATAACAACAATCATAACAATGCTATATGATAAAAAAAAATACGAGATGTACATCCATTAATTTAAGTGAGAAAATATCACAACATCATTGTTTAGAAACATCGACACTTGAAATAAGTTACAAACCATAACTTGTTTAAAACGTTTTCATAAGACACCAAAAGACTTTAGATAAGACGAGGTTTAGAGATATGTAACCCATCCAGGAATAGGTTACACCTCTCAAACTCCACAACTCTGGATGACATCTTTTATTCAACGCAGCTAGACACATGCATACCCTGCTAGATCCGGTAGTTCCCTGAAATACATGTAGTTTGAAAAATCAACAAAAAGTTGAGTGAGTTCATGTATAAGTCTGTGTGTATAAACCTTTAAAATATGTCTCGTGTGTATAAATGTCCCTGGTATGTAGCAATTAAGGAAAAAGAGATCACCAATGGGTTGCAAAGCCAATGGTATGTGTGCAAAGGTGCAGGAAGTACTCAAACCTAGCAAATTTGTACCGGGCTTCCGGCTGGAAGACATAGTTACCTCTATGGGCCGCCCCGGCCTCATGGGTGTGGGCTCGCTATACCCAAATAGATCTATCACTCATGTCCCTCGGTCCTACGACGAGGATTAATGGCCTTAAGTGTTGTGCCCACCCTTCACAGTCTAGTAGTAAATCCTCCTTAAGCTAACCATACCATGTATAAAAATGTCTGTAATAGTTGTAACATGTATTCCACCCCGATGTATAAAACTGAAAACAGTTAAGAGAAAAGGGGGACATGAACTCACCTTGATTGCGAGTAAGTCCAAACAAGTATGCAAATGTGAGAGTTCTTGGAAATAAGATTCCACGTCACTCTAATTGATTGAACATGCAACAATATGGAATATGTATCAACAATAATGTTTAATCGAATGAGAGGAAATCCTAAATCTCTAGGATTCGGTAGGGTTTTGTCTAAATGGTAACTATGTGGTTTGGATAAAATTTATATAGTTATATAATTTAAATACATTAAATTAAACTATATTTTTAAGTATAAATACTGATTTATTTATATAAATATCAAAATTATATAAAATATCAGTAGCAACATTATTTTTGTAAAGGTCAGCATTTAAAATAATTAATCTGAAAATTTCATATTTTAATTCCTAAGAATTGATTTATTATGAATTAATTAGTAATAAACTGTTTTAATATCATAAAAATTAGTTTTATAAATAAATTGACTAACTTTATATTTTTATTAAAAGTAATAGTGTCTGATAATGTTATAAAAATTATTGAAATGTTAAAAACATCAAAAATAAAAAGATTAAAAAGAATTGGTTGTGCCTGGGTTCGAACCCGGGTCACTGTTTTAGAAATAAACACACACAACCACTGGGCTAGGCCTGGTGGTTGTTTTTAGTTTAGATTAAATAAAATATAAACAGAGATGAAATCTAGTCATCTTCCCCAAATTGTTCGACTAAGTCAACAGAAAAAGTCAAACCTCAAAATATTCGGGGAAATCTATGTTATAATCAAATTAACTTTCAGGAAACATTGTACAAGTGTAATTGAACTAATTGGACGGATAAAAACTAACCGGTAATGACAGAAACGGTGAATCGATTAAACTCCGGCGAGCTTGACTCCGGCGATAGTTGCAGGTTCGAATTCCGACAAATTTCGATGTTTTAGAGAGATGTGAAGGGTGTACGAGCTTAATGGGAGTCTGAGGGACTTATATAACAGCTCAAATCGATCTCAGATCCAACAATTCGTAGTGGAAACGATCCACTTTAAAATTTTTTATAAAAAGTGGAAACGCACATGTTCAAACACTCGAGTGTGTCGAATTGATGTGTGAAATGGGTTGGCAATGGGTTGGGGACTCGTGGGAAATGATCTCAGATCATATACACAACAAATAAGTGGGAATGGATCGAAACCGGCAACTGGTTCGTTTCAGATTTGATGTATTATATTTAATTCCTAATGTGTGTATAAATATAATATAACTTAGAAGTTTATCAGCTCCTATTAGGAGGATAAACTGGTTAAGGCATTGCGGTTCTAACCTAGAGGTCGCGAGTTCGATCCCCGCCAAGGGCCGGTCCGATACAGAAGGACCCCCTTTTTGACCGGTTTTTGCAATATTTACACTTTGGCCCCTGTAGTTTTAGTTTGTACAAAAATAGTCCCTGAACTTTCGAAAAGTTACAATAACAGCCCCTATACTTTCTTATAAAATACATTATTGGTCCCTGAAGTTTCAAAAGTTGACATAAATGGTCCCTGTACTGTTCAGTTAAATCCACTAACTGAGTTAGTGTTTAAAGAAGAAAACCTTTATATGAAAGTTAACCCGGTTAGACCATTCAGTTAAAATAGTTTCAAATATGACCATATTAGTCCCTGAAGTATGAGTTTAATAAAATGACCAAATGAACCCTGGATTTTTAAAACTAAATATATATATTTATTTTTAATAATATAAGTTTCAAAAATGACAGTTTTGGTCCCTACTTCCCTACACTCCATACTAGTGTAGTACCTTGACTCTGTTTCATATTGGCCTCAACATATTGCTTGTCTATGTACTGGCATTGTCAACATGTTATTGAGTTATCCGTTCACTGTGCTAACTGTGTTTTGTGCATCAAGTTTATCACTAAAGTTTGTGTGTAATAAATGGAGTGACAGTATGAATGTGATGCATATGTATGTATGATGCAAAACTCATAAAGCAGTTTAATTCGTCAGTTGTAATTCTAGCACAGTCATTAAGCACAAAGTTAATATTAATTAATTGTACGGATACCTGTATTGTGAGCGTTGTCACACATGTTGTTTGTTTTGTTCCTTTGTAAATATGTAGTCGGTTCATATCATCTTCGTCCTTATTATTTTGTTATTTTTTAGGTTTCGAGTATTGTTCTTGGCTTTGATTATTCTAAAGGAATCGTACCCAAAAAAATGCAGAAAGGTACTCTCTCCTGATTTATTTCAGATTTTTTTTTCTAATCTAATTGAGTTTATGAGTTTTGTTAACTTGATTTTAAAATATGCCTAAAGACTTACATATGTTAATTTGTTGAGGTGTTGCCTGGAACATAAACATAAACCAAAAGCGAGATAGAAGTTTTATCTGGTTGAAACCAGTTTATTCTGTTTTCAACCAAAACCCAATGGATTCTTATTCAGTTATTTGAATTGGTTAAGCATTTATCTTATTTGGTTCAGTTTGCTTTGTTATTTGGTTAAAAACTAATAATCTAATAACTAAACCGATGAACACCCTTACGCCCCTAGTTCTATCTTGATTCATTTTAAGCTTATTTGGTCTATTTGTGAACTATAGTGTTGCTATTAGGCAATATTGGAAAATGACGCAACAAGATATACGATGTTAATCACTCACTATGGATGATGGCAATGAATCAAATCTTTATTATATAGGTAAGGTAAGGTTTAATGACTTATTGGTGATTTATAGTGGTACGAAGCACTTAAATATACTTGTTAGTAACCTTTAATTGAACCAAATGCCATGAAACAAATTGATCTGAAAATATTCAATTTTGAATAGAAAAAATTGAGTGATGTCAATAGACCAAACAAACTATACAAGTCAAACTCAACATTGCGTCAGTTCGAGCCAACTCGTCCTTTTCAGTCCAAGATCGAACCCGGGACTGAAATCAAATTTGTTTGAGAGCCAATGCATATATTTGGTTATCATCATTTGTAATGAACCATAATAGGTATAAATGAGTTATATTTGATTCTACTAGGCCATAACGGTGGTTTTGTTTTAATGTGTTATATTAATTATAGGTGATGGTTGGATGAGAACACAACACAACTACAACAGAAAGAGACAGAATGACTAGAGCTATAAAAAGAAAGAACATTGAAACTCACATGGAGGAAGCAAATCGAATGTAATCTTATTTGGTAAACATGGTAAATTATGATATTTGTTGTTTACATATGTTTGAATATTTTTCATGGTACACATATTTGGATACTTTGGTCCTATTTTGTTTTGATTCTTGGGATATTTTATAAATATGTACAATTGTGAATTTCATAATTTGATTTTGCCTATTAAAATTTATTAGTTTGCATATTTGTTGCCGATTGAAATGACAGTCACAAAGTTGGTCGCAAAATCCGTCGCAATAAGGCTCGGTCGCAATATCCGTCACTAAAGCTCGGTTGCAAGATCCGTCACTAAAATTCGGTCACAAACTCAGTCGCAAAAACTGTCGGTCGCAAATTTGGTTTCAGTCACAAAATCGGTTGCAAGAACATTTCGGTCGCAAAAATGGTCGCAAAGTTATTTACCGACCAAGGTATAACCGACCACCAGAATCGGTTGCAAAACGGTCACAAAAGGGCATTTGCGACTGTTTTGTGACCGTTTTGGCGGTCGCAAATGGTCGATTTTGTAGTAGTGAGTCTTCACGTAAGTTGATAATTGTTATATGAGTAAATTAAAAAATCGTCCTTAATGTTGCCACTATATTGCAAAGTGTATCCTTTATCTTCAAAAGGTACAAAAAAAAAACATACTCGATGTTTACAAACTCTTGCATGTTACGTCCTTTAGTCCTAACACAGTTAGTTTTCATGGTTAATTTTGACTAAGTTAACCTCACATGAGGGTATTTTGGTCATTTTATCATAACTGCTAAAATAAATAATCATAAAAAACAATGAATAAAACAATTTTAAAATTACATATGTATATATACTTATAAATATATACAGACACCACATACATGACCCCTCTTCTCCTTTTCTCTATCTCTCTAACTATCCTACCACCACCACTTACCCACACCACCACCATAACCCACCTGCCACCACCGATCTGCCACCATCACCACTTCACCTGCCGCCACAACCACCATCGATCTGTCTCCTCTCTCTTCTCTCTTCACACAATTTCTCCCTCCAGAACCACCACTACCCCACCACCCACCCCACTACCATCCACCTCTGATCTAACCAACACCATCACGACCTCCACCGTCGTGGTAGTGGTTCTGAACCACCTGCAACATCCGATGAACAGATCTAAAATCGAGCCCCAACCAAGAGACGAACAGATCTAGGAATCTGAGATCTAAAAGTGAAGGTGGTTAGGGTTGTAGACGACGAACGAAGGGGGTTCTGTTACAACGCGGGTGTTCGGAGGTTGGGGTTGCAGACAATGTGAAGTGGAAGGGGTGGCGATTGATGGTTCTGATGGTGAATCATTACTTTTTACAAAAAAAAACAATAAAATCAAGAATCTTGAAGTATCTGATCTACTGAAACTTCTACTTAAGCTTCCGATTGTCGTTGTTTTGCTAGCGATTTGATGATATTACAGATCCAATTGGAGTCTGATCGAGCGTAACCGGATCTGTGCTAGTGGAAGTAGATCTGAGAACGGTTGCAAGTGAATATGCCGCCGAATGGATCGGATTCCAACGGCCGTTGCTTGTGTTTTCTAGATTTGATGCTTGATTCTATCGCTTCGATGTTCTTTTGGTTTTGTTCAGAGTTAGGGTTTTAGGGTTTTGTTCTGAGTTAAAGAGAGAGGTGTGAAGTTAGAGTGAGTGGTGGGAGCTGGTGGTGAATAGTGGTGGGAGGTGGTGGTGGTGACGACAGGTGGGTGGTGGTCAGATGGTTGTGGTGGTGGGTAGTTAGAGAGAGAAAGAGTGTACAGATAGAGAGAGAATGTATGTGTGTGTTTGTATAAATATAACTATATATAAACAAACTTCTTTTATTTATTATTTTTTATAATTGTTATTTTAGTAATTAGAGTAAAATGACCAAAATACTCTTATGTGGGGTCTATTAGGTCAGATTTAACCATAAAAAATTAACTAAGTTAAGGCTAAAGGATATAACTTGCAAGGGTTTGCAAACATCGAGTACGTTTTATGTAGTTTTTGAAAACAAAAGACACATTTTGCAATATAGTGTCAACATAAAGGACGATTTTTGTAGTTTACCCTTGTTATATATATAATATAATATAATAGCATTTAGACATATTTTTGATGAAATAGTTAAATAGAATATTTAATATATTTTTTATCAGAATTTTGATTTAAACATTTTATTTTTGTTATTATTATCTTGATTATTGTTATTGTGATCGATATTGAAATAAAACTAGTAATATGACCCGCAGTCAATGTGTCGCGGATCCACCGTAAACATCGAATAGATTAGTTCAAGCATTATGTCATGCGCTAACCATAAGAAAATGTATGGCGCTAATATATAAGGAGATTTCAAAATCAGTGCTGTACCTGGGACAAGATCAATCCTAATTCAGGCAAGTCTAAAGGAAAGACTTTCGGATATTCTTGAACTACCAGAATTTCTTTTACATCCTTTGATCTTTGTATCAAAAACGTTGACCAAAAATGCAAGATAACCCTTACGCAACAGCTTGTGGCCTTCATAATATTCACGATCCTCGACTTTGAATTCCTTCGATCACCATGGACTAGTAATGCTTCACCACCAAGGAGTGGTAAATGCACTAGCTTTTCCGAGTAGATGATCTTAGTGCAATTCTTGGATAAGCAATCCATTCCTACGAAAACATCGAAGCTACTAAGCTCTACAGGTAACAAATCGATATCAAATTTATAATCGTTCAACCGAATGCTACAACCACGAAAGACTTCACTGGTTTCTATTAATTTACCATTAGCTAATTATGTTGAGTACTGTAGGCAGTGGCGTCACCCAGATTTTGAACTTGAGTGTTCCATTAGGACAATGCTTCATCAAGAAATGAACAAGATGCATACTTAACCCTCTAATCAGTTGCACAACTACTGATCGCCATCACAGACTCCATCTTCTCGATCCATCGAACAATGTCGAGGGTTCCTTCAGCTCCAGTAATTGACCTTGGGTTACAACCCTGGAAAGTTTTGTACGTACAGTCATGAAATGTTCACAAGATTAATGAAAATCAAGATTATTCTCTTGTTGCATCATAACACAAGAAACCATTAAAACTTTTCCAGTCATTTTCTACCTGGAGGGGCTCCAATCGATGCTCCACTGAATCCATCCATATTAGTACCGCGCCCAAGCCCCTGCCCTGAAGTCTGATTAGCTTCGCGTTATTCTAAAGTAATGGTAACATGCTGATTGATTAATTACGCCAACTCCTCCATGATAGTTGGTAATCCGGTACTATTAAGAGTGGGGCCATGTCTCACTTTTGGTGATATATTGATGTTTTTATAATCACCGAATAATAGAGTAAGACAATATTCAAATTAATTAACTATTCAATGCGCATAAGTTAAATAACGAATATACAATCACAACTACATAATAACCAAAGAATTTTAACCAAAAACCAAAATATGATATTTTATCATGGAGATTACATCACTTGTTTATAGTTGTAACACCTCGCGTTTTGTAACTTTCTTTATTTAGCAAGTCCTTGTACTTTCCCTTTATGGAAACTTGTAATCCTTTGTATTCGTATTTCATTTCATATGTTGTAATTCGAGACTTGAATCATAATGAAAAACGTTATCTTTTATATACTTGTGTTATACATTATTCATACATACTTGGTGCTTATTCATACTTCATACATACTTAATACGTGTTTCTATGCAAATTCATACGTCTTCATACTTGTTTTACATGCAAAATACATCATTACGCTCCTTTATACTTGCACGACATTTGTACATTTTGTAAATACGCTTAAAATGGCTTAAAATCAGCAAAAATACCAAAATTGCAACATTTGGGCCCAAGCCTAGCAGCTTCGTACGAAACCGGCTCAGCCCGCCTTCGTACGAAGGCCCACTTCGTACAACCTAGCCCATTTCGGCCCATTTCACCCTTAAACCCTAATTTTCTCCTATAAATATAACCCCTTCCCTTCACTTTCAACCTTCCACTCTCATTTCACTCCTTCTAGTTGCTGCTACTCCAAGAGCTCACTCCTTGCTTTCCGAAAGTGAGTTTGCACAAGAATCTTCCTACTCTTCTTCTTCATTTCTCTAATTTTTGTAAACTTTTTTATCAAACTTGGAAGTCTCACAAGTTCGTTGGTACATCAGCCTCGCCTTGGCAGCTGATACAAATGCTTAACTAGATTGAGGACCAACATAGTGTAGATTATCCATCCTAAAACCTTTCTTTTCTCAAACTTTTAAACCAAACCGAAACCGAGTTCCACTGAGTTCACAGCTAAGATAGAAGCTGTGGAATCATGTTAGGACTGATTTTAGTTGATTAGAGGGTTAGATCAAGCAGAACCGAGCTGTTTCACCAAAAGAACAGTCACTTCGTACGAAGCCACCAGTAGCTTCGTACGAAGCCACTGAATCTAAACAACTTCCGAAAATTTTCGTCATTAACTGTTGATACATTTAATGCTGTTAATTCTGGACACAACTGGCCTTTATATTTCTGTAAATTCCTTCCTGTAAACATGACCAACCGATCAGTTCCACTGATTTGTGCTTTGGTGTTAAATAACGAGGTGAAATACCCTCCATGCATGACTTATATGATACTTCTGACTCTTGACTTACGTTTAACTTTAACAACAGACTAACAGAATCATTGGACATAACTAACAGATTGTTAAAAGTTCAAAAATGAAGGTTGACTAACAAACAGTGCCTTCGTACGAAGCCACTGTTTATGAACTGTCCGATGTTCTGATCTGTATTCTGATTCAGTGTTATTCATCACTATTAATCAGAATATGCTTATGTTTTCCACTATTAATTTTACTTATATTCTGTCCTTAAAACTCTGTTCGATTCCAACTCCAACTTACGCCTTCGTTTGCCCTATAGGGTAACCTCGGTGCCTCTGCGCTACTTCCTCCAACTCAACAAAGCTCACGGGACTCTTAGAAGAATTAACGCAAAACTGTGAGTATACTTGAACCCCCCTTTTCATTTACCACCTTTTGGGGTGTAACATGTTAAACTATAAACATACACTTATACTTATTTCCAAAATGCACAAACATTCCTTATACATGCATGCATACTTGATTACTTGATACTTTAAATCTGGGGTTATACGTTTTGTGTTAGACTTATCATTAACTTCGTACGAGCCTATCCTTGACATATATAGCGCTATAGGATTAACGCACCGCCTGTGAACGTTGGGTTATGTTAAGAGCTTATTGCATTTCATCTTGGTTTGATTAGTTAAACACAGGCCGGTTTTATTGTATGACTAGCTTGCCATGTGGAATTGTTTAAAACTTATTTATTATGCTATGTATAAAAACCTGTATACTCACCAATGAATTATTGTGTTGAACTCTATCTTAAACATGTTACAGGCTGAGGATGACGATGCTATGAAACTGAAGTAGTGATGATGCTTAGATACAGATATAGACGTCTTAGGTTTTAATATGTTGTATCAATTTTGTACTTGTTTGTTGTATTGTTTTCTTGTATTGAACATGTTGTACTTCAATTTCCATGTATTGTAACACTTTTGTTATGAATGAAATCAGTTTATCTTATTTACTATTGTCACTTTAGTGTTATGATGGAATGAGCAATCTATTTCGTCTCACTCCGATGTTTCTGCCATCGGTTGGGATGTAACAGATTGGTATCTTAGCCATAACTATAGGGAATTAGCTAGAATTGTATGATTCAACCTAGTCTATAGTCCTAAGTACCAAAACAGACCATTCTGTGCAAACCTGCTTGGTTCGTACGAACCCACACACTGTGCCTTCGTACGAAGCGAGACTGTCGGTTCATACAAACTGACTGTTTGTGAATCTTGAAAAGTTTATTCTTCTTATCTTGCTTCCTCCTCTTTCCTTTGGTCTTAATACTTTCATAATGTCTTTCCTAAGACATGTTACACTAATACACTTGAAGACTTGAAGACACTCGTAATACAAACGAGACGAGTTTACCAAAATAGGCGTGAAACCCACCGTAACAACCCGCTTTTGGAAAGTCAAAGTCAAAGTCAAGATTGAAGTCAAAGGAAGAAAAGATTGCAAACTGCGATCTGTCACTCCTTGCTTAACCACTGAGTTGACTTCTTTGACTTGTAATCGAATCTTTATTTTATTTATTTTAGCTGTATTATGTGGAGTATCTGTGAGTAATCGAGATTAATCGATGTTAATCGCTAATCGACTTATCGCTAATCGCAATCGCATTCGCAACTCGAATTATACGTTCTGGATATTGTTTTATGTGTGTGTGATATTGTATGTTACTTGTGCATGTTTACTTATGTTTTGGTGATTAATCTCAATCGCAATCGAGGTTCTATCGCATCGCAAACTAATCGCAAACGCTAAACGCAAGTTAATTATAGTGATTCTATGTTAGATATAGTGGTTAGGTTATTTGTGTAACTAATGGGTAATCTATCGCATCGCTCGTTCGAAACGCATCGCAACGCTCAACACGCTAATCGAAACAACAACCACTTGGATCGAATGGCCAACCGATCGAGTGGCCATCCGATCGGATTGCCATCCGATCGGACCGCCATCCGATAGGTGACCCACTCGACCCTTGCGCCTTTCCTCTTTTGGAAACCCTATAAATACCCTCATGTCACATCATTTGTGATGTGACAGCTCTCTTACTCGACCAGCTCGCTCAAGCACTCATTCCTCTTGATTTCTCGTGATTCTTGTAAGTTTTCAACCTAAATCTTGTACTTCTATGATCTACACGCACTCCTTCATCTTTTTCACTTTTGAATCTTAACTTTTAACCGTGAAATCAACGGGTTTGAGGTGTTATAGGGTGATGTCATCATGGAGTTCTTAGGAACTTCAAGATTTGGCTTCATTCCACCAAGAACAACTTAGATCTGAAGGATTTCCACATAAATAGACAAAGATCTTGCATAGATCTGAGCATAATCGACGTTAAAAGGATGGAAAGATGGTTTTCCAACTTTCTTTCAACTCTTTTACACTCAATGCACTCAAAACTGATAGAATCGGAGCTCGTTCTGATCTTCTACTCATTTTTAGTGAAGTATTGGTTCAAGATCTGATTTCTATCCAAGGGACAACTGATTTCGGGTTAAACATGAACAACCGTCACGAACCAGTAATCTGATCAGACTTGGGTTGTCACACCCCCAAAAATCCACACGCGGAGTATCACCGCTTGGAGGCGTGACTGACCAGGATTAAGCCACCAATCATATTGAACAAGCATGTAAGTAATAATAAAACCAACACAATACAATTGGTGTCCCAAATAAAACATAGTTTAAGTAGCAAGCGGAAGCATAATGTCTAAAACCAAAGCATAAGCTAATAATGTTTAAGTTCCTGAACACTCAATGTCCATGCTCCACAACGACTCTTCTCCATGCAAGCTCCTGCTAAACCTATTGACCTGCAAAGCATGTAGTAACGAGTCAACAATAATGTTGAGCGAGTTCATAGTTGGGTGTTTGTTTTAGTTGTTACGAAAACAGTTTCCTTTAACTGGCATCCCTGCCGTGAGGGTTACCCCATAGTTGAAAACGTGATTTGTTTAACCCATTTACTCTGGCAATCCAGCCGTGGGGGCTACCCCATGTTTAGTTATCTGGCTTTTCGGCGGTGGGGGCTACCCCATGTATACTACTAGACTCGTTACCATATCGACTGCTGACTGTAGTCGTGTTTATGTGCCCTGAACTGTCAATGTCTATCATCATTGACGTGCCCAGATCCATTAGTTCACGCCCGTCCTCTGCGGCACGGTGTGAGGCTTGTCAAACCTAAATAGCGCTATCTAACTAATGACCCGCTCGCCATTGGCCCGGCGATTAAGTCGATATAAAATAGGAGGGACTTCGTGATAGAGTTTTGGTATAGTAAAAGTTAACTGTCGATGAGGAAGAGGAATTATATTCCTGAACCAGTACTGTCCTACCCAAGAAGGACGAGGAATCCATGTTCCTTAACCCCATTCCCAACCCCTGGGAATCCCATGCTTTGTAGAATGTGTGAACTCACCTCGGTTTGCTCGGTATGCTATACTATGTGCTTGCAAATAATCAATCAATCAATCAAGGCCTAAGGTAATGCATTTACACAAAGTCAGTTCATGTTGGTCAAGTTTCACATACAATCTATGTCACAAAGTGCTTGACAGTTAATCTCATGTATCGTATAAGCAGTTAATCAATTTCATGTCATTCCTGCTTCACATCAGTGTCTTTCACAGTTTATTCTAATATCTTTAACCAATAATACACTTAACTGAGTTAATAAGCTTAACTGGATTATCATATATGACAGAGTTACATTTTTAACAAAGTTACATGCATAACTTAACTCAGTTAACATGCTTGACAGAAACAACATACCTTCCAGTATTAATAGGCTATACAGAATTAACAAACTAATAGAGTTAACCACTTAACAACTTAACAGGAACAATAACTAATAAAGTTACACAATTTAACGGAGTTAATGAAGTTAACAGTGTTAATAACTTAACCAAGTTAGTAACTAGCAAAGTAAAATAAACTAACAGTGGACGAAATCATATACATGCATGGTGAAAACACATATTGATGAAAACACCTATGGGCCGAAATCCCCTTTGGGCCGAAATCACCAAGGTGATTTCGTTGAGGGTAGGGTTTTCGTTGGGTCCAACAATCATCAACAACAGTTATTTTCAATAACAACCCTAATCAATAACAGTCTTGACGGTTTCCACCAAAAAATCGTTCAACCAAAATATTTAATATCAGTTACATACGCAACCCTAATCATCACCATCAATACATTCGATAATGGCCGACATCTGTCAATACTAACTTGTTAATATTGGATCGAATCAATTAATAGGCTGCAAGTTATTCACGTGAAACATGGCACACATAATCATCCTATATTCTAATCAAAGGTTGGGCTGCCACCTCCACAAACTCGATTCCCTAGATAGAGCACCACTTCAATATTTGTTGCACATGCAAGGCTACTGACAACAATCATGTTACATCATGGCTTTGACTAGAATATCATGTGATTATCAAATGTCTAAATTCAAGGTTCCAACCACTTTTGGATCTCACATGCGCCATTTATATATATATTCGATTATACAACTGATGTCTCAAATCTCTAGAATATCCATTTATTAGTTTACACAATCATCGAGGCCATCCAATTTACATAAATCAATTGTGCACAAAAATCATGACTGGAGCTATATATACACTAGTATGTTCGGATTTATAAGAGCAATATTATTAACATAGATCACAGACAACACGACACTTATCAAACAATACGCAGCAACAAACTAATAATTATCATTACTAACCACAAGATCGGGCGATGGATTGAAGGGAAAGACTCGCAAGTGGGAAACTGCCGTAGGTTGAAGGGAGAGGATAGGGTTGTTGATGTTTACGATTGAGAATAATAATCTAGGGTTAATCACTGCTACGTTAAATACCAAGGGTTTGGGCCGAAGCCCATTTGGTTTTCGTTGGTTAGTAGTGGACGAAAACTCATAGTGTTTTCGTGGGGTGTGTTTTCGGCTAGGGTGTTAGGCAAAGCTCCATTTTTAATTACACAATAACAACATGAAACATATATCACATACACACTGAATAACATCATATCAATCACAATACAGTTTAACGTATAACAAACACGCACAGTTGTGAAACAAACAAGTCGTGTAACAAACAACTTAAACAATTAACGCGCCATTAATGCGAAGATGGAAATCTTGGAAGCTCGAGTTGTCACATTATCCCCAAGTTGAAAGAAATTTCGTCCCGAAATTTGGTACGTACTCACTGAGGAAGCTAGTTAAGTTGCATGGTTTTCCTGGTTTTCCTGGGGTGTCACATCCTTCCCCCGTTGATCTGGAATTTCGTCCCGAAATTCCGTAGCTTCAACCTCAGTAGTGGTTGTACTGTTTGCGAATAGTTGGGGATACTTTTGTTTCATCTGATCTTCGCGTTCCCAGGTGAACTCTGGGCCGCGACGGGAGTTCCAACGAACTCGAACGAGAGGGATTCTAGTGCGCTTGAGGACCTTAACATCCCGGTCCGTGATTTCAACTGGTTCCTCGACGAATCGTAACTGCTCGTCGATAGTGAGCTCCTTCAAAGGAACTATGTGGGTCTCATCTGCCAGACACCTCTTCAGATTCGACACGTGGAAAACGTTGTGAACCGCACTGAGTTCTGCTGGTAAGTTCAGTTTGTAGGCCACCTTGCCTATTTTCTCTATAACTTCGAAAGGTCCAACGTATCGTGGGTTAAGTTTTCCCCGCTTACCAAAACGAACCACACCCTTCCAGGGTGAAACTTTGAGTAGTACTCGCTCCCCAACTTGGAGCTCTAGTGGTTTTCTGCCCTTATCGGCGTAGACTTTCTGACGGTCGCGAGCTGCCGCCATTCGTTGTCGTATCTGAGCAATTCGCTCTGTTGTGTCTACCACAAGTTCTGGACCAGTAATCTGACTATCCCCCACCTCTGCCCAACAAAGAGGTGATCGGCATTTTCGCCCATACAATGCCTCAAACGGAGCAGCTTTAATGCTGGTGTGGTAGCTGTTATTGTACGAAAATTCCACAAGCGGCAGATGCTTTTCCCAGCCGTTGCCAAAGTCAATTACACATGACCTAAGCATGTCTTCGAGGGTCTGGATGGTGCGTTCAGACTGCCCATCCATTTGCGGGTGATAAGCTGTGCTCATATCTAAACGTGAGCCAAAGGACTTGTGCAATGCTTGCCACAGTTCTGATGTAAAACGTGCATCTCGATCCGAGATAATAGAGGTGGGTACCCCGTGCCTCGAGACGACTTCCTTAAGATATATGTCTGCTAGTGTGGAGAACTTATCCGTTTCCTTGATAGCCAAGAAGTGAGCAGACTTTGTGAGTCGATCCACGATCACCCAAATAGTATCGTTACCACGTTGTGATCTAGGCAAGCCAGTAACAAAATCCATGGAAATTTGCTCCCATTTCCATTGTGGTATCTCTGGTTGTTGAAGTGGGCCCGAAGGTTTCTGGTATTCCGCCTTGACTCTCGCACAAGTCAAGCACTTGCTAACGTATGTTGCTATGTGGGCCTTCATGCTAGGCCACCAATATGTAGTTTTGATATCGTGGTACATTTTATCCGAACCAGGATGTACCGAGTAGCGAGACTTGTGTGCCTCATCCATCACAAGCTCTCGTAGGCTGCCATAAAGTGGGACCCAAATGCGTCCTGTGATGTAGTAAGCACCGTCTTCCTTCTGTTCTAAGCGTTGCCTTGAGCCGCGTAGGGCTTCAGCCCTGACGTTTTCAGGTTTCAATGCTTCTACCTGAGCATCTCGTATCTGAGAAGGAAGACTAGACTGTATAGTGAGTTGTAAAGCTCGCACGCGCTTAGGCGCGGTGTCATTTCGACTGAGGGCGTCAGCCACAACATTGGCTTTGCCTGGGTGGTACCTGATCGAGCATTCGTAGTCATTCAGCAGTTCGACCCATCGTCGTTGTCGCATATTCAGTTCCTTCTGTTTGAAGATATGTTCGAGGCTTCTGTGATCAGTGTAGATAGCACATTTGGTACCATACAGGTAGTGTCTCCATATCTTAAGTGCAAAAACAACCGCTCCCAGCTCTAGATCGTGTGTAGTGTAGTTCTTTTCATGAACTTTGAGTTGGCATGAGGCGTAGGCTATGACTTTATCCCGCTGCATCAATACACAACCAAGACCCTGAATGGATGCGTCGCAGTAAACCACGAAGTCGTCTGTGCCCTCTGGCAATGAAAGGATAGGTGCACTGCAAAGTCTATCCTTTAAGTGCTGAAACGCCAACTCCTGTGCATTTCCCCAACAATAAACAACGCCCTTCTGCGTTAGTGAAGTAAGAGGCTGTGCAATCTTGGAAAAATCCTTAATGAATCTCCTGTAGTAACCTGCCAAGCCCAAGAATTGGCGAATTTCCGTTGGCGTACGAGGTGCAGGCCAGCTCTTGATCGACTCTACCTTGGATGGATCAACGTGAATCCCATCCTTGTTCACTACATGGCCTAAGAAATGGACTTCACGAAGCCAGAAGTCACATTTTGAAAACTTGGCGTACAGCTGTTCTGTTCGAAGGAGTTCCAAAATGAGTCGTAGATGCTGCTCGTGTTCCTCCTGACTCTTCGAATAGATCAGGATGTCGTCGATGAAAACTATGACAAACTTATCCAGATAAGGCTTGCACACTCGATTCATCAAGTCCATGAAGACCGCTGGTGCGTTTGTCAGCCCAAAAGGCATTACCAAAAACTCATAGTGGCCATATCGAGTTCTAAAGGCTGTTTTGGAGACGTCCTCTTCTCGGACTCTCAGCTGGTGATATCCTGATCTCAGATCAATCTTTGAATAGTAGCTCGACCCTTGCAGTTGGTCGAACAAGTCGTCAATGCGTGGAAGAGGATAGCGATTCTTCACAGTCACCTTGTTGAGTTCACGATAGTCGATGCACATTCTGAAAGTACCATCCTTCTTCTTTACGAATAGCACTGGAGCTCCCCAGGGCGATGAACTAGGACGAATAAAACCCTTATCCAAGAGTTCTTGTAGTTACGTAGAGAGTTCTTTCAACTCTGATGGAGCTAAGCGATACGGTGCACGAGCTATGGGCGCCGCTCCAGGAGCTAGCTCGATTTGAAACTCGACCTGGCGATAAGGCGGGAGGCCAGGTAGTTCCTCAGGAAATACCTCAGGATAGTCGCATACAATTGGAAAATCTTCTATCTTCTTCTCTTTCTTTGAGGTGTCAGTAACGAGAGCCAGAATAGCAGTGTGGCCCTTTCTTAAGCACTTCTGAGCCTTAAGGAAAGAGATGATGCTCACAACAGCACCACTCTTGTCGCCACTAATCATGAGAGGTTCATCACCTGGGCGAGGGATACGGACAATCTTTTCGTTACAAAGAATCTCTGCTTGGTGTTGGGATAACCAGTCCATCCCAATGACAACGTCGAAACTACCCAGAGTGATAGGAAGGAGGTCGATTGAGAAAGTGTGATCAGCAAGAACAATATTACAACCCTTGACTACGTGTGTGACCTCTAAACTTTTACCATTAGCTAACTCTACAGCGTGCTTGGGGTTCAAAGGTGTTGGTGTACGCTTAAGCAGTTGACTAACTTTTAGGGACACCTAACTAGTATCAGCACCCGAATCAAATAAGACAGTAACGTAAAAGTCGTCGAGAAGGAACTTACCCGTCACAACATTGGGATCATTCCTCGCTTCTCCCTGGCCAATAACGAACACACGGCCCCTTGCACCATTGCCATTGTTACCCCCGTTGTTCCCATTCCCCTGATGGTTGTTGTTATTGTTGTTCTGGTTCCTGTTCAGTTGGGGACAATCTCTCTTGAAGTGGCCTTCAGCTCCACACTGAAAGCACCCTTTGTTGTTACCTTGTTGCTGTTGCTGGCGTTGATTCTGTTGAGCTTGTTGTTGCTGACGATTCTGGTTTGCGGGGTATAAACTTCTACAATCCTTTGCTGCGTGGTCTGGTTTGTTGCACCAATGACAGTTACCCCTGGTGCATGGCCCGCTGTGATGTAGGTTACAGCGATTGCATTTAGGGTGATTTCCCTTGTACACACCACGACTTTGGCTACCAGATGATTGCTGACTAGGACTCTTATAGTCGTCAGTCCTTCTCTGCTGCGACTGGGATTGAACAGAAGTCGAACCTCTGCTTGAAGCTCCATCCCATTTACGTTTGTTGTCACTGGGAGTTTCAGAGGTAGCTGTAGCACTAATACGTTTTGGTAACCTGTTCTGCTCCACCACCTGATCAGTGAGACGGTGAGCCAACTGAACAACCTGCTGGTAGGTGGCGAGGTTTGCTGAAGTCACATGACTTTGGATTTCTGGCACTAGACCCTTAAGATAAAGTTCGATACGCTTAATTGGAGGGTCCACCATAGTAGGACACAGTAATGCAAGCTCATTTGATCTCTTCGTATACGCCTCAATTTCTGACCCCGTCATCTTGAGGTTGAAGAACTCGACTTCCAGCTTATGAATGTCATCACGACTGCAGTATTCTTCCTTGATCATCTCTTTAAAATTGTTCCATGGGGTGGCGTTGGCAGCAACCAACCCCAGCATTTGGACCTGAGCGTTCCACCATGTGAGGGCTAAACCCTCGAGAGTACCGATAGCATACTTCACCCTGCGTGCCTCAGGGCATTCACACATTTCGAACACAGATTCTAGTTTCTCAAACCAGTGGAGGAGACCTACGGCTCCTTCAGTGCCGCTGAAAGTAGTTGGTCGGCAGTCCATAAAGGTTTTGAAGGTGCACACAGGAGGCTGAGCATGTTGACCTGTCGTGTGCGTAAGAGTAAACAAAATTTAGCACAAGTGTTGGTTTACGAGAGTAGGATCTAAAGATCCTAGAATGAGTTTTAAACTGCAGGGTATACCTCCTGCTTGTGCGGCTGCAAGTGCCGCAGCAACCTGTTCGTTAATCAGAGCCGTCAACTGGGCTTGAGTCATGTTAATGCGTCCAGACATGATCTTCATATCAAGGGAAACATGAGTGAGAAGGGTTCGCGAAAGTGCGATAACAGAAGTGAGTAAGCACACATGTGTTCAAGCAACGGTAGCTATACTAACTAAGCATATCATGAGCAAAGTTCTATGATATCTAGCATGTAGGTAATAAAACATAAATCATAACACCTAGAATGTCGAGCCTTGCACGTGGAGTGAAGTGTCGTTGTGGATCGTAGAGCACTGTACAGGTTATAGTCTGGTTTTAACAAAAACGTTTTCCCTTATTAAAACCAAGTTCTCTATAACCAATGGCTCTGATACCAATCTGTCACACCCCCAAAAATCCACACGCGGAGTATCACCGGTTGGAGGCGTGACTGACCAGGATCAAGCCACCAATCATATTGAACAAGCATGTAAGTAATAATAAAACCAACACAATACAATTGGTGTCCCAAACAAAACATAGTTTAAGTAGCAAGCGGAAGCATAATGTCTAAAACCAAAGCATAAGTTAATAATGTTTAAGTTCATGAACACTCAATGTCCATGCTCCACAACGACTCTTCTCCATGCAAGCTCCTGCTAAACCTATTGACCTGCAAAGCATGTAGTAACGAGTCAACAATAATGTTGAGCGAGTTCACAGTTGGGTGTTTATTTTAGTTGTTACGAAAACAGTTTCCTTTAACTGGCATCCCTGCCGTGAGGGTTACCCCATAGTTGAAAACGTGATTTGTTTAACCCATTTACTCTGGCAATCCAGCCGTGGGGGCTACCCCATGTTTAGTTATCTGGCTTTTCGGCCGTGAGGGCTACCCCATGTATACTACTAGACTCGTTACCATATCGACTGCTGACTGTAGTCATGTTTATGTGCCCTGAACTGTCAATGTCTATCATCATTGACGTGCCCAGATCCATTAGTTCACGCCCGTCCTCTGCGGCACGGTGTGAGGCTTGTCAAACCTAAATAGCGCTATCTAACTAATGACCCGCTCGCCATTGGCCCGGCGATTAAGTCGATATAAAATAGGAGGGACTTCGTGATAGAGTTTTGGTCTAGTAAAAGTTAACTGTCCATGAGGACGAGGAATTATATTCCTGAACCAGTACTGTCCTACCCAAGAAGGACGAGGAATCCATGTTCCTTAACCCCATTCCCAACCCCTGGGAATCCCATGCTTTGTAGAATGTGTGAACTCACCTCGGTATGCTATACTATGTGCTTGCAAACAATCAATCAATCAATCAAGGCCTAAGGTAATGCATTTACACACAGTCAGTTCATGTTGGTCAAGTTTCACATACAATCTATGTCACAAAGTGCTTGACAGTTAATCTCATGTATCGTATAAGCAGTTAATCAATTTCATGTCATTCCTGCTTCACATCAGTGTCTTTCACAGTTTATTCTAATATCTTTAACCAATAATACACTTAACTGAGTTAATAAGCTTAACTGGATTATCATATATGACAGAGTTACATTTTTAACAAAGTTACATGCATAACTTAACTCAGTTAACATGCTTGACAGAAACAACATACCTTCCAGTATTAATAGGCTATACAGAATTAACAAACTAATAGAGTTAACCACTTAACAACTTAACAGGAACAATAACTAATAAAGTTACACAATTTAACGGAGTTAATGAAGTTAACAGTGTTAATAACTTAACCAAGTTAGTAACTAGCAAAGTAAAATAAACTAACAGTGGACGAAATCATATACATGCATGGCGAAAACACATATTGATGAAAACACCTATGGGCCGAAATCCCCTTTGGGCCGAAATCAACTTTGGGCCGAAATCACCAAGGTGATTTCGTTGAGGGTAGGGTTTTCGTTGGGTCCAACAATCATCAACAACAGTTATTTTCAATAACAACCCTAATCAATAACAGTCTTGACGGTTTCCACCAAAAAATCGTTCAACCAAAATATTTAATATCAGTTACATACGCAACCCTAATCATCACCATCAATACATTCGATAATGGCCGACATCTGTCAATACTAACTTGTTAATATTGGATCGAATCAATTAATAGGCTGCAAGTTATTCACGTGAAACATGGCACACATAATCATCCTATATTCTAATCAAAGGTTGGGCTGCCACCTCCACAAACTCGATTCCCTAGATAGAGCACCACTTCAATATTTGTTGCACATGCAAGGCTACTGACAACAATCATGTTACATCATGGCTTTGACTAGAATATCATGTGATTATCAAATGTCTAAATTCAAGGTTCCAACCACTTTTGGATCTCACATGCGCCATTTATATATATATTCGATTATACAACTGATGTCTCAAATCTCTAGAATATCCATTTATTAGTTTACACAATCATCGAGGCCATCCAATTTACATAAATCAACTGTGCACAAAAATCATGACTGGAGCTATATATATACACTAGTATGTTCGGATTTATAAGAGCAATATTATTAACATAGATCACAGACAACACGACACTTATCAAACAATACGCAGCAACAAACTAATAATTATCATTACTAACCACAAGATCGGGCGATGGATTGAAGGGAAAGACTCGCAAGTGGGAAACTGCCGTAGGTTGAAGGGAGAGGATAGGTTTGTTGATGTTTACGATTGAGAATAATAATCTAGGGTTAATCACTGCTACGTTAAATACCAAGGGTTTGGGCCGAAGCCCATTTGGTTTTCGTTGGTTAGTAGTGGACGAAAACTCATAGTGTTTTCGTGGGGTGTGTTTTCGGCTAGGGTGTTAGGCAAAGCTCCATTTTTAATTACACAATAACAACATGAAACATATATCACATACACACTGAATAACATCATATCAATCACAATACAGTTTAACATATTACAAACGCGCACAGTTGTGAAACAAACAAGTCATGTAACAAACAACTTAAACAATTAACGCGCCATTAATGCGAAGATGGAAATCTTGGAAGCTCGAGTTGTCACATTATCCCCAAGTTGAAAGAAATTTCGTCCCGAAATTTGGTACGTACTCACTGAGGAAGCTAGTTAAGTTGCATGGTTTTCCTGGTTTTCCTGGGGTGTCACATGGGTGATTCCTGTTCGATCGGACGACTTGGGACTTGCAAGGTTTCTGTTGTTTAACACATTGTCGTATCGTCTCGAGCAAACCGCAAAAACTTTCCAAACTTAAACAAATCTTCAAGTTGCCAAAAGATCAGATCGCGGGATGGGTCGCTGTCCGAGCAGATTGCCATCCGATCGGACTACAATTGAGGATCTCATACTTAATCGATTTTCAACATGTTCAATGCACTAGAAAATTCTAGCGGATTGCCACCCAGTCGGTAGACTATCCGATTGGATGAAAATACTGTTGTGAACTTGTTCTCTGAGAAATACCTCGCCGAACGGATCGCCATCCGATCGAACCGCCGTTCGATCGAACGACTTGAAAGGTAGGGATACTTCTCTGTTTTCAAAATGCTTCAACGAAAACTTCAAAGCCATCATACACAAACACATCCATCCCAAACGAGGTGTCAATCCGACCGAATGGCCATCCGAACGGATTGACATCCGCTCGAATGGCCATTTGCTTCTGATCGCCATCCGGCCGGGCCGGATGACCACTCGTCACTTGTTCATTTTGCACCGTTTTACGCGCCGCTCATCGTTTATGCTAATCGTTCTAATCAGGCTGATCTCACTCTAGCGCTCCCTTCAGTCCATTAATCCACATCGCTGTGAGTATACTCGATCCCTTTTTGCTTTATGCACTTTTGGGTGTTACATACGTTACTTATTCTAAGTCACAACGATCACACGACGCAAACACTATTTATACGCTGACCTCTAATGCATGTTATACGTGACTTGATGAATGCCTGTTCGTTATGTTTACACATTGATTGTTGTCTACCTGCCTTAGCAACGATAGTACTATAGTTTGGACTCAGCACCTGTTCACTCAGGGGTTGTTAAGGATATTGCTTCACATGTTCGCAGTGGTGAACATGTGATGCGCACTCGCTACTCAAAGTCAAATCGCAGTCATTGGTATTGATAGGATCTTTGTCGATAACTTACATGCTTCACATTATACGTTGCACATGCTGGTTATGCGTAAACGATTTCGAACTCTACTATACTATTAAACTTGTATGCTCGCCTTTACACTATGTGTATTGACCTCTATTTTAACGTATGTGACAGGTGTTTAGGATGCTTGCTTGCTAGTTGATGGAATCGAGCTATGACGGAGTCTAGAAACAAACTAAATAAAATCTGAGTTGTCGGAACAGTTGCTTGTTTTTGAGACAATTATCTGTAATAACTATATTTACTTCATCTGTTAGTAGTATGGGATATTAACATTAAAGATTCGGTAATTTAATAGTTGTTGTGGATTCTCTTGAACAATCTGTTTCGCTCAGTGCCACGCCCTGATGTTTCCGCCATCGGTTGGGGTGTGACACGCACAATTTAGTATACGACTCTCATTCCGCTTATTCTTTATTTTGCACGAAATTACACCATTAAGCTAGGAGTGAAATCCACACCTTAATGGTAAATTTCCAACTCAAACTCTAGTGGACCCTCGTCAAATAGTTGAAATTAAATTTTGACCCGACGAGTAGAAACCACATTAGGGTACGAAATTGTCAAGTTAGGGGTGAAACCCGCATCTTTTCGACTAAGTCCCATTCCTCGATTTTCAATCTCGGCAAAGTTTGATTGCTTCGATTGATTAGAGACGTGTAGTAACTGGAAGGGTAAGATATCGTTAATCGCTTCTCGACGAGAGTAACTTACCTATAGGCCAAAGCACGTTTCTTTAATTTGAAAGGACTTTCGATTCACTTTGGAATAGTCGACGTTTCTCAACCCGAAACAATCCTTAGGTAAACCTGTGATCTGTCGGTCGTAATGAGAGCATCGATCAACCCAAACGCCCTTTTGCTTCTTCGAAGTAGACAAAGTAACAACTCTCGATGTAGATGCGATATCCCTAGCGGGTCTGGTCTTCTTTCTCTGATGAGAATAAACTAGCAATGGGGCAGTAGAGGCTTACGACTCAGGAAGTGGAATAGACGACTCGGACACAACAGATAGAGGGGTCTCAGATATAGGCTAAGTAGTTGCGGTGTGTGGGACTACCAGTGGCTCCAATGGTCGGGTGGTGACCACGGGCGTCCACCACGGGTGTTACTACGTATGAACCTATGAGAATAGGCATGAGTATTCCAATTGATTCATCTACTATTGGCGTTGTCCCAGATGATTGTCCAATCTCAAAGACTGGGGATGGAACAACCACCTCATTATCATCAATTCACACGGGTTACTCGTGTTAGCGTAACTCGGGTCAACCTGGGTAGCAAATGCGGTAGGATCAACATAGAACGATGAAGTTGGGACGAACGACAAAATTACAGGTTAAACCATACAACCTAATCACAGTTTCTTTATACATTACGTTCATTTAGACTTAAATATGTATTAATTGGGTCCACGAAGTCTAGCAATGTCCAGAAAATGCATGAATATTTGCATTTAGTATAAGCGCCATCGCCTTGTCGCGTTACGATGAAACCAGTTTTAACGAACGTTGGTGGTTATCTGGTTAACATTTTTATACCAAAATTGTTCCAATATGCCTAGAAGATTAAGTTAATGGCATTATTATGTGCTCGATATAAATAACGGATAAAAACCTATTTCGAATACGTAAGTATTGTAATTATCCGGTGAATCGCACAAGTATTTTTTTCGTCCACTTTAACGCCGAAGCTTATAAATTTTCACCAAACAAATTCTAAGATATGATTAATAGGTGACATTGATTAGTATTGGGAACAATTAGGGGTTATAAGGTGTTATCTGGATGGCTAAATTATAAATCCCGGTTTTTTATCCGTAACACTCATTAGCTGAATAACTAGCATAAACGAGGACCGTTTTACAAGAAATCCTCATCTAAACATAGTTTAGTGAACTAGTTAATCCTAACTAGTGTCCTAAAGCTAGATTAGCATCCTAATCATCCTAGTTAGCCCTTATGACCAAAATATCTAGAAACCACATCATTAGAAAACCTCATTTTTAAACGAAATCCAACCAACCCAATCCCACCCTATACCCTTACAATTTTTGGCCATAGAGAAGGCCCCACAACCTCTCCATTTTGTGTTGAGCGTTGGATGAAAGGGTATGGCTTTTGTTGACTTTGGTATAGCATGGTAAGTAAGTGGATAGTTAAAAGAACATAAGAGAGTGCAAGATCACTTCCACATTTTACAAAAAAGAAAACAAACTTTCTTTTCCTTTCTCTCATAACCCACGGCTTGATCGGAGTGTCGCACTCCGGTCAAAGATAAGATTATAAGCCCTAATTACCCTTAACGATAGCTAGTGGTAGCAAGGGGTCGAACCACGAAGAGTATGTGGTTTGCGAATGGACTTGAATGATTTATAGAAGTAGTCACTTTTATGAAGCTTGCTAGAGTATTTTTGTGGTTTTTATTTGTTTTAAAAGATGTTGAATGAATTTAACAAAGTTGATTGGATTGATAAACTAATAGAAATTAAACAATTGCAAGAAAACTTTATTATAAAATAGGATGGAATAACAAGGTTCACACCTGTAACACCTCATAAAATCATGACTAATATAATGAAGACACGTGTCAAGGACTTTAAACGTGTAAGGGATTGATCTTGAGGGACTAAAGTTATCAAACAATGTAAATATGCAAGTAAAAGGATCCAAAGTGTCAACATGCCATTCTTGTGCCTCTGATTGACCTCATACGATGTTCGTATTCTTTGATGAATAATTTGTCGAACATTGGAAGTCGTTTGTGCTTAAATTAAGGATCTTACGAAACATAGGGGTTAAAAGTGTCAACATATTAAAAGTTACCTCTGAGTGACCTTTAACGAACCCAAAAACATTGTAATAATTAAATATTTCACTCTCAAGAATGTTAGATATTAATTTTGTGGAGTTTCGATGAAAACAAGACTTTTCGGGTGATCGTACAACTAACCGGGAGCTTAACAGAGTTAGTTTTGACACAAGGCCCCTAAAAGTTAACTATGGGGGTCCTAAGTGCAATAAATGGAAGTTAAATAAAGTTAAAATGGACCAGGGACTGAAAATGCAAAGTTGCAAATGTTTTTACCGGATTTACAGGTTGTCGCGGGCCGCGTAAACATTCCCTTATGTTTACGCGGGACGCGTGAACAGTACCAGCAAACAAAAACATGGCAGCTGCATGTTTCAGCCTGTTACACCGCCTTTGCATGCTAAATTTCGATACCAGGGACTGTGCCAATGGTTTTTCATGCAATAGGGACACCTGGTAACATCTGGGATCATCATAGGGACACATGCAAAGATCTTGGAGCTTCCATTTTGCTATATAAGGCCTTGTTCATTCACTTGTCATTTGCACACTTGAAATTTTATTTCAAAACTCAATCTCTAGAATCCCTTGGAGCTCTAGGAAGCTTTCTTCTGTTATATTTTCGTGCTAAGTACTCTTGTAAGTAATCTTAGCCTCCTAAGTTCAAGTTTTATTAGTTTAATGACCAAAAGTCAAAGCCATCGTAATTAAGCTTTGACTTAGTGATTAATCACTAATGATCGATCCATTATTCGAATTGAAAGTGGCTATGAGTTGGTAATTATGTAGGTAATAAACCCTTAAAAGGGCACCCACTGATTATCACTCTAACTTGGTCAATTGTCAGGTCAAACTTATTAATAAAAAGTCAACAGAATCTATTTTTGCAAATAAATTCATAACTAGCAATGCAGAGGTTATGGAACATGTTTAAACACTGAAATAACTTGGTAATTAATATAAGAACATGTTTAGGCATGTTCAACCCGACAATTCTGAGTTGAGGCTCGGTTCGCAACCGAAAGTCGCAAAAGTAGACTTTTGCTTTGACTTTCAGTTCGGACCCGATTTAGCTTGTTTTAGATATACCTTAAGGTTCCTTTATGACCATATTATATGTTAGTAAAACCCTCTGAGGTTATGCTGCATGGTTCCTTAATAATCCGATTCATTTGCATGTTTCCGTTAAATGCTTAATTGTTGACCATAATGCCCTTTTGATATTAAAACGAGATTTTTGAAAATGTGAGAGGACAAAAACCTTTATTACTGATTTATAAACATGTCCTAAAAGTTTGACATCAGTTTATGGTCTAAAATGAGAGTTATGCTCGATATCGTACATGAAAGCCTTTTTATTAATTAAACGGCATTTTCAACATAAATCCTACTTAAACTCAAATTTTGACACCAAACCTTTTACTCACTGATGTAATATAATATTTAAGGATTTTTGGAAATTTTTATTAAATTTTAGATTGTTCATAACATAGAGTTCTTTCATAGGCTCGGTAATTGAATATAATACCCTTTTCGCTAATAAAATGAGTTTTACACATCTTTTACATATCAAACTTTTTTATACTGATTTTATATAATAAATAAGTTATTTTAAAGTGTAAAGGCTGTTCAAAATCTCAGATTTCCTTAATCAACCCGAATATCGTCAAATACCGACTTTTATGCGATTTAGGCGCATAGTATGGTCTAAAACCATATTTGGCACCTAAGACTCATTACCTACTGATGTTATGAGTAAATTTTTATACTTTAATAGTAAGTAAAAGTTTTGAACTCAGAATTCCAAATTTAACCCTTTTAACATATGTGAAATGACCAAAATGCCCCTACGGTGCATAGTTTGGTCATAAATGAGAAAATTCATATATGTATAATATCTTACTGATATAACTTATTAAAATAAATATTTTTACCGATTTTTTAGACCAGAACCACAAATTTCTATTTAACCTCTTTTATAAACATTAAAATGACCAAAATACCCCTACGGGGCATAAATTGGTTTTAAATTCGTTTTGGGCATAATGGAAGGTATCCTACTGATTTCACAACATTCGGTGCGGTTTGTGTGACTAGTTTGCATAAATTGACCGAAACGGGTCAAACCTTATCATTTTTACTTCAAAATCCAGAATGTATTTAGTTTACCCATTTTATACAAGTCTTCATACTTGTCGGGTCTAAATCACATTCTAATCCGGTCATCGCTTAATCTTACGTTTTGAACCGTAAACCTTTCATTAAAACTAACCGGTCTAAGTTAAGACTTAAATAAGACCAGTTAGGAATCTAATAGGTTATTAAAACCATCGTTCTAGATTAGGAGCCCAGTAAAAGCTACATGTGTTTGCTGATTGTTATACGGCTGAGATTTAAAATTTATAAATTTTGCTCCGGTAAATACTTTTAACTTATTTTCCCTTATACGGGCTTGGGGTACGGTATTTAATAATACGGCTTGGTCGGGTATCGAATCGTTAATAGAATAATGGTTAAATCATTGAGGTAACCCGTTTAATCTGTTTTGTTTGTTTTAAGCCTTTGGGGGGGTTAATGACCATGTCCTGGATATCCTCGGCTCATTCATTAAAATGGCCACGACTTAAGCACGGGGTGTAGGCATACACCTGCCGGTGCGTATGTAAAAAGATATACCCGCTTGTTAAGAATTACTCGCTGTGGGTTTATATTATGTGGTGTGTCTATTAATCTTGTTCCGGCTTCTATCCCGGATCCTGAATGTATAATAAACATATAAATCTTTTACAAGATTATTTTTAAATAATTATCCCAAGTTATAAAAGAATATTTGTGCCTTGTGCATTTAAATCAATTTTCTTAAATATTTTCAAAAGTGTCGGTTAATTGTATTTACGAGTGTAAACTGACGTATTTTCCAAAAAAGTTAAGTGCAGGTACTAAGCGAAATGGGCTGGCTACTCCTAGTATCAAATACAGAGTCTTGCAAGCTTTTGATGCTGAAATCTGTTGAACAATATTTCTTTTTATCTTAGATCCGCCTGTGGATCCTTTTACAATCCGTTTGTAATATTTTATGTTACTTTCCAATCGGTTTGTAATATTATTACTTTTAGACTTCCGCTGTGCATTGAACTGTGATTATTTGACTATGATGATATCAACTACGTCACGATACTCCCCACCGGGCCCACCGGTAATACGTGGAAATATTTGGGTGTGACAGGTTGGTATCAGAGCCAACATTGAGTGAATTAAACACTAGCCTTTTGTGTTTAATCTCAATGACACAGTTACACATTCCTTGACCTCCAAGTCTAGGCAAATGACTTAGGACTAATCCTAATCTTATTGTTTTCTTTTGTTGGTTTCTTTTGTTTGTTTTGACAGGAACAAGAAAATGCCACCAAGATTCAGAGGAAGAGGTGGACGAGGCAAGGCGCCAATCACTGCCCCAAACGATCATGAAGCTGGGCCTTCTCACCGGCGAACACCCTCAGCAACTCATAGCTCTAGTCCTCACGAGGATTGGAGGACATACTTGGAACCCGCGAGGAGTTCTGTCTCGCTTAGCTCGTCACCCTAGTACCATCACTCCTTTGGGCCACATTCAGAGAACGAGCCCAACGATTCACACCACTCTTTCTTGCCATTGCAGCGGTCAAGCTCACACCGGGCTTTTCAAGACCCGACCCCGTACTTCCAGAACCGGTTCAACCCAGCAAATTAGATTGAAGAACCAATGGGCCATAACCCATTGGGCCCTGGAGCCCAGGATATGGAGATGGATGATGACCCCGATCCTGCCGAGCCACCAACTGGGACGCCCACGCATCCCATAGATATTTCTGATGGATCATCATTTCATGGTTCGCAATACAGGGGCCTAGATAGTTTCGCTGAAAGGTGGGCCACTTACCATTGGGAGTTCACTCCTCCTTTCGACCCACCTCAGCAGCAGCAGCAGCAGGATCCCTCTGAGGATTCACGTTTTCAGGCGGTTACTCCATCGCCACCGCCGCCGCCAATACAACAACTGCCTCCAGAACCACCGAGGCGAAGGAGAACAGGTGCACGGATGTCCGTGCGAGGAGGGGATTTCCATTTTAGCACCCCTCAACACTTAAGTGGCAGCCACTACCCGCCACTGTATGAAGACCCGCAGCTGGGTGGGCCTTCAAACCCAGTTTCAGAGGTCGACTCAGCTCCAGTCGCACCACCACCACCCATGGGTTATGATAACCCAATTCCTTCATACGCCGGTGCAGCGGCGTATAACCCTTTTGAGCAGCCAGCTTACCCTGGCTACAACTACTACAATGCCCCTTCCGTCGACCCATACCTCGAGGCGGCCAACTACAATGCTCTCCATCCAGAAGGGCCTTATGCAGCTTCGTACCAGTCTAGGTACCAAGCATATGGGTATCAATACCCACCACCTCCTCAACCTCCGCAGCAGCAGCCGCCACAGTCGCCATTGATCCAGCCACTACAGCAGCAGGAGATTCTTCAGAGGTTGAGCCAGGTGGAACGAGAGGTTCGAGAGGAGCGTAGAAGCCACCGGGGATTTCTTAAGGGTTTGGCAAATCTGATCAAGGGAAAGAAGAAGAGCGATTTTTGAAGATTCCTTATTTATTTGTGTTGTAATCTTTATTTTCAATTAAGTCCCTGTGTGGACATTTATTTATGTACCTAGTCCCTGCGAGGACTTGTATTTTCATTTTAGCCCCTGCGTGGGCAAGTTATTTATATAAAAGTCTTGTTGAGGGCATCTATGTACTTCTCTTTATTTATTTTTGGAATGTTTTAATTTTAAAATTTCATTTGTCATCATATGCATGAATATAATATATGAAATAAACCAAAAATATCATTCCTTTTTATAATTGATCTGCCATTAATTATTAAATGAAATCTTAAAGGTAAAAACCTAGCCCATGTGTCATTCTAAGACAGGGCCATGATGGTAGTCTCTTTTTAAGATTCAGATCCTTATTAACATCTGAAAACATGTTAACACTCCTGGCAAATGTGATTCGATAAAATCACACAAGTCATCCTTATGTTGGATTCTTCCAGTTCCTTTTCTCTATTTATTATTTAAACACCCATTAGTGATGAAGTGCCTACGGGCCACACTTATTATCCTATTAGACAAAAAGACTGTTGTAGTCTAAGACTCCCTGTCAAGAAAAGGTAATGAACTATGTTCAAACCTTAAAGCCCCGATCTTACGAGATCAAGTCTTATGAGTAAGATGTCCTTGTGACTAGGCCTTTTGTGCCACTCTAATATCTCTAATAAATTATAACTAGGGATAAATTATAAAGAAAATGCTAAACAAAATAACCAATATGGTTTGTATTTACCATGGTTAATGAATTGACAATACCATAATAAGACTTCTGAATAAATTATTGGTATCATTTTTATTGTAACAATCAAGCTACATGGCAGAATCAGAAGAAGTCAACAGTCACCCTCGAGAGAATAATGATACCACCAGAATTAATGTAGCTGGTGCAGATCTTCAGGCATTAATAGACAATGCTGTTACTAGGGCACTTGACAGACAGTTCAGGGAATCAAGTGGTACACGTACTAAGACTCAATCTGTGGCTCAAAGTAAGCCCCCTTCTAAAATAAATGGGTCAAAGAAGGATGATGCTCGTCACTCGTCGAATCAGCAGAGTGTCACGTCTAAGAAGATTGTGCTCAATGAAGAGCCACGTGTTAAGGCATGTTCTTACAAGTATTTTGTCTCCTGGAAGCCCAGGGATTTCACAGGGGAGAAAGGAGCCATTGATTGCATGACGTGGCTAGATGAGATGGACACAGTGGTGGATATTAGTGGGTGTGCCGAACAGGACATCGTGAAGTTTGTTTCACAATCTTTTAAGGGCGAAGCCTTAGCTTGGTGGAGGTCCCTAATCCAAGCCACAGGAATGATCCCACTTTACAACATGTCTTGGGATCAGTTTGTGACATTGATCAAAGAAAATTTATGTCCTCAACATGAAGTTGAGAAAATTGAGACTGACTTCTTGACCTTGGCCATGAAGAACTTGGATTGTCAGGCATACCTTACCAGTTTCAACACCATGTCTCGATTGGTTCCGTACTTGGTCACGCCAGAACCGAAACGTATAGCTCGTTTTATTGGAGGTCTAGCTCCAGAAATTAAAGCAAGTGTGAAAGCATCTAGACCTACCACATTCAGATCTGTGGCTGATTTGTCGTTATCTCTTACTCTCAATGCAGTCAGGCAGAGATCACTTAAGAATTCCGATGGAGGAAAGAGGAAACGTGAGGAGGAGAAATCATGCCATTCTGATAAGAAACATAAAGGGAACTCTGATCATAAGAAAAGTTCCGGGTTTAAAAAGGATAATCAGCAGTCGGGTTAAAAACCCAAGTGTAAAACCTGCAAGAAGCGTCATCTAGGGAAATGCAGGTTCGAATCAAAATCCCAATCGCAGCCCAGAGCTTGTGGGATCTGCAAATCAAGTGAGCATAAAACATTGGATTGCAAGAAGATAAAGGATGCAACTTGTTACAACTGTAACGAGAAGGGGCACATCAAGCCCAACTGCCCAAAGTATGCAAAGAAACCTGAACAGGGTAAAAAGACCAATGCTCGGGTCTTTCAAATGAATGCACAAGAAGCCATTCAGAACGACAACGTGATAACAGGTACCTTTCTTATCAATGATGTTTATGCTAGAGTATTGTTTGATTCGGGTGCAGACAAGTCTTTTGTAGACAATAAGTTTTGTAAATTGCTAAATCTATCTGTTAAGACTCTAAGCATAAAGTATGAAGTAGAACTGGCCGATGGTACTATAGAGATTGCTTCAACCATTCTAGATGGATGTTTTATATCCATTAGGAATCACTCTTTCCGCTATCCTTGCTTCCTTTGAAACTAGCAGGATTCGACATAGTGATAGGCATGGATTGGTTATCTCATAACCAAGCCTAAATTGTATGTGATAAGAAGCAAGTGGTTATCAAGACTCCTTATGGTGAGCAACTTACGATTCAAGGAGATACTCAGTATGGATTGCCTAAGCAAGTGTCTATGCTTAAGGCGTCGAGGTGTATGAAGAAAGGTTGTGTAATTTATATGGCACAGGTTACCATTGATGAACCAAAGCCCAAGATTGAAGATATCCCAGTTATCTCTGAATATCCAGACGTTTTTCCTGAAGAACTACCTGGTTTACCTCCAGATAGGCAAGTGGAATTCAGAATCGACACTATTCCTGGAGCAGCACCAATTGCAAGAGCACCTTATCGGTTGGCACCAACTGAAATGAAAGAGTTAAGGACTCAGTTGGATGATTTGTTGGCTAAAGGTTTCATTCGACCTAGCTCGTCCCCTTGGGGAGCACCGATTCTGTTTGTGAAAAAGAAGGATGGCTCGATGCGTCTGTTCATCGATTACCGCGAGTTAAACAAAGTTACAATCAAGAACTGATATCCATTACCCAGGATCAATGATCTATTCGATCAGCTTCAAGGAGCAAGTTACTTTTCAAAGATTGACTTAAGGTCAGGTTACCATCAATTGAAGGTCAGAGATGAAGATGTACATAAGACTGCATTTAGGACTCGATATGGTCACTATGAGTTCTTAGTGATGCCTTTCGGGCTCACTAATGCACCAGCAGCGTTCATGGATCTCATGAATCGTGTTTGCAAATCTTATTTGGACAAGTTTGTCATTGTTTTTATTGATGACATACGTATATATTCGAAGAATCAGGATGATCATGAAAGACATCTCCGGTGTATTCTTAAACTTCTACAGCAAGAGAAACTCTATGCCAAGTTTTCAAAATATGAGTTTTGGCTTCGTGAAGTCCAATTTCTGGGACATGTAGTTCGTAAGTGTGGTATCCAGGTGGATCCCACTAAGATTGAATCCATTATGAATTGGCAAGAGCCTAAGACACCTACAGAGATTCGCAGCTTCTTGGGTTTAGCAGGATACTACAGGCGTTTCATAGAAAACTTTTCAAGAATCGCTGCACCATTGACTTCGTTGACCCGCAAAAATGTCAAGTTTGACTGGGGTCCCAAGCAGCAAGAATCCTTTGATATTCTGAAGTAGAAATTAAGCATTGCACCTGTATTGACTTTGCCAGAAGGAATTGAAGAATTTGTGGTTTATTGCGACGCATCGCACACAGGCATGGGTTGTGTGCTTATGCAGAAAGGCAAAGTTATTGCCTATGCCTCACGTCAGTTAAAAGTGCACGAAAAGAACTACACCACCCATGATTTAGAGTTGGGTGCCGTTGTATTTGCTTTGAAGCTTTGGAGGCATTATCTTTATGGAACTAAGTGTGTGATCTATTCGGATCATAAGAGCCTTCAGCATCTGTTTAACCAGAAGGATCTTAACATGAGACAGCGTCGATGGATGGAGACACTGAATGATTATGATTGTGAAATACGCTATCATCCTGGCAAGGAAAATGTAGTTGCTGATGCCTTAAGCAGAAAGGAAAGGGTTAGGCCTATTAGAATCAATGCCAAGAGCATTGAATTAAAGAACAGCTTGAATGAAAAGTTGTTAGCCGCTCAAAAGGAAGCCGTATTAGAAGCTAACTACCCAAATGAGAAGTTAGGAGTGACTTCCGATCAATTATCATAAGGCAAAGATGGAATCCTAATATTGAATGGTCGCATATGGGTTCCAATTTATGGAGGACTTAGAGATGTGATACTTCAAGAAGCTCATAGCTCCAAATATTCTGTTCATCCTGGCAGTGATAAGATGTACCAGGATTTAAAGGCAAATTATTGGTGGATAGGTTTGAAGAAATCTATAGCCACTTATGTGGCAAAATGTTTGACGTGTGCGCAAGTTAAAGCAGAGCATCAAAAGCCGTCAGGTTTGCTTCAACAGCCTGAACTTCCCACATGGAAATGGGAAATGGTAACCATGGATTTTATCACAAAGTTACCAAAGACAAAGAGAGGAAATGATACTATTTGGGTTATAGTCGATAGGTTGACCAAGTCAGCCCACTTTTTGCCGATTAAAGAAACTCACAGCTCCGACAAGCTAGCTCAGCTGTACGTGGACGAAATTGTATCTCTCCACGGAGTGCCAGTATCTATATCTCAGATAGGGATACAAGATACATATCGCATTTTTGGAAAAGCTTTCAGCAATCTTTAGGCACTCGATTAAATTCAGCACTGCTTATCATCCTCAGACGGATGGTCAAAGCGAACGTACAATTCAAACACTTGAGGATATGCTCCGAGCTTGTGTCATTGACTTAGGTGGAAGTTGGGATGATCAACTTCCGTTGATTGAATTTTCATATAATAATAGCTATCATTCGAGTATTCAAGCTGCACCTTTCGAAGCTTTATATGGAAGAAAGTGTAGGACGCAAGTTTGTTGGGCGGAAGTTGGAGATGTCCAACTAACAGGACCTGATATAGTCCTGGAGACGACAGATAAGATTGTGCAGATACGCGATCATCTCAAAACTGCCAGGGATAGGCAGAAAAGCTACGCAGATAAAAGGCGTAAACCTCTGAAATTCGAGGTAGGTGACAAAGTGCTACTTAAGGTATCACCTTGGAAATGGGTAATGCGATTTGGCAAGAAGGGCAAGTTGAGCCCAAGATATATAGGACCATTCGAGATCATCGAATGTGTCGGAACTGTAGCTTATAAGCTAACTCTGCCAGAAGAGCTTAGTGGGATACATAATGTATTCCACATCTGCAACTTAAAGAAATGCCTAGCCGATGAGTCGCTAGCAATGTCGCATAAGGACGTACAGATAGATGAGAGCTTGAAGTTTGTTGAAAAACCTTTATCGATTGAGGATCGACAGGTTAAGAAGCTTCGAAGGAAGCACGTACCGATTGTGAAGGTTAAATGGGATGCCCGTAGAGGCCCAGAATACACGTGGGAGGTTGAATCCACAATGAAGCAGAAGTACCCACATTTATTTCAGGAAATCTCGAGGTCGAGATTTCTTTTAAGGGGGTGAGGATGTAACACCTCGTAAAATCACGACTAATATAATGAAGACACGAGTCAGGGACTTTAAACGTGTAAGGGATTGATCTTGAGGGACTAAAGTTGTCAAACAATGTAAATATGCAAGTAAAAGGATCCAAAGTGTCAACATGCCATTCTTGTGCCTCTGATTGACCTCATACGACGTTCGTATTCTTTGATGAATAATTTGTCGAACATTGGAAGTCGTTTATGCTTAAATTAAGGATCTTACAAAACATAGGGGTTAAAAGTGTCAACATGTTAAAAGTTACCTCTGAGTGACATTTAACGAACCCAAAAACATTGTAATAATTAAATATTTCTCTCTCACGAATGTTGGATATTAATTTTGTGGAGTTTCGATGAAAACAAGACTTTTCGGGTGATCATGCAACTAACTGGGAGCTTAACGGAGTTAGTTTTGACCCAAGGCCCTTAAAAGTTAACTATGGGGGTCCTAAGTGCAATAAATGGAAGTTAATTAATGTAACAACCCTCAAGAAAAACAGACACCCTAGAATAATTTCCGACACCCCAAAATATTTTAAAATATCTTTATATGTCTTTAAATACATCCCGTATGTGAAAACCGAGCCCGAAATACTATATATTATTAAAAATAAATAAAAAAAGAAAATATAAGTTTAGGCGGGCCACGACAACCCTCGCCCTGAGTTTACGCGGGCGGTTTAAAGGTAAAAGGTAAAAACCTGATTTTTGAGTTGAGGCGGGCCGCGTAAACCTTAATTAACATCTATGCGGGCCGCGTGAACTTAAAACTTAGCGCGACCCTGGGCCGCCACGTGGCCCAACACCCGGCAGACCTATACATTGAATCAGCCCAGCTACGCATTGACCCAGGTTTGACGCGGGTCGCGTAAGCCCTGGGCTTGTGTTACGCGGGCCGCGAGAGAACCAAACTCAGCACCTATATAAGCAGGCCATCGGATCTTCATTCGAATTCGCTCACAAACGATTTCTTTCTCTAAATTCTGAACAATAGGCTTTATGCTCGGGTATAATACCCCCCTAAATAGCGAAGTTCTGCTCCGTTGTAAGTATTATAACCCCTGGATACGTATTAGATACGCTGCCCGATTGATCTAGGGTTCCGTAACGGCTGTCGTGGTTCTGCCCGACGTAGTCGTTGGAATGCCGTCTCGGGGAGGGTATTACTAATGTTAAAATGGGTTATTATACTAATGCGTGTGCATTTGTGTAAATTATAGATTATTCTCAGGAAACCCTTACGGAAAATCTAAGACAACAATGTGAGTTTATCCGTTTTTTGTAAACCTTTTTGTGAATTGTTTTTACAAAACCTCATTTAATTAATTATAACTTGAGCAGTTATTGAGTATTTGTAAGAATACAATTATCATGAGTATGTTGGGGTTTTGTATACAAAATTTGTTACCACCTGGTCCAGGAGTAACATTTCCACAATCGGGTTTGACAGTACCATGGATGTTAATTGTTATGTTTTGGAAACAAATGTAATTGTGGGATCGCCCTCAATACTGTACATTGGGTTTTTCTTGTTGAACTTGATTAAACTGGGATTCACTCACCAGTATTTCCCACTGACAAATGTTTTTAAAACGCGTTTCAGGTAACAAAATGTGAAAGCCAAATAGAAGCCAGCTGGACAGCACTGAAGGCTTGGAAAAGTGGCAATAAAGTTACCTAAAATAAAATAGATGTTTTTATTAAATAAAATAGGATGTATTCCTATGAAAACGTGTGTACTATGAACTTTGGTTTATCCCATTTGTTTAATATTATGAAAATGTGGTATTTTACTCTGATCAAATATTTCCTAACTACGGTCATGATGAAAATTTCCGCTGCCAAATTAGACGATACCACCGAAACAGGCTCGCGGCCGCCCGTTCCCTGGGATGTGGGATCGGGGGTTGCGACAAATAAAGCTAAAATGGACCAGGGACTGAAAATGCAAAGTTGCAAAAGTTTTTACCCGATTTACAGGTTGTCGCGGGCCGCGTAAACATTCCCTTATGTTTACGCGGGCCGCGTGAACAGTACCAGCAAACAAAAACATGGCAGCTGCATGTTTCAGCCTGTTACACCGCCTTTGCATGCTAAATTTCGATACCAGGGACTGTGCCAATGGTTTTTCATGCAATAGGGACACCTGGTAACATCTGGGATCATCATAGGGACACATGCAAAGATCTTGGAGCTTCCATTTTGCTATATAAGGCCTTGTTCATTCACTTGTCATTTGTACACTTGAAATTTTATTTCAAAACTCAATCTCTGGAATCCCTTGGAGCTCTAGGAAGCTTTCTTCTGTTATATTTTCGTGCTAAGTACTCTTGTAAGTAATCTTAGCCTCCTAAGTTCAAGTTTTATTAGTTTAATGACCAAAAGTCAAAGCCATCGTAATTAAGCTTTGATTTAGTGATTAATCACTAATGGTCCAGCCATTATTCAAATTGAAAATGGCTATGAGTTGGTAATTATGTAGGTAATAAACCCTTAAAAGGGCACCCACTGATTATCACTCTAACTTGGTCAATTGTCGGGTCAAACTTATTAATAAAAAGTCAACAGAATCTATTTTTGCAAATAAATTCATAACTAGCAATGCAGAGGTTATGGAACATGTTTAAACACTGAAATAACTTGGTAAATAATATAAGAACATGTTTAGGCATGTTCAACCCGACAATTCTGAGTTTAGGCTCGGTTCGCAACCGAAAGTCGCAAAAGTAGACTTTTGCTTTGACTTTCAGTTCTGACCCGATTTAGCTTGTTTTAGATATACCTTAAGGTTCCTTTAGGACCATATTATATGTTAGTAAAACCCTCTGAGGTTATGCTACATGGTTCCTTAATAATCCGATTCATTTGCATGTTTCCGCTAAATGCTTAATTGTTGACCATAATGCCCTTTTGATATTAAAACGAGATTTTTGAAAATGTGAGAGGACAAAAACCTTTATTAATGATTTATAAACATGTCCTAAAAGTTCTTGCATAGGCTCGGTAATTGACGATAATACCCTTTTCGCTAATAAAATGAGTTCTTGCATAGGCTCGGTAATTGACGATAATACCCTTTTCGCTAATAAAATGAGTTTTACACATCCTTTACATATCAAACCTTTTTCTACTGATTTTATATAATAAATAAGTTATTTTAAACTGTAAAGGCTGTTCAAAATCTCAGATTTTCTTAATCAACCCGAATATCGTCAAATACCGACTTTTATGCGATTTAGGCGCATAGTATGGTCTAAAACCATATTTGGCACCTAAGACTCATTACCTACTGATGTTATGAGTAAATTTTTATACTTTAACAGTAAGTAAAAGTTTTGAAATCAGAAAATTCATATATGGTGCATAGTTTGGTCATAAATGAGAAAATTCATATATGTATAATATCTTACTGATATAACTTAATAAAATAAATATTTTTACCGATTGTTTTAGACCAAAACCTCAGATTTCTATTTAACCTCTTTTATAAACATTAAAATGACCAAAATACCCCTACGGGACATAAATTGGTTTTAAATTCGTTTTGGGCATAATGGAAGGTATCCTACTGATATCACAACATATTTAAAGCATATTAACTTGTGAAACCTGTACATGACTCATTTGGTTACCCGTTATGCATTTTTCGCGTTCGGTGCGGTTTATGTGACTAGTTTGCATAAATTGACCGAAACGGGTCAAAACCTTATCATTTTTACTTCAAAATCCAGAATTTATTTAGTTTACCCATTTTATACAAGTCTGCATACTTGTCGGGTCTAAATCACATTCTAATCCGGTCATCACTTAATCTTGCGTTTTGAACCGTAAACCTTTCATTAAAACTAACCGGTCTAAGTTAAGACTTAAATAAGACCCGTTAGGAATCTAATAGGTTATTAAAACCTTCGTTCCAGATTAGGAGCCCAGTAAAAGCTACCTGTGTTTACTGATTGTTATACGGCTGAGATTTAAAATTTATAAATTTTGCTCAGGTAAATCCTTTTAACTTATTTTCCCTTATACAGGCTTGGGGTACGGTATTTAATAATACTGCTTGGTCGGGTATCGAATCTTTAATCGGATAATGGTTAAATCATTGAGGTAACTCGTTTAATCTGTTTTGTTTGTTTTAAGCCTTTGGGGGGTTAATGACCATGTCCTGGATATCCTCGACTCATTCATTAAAATGGCCACGACTTAAGCACGGGGTGTAGGCATACACCTGCCGGTGCGTATGTAAAAAATATACCCGCTTGTTGAGAATTACTCACCGTGGGTTTATATTATGTGGTGTGTCTATTAATCTTGTTCCGGCTTCTATCCCGGATCCTGAATGTATAATAAACATATAAATCTTTTACAAGATTATTTTTAAATAATTATCCCAAGTTATAAAAGAATATTTGTGCCTTGTGCATTTAAATCAATTTTCTTAATTATTTTCAAAAGTGTCGGTTAATTGTATTTACCAGTGTAAATTGACGTATTTTCCAAAAAGGTTAAGTGCAGGTACTAAGCGAAATGGGCTGGCTACTCCTAGTATCAAATAAAGAGTCTTGCAAGCTTTTGAAGCTTAAATCTGTTGAACAATATTTCTTTTTATCTTAGATCCGCCTGTGGATCTTTTTACAATCCGTTTGTAATATTTTATGTTACTTTCGAATCGGTTTGTAATATTATTACTTTTAGACTTCCGCTGTGCATTGAACTGTGATTATTTGACTATGATGATATCAACCACGTCACGATACTCCCCACCGGGCCCACTGGTAATACGTGGAAATATCGGGGTGTGACAACACCCGGTTCGGTAATTGAAGTCTTTGGGTTTCTACACGTTTTAGATTCAATTCAGTTGCAAAAGTGATTAACGAATTTATTGTTACAAGGCTTAGGTGCCCAGAGCTATCAACGTCGCGAATGACGGACCGCAATGCACTTCGTCACCAAGAACATGTAAACTCTAACCTAGACAAGGCATAATTGCACATAAACATTTCGCAAAGTCAAATTTAACCTTCACTCGACAATTCACGAATACAATACAAATACAAGACAATTGTCATAAGTTTCAAAATCAAATCACAACTTGTCACAAATCGAATCTCAAACACAATGTTAAAATCCTAAGAACTTACAAAAACCTACATCGGGGTGAAACCCACGAGAACTAGCCGCTCATGGTGAACGAAACTTGATCAATGGTTAAGGAGAGCTTGAACATCATCATCTTGAAGCCTTGAAGTGGTGGAAATGGTGATTAGGGTTTGGAATGATTGATGGTGATGAATGGGTGAAAAGGTAAACGTTGGAAGTGATGATGATGATCGAATCGAATGATTGTCAATCGAATGGATGGATTCGAGGATGAATTCGTGATGTATCTTGGCTCCAAGAGGTGTTTCTAACTTCAAAATAGAGTGTTACCCCCGAAAATAGGTCAACCCAGGATTTAAAACTCGTCAACAACAAGAAAAAACAAGAATTTCACGACGGCCCCCAGGGGGCGGCGTCGCCGACGCTGACCAGAACAACCAAACGCGAGCGACGGCCTATATTCCTGTCTACGGTCATGTTTGCCCGACGGGGTGATCCACGGGGCGTCGCCGACGGCCCCTTTGGGCGTCGGCGACGGTGCTTACTTTCTCTCATCTCCTTTTTTCGCATTCTGTGCTCCCGGTTGACCCGTTTTGTGTCCCGGTGGTCCGTTTTTCGTCCCGGTGGCCCGTAAAGCTCACGAAAAGCTCCTTAAACTCCGCTAAACCTGCAAAACACATATCTAATCAAAAGTAGGATTTTCAAGATTAAAAGTTAAGTAAAAAGTTAAACTTAAACATAAACGGACACCGGTTTTCGACCACGTATCACATCCCCACACTTGTCGTTTGCTTGCCCTCAAGCAAATCTACTTTTCACTTTCACGTGGGTCGAACGAGAAACACACTCCCCATTCCCGAGACTAAGGTTAAGGTCTATTTTCATGCCCAGTTCAAACTTTTTACAATTTTCAACATATTTAGCGAAAAATGATTAATCATGTGAAAATGGTTATCCAAGATTAACCCGCCCTTGAAACTAATAAATCATGCACATCCCTCACAATGTTCTCTCCACTCGGTTTAAAATTGGCTAATAATTGATGCATTAGCGCTTTTGAAATAATCACTCAAACCGATTAGAACACGTACCTGCATAGGCTTGCAACTCAATCATTCTCCACCACTGAACACAAATACTAAGCACAAGTCAAACGGGCTTTGAAGGGTTGTAGCGGGGCTAGGTTGAGGGTAGGAAATAAGATATTTTTAAAGTGGCTAAGGTGATGAAAACTCGATTCTTATTACAAAATCACTATGCCAAACACAACTATCTACAAACATCGAGCTAGAAGGCAACACTTTTCGCCTTTTATTCAACAAACTAAAACACATATTTTTGTATTTTTCTCAACAACTTTTCTCTTCTTTTTTTATCTTTTTTTTTCACAAATAAATAAATAAATCACAACTATACGAACATATACTCCTACAATCGAATTTTCATCACAAAGGCTTAAAAAGAAAAGGTTTACGGTTATGGGCTAATTGGGTTGGTCAAACGAAAGGTTTAGGCTCAAAGTGGGCGACTAGGGGATTTATTTGGGTAAGGATAAATAAATGGTTTTAAAGGAAAAGGTTCACCTAACGCCTTAATCATTCTCGTGCTTGTATTCGGTCTATGGTCTCAAACGTATCAAAAGATGCAAGTTCTACAATACATGACTAATGGTCCACTCAAACAAAGAAACATAAATATGTAATTCTATGATGTAAAAGTGGCTCAAAACCTCACATATATAAAGGTTATGGTATGTGACATGCATGTTGTGCTATTCTCTTAGGCGGATTATTCCCAAATAACCACCCGCTAAATACCCGTCATGCTACTAACTTAAACTTGACCATGACAAAAGACCAAATGGGTTGTGGCATCCCTCGTTAACTTAGTTACTTGTGCTTTTTAGATCGCTTCAAACAAAGACATTTTGAAAAAAGTTTGAAATTTTTCCCCCATCCCCACACTTGAGGTCAACATTGTCCTCAATGTGTAGTGTTTAAATGAACGGGTCAAAAATTGAAAAACTTATACTCCCCCATCCCCACACTTGAGGTAAAAATTGTCCTCAATGTGTAAGAACTAGAGTTTTTAAAACGCACAAGGGATGTGACACGGCTAACTTCCCTAAAATTTCACCCGGAAACTAAAATACAATTACAATCCACTTATTACTAACTAAGAATCAAAGGTAAAAGGAAACGTATGCACATGATTTTTGAGCTCATTCCTCGTGTGCTCTTCATCTTTCAACAAAGTGGTCGTCTCACGAACATGGTGTACCTACAAATCTCAACCCTAGTGTAGAAGCATGCTTCTCACAACCATCAAAATTTGTTAGTTACCTAGTTCTACCACTTTTATGAAAAGAAAACATTACCAAGCCATACGTTATTTCACTTTGATTTATGTGGAAAAATAATGTACAATAACAACAAACGTAACTCACTTTTGTAGGAAACACGGTTGCATTTAGCTTATGCAACAAGCCCTTTTAAACCTCCCGATACGGGAGGATGAGAAGTCTCGTGAGGGTTATATAGGGAACACACCCACAAAGTTCATTTAGCCTAAAATGAAATAACAAAATTATACAACAACAACTAGACTACGAAGAAAAACTAAAACGAACTGTGAAAGAAAGTATACAACAACAATTAACTTACCACCTCATGGTGGTCGAATGGCGTGCTTGCCGCCAACGAACTCCTCGAAATCACCCACCGGTGATTCATACCATTTGTTTCCAAACGGTCCAAGCTTCTTTATCTCCTCTTCCTTCTTCTTTTCTTGAGGTGACGTCTCCGCCTTCTTCTTCTTGACCGTCTTCTTCTTTGTTTCTCCAAACCTACCAACCATAGCACATACTTTTTTGTTTGGATTTACGTCCTTTTCAGGACACTTATCCTCACCGAGTGGGTTAGTAAAATTTGGAAAAACATTTAAACTTAATTCCCGGTCCCCAAACTTCATGCTTACCATTTCCGTTGCACAATTTATTATGGCATTAGCAGTTGCCAGGAACGGTCTACCCAGTATAACTATCGGTTGGGTGTCCTCAACACACCCAACATAGTCTACTACCAAAAAGTCAACTGGGTAGTAGCAATCATCCACCTTAACAATCACATCCTCCACCATCCCCCATGGATGCGTGGGAGTCTGATCGGCTAACACCACGGAAGTGTCAAACTTTTTCAATAGACCAAAATCGTATTGGTCATACAAACTCCCGGGCAAAATGCTCACACAAGCTCCAAGATCGAGGAGCGCCCTCTCAATTTTAAATGTTCCAATTTGAATTGGAATTGGAATAAGAGGATCTCCAGGATCTTGAGCTTTTTGGGGGAGCGCGAACTAACATGTGATACCAAATCAATCAGTTCGGGTAATTTATTGTGCCGTTTTTCAATGCTCAACTCCTTCAAGCATTCCACATGAGCCGGGACCTTTTTAATGTCATCGAGTAACAGTAGATTAATTTTTGCTTGTTTAAAATTTTCCCATCTCTCGTCCTTTGGTGGGCACCGTTCTTCAAATTTTGATGCATTAATCGGGTTAAGTTGATTTAAACAGTTTTCACAAAAAAAGAATTTTTAGTTACGTTTTCAATTTTACTTTGTAAAATCGTTTCTTGTTCATTTTCACTTTCTGGCTCATCACTTATATCTTCCACCACACAATCAACGAATTGTGGTGGTGGAATGCTTTGAACACTACAAATTTCATCATTCGGAAGAGACTTACTGAGCTAATATGTACATTCCTCACATTGCCCGTGCTTGAGCTTTGATGCTTTGGGTTCATTGCGGTGTCGCTTGGTAGTCTTCCTCCACTTCCATGAATTTGGGCCATTTCTTCCGCAAGTTGACCCACTTGCTTTTCCAATGCCTTGTGCGACTTATCTCACACCTCAAACTCCTTCTCATCTCGTATTTGATCTCTTGATTTGAAGTGGTGATGGCGTTCATGATTGCATCGAGCTTGGAACTTAGCGAGTCGTCACCGCCCATTTGAAGTGGTGATGGCGATTGTTGTCGGTTGAGTTCTAGATGTAGGATTTGACGAAACTTGGAGGTGGTTGGGGGTTTAGGTTAGGGAAGATGTTGTTAGTGGTGGGGTACGACGGTGGCTGGTGTGGTACGTCGGTGGCTGGTGGTGGTGGTTGGTGGTGTGATGGTCGTGTCTGGTGGTGATGGTCATGGTTGGAGGTGGCTGATGTTTACATTTTATGGTGGTTCTAAGGTATTCCGGTAGGTGGTGGCTGATGCGGTGGCAGGTGACGGTTGTAGCTGGTGGTAACTGCTGGTTTTTGGTGTGGGTGTTTGTTTGTTTGAGAAAGAGAGAGAGAGGTTCTAAAATAAATAAGATTAATAAACAAGTAAAATGTTTATTTAGGTGAAAAGACTCAAATACCCTTATTGTTATCTATTAAACTACCAAAATACCATTTTAGTTAACGAATCTTTTGGATTGAGTTAGAGCCGTGGAACAAACTGGCGACAAAACCTAAACATCAGGGAGGAAAATATCCGTTTCTAAATGATTGGGACAAAACCGTTAAAATAACCAAAACACAGGAAGGAAAATAGAAGTTTACTTTTAAAAAGAAATTTGCCATTAAAAAAAAGATAAATCAGTTGGGTGTCTAGTCGTCGGTGGTGGTTGATAACTGCTAACGAAATAACCTAGTAACTACCGTGGATGAATCCCAGAGGTGACAGCATGATACGCGTTTGTGAACAGTTAAACGGTGTCGTCCACAATTCTTTTTTTTTTTTTTCAAACCGAATAAACCAGAAATGAGGACACGTGTCGTAATGTAGAAGGTGCTAGATTTGGACGGTGCAAGTTAGCTCATTCTTGGCCATAATTTCACTTGGAAGATTCTGGCGTATTAAATCTGTCACTAAAGTAGGTCCTCGACCCCTAGTCTTAACCGTTAAAACTTTAGGTTGTAAAATATATAAACTTTAATTTATCCACTTTTAATAGGGATGTAAAATATATTAACACCAAAATGGCATGACACTGAATTAAACATGTTGATTTGTTTAGGGGGGTCGGAGTGATTGCGGGGAGTGGATGTGGGGAGTTTGTTTGCCGCGCTGGGGGAATAATTGCTAGCCTCTTTTCAGTGAGTGGGGAGTTGGGTTTTCAGTGTGTAGTCACCGCAGCGGGGAAGAGGAGGGAAGGAGGAGAGAGGTGGTTTAATGGTGGATCCCAACCCCTTTCAACTAATCATAATTTTTTTTAGAGTAAACTGCCATTTTGGTCCCTGTGGTTTGGCCAGTTTTGCCACTTTAGTCCAAATCTCAAACTTATTACATCTGGGTCCCTGTGGTTTGCATTTTGTTGCCATTTTAGTCCAAAACTCAAAATCCCTCTATTTTGACTGTTGAAAACTGATTATTTTGTCCTGTAATGAAGGGGCATTTTGGTCATTTTTTAAATTTAATTTCTTGTAAATTCATTTAAAACCCAGATCAAATCTCTCTCTCTCTCTCTTCTCTCTCTCTATAGCACCACCACCGGTGCCCCTATTTGTTTCGTTCATTTGCAGGGTCAAAAGCAACTCTTAACAAGACCCACCTAACCCACTCGATCACGGATCTGCAGCCCACAACCACCACCTCCATCGTCACATTCAACCACGACAACCCTAACTGGATCTGGGCCCCACTAACTCCTCACCCTCTATCTCATTCCCCATTTCCCCTGCCCATTTCTTCTTCTTCATACAGACATCTATCTAGGTCAAAATCAAACAAAAAACAACTCAATCAAAGCAACATAAATTCACAAACAAATCAAACCACCTGAAGTAATCTCTAAACAAATCAAACCAAAGTAACCACCTGAAGTAATCTCTAAACGATTTAGAGTTGCACAAGCAATTATGTTTATGGATCTGAATGGTGGCGGTATTGGGTTTCAGAGTGGAGAAAGAAAGAAGAGATCGGAGTTGAGGGTGGAAAGGAGGTATTAGTGGTGGTGGTGGTTTATTGTGGTGTTCTAGTTGACGACCAGAGATGGTGATGGAAACACCTCCACTACCGCCACCGCTACCGCACCCAACCAAACACCTCCACTACTGTAATCATCATCTTCGTAACCCAAACACCTCCAGCGCCGCCATCACTATCATCAATATCATTAACAACAACCACAACACCAGTCATCATCATCTTCGGCCAGGTGTGTGTATTTTAGAGAGGATGCAGGCGGGGTGGAGTGTGTGGGTGTATCGGCGCTGAGTTTCTTTCTAGAGAGAGAGAGGGAGGAGGTGGCGGTGGTGGTGGTGCTATAGAGAGAGAGAGAAGAGAGAGAGAGAGCTCTGGGTTTTAATAAGAGAGAGAGAGAGTTGATAATCTGGGTTTTAAAGAGAGAGAGAGCTAAAAAAAAATAATCAGTTTTCAATTTAAAAAATGACCAAAATGCCCCTGCACTACAGGACAAAATAGGCGGTTGCAACAGTAAACAAAATAGGGTTTTTGGATTTTGGACTAAAATGGCAACAAAATGCAAACCACAGGGACCCATGTCACACCCCCAAAATCCACCATGCGGAGCATCACCGCTTGGAGGCGTGACGTGACCAGGATCGAGCCACCAATCATATTGAACAACATAATTAAGTAAATAAAACCAAACACAATACGATTGGTGACCAAAAGGAAGTAAACCGGTTTTAGGTTAACAGCGGAAGCATAAAACATAAGTTCAAAACATAAGTCCATAGTTCATAAGTTTAAAGCCCAAAACGTAGGTTTAATAAGTTCATAAAGTTTATTCATTAAATACGGGACATATCAGTTCGCATCCCACAACGACCACCTCCATATGCAAGCTCCATAGCATCTAGTGACCTGCAAAGCATGTAATAACGAGTCAACAACAAAGTTGAGTGAGTTCACGGTTGGTTGTCCATTTTAGAGTTGTTTCCAAAAACATAGTTTAATCTCATTCGGCTATCCAGCCGTGGGGGTTACCCATAGTTCGAAAACGTTTATTAGTTAACCATCCCATGTCCACCTTCCCTGGCTATCCAGCCCGGCACTTTGGCCGTGGGGAGCTACCCCAGTATTTTAAACTACCAGACTCGTTTATCATATCGACTACTAACAAAAAATCAATTGTGCCCTAGCGTCGGTGTTCTATCACCACCGACGTGCCATAGTCCATTAGTACACACCCGTCCAACTGGCACGGTGTGCGGTTTGTTAAACCTAATAGTGTAACACCCTAGTTTCTAATTAACAGTTTATCTGTAAATTACCAACAATTAGATGCGTAGTTAAGACTACACATATTGTAAAAATGCGGGTTTATTAAAACTTTTACACGTCATAAGTTATTCTACATAACGTGGTTGAATTCGTTGTTTAAGATTTACAATTTATCAAAGTGCGGAAGCGTGTGTCATTATCGTGTTCGGTTCTTCGCTGAGCTTGATCGTCTTCCGGCATCCCAGAAAGTACCTACATTTCATAAACATGAAATGCTTTAGTCATACGGTATTTAAAACGCATCTAAACGAGTCCGGAAAACAAAACTGATCAAAAACATACATGTTTGTACAAGGTCCACCGTAAATTACGGTGGACACCGTAATTTACGGTGGTCCTTGTTTCGATTTGTTTTCACCGTAAATCAGGAGGGTTTCACCGTAACCCATTTCAGGTCCACCGTAAATTACGGTGGCACCTGCATCCCACCTTTCCATTTTGCCGTAATTTGACACGAATTCTTTCGTATCTTTCAAACCGTTTATCCGTTTGACCTACCGTTTCTTCCTACATGTTTGTAATTTAATTCTCCATCATATGGAGTTAAAACCCGACATTCGGCTTAACAAAAATTTAAGACCTTTAAGTCTTCGGCTTATTTCTCTTTTACCAAAATTTGACCCGTTTACGCATTTTATCAAACAAACGTATTTGTTTGATTCCTATATCACATACAACTCTTTAATTTAATATTACCTACCATTATAGGTTCTAATTATAGGTTTATTACACAATTTAAACCCATTTTCACTCGTATGCTTATTTTGACCCGTTAAGGATATTTTAAGCACTTTTAAACTCAAATTTCGCTTTTATTCCAATCTAGCGTTGTAACCTATATTTCTTATCTAGTACTCTTCCATCACAAGTAAATGTGTGTTGGATTTAAAGTAGATATCTATGTGTTCCGGATTTATTTCCCTTGAAATATCATTTTACGGCAAAGACTCATATGGAGTCTTTTAGCCCAAGAATTACATCTTTCATTACCTATACTCGTTCTAAACTTTTGTTTAATCGTAAGACTCCTTTCCAAACAACCTCTAAGGGTTGTTTGTTCAATTTAGCCTACAAGGGCGTTTTGGTCGATTTCGGTCCTTCTTTTACAATGAAGGGCTATCACCAATTATTCGACCAAATTAACACTTTTCATACATCATAAATATGCGTACCTGGCTCGGATCAACAATTAGACCCAATTTTAATACCTTGCTTTATATTCGCTAATTAAGAACGATGCGAATATCCATTGGATGTCTATTCCTGTAAGCACATGACTCGACAAAAGAATCATTAGTCTATATAGTCAAAAGGTGTTGTCTACACCTTTTGACCCGTTTGACCGAATTGAGCATTTATCTTTGCGAGATGATATTTATTATCATCTCTTCTACATGACTCTTCCCGTTTAACACCGTGTATTGTTTTCAACATAATATGACCAAATTATCAATTTACTTCTTTTTAACCATTATTATGGTTTCTATCATCTTTGATTTTCTTGTTCCGTTCGACTACACAACGGAACATCATATTTCAATTGTTTAGATACCTCATTCATAATTTATATGACCAGAAAACATTCCACAATTTAAGACTAGTGTAAGCTATACTTACCTTGCATCCGAATTATGCTTTTCCGCCATTCTTGCTTCGTTTGACCCGCTTCCTTTCCAAGCCTCCACCTAGCTTGTCAAGCGTCAAACTATCATCATAATTCGTAAGACGGTTATATTAGTCATCATTAATTATGACTATTCCATCTTACATATTTTCTATCACAATTATCATTCGATCTTATTAGTGGTCGGTTTGACTACTAAAAGTCAAACGCCCCTTAGCATATAAATGCACATTCAAATTCTATCTATCAATTAGTAGCTAACATGATCTTATACACTTAGTTACATGAACATGGCTACCAAAATTCATCATAACATTCAAAACCCATTTCAATCATGTATGAACAAGTTCCCAAATCACTTAATTTGTTTGAGTGCCTTGTTTCTATTACCCAATATGATGATTTTAAACATAAACTTATCATCATCTTTACTATTACATAAAAACCCACTTCCTAGTTTACTTGTTAATCACATACAAGTGATATTACTTCAAGTTCTTCATGATTTCATCATATCTAACAAAACCCACTTCTAGTTACTTATGAACTCTTAACAAAATCTCTAATTTGTTCAAGTAGTTCATTCATATGAGTTAGTATGATGTTTATAAACACCATTTGAACATCAATTTCATCAATTTAACCAAAACCCACTTAGCTCATAATAGGGTAATTATCAAATCCCTAGTTTATGGCACAATTCTACAAGTTTGCATCTAGGGTTTGTTTCTAGGCTTATACCCACACTAATATCACTATAACATTGAACATTCATGCAAGAATTTCGTTCATGCAAGTTCATCAACATTTCGAAATATCACCAAACATCAAAATTCAACATACCTTGTGATCTCCTAAGCTTGGTGATCACGATTTTATTAAAAGCCCTAATTTTCAGCTCGATTTCTCTTTGATTTTGTTGAATTTGAGTGCTTAGGGTTCTTGAGGAGAACCTCCTCCTTTTTCTCCTGTGGATAATCGACCAACACACCTTGTGTGTGTGTGGGTTGGTTTTTGTTTGGTTTTTAATTATAAAATTCCTTCACATATTGCCCATCTTAGTCCCTCTAGTTTAAAGGTTTTATAAATGGGTCAATTACCACAAGTTCCTTCCTTGTTTTACTAACAATAACTAACTAGGTTAATTATCCTAGTTAACTTAGTGGGCTTCGGGAATTATAACCCGTCTTATTTTAAGTCCCGTTGACTCGGGCTCTTATAAACTCAATTCATCAAAACTTTGTTTCGTTTGTATCTAATATTAGGATTTCTTATTAAATCCCAAATATTTACCGGGTTATTTTTACTACTAGCGGCACTTTACCCGTCTTTTAGTATTAATGTGGGTTAATTATCAAACCCGTTTTCGGGGTGTTACAAGTCTACCCCCCTTAAAGAGGTTTCGTCCTCGAAACCTTTTCTTACTTAATTTATCGAGTTCAACTCCATGCATTTGCTCTCGATAATCAATTAAGCATTTCTCATACCTTGACAGATTGTTAGTATTACCAGAAAAGTATGGTAATATTCTTTTGGTTATTAATCATCTACATATCTTACATGACATAATGCAACTTGAAATAACGTAATCTCGTTATTTCCACTAGTTTAATTAACTTAGCGATATTCCTCGCTTTCATATACTATCGAATTCTTTATGAATCCATTACTTTGACCCGTTTAAAGGTCTCTAGTGAAATCTTTCACTTCTAGCAACAATTTCTTTTATTTTCAAATTTATTTATTCGGTTTAGTTATACCGAATTTACCATTTACAAGCGAACCAAATTTCTTAACTTGAATTGCTGACTTTGGTCGGTTTCACTAACTAGACTCATTTGTCCAGTTCCTTTTTACCGCTTGCTTGGTTATAATGTGATTCTACTTCACATTACATTTCTTGACCGTGATTGTGTTACATCATGTTTAATTTATATCAACCTTTCATTTTCGAAAATATCTCACTTTTCGAATATATTGTCTTGCGCCTAACCGTGTCAAGACTTGTATCTTTCATACTTATCATTTAAATTCCTATCAGAATTTATATTTGTAAAAACATTATTTCTTACTAAAACCGAAGTTTTAGTTTTAGGATCTTTTCTTTAACTTGTGTCAATCATCCATACTGGGATATTGACACTCCGTAATTTAATCCTTTACAGTCTTAGTTTTTTTTTTTTTTTTTTTTTTTTTGTGCGGGGATTCTTAACTGATTTCCTCGCTTTATTCCATCTAACCCGTAGGTTTTATCACTTAGCCTTATGGGCTATTTTTGATTAGACATTCACCTCTTTAAGGCGAAGTCCTTATAACTTCTTTCTAATCATGACCCGTGGGTCGTTTTAGTCCATATATCTCTCGTTGTTTATAACCCTAAAGGTTATGTGGATCCCGTAGATCATTCTTTTTGCTCGTGTCTTATTAAAATATATATTTGGTGTCAAAGCACTCTTTTTACGTTTGAAATTCATTTGTCTCAAGCTTATCGTTATCCGGCTTGCGCTTACTTACGCCTTCAAGCATTATACCTTATTCAACCCGTTCAATCTCAAAATAGTTGAATATAATTATCGGAATTTCTGTTTACGAAATTTTATAGTCTTTTAGTCATAACTCATGATCCGAGTCCTTTGACTTTAAATTCGTGTTCTCGTTTCTCGGTTTACACATGTGTTTAATTCTTACCCATCAACCGGGTGTTTTACCAAGGTCGTTATTATTGCAATCCTCCCGGTATGCATTAAGACCTTGCTTCATTTTTTATATTCCGACTTTGTCTTTAAGTTGGACGTTTTACAAATACGACCCGTTAAGGGACTCATTTGCAATTTCCGGGTTCGAGCGTAAGTACACTCCCTCCCAATACTTGTCTAATCATGCTTGCGTTTTCTGGGTTCGAGTGTAAGTACACTCCCTCCCAATACTTGTCTAACATGCTTGCGTTTTCTAGGTTCGAGTGTAAGTACACTCCCTCCCAATACTTGTTTAATCATGCTTGCGTTTTCTGGGTTCGAGTGTAAGTACACTCCCTCCCAATACTTGTCTAACATGCTTGCGTTTTCTGGGTTCGAGTGTAAGTACACTCCCTCCCAATACTTGTTTAATCATGCTTGCGTTTTCTGGGTTCGAGTGTAAGTACACTCCCTCCCAATACTTGTCTAACATGCTTGCGTTTTCTGGGTTCGAGTGTAAGTACACTCCCTCCCAATACTTGTTTAATCATGCTTGCGTTTTCTGGGTTCGAGTGTAAGTACACTCCCTCCCAATACTTGTCTAACATGCTTGCGTTTTCTGGGTTCGAGTGTAAGTACACTCCCTCCCAATACTTGTCTAACATGCTTGCGTTTTCTGGGTTCGAGTGTAAGTACACTCCCTCCCAATACTTGTTTAACATGCTTGCGTTTTCTGGGTTCGAGTGTAAGTACACTCCCTCCCAATACTTGTTTAATCATGCTTCTTTGTCCCTTCACTCGGGCTCATTATTCTAATGTAATACGCTTCCGTCACTCGGTTGCGCGTTTACATTATTATCAAATATTTTGCTTGTCTGATTCATTTGGGTACTTTTTAATTAGTCCCATTCACCCCGCCATTACCACATCGGACATAACTGCGCTCATTATAAGAAGCTCATGCTATCATGTGTTCACTACTTACTTGGCCAGAGTAAGCGATCAACACGTGGTACGCGTGACCTTATTATAATTACCACATCACGTCCCATGTAAGTAACTCCTCAAATTGTCTCCATGTTTATGGGTTCATTTGGTAAAACTTTATTTAATTGTTAGTTAACAATTATTAGTTTTAATCGTTTATCCTTGAACATGTACAATGTCCCTTTTTATAAACATTTATTCACATTCATTGATGTGATCCTTATTTTTCTCAATAGGATTTGTATTGAGAATACTTACTTGGATGATCACTCTCGTCCAAGTTTCTATATAAACAAGTCTTGTTATTCATTTGTTATTCATCATTGTGAATAACACATTTCCTATTAAATTTCTCTTGGAAATCAAGTTTTCCAAGTTCTATCATATGTGTATGCAACCGTTATTACTTACGTGTTTGTTGCATATAACGACTCGTGCGATTAAATTTAAAAGTGTGCACCTGGTGATGCTTGCCCTAACGGGCTTCTCTTGTCATTAGTCTTGTTCGCGACCGTTACGCGATTTTGGTCCTTAATGAGTATGCTCTTCCTGTCATACCTCAGACCGTTCCATCATCATATCCATAGTTCGTTTGACTCTCATCGTCTTCAAACGCGAGTGTCCTTCATTTAAAACATTCACAAAAGTTAGTAAAGTCAACTTCAATAATCGCCCGTATTATAATACAAGGCATTTTCTACTATACACGTCAACGCGCGTATTTCATCAACTATGTCAATCGTTTTAATTGGGGTAACGTGTATCACACGATAGCCCTATGTGTTGTTTACAACACTTTAGCATGCTAAGCTGTTAACATACTTGTACTTACCGGATTTGCGATCAAGCCTCGAACCGAACACTATTCTTTGTCAAGAGCATAAGGTTTAAGTCCAAGCATGGTTCCTCCCAACCATACTCGAATCTCTTAAACCAAGGCTCTGATACCAACTTGTAACACCCTAGTTTCTAATTAACAGTTTATCTGTAAATTACCAACAATTAGATGCGTAGTTAAGACTACACATATTGTAAAAATGCGGGTTTATTAAAACTTTTACACGTCATAAGTTATTCTACATAACGTGGTTGAATTCGTTGTTTAAGATTTACAATTTATCAAAGTGCGGAAGCGTGTGTCATTATCGTGTTCGGTTCTTCGCTGAGCTTGATCGTCTTCCGGCATCCCAGAAAGTACCTACATTTCATAAACATGAAATGCTTTAGTCATACGGTATTTAAAACGCATCTAAACGAGTCCGGAAAACAAAACTGATCAAAAACATACATGTTTGTACAAGGTCCACCGTAAATTACGGTGGACACCGTAATTTACGGTGGTCCTTGTTTCGATTTGTTTTCACCGTAAATCAGGAGGGTTTCACCGTAACCCATTTCAGGTCCACCGTAAATTACGGTGGCACCGTAATTTACGGTGGCACCTGCATCCCACCTTTCCATTTTGCCGTAATTTGACACGAATTCTTTCGTATCTTTCAAACCGTTTATCCGTTTGACCTACCGTTTCTTCCTACATGTTTGTAATTTAATTCTCCATCATATGGAGTTAAAACCCGACATTCGGCTTAACAAAAATTTAAGACCTTTAAGTCTTCGGCTTATTTCTCTTTTACCAAAATTTGACCCGTTTACGCATTTTATCAAACAAACGTATTTGTTTGATTCCTATATCACATACAACTCTTTAATTTAATATTACCTACCATTATAGGTTCTAATTATAGGTTTATTACACAATTTAAACCCATTTTCACTCGTATGCTTATTTTGACCCGTTAAGGATATTTTAAGCACTTTTAAACTCAAATTTCGCTTTTATTCCAATCTAGCGTTGTAACCTATATTTCTTATCTAGTACTCTTCCATCACAAGTAAATGTGTGTTGGATTTAAAGTAGATATCTATGTGTTCCGGATTTATTTCCCTTGAAATATCATTTTACGGCAAAGACTCATATGGAGTCTTTTAGCCCAAGAATTACATCTTTCATTACCTATACTCGTTCTAAACTTTTGTTTAATCGTAAGACTCCTTTCCAAACAACCTCTAAGGGTTGTTTGTTCAATTTAGCCTACAAGGGCGTTTTGGTCGATTTCGGTCCTTCTTTTACAATGAAGGGCTATCACCAATTATTCGACCAAATTAACACTTTTCATACATCATAAATATGCGTACCTGGCTCGGATCAACAATTAGACCCAATTTTAATACCTTGCTTTATATTCGCTAATTAAGAACGATGCGAATATCCATTGGATGTCTATTCCTGTAAGCACATGACTCGACAAAAGAATCATTAGTCTATATAGTCAAAAGGTGTTGTCTACACCTTTTGACCCGTTTGACCGAATTGAGCATTTATCTTTGCGAGATGATATTTATTATCATCTCTTCTACATGACTCTTCCCGTTTAACACCGTGTATTGTTTTCAACATAATATGACCAAATTATCAATTTACTTCTTTTTAACCATTATTATGGTTTCTATCATCTTTGATTTTCTTGTTCCGTTCGACTACACAACGGAACATCATATTTCAATTGTTTAGATACCTCATTCATAATTTATATGACCAGAAAACATTCCACAATTTAAGACTAGTGTAAGCTATACTTACCTTGCATCCGAATTATGCTTTTCCGCCATTCTTGCTTCGTTTGACCCGCTTCCTTTCCAAGCCTCCACCTAGCTTGTCAAGCGTCAAACTATCATCATAATTCGTAAGACGGTTATATTAGTCATCATTAATTATGACTATTCCATCTTACATATTTTCTATCACAATTATCATTCGATCTTATTAGTGGTCGGTTTGACTACTAAAAGTCAAACGCCCCTTAGCATATAAATGCACATTCAAATTCTATCTATCAATTAGTAGCTAACATGATCTTATACACTTAGTTACATGAACATGGCTACCAAAATTCATCATAACATTCAAAACCCATTTCAATCATGTATGAACAAGTTCCCAAATCACTTAATTTGTTTGAGTGCCTTGTTTCTATTACCCAATATGATGATTTTAAACATAAACTTATCATCATCTTTACTATTACATAAAAACCCACTTCCTAGTTTACTTGTTAATCACATACAAGTGATATTACTTCAAGTTCTTCATGATTTCATCATATCTAACAAAACCCACTTCTAGTTACTTATGAACTCTTAACAAAATCTCTAATTTGTTCAAGTAGTTCATTCATATGAGTTAGTATGATGTTTATAAACACCATTTGAACATCAATTTCATCAATTTAACCAAAACCCACTTAGCTCATAATAGGGTAATTATCAAATCCCTAGTTTATGGCACAATTCTACAAGTTTGCATCTAGGGTTTGTTTCTAGGCTTATACCCACACTAATATCACTATAACATTGAACATTCATGCAAGAATTTCGTTCATGCAAGTTCATCAACATTTCGAAATATCACCAAACATCAAAATTCAACATACCTTGTGATCTCCTAAGCTTGGTGATCACGATTTTATTAAAAGCCCTAATTTTCAGCTCGATTTCTCTTTGATTTTGTTGAATTTGAGTGCTTAGGGTTCTTGAGGAGAACCTCCTCCTTTTTCTCCTGTGGATAATCGACCAACACACCTTGTGTGTGTGTGGGTTGGTTTTTGTTTGGTTTTTAATTATAAACTTCCTTCACATATTGCCCATCTTAGTCCCTCTAGTTTAAAGGTTTTATAAATGGGTCAATTACCACAAGTTCCTTCCTTGTTTTACTAACAATAACTAACTAGGTTAATTATCCTAGTTAACTTAGTGGGCTTCGGGAATTATAACCCGTCTTATTTTAAGTCCCGTTGACTCGGGCTCTTATAAACTCAATTCATCAAAACTTTGTTTCGTTTGTATCTAATATTAGGATTTCTTATTAAATCCCAAATATTTACCGGGTTATTTTTACTACTAGCGGCACTTTACCCGTCTTTTAGTATTAATGTGGGTTAATTATCAAACCCGTTTTCGGGGTGTTACAAATAGCGCTATTAACTAATGACCCGCTCGCCATAGCCTCGGCGATTAAGTCGATACAAAAAGGGAGGGACTTCGCTGATAGAGTTCTAGTCCAGTAAGTCTAATACGTCCCAACAGGACGAGGAATTTACATTCCTGAACACGTCTCAAAGGACGAGGAATCCCTATTCCTGTGCCCATTCCCATTCCCACCGGGAATTTACCATGCTGTGTAGAAAAGTGTGAACTCACCTCGGTTTGCTCGGTTAGATTCTCAAATATAGCTAACAGTCAAGGTCGGTCGATCACGTCCTAGTATGATTTACCTGTTAGTCATTTAGTGGTTTCAAATAGAACACAAAGTTCCTACACGTATCTATCACATAACATGCATCACTTTAACGGTTTATGCCCATATAAGTTCCCCATCCATTCCCCACTCATAAGCAAGCATACAATAATGCATATAACACATATAACATGTTATATCATTCACAGATAACCTACCCGACATTTAGACATACAAATCACAACTTATGCCCTTTCAGCATTAATATTCAAAACCGGCTGTTTTCGGACATTTTAATAAAATAGTTAAATTATTCCAAAAATTCCAAAATTTTTACAGAATGTCTTAAACATTCCAAATTTTATTGTGTAAAAATATCGGGGTCCAGTTCATTACCAATATTTTATAAAAATTCATTTTCCGGACTGATCTCAGATTTATCTATTTCTGACCACAGTCCACGGAACAATTTATTAAAAATTCATCGTAAGTCCGATTTACGAAATTCCAGTGGGGTAATTACAAATACATCAGTAGTCATCCACAGTACAAGTTTCATGATCAAACTCTACACAGAACCCAAGTTATGACAAAAAACAAAACATATATTTTCAGCAGAAAAATGCAGCTCTAGCTACTGTTACGGAATGACGCTTTAAAAATAGTAAACGAAGTCCAAAAATTACGATTCCGGTGCCATTAGAACCGTATTTCATAATAACACGTTTTAGACTCAAAATATCAGTTTTTCGTAGAGTTTATGACCTGTTTACAGCCAACTGAAGTTGGCTGTAAAACCGGGACAGATTCTGTTTTCACTCTTTAACTTACTAACTTGTGTTCGATTGATTCTGTTAATCATGTTTAGTGACCACAACAACATCAAACACTAATATTAATCAGCAAAACATCAGATAATCAACCAATAATCATAACAAAACAAGATCCAAGAGTTTTACACTAATATTCATTCTTTAACCAACATGTTCATCATTTTTAGTAGACTTTTAGTTTTGTTCTCTAGTGTTCATGATTTTTATCCGACAAATTTCTTATTAACCACTTTAGATATGAACAATAGGGTGTTTAGAGTCACTTACTACTAGCTCGAGGCTAGGGAAGAAACTAGACGAAAAACGGGTGGTTAATAGCGTCGTAGAGAGGTCCTTGGCAATCCGCAAGCACCAAGCTTCCTTGTATGAGATCCTTCACACTTGAATGTAGGTAAAATAACAAGATCAAATTTTGAGAATGGATGGATGGATGTGAAGGGTCTCGGCCGAGCACAAAGAGAAGGGAAAGAGAGAATGAACTTTTGTGTTAAGTGTTTTGATGTAAAACAAGTTCTTATCCTTTGTGATTTATTTATAACCACATTCCTATTACCCATTAAACAAAGTGCCCCTAGATATGTAACAATGTGAATAAATTAATCAAAATGGTAGGAAGTGTGTCCCATGTGGGGGGGGGGGGGCGATCGGTTCATGGGGTGGGTAATTGGTTGGAATATAACCATTCTAGTTAGTGCTAACTTATGTTTAGTTAGGTAACTAGATTAGTTACTTAGTGTGTTATAATATATAAAGGGGGTTAGGGTATTCGGGGACCCTAACTAGCTCAGAAAAGGAAAAAATAGTGTCAATCACAATATTTTTATGGTCCGGGTTAAGTCCGGTTGTACGGTTGGATAATGTTCCGTTAAAGTGCTTAATTAATTCTTAACGTGTCCTATGTATATATTTTTGTTACGTTTTTAATTTCTAACACTTAGGAAATCATAACGGACTATTTAATGACTTTTCTGTACATCACTAGTGTGTTAACAGGCGCATGTAAATATAACACAGATATCAGAAAGCAGTTACGTAATTCCACACAGTCATCAAGCACATTAATTATTATTAATAAATTGCACGGAATACATGGAATTATGAGGGTTGTCACATTCTCCCCCTGTTAAGAGAATTTCGTCCCGAAATTTAGCGCGTGGTTACTGAGGAAGCTAGTTAAGTTGCGTTGTTTTCCTGATTTTCCTGGGGTGTCACATAATCCCCCCGTTGATTTGGAATTTCGTCCCGAAATTCTGCAGTAGCTTCAGCCTCAATAGTGGTTGCGTTTTTCTTAAACAGTTGGGGATACTTGAGTTTCATTTGGTCTTCTGGTTCCCAGGTATACTCTGGGCCACGACGAGCATTCCAACGAACTCGGACCAGAGGTATCCTGGTATGCTTGAGGATCTTAACACTCGATCCGTAATCTCTACTGGTTCCTCGACGAATCGCAGTTGGTCGTCGATAGTGAGTTCCTTAAGAGGAACTATGAGGGTCTCATCTGACAGACAGACACTTCTTCAGATTTGACACATGGAAAACATTGTGAACTCCGCTGAGTTCTTCAGGTAGGTTCAACCTGTAGGCGACTTTGCCAATTTTCTCAATGATTTCGAACGGTCCAACGTATCGCGGGTTGAGTTTGCCTCGTTTGCCAAAACGGACTACACCCTTCCAAGGTGAGACTTTGAGAAGCACTCGATCCCCAACCTGGAGCTCGAGTGGTTTTCTTCCCTTATCAGCATAGCTTTTCTGACGGTCACGAGCTGCCGCCATTCGCTGTCGTATCTGAGCAATTCTCTCGGTGGTATCTACCACAAGCTCTGGGCCAGTGATTTGGCTGTCACCAACTTCTGCCCAACAGAGAGGTGACCGGCATTTGCGTCCGTACAATGCCTCGAATGGAGCGGCTTGGATGCTGGTGTGGTAACTGTTGTTATATGGGAACTCCACTAACGGGTGATGCTTTTCCCAGCCATTGCCGAAGTCGATTACGCTTGCCCTAAGCATCTCTTTGAGGGTTTGGATGGTGCGTTCAGATTGCCCATCCATCTGTGGGTGATAAGCGGTGCTTATATCTAAACGTGAGCCAAAGGACCTGTGCATTGCTTGCCGCAGTTCAGAAGTAAAACGCGTGTCACGATCAGAAATGATGGAGGTTGGCACTCCGTGCCTTGATACCACTTCCTTTAGGTAAATGTCTGCAAGAGTAGAAAACTTATCCGTTTCTTTGATAGCCAGAAAATGTGCAGACTTGGTCAGTCGATCTACGATCACCCAAATGGTATCGTTTCCGCGTTGAGATCTGGGCAGGCCGGTAACGAAATCCATGGAAATTTGCTCCCATTTCCATTTCGGGATCTCCGGTTGTTGAAGTAGGCCTGATGGTTTCTGATATTCAGTCTTGACTCTCGCACAAGTCAAGCACTTACTAACGTAGGTTGCTATGTGGGCTTTCATGCCAGGCCACCAATACGTAGTCTTTAGGTCGTGGTACATCTTATCCGAACCAGGATGTACCAAATAACGAGACTTGTGCGCTTAGTCCATCACAAGCTCGCGTAAGTTTCCATAAAGTGGAACCCAGATGCGCCCTGTTACATAGTAAGCGCCGTCTTTCTTTTGTTCTAGCCGTTGCCTTGATCCTCGTAGGGATTCAGCCCTGATGTTCTCTGCTTTCAATGCTTCAACCTGAGCATCACGAATCTGAGCGGGAAGGTTAGATTGGATGGTAAGTTGTAAAGTACGTACACGCTTAGGTAGGGTATCCTTTCGACTGAGGGCGTCGGCCACAACATTGGCTTTGCCCGGATGATATTTGATTGCGCATTCATAATCGTTCAAGAGCTCAACCCATCGGTGTTGACGCATGTTTAACTCCTTTTTCTTGAAGATATGCTCGAGACTCCTGTGATCGGTGTAAATGGTGCACTTGGTACCGTACAGGTAATGTCTCCATATCTTAAGCGCAAAAACAACTGCTCCCAGCTCCAGATCGTGGGTAGTGTAATCTCTTTCGTGAACCTTGAGTTGGCGTGATGCGTAGGCAATGACCTTGTCACGTTGCATCAACACGCAACCAATTCCTTGGATGGAAGCATCGCAGTAAACCACAAAATCTTCTGTGCCTTCAGGCAATGAGAGGATAGGCGCGCTACAAAGTCTATCTTTCAAGTGCTGAAACGCATATTCCTGTATATCACCCCAGCGATAGGTGACACCCTTCTGAGTCAGTGAAGTGAGGGGTTGCGCAATCTTGGAGAAATCCTTTATAAACCTTCTGTAATATCCGGCCAAACCCAAGAATTGGCGGATTTCTGTTGGTGTACGGGGTGCAGGCCAGTTCTTGATCGATTCAACCTTAGATGGATCCACATGAATCCCATCCTTGTTTACCACATGGCCTAGAAAGTGGACTTCGCGAAGCCAGAAGTCACATTTCGAAAACTTGGCATACAACTGCTCTTTTCGAAGAAGTTCCAGCATAAGTCGTAGATGCTGCTCGTGTTCCTCCTGACTCTTTGAATAGATCAGGATATCGTCGATGAACACAATAACGAACTTATCCAGGTAAGGCTTGCACACTCGGTTCATGAGATCCATGAAGACCGCTGGTGCATTCGTCAGCCCGAATGCCATAACCAGAAACTCATAATGGCCGTAACGAGTTCTGAATGCTGTTTTGGAGACGTCCTCATCTCGGACTCTCAGCTGATGGTATCCCGATCTCAAATCAATTTTAGAGTAATAGCTCGACCCTTGCAGCTGGTCGAACAAGTCGTCAATACGTGGAAGAGGATAGCGATTCTTCACAGTCACCTTGTTAAGCTCGCGATAGTCAATACACATTCTGAAAGTACCATCTTTCTTTTTCACAAACAAGACTGGGGCTCCCCAGGGCGAAGAGCTAGGACGTATAAAACCCTTTTCCAAGAGTTCTTGTATTTGTGTGGACAGTTCTTCAAGTTCTGATGGAGCTAGACGATATGGTGCTCGAGCCACTGGCGCTGCTCCAGGAGTTAGCTCGATTTGAAACTCAACTTGGCGATGAGGCGAAAGACCAGGTAATTCCTCAGGAAATACCTCGGGAAAGTCACGTACAATAGGGATGTCTTCAATTCTCTTCTCTTCCGTTGATGTGTCAGTAACGAGTGCTAAAATGGCAGTGTGGCCCTTTCGTAAACACTTCTGGGCCTTAAGGAAAGAGATGATGCCTTCGACAGCACCACTCTTGTCGCCATGAATCATGAGAGGTTCTTCACCAGAACGAGGAATGCGGACGATTTTCTCCTTGCAAACAATCTCCGCTTGATGATGAGATAGCCAATCCATCCCAATAACGACGTCGAAACTACCAAGTGTGATAGGAATAAGATCGATAGAGAAAGTCTGACCAGCTAAGACGAGGTTACAACCTTATTTATGTGTGTGGCTTCAAGACTTTTACCGTTAGCTAGTTCTACCGTGTGTTTGGTGTTCAGGAGTGTTGGAGTGCGCTTAAGCATTTGGCTAACTTTTACGGACACATAAATAGTATCGGCACCTGAATCGAATAAAACAGTAACAAAGAAGTCGTCCAGAAGAAACTTACCCATCACAACGTTGGGATCGTTCCTTGCATCACCCTGAAGGTTTCAAGGAGTGATCACCGAGGATCGAGAGTCGAGCCTTCCAAACTCTCTATGCTAGAGGGTGTTCATTTCAGTGTCTTTGCATGGTGGAGCGAGAACGAAATGTCATTGTGGTAAGAGATTGACGGTTTGGTCTAAGCAAATGGTAGAAATTAGACATAACGTAAACCAATAATCATGTGTCGGTACAAAAGCTAGTATAAAGATTCCGCGTTTTTAAGAAGACTATCATGGAATAGTATGATTTCTTGTAGTGTAAGGCAGGTCAGGTAAGCGTATAGATTATCGTGTTCGCCTGTAGGTTGAGTAATCCATATTTCTATCCTTGAGCGTCCTGAAGATTATCCCATCAGTAAGGGCATCCATTCGCTAGGTTGGGTTTTCGAAGGAGTAAATCAAGTAGAAGAAGCATTAACCACCCAATAAGGTAATGGGGGTAATCTTGTGATCGGTGGAAATAGTGGTGTGGTTGTTGGCGTTTCGTTAAATCAGTTGCCAATCAAAGAAACAGGGAATTAATGAGGTTCATGCGAAGAATCGAGCGAAAACAGGGGTCCACCAATAACAGAAGCAATTCTAGTAGTGAGGTGTGGCGGCATGACACAAAAAGGGAAGTTCGTTGCATTACGATCACGGAAGTATATCACTTGTCCAAAATAGAGTTTGGTTGGTAGGGTTGCGAGTTGCAAAGCGACGAACGCGCGTAACTGTAGCTGCTTCATTTCTGGTAACGACGACCGGTGGAGATGATGAGGTCCGTCAACGGGGATGTGTGGGTATAGTTCTCCAAAACCCGAGTTCGTTTGAGCCAGGTCGGGACTTCGTGAATGTTTACGTACAAGCCGAATGTACAGAGGGTCAGATGGTGACGTCATGTCGAGTTAAGCGTGTAAATAGATAGAATGCATAAACAGTTGTCGTAGAGGGGTGACGAGAAATTAGAAAAGAATTTGACCACCACTTGTCAAATTCAAGTAAACAATTGCATATCATAAAGAATGCAGTAGGGCTAATAGACAACATGCTACTACCCTAAATAAACACACCATAAACACCACACCGGACAAAAGTAATCTAGCAAGTCAGAAATATAAACTTAAATCATACCACCTAGTGTGTTGGGTCTTGCACGTGGAGCGAAGCGTCGTTGTGGATCATTGAACACTGTACAGGTTATAGTCTGGTTTTATCAAAAAGCTTTTCCCCTTTTTAAAACCAAGTTCACTATAACCAATGGCTCTGATACCAATCTGTCACACCCCCAAAATCCACCATGCGGAGCATCACCGCTTGGAGGCGTGACGTGACCAGGATCGAGCCACCAATCATATTGAACAACATAATTAAGTAAATAAAACCAAACACAATACGATTGGTGACCAAAAGGAAGTAAACCGATTTTAGGTTAACAGCGGAAGCATAAAACATAAGTTCAAAACATAAGTCCATAGTTCATAAGTTTAAAGCCCAAAACGTAGGTTTAATAAGTTCATAAAGTTTATTCATTAAATACGGGACATATCAGTTCGCATCCCACAACGACCACCTCCATATGCAAGCTCCATAGCATCTAGTGACCTGCAAAGCATGTAATAACGAGTCAACAACAAAGTTGAGTGAGTTCACGGTTGGTTGTCCATTTTAGAGTTGTTTCCAAAAACATAGTTTAATCTCATTCGGCTATCCAGCCGTGGGGGTTACCCCATAGTTCGAAAACGTTTATTAGTTAACCATCCCATGTCCACCTTCCCTGGCTATCCAGCCCGGCACTTTGGCCGTGGGGAGCTACCCCAGTATTTTAAACTACCAGACTCGTTTATCATATCGACTACTAACAAAAAAATCAATTGTGCCCTAGCGTCGGTGTTGGTGCACGTTTGTGACAACAGCTTAGATTTGGTCTTTGGATATCTTGTAATTAGTTAAACGATAAACAGTTAGCGGGTTTAGCTTTGTAATAGTTTGATTATAGAGTTTGGGCTAAGCAAAACCCACATTGGGTGATGGGGGACGATTTGGGCCTAGCCCATGTAGCAAACCCAGCCTAATGTTGAAACCTTGTGTTATATAAACAAGGTTAGGCTTTAGGGTTTAGGTTAATCAGCCAAAACAGAGTTTGAGAGGCATTGAAATTCGTGAGAGCTAGACTTGGATGAATTTGAGTGTGGTTAGGGTTTAGATTGATTGTAATTCTTGAGTGATTGATAATCAATAGAAACCCAGTTTGAAAGTGAATTGTTGTTTCTGTTTTCTACTCGTTTCTGTGATATTCTGATCAAGAGGATTCCGCACTCTTGATTGGAAAGACAATTCTGTGAAAGATCCATACGAATAGGGGACCTACAATTGGTATCAGAGCATTAGGATCTTGAAGGCTCGGTTCAGAATTGTGTTCTGCAGAAACAGGGAGTTTTTTTCGAATTTTTGAAAACTAGGGTTTTGAAGTTTTCGAAATTTTTCTGTTTGTTTGATAAAAATTTTCGAAATCCTTGGCTGTTCTGATAATAATTTTTGAAATTTATTGGCTGTTTTGATATTCTGCTTTGTTTGTTTGCTGATTTGCAGGTTTGCAGGTTTGCTGATTTGCAGGTTTGGCTGAAATTCGAAGATTGTTCTTGGTTTCTTCATCAAGTTCATCGAATTTGGGTGAAAAGGTTGCTGATTTTGCTGTTTCGATTCTGCAGAAGTTGTTAGGAGAATCCAGAAAATCATCAAAAGTTTCGAAAAGATTGAATTTCCAAAGTTAACAGGCGATTTTAACTAATTCGCAGACTGGTCAGCGAATTTGACACTTGATACCTCGGTGACCGGCGAAGTTAAATCCAAAGGCGACTTTGGTAACCGTATAATTTTCCACAGCGAAATTATTACGGTTTTCGGCGACTTTACCAGTCGTCCTAATCGCGAAATAAACCAGCGAATTTGTCTAGCGAACTTGAACAGCGAATTTGACCTGCGAACCTTTGAACTTTGATCAGTGAAATTGAACAAGTATAAGACCAGCGAATTTAAGTGATTACCCAGCGAAATTAACAGCATATTTAAAGCGGTGGAAAATTTTCTGGCAAGCGTAACAAAAAATTCACGTTTTCGAAAACAGAAATTGATCCGTAGCTCGTTTGACTCTGGAAAATCCCGAATTCGGTTCTCAACATTATATATCATTGGATTCGCCTTTTCGAGACGATTCTAAAGGTGTAATTTGGTAACCACTGTTTTCGGAGATATTTTGTACGGTTTTCTCAGTCTGCAACGTTTAAAATGTCAAACATGTTGAATTTGAATGCACCTAAGATGATTAAGGTGGAGAATTATCTTACATGGAAGGACAACTTCAAATCCTTCACTGAATCTCAGGATGCACGCATGTGGATCTGTATTGAAGATTGGTACGTAAACCCAACACACGATTATGAGGGCAGACCACGAAGAACAGATTATGTGAACATGAAAGAGGATGATAAAAAGATGTATGATGCTGAAAAGAGAGCATTGGCTGCGATAAAGATGTCCTTACCTGATAGCATCAAGCATACCTTCACAAAGTACACTAATTCAAAGGATATGTGGGATGCATTACAAAAGCGATATCAGGGGAATGAGAGTGCCACACAGGCATTCATGGCAGAGATAGTGCCAGTTGATGAGGCTGAAACTATTGTGAGTGATGCTGAATCTGAAGTGAAAAATACTGAAGCTCAAGTGGAGAATGCTGAAGCAAAAGTGGATGCTGAAGTAGAGAAGGAGAGTGAAGCTGAACAGGTTGTTGCTGATGAAACCTCAGAAGTTCATGAGAAAGAGGTACAATCTAATTCTGTGTGTTTAAGATGTCGTGAACTACAGGGTGAGGTTGACAGGTTGAGAACACAAAACCAAAGTCTGGTAAGCGAGATGTCGAACGTAAAAGAGTCAAACTTTTTTACTAAAAGAAATGAATCTACATACTTGAAGAAGATAAGAGGTTATGAAGCTGAAATTGAAGCTTTAACTTGCAAATTAAATGAAAAACTTCAAGTAATAGATTTAGCTCATGACATGATGGCTGAGAAAACAAAAGAGATTTCTGATAAATGCAAAGAGTTGTCAGATGCACAACTCAAAATTGTTGAACTTGAAAAGAAATTGAGTCAATTCAGAGATTCGTCTTTTGTTATGAAACACATGATGGGCGGGTTAAAGAAGAGTAATGACAAGACCAGTGTGGGCTTCCAGGGCTTTAATGAAGTTCCACCTCCTCTTAGTCATAACTATTCATTCCTGCCTAGTGAAGATGAGCTAGCAGACTTTATGGCATCTGCACCAAGTAGTTTTCCATCCACATCAAGTCAAGGTGATGGATCTGAGAGTGATGATGCTAAGGAAAACAATAACAGGGAACCTTTGAAAAAGAATAATTCACCGCCTAAGAATAAAAATCAAGCTTTTGTTAAAAAGATTAATTTTGTTCAAGGTAGTGATATGAAAAACGAAACTGCTGTTATTGAAAATGAATCGAATGTAGAGTTTGCTAAAAATAAAAACAAAGAAAAATCTGAATCCAAGCAAACTAAACAAGGTTCATCCAAGGGATCATCACCATCTGATAAGGGATCTACATCAGAGACTCCAGCTAAGAAGTCTTTGAAAAGGAGATCGTGCTTTAAGTGTCACACCAAAGGACATGTAGCTAGCTGCTGTCCTAACAAAAAGAGTGAAGCACAACTTAGTGAAAAACAGAGAGGGAAATTACCAGAGAAGAAAGGTGATAAAGGTGATAGTGAGGAGAAAGGTTCAAATTCTCCAAAGAAATCTGCTCCCAAGCAACCAGAGGGTGTTGCTGTTGGTGTAGATAAGGCTGAAAAAGGAACTCCACAAGTTCCACATTTTCTAAGAAATCAACCTAGATTTCAGCCTAGATCTCCACCAGGCAGATATGATAGACCTAGAAGTAGTTCACCAAGAATGAACAATTTTAATTCTAACAATTTCAGAAGTCAAGGTCAATATCAAAATCGATACCAAAATAACGGTGGTCGAACTTTTTATAACAATGGCTTTAGAAATTATAACAATCAAGCTTCTTGGAATCAAAACTCAAGGTATCAAAATCAAAATTTCCAAAGGTCAAATAGTCCAAACACATATAGGAACCCTCAGGACCAGAGACCTTATGGAAATCAAAATCAAATTCCATCAACAGGTCTGAGATCCAAGACTCCAGTTAGGAGTAATGGATATTGGATGGATGTTCAAGTTGTTGGTGAATTTGGACGACCCAAGACCATTAAGGCTTGGGTCCCCCAATCTAACTAATTTCTTAGTTGGTGTGTGCAGGAGCTGCTAAGGAGGATTATCAACTTATGTTGATAGTGGCTGCTCTAGGCACATGAAGGGGGGTGTGAGATTGTTGATATTTATATTGATTGATTTAAATTGAAGTTCAAAGTACTGAGTCGACACACTAGATAACCTGGCAGATCTTTATACTAAAGCTTTTGACAGGGCTCGCTTTGAACATTTAGTCGAACTCAACGGGATGAGGAATCCTGAATAACTGGTTTTTCATAAGAATTTTGTAAATAGTTTACCGCTTTTCTTAAAAATCAAAAAAATACAAAAACATTGAAAAATTCAAAAACATAAAAAAAATTGAAAAAAATGAAAAATGAGTTATCACTGTGTGAAAAAGAAGAAATGATAGTACATCGGCAAGTTAGACTGTCACACTGAAAATGAAATTAAATTGCTTAAGTGTGATAGCAGCTTCATCATATGATGTATCAGTAGGCAAAAAGCATGAAATAATCAACTTACCAATGTGATATAAACCTAAATAAACTGAGTATGAGTGAGGAACACATCAGTGGTGTATGGTTTAATGACCTTAAATCTTGCGTTGATAGATTGCCAAAATCTGAAGTTTTGGGTCTTTATACTGTTATTTCATCTGGGGATATCAGGGGTGTCCTTCTGCTGCATCCAGATATATGCTGACCTAGACACACCCAGGATATCTTAAAAGAGCTAAAAATGCCAAAACCTTGAATATGAAGAAGCTCTCAAAGAGAGTTATTCAAAATGTGCAAAATGCATAATTCGTACCAAAAAATGGTATTTGTCTTAGCCCTCGATAAGATATTTTGGTCTCTCTGCTGTACGAAAGTACTGACCTGTTCACCAATTATCTATCGTTGAAAAATAAAACAGATGAATTCAGTATACTCGCCTACTACGATGAATCTTTGTGCATACCTTGATCGCGGGGGTATATCCTGAAGTGGGACACACTAATATATCAGAATTAAAATTACCTTAACATATCATATGGTAATGGTACTTGAAATGTTCATGCATTTTGTTTAAGTGGACAAACATACTGGTAATCGTCTTGGACTGCTTTTCACGAAAAATTAAATAAAGAATTATCTAATAGTGTGAAACAGTTTGATTGTGCTGATATGATCTTCTTACCAGTGATTCTCACAAAAATAGAGTGTTTATTGCTTTTGTTATTTACTTGCTTTCAGAAAATACAAAAATACAAAAATAGTGTCTTTTTCTATTTATAATTCTTAACGTACGAAAAACTGTTATTCTTGGAGGAATTGTTACTGATAGGGGGAGACGGTGTTAGAAAGTGAGTTCAAAATTTTAAATCATGCGGGTTCTAGGGTGTGTGATTAAAAAGTTTTGCGTGTTGGTGATAAATTGAAAATGCTTAATCTGTGATTCAGTTTAACTATCTCTTGAAAAATAATAATTTATTTAACTGTGTTGAAAAATTCTTATGGTTTCTCGAGATGTTTGTTTTATAGTACACAAATTGAAGCAGTATGTTGCTGAGAAGTTGCTGTTAAGATGAGAGTTTGATTGGATGCATGGTAGAACCTCCTTTCTACATTGCAGACAAAGTTGAAGAGTTGAAGATTGCTTTACAAATGCTGAACTGGAGTTTACTCAAACGCTAAAGTTGTTGAAGATTTGGTGATTGGATGCATCAGCTTAGGGGGAGTCTGTTGCTGACAGAAGCTATTGAAGCTGAAGCTATCCAAAGACCAAAGACAGTGCAAGATTACATGAAGATTGCAAGAAGACTAAAGACAAAGTTATTTTATGAAGCTATTGTCAAGGGGGAGTTTGTTGGTGCATGTTTGTGACAACAGCTTAGATTTGGTCTTTGGATATCTTGTAATTAGTTAAACGATAAACAGTTAGCGGGTTTAGCTTTGTAATAGTTTGATTATAGAGTTTGGGCTAAGCAAAACCCACATTGGGTGATGGGGGACGATTTGGGCCTAGCCCATGTAGCAAACCCAGCCTAATGTTGAAACCTTGTGTTATATAAACAAGGTTAGGCTTTAGGGTTTAGGTTAATCAGCCAAAACAGAGTTTGAGAGGCATTGAAATTCGTGAGAGCTAGACTTGGACGAATTTGAGTGTGGTTAGGGTTTAGATTGATTGTAATTCTTGAGTGATTGATAATCAATAGAAACCCAGTTTGAAAGTGAATTGTTGTTTCTGTTTTCTACTCGTTTCTGTGATATTTTGATCAAGAGGATTCCGCACTCTTGATTGGAAAGACAATTCTGTGAAAGATCCATACGAATATCACCACCGACGTGCCATAGTCCATTAGTACACACCCGTCCAACTGGCATGGTGTGCGGTTTGTTAAACCTAATAGCGCTATTAACTAATGACCCGCTCGCCATAGCCTCGGTGATTAAGTCGATACAAAAAGGGAGGGACTTCGCTGATAGAGTTCTAGTCCAGTAAGTCTAATACGTCCCAACAGGACGAGGAATTTACATTCCTGAACACGTCTCAAAGGACGAGGAATCCCTATTCCTGTGCCCATTCCCATTCCCACCGGGAATTTACCATGCTTTGTAGAAAAGTGTGAACTCACCTCGGTTTGCTCGGTTAGATTCTCAAATATAGCTAACAGTCAAGGTCGGTCAATCACGTCCTAGTATGATTTACCAGTTAGTCATTTAGTGGTTTCAAATAGAGCACAAAGTTCCTACACGTATCTATCCCATAACATGCATCACTTTAACGGTTTATGCCCATATAAGTTCCCCATCCATTCCCCACTCATAAGCAAGCATACAATAATGCATATAACACATATAACATGTTATATCATTCACAGATAACCTACCCGACATTTAGACATACAAATCACAACTTATGTCCTTTCAGCATTAATATTCAAAACCGGCTGTTTTCGGACATTTTAATAAAATAGTTAAATTATTCCAAAAATTACCAAATTTTTACAGAATGTCTTAAACGTTCCAAATTTTATTGTGTAAAAATATCGGGGTCCAGTTCATTACCAATATTTTATAAAAATTCATTTTCCGGACTGATCTCAGATTTATCTATTTCTGACCACAGTCCACGGAACAATTTATTAAAAATTAATCGTAAGTCCGATTTACGAAATTCCAGTGGGGTAATTACAAATACATCAGTGGTCATCTACAGTACAAGTTTCATGATCAAACCCTACACAGAACCCAAGTTATGACAGAAAACAAAACATATATTTTCAGCAGAAAAATGCAGCTCTAGCTACTGTTACGGAATGACGCTTTAAAAATAGTAAACGAAGTCCAAAAATTACGATTCTGGTGCCATTAGAACCGTATTTCATAATAACACGTTTTAGACTCAAAATATCAGTTTTTCGTAGAGTTTATGACCTGTTTACAGCCAACTGAAGTTGGCTGTAAAACCGGGACAGATTCTGTTTTCACTCTTTAACTTACTAACTTGTGTTCGATTGATTCCGTTAATCATGTTTAGTGACCACAACAACATCAAACACTAATATTAATCAGCAAAACATCAGATAATCAACCAATAATCATAACAAAACAAGATCCAAGAGTTTTATACTAATATTCATTCTTTAACCAACATGTTCATCATTTTTAGTAGACTTTTAGTTTTGTTCTCTAGTGTTCATGATTTTTATCCGACAAATTTCTTATTAACCACTTTAGATATGAACAATAGGGTGTTTAGAGTCACTTACTACTAGCTCGAGGCTAGGGAAGAAACTAGACGAAAAACGGGTGGTTAATAGCGTCGTAGAGAGGTCCTTGGCAATCCGCAAGCACCAAGCTTCCTTGTATGAGATCCTTCACACTTGAATGTAGGTAAAATAACAAGATCAAATTTTGAGAATGGATGGATGGATGTGAAGGGTCTCGGCCGAGCACAAAGAGAAGGGAAAGAGAGAATGAACTTTTGTGTTAAGTGTTTTGATGTAAAACAAGTTCTTATCCTTTGTGATTTATTTATAACCACATTCCTATTACCCATTAAACAAAGTGCCCCTAGATATGTAACAATGTGAATAAATTAATCAAAATGGTAGGAAGTGTGTCCCATGTGGGGGGGGGGGGGGGGGGCGATCGGTTCATGGGGTGGGTAATTGGTTGGAATATAACCATTCTAGTTAGTGCTAACTTATGTTTAGTTAGGTAACTAGATTAGTTACTTAGTGTGTTATAATATATAAAGGGGGTTAGGGTATTCGGGGACCCTAACTAGCTCAGAAAAGGAAAAAATAGTGTCAATGACAATATTTTTATGTTCCGGGTTAAGTCCGGTTGTACGGTTGGATACTGTTCCGTTAAAGTGCTTAATTAATTCGTAACGTGTCCTATGTATATATTTTTGTAACGTTTTTAATTTCTAACACTTAGGAAATCATAACGGACTATTTAATGACTTTTCTGTACATTACTAGTGTGTTAACAGGCGCATGTAAATATAACACAGATATCAGAAAGCAGTTACGTAATTCCACACAGTCGTCAAGCACATTAATTATTATTAATAAATTGCACGGAATACATGGAATTATGAGGGTTGTCACAACCCAGATGTAATAAGTTTGAGATTTGGACTAAAGTGGCAAAACTGGCCAAACCACAGGGACCAAAATGGCAGTTTACTCTTTTTTTTAAATTTTTTATCACTCTCTAGATGTTTGAATCATTGCCAGTGATTGAGTGTAAAATGGAAAGTGGAATGCGGACTTGACATTGCATGATATCATTGGGTAGAGAATGACTCAAACACCCTAAAGTGTTTGAATCATACCCTCCCCCTAATGACACGTTTTAACTAAGTTAATGTCTAAATAGGTTAAGTCCATCTAATTTGTTTATGACTCGATTAAACCCATTTAACTATCTAAATTTATTACCATTTATAACAATTAAATATATTAAATGAATACATATCCACAAACAAAACTAAAGCATTAGCCGCATTTGCTTCTCTAATTATCGTTCCATCGTTTTTAATTTGAATTTTTGACTTCGTCATGGTCAGTTCGTCATCGTCCATCGCAACCTGACCATCATCCAATCGTGTGGGGTTCAGTCGGAGACACAAGGTGTATTGCGAGTCAACACTTTGAGCGAAAACTAAAGTCATGGAGAAGAACCCACCCAAGTTGCGACTTGGTGGGTGTGACAGACGATGAGTCGCGGTTAGAGGCTTTTGAGGTCACATATGGATATGAGTCACAACCGGAAGAGGCTTGGGTTGTTATTGGGCCTGAGTAAGAGCTAATGAATGTGGCTGGGCCGAGTCAAAACTAATGGATGCGACTATATGCGACTGATACGGTAGCTTGCGAGTTACGATATTGTGTCCAAGTTATAGAATAGAGTTAATTTATCTTTTATGTTTGAGTAAATTGTCATTTTTGTCCTTAAGGTTTATCTCAAATTGTCATTTTAGTCCAAATAGTTTTTTCTCCTCTTGGTCCCTGACTTTTCCCATTCTTTGCCATTTTGATCATCTGGCCTAACTCCATCCATAACACCTAGTTAAGTTAAAGGGTATTTTGGTTACTTTATAATTATATTTTTTTACATATATATATATATATGTTTTTCTTTTATTATTTTTACATATAAAGAAATCTTTAATTATAAAAATACATATTAATGTATAAAAAACCTCCTTTAAGTTATTAAAATAAAACAAATCCCCTATCTCTTTGCTCTCTCTCTCTCTCACACATAAAATCTCTTTCCCCTTCTCTGCAAAACCCTCACAACCACTAACTCCACCGTTACCCACCACCACTCACCTCTGCCGCAGACCACCGCTCACTTCTGCCACACCACCACCTCCTCCACCATCACCCTACAACCATCACACACCACCATTACCCTACAACCGTTACACACCACCAAATAGTACCACTTGAGATGGCCAGAAAATCAATGCGCGACCTGCAACTCTGAGAACAGATCTCATATCTCAGTTTCGCTTTAATGTAGCTTTTCGAGTTTGTTAGTTTCATTATTTATTAAGAAGATTCGAGTTTGAAAATCAATGAACAAAGAGCAAGATTCCTGATTTGATTTTTTATTGTAAAATCTGTAAATTGAATCCCATCTTTGACTCTGTATTTGAATTTGATTGTTGAATTCTAATGCAAATTGTCGTTTAGGGAGGGGATGGGGTTGGTGGTGGACTGGTGGTGATATGGTGTGGTGGCGGTGGTGATAATGGGCGGATGGTAACGATGTGGTGGTGGTGGTGATTTCCATAGACAAAGAGAGAGATAGATGGCGAGATGGGGTGATGATGATGGCTGATATGGAGTGGTTTCAGATCCGGCAATGGTGGGGTGGGTAGCAATGGTGGTGGTGGTGGTGGTAATGGAGTGTGGTGTGGTAGTGGGTGGAAGATTTTTTTTTGTATGTTTATATACACACGGTATACATATATATTAATTATCATTATATATTATGTGACCAAAATATAATTATCATTAAAATGGTAAAAAATATATATATATATAATTATAATGACCAAAATACCCATAGACTTAACAGGGTGTTACGGATGGAGTTAGGCCAGATGATCAAAATGGCAAAGAATGGGAAAAGTCAGGGACCTAGAGGAGAAAAAAAATATTTGGACTAAAATGACATTTTGAGATAAACCTCGAGGACTAAAATGACAATTTACTCTTTATCTTTGAATTTCTAATTGTTAACATTTGTATTTGAATAGTTTTACTTGTAAAGGGTGCTATATAAACCCTCATCTGGAATTCATTTGTTTAAGCCTATTTCGTCTAAGACTTTTTTTCTTTGTATTTGTCCGTCGATAGTTTAGCAAGAGAAAAGACACTCGCAGTTTTAAGTAAAATCTCGTGTTCGTGGGCATTTGGCCTGCTATTCACTCGGCATGTCCATTATATAACAATGTAAGGGCCTAATTGCTTTAGTCTACATCCATGAACCACTGTCTTATCAACTGATTGTAGGACATGGGTCACAATTTTAATAAAAACTTATATAAATAAAAAATAGTAAAGATACTCTCTTTACATATTTGGGAATTTATAGTACATGTACCGTGTACGAATCCTAACGAATATAACGTATAATACAACATATGTAATTAAATTGTTTCAAACGATGGTCTTCAACAAGAGCTTTAACCATGTCTACTTGTATGTTCGTTGTGTTTCCAGTCCGTTGTGCAGGCTTCAACGAGTTCTTGAACCACGTCTTCATGTACAATAATTTCCTACAAAAAGAACAAACAAATGTTGCCAGTTGTCGCTGAGGCACGTGTTCAACACGCTTCCCTTAAAACAGATTTCATGCCTCTACTAAAGACAACACGTCTGTCTCCCAGGGTACAACAGCCGAAGCAGTCTGTATTGCCGGAGAAAGCCACACGCCCGAGGTTACACCGGATAAAATTATAGTGTTAGAATATATGGAACGAATAGGATGTGATGGTGGTGGAAAACGAGTAGAGAGTACTCCTCTCTCAAGTTGCTCTTCAAATGTTCATCCTGCTTCAAGTATTCTTCATGTATAAAGCAATATAATTTTCTTGTAATAACAAAAAGAAGCACATAGCCTACTAATTGTATAAGAGTTAAGGATTAGTGAAAGGTTTCACTTAATTAATCACTTAATTAGAGACTTGAAAACTCTAATAAAACTAATTAAATGTCATCGAGAAGCTCCACTCAAGAGTTTCTCTTTTATTCACCACATGAACATTCTAATTAATATTTATAATTTCATTAAATTATAAATATACTAAATATCCATTCACCAAATTTCCAACAATCCCCCACATGAATGGAGATCGTTCAAAACACATAAATTTCCAATGGAACCTCGACAGTTGAGTATTGTCGGATTAGTAGGTGTCCCTTTGAACTTTCCGTTGTGAGGCATACTTAGCCTCCTAGCGGTTTGTAGTCACGATGTCCTTAAACAAACACCCATTTGTGTAGACGACAATACACTTCACACAATACTCTCCTTAGTCGGGTCATCCCCTCATAGTCGTGTCCAATAATGGTCGTGGAACACTTTCATGGTTCAGCGAGAGCTCTAGGAATTATGCCCCCAATTCCATTTGAAGCGACCCCACTTCTCTCTAACATAGGTGATTCTCCTTAAATCACTAAAAGCCTCGTGGTTACCATGATTACGCAAAATCATTTACCACATAATATGCTTAGCCTCACAATTTGTCACTGAATTTCATAGGAATGAACTAGGACGTATTTAAACACCCTTTTTATCATTTAGGGGATATATATGACCATATATACTAGCTTATGCATATCAGCTATGCCCCCACAGTGACCACCCTTAGGCATATGAATTCGTTGTCCTACTGAACTTAGATCTTGGGATCTCCAATCAACTAAGGTAGGTTTCCTTCACACACCCTTTTTCCATGGGCTTTAGTCTCATCCCACAACTTGATCTTTAATAAACCCTCAGGTTGTTGGATCCATAACATTATCTTTGTCTTTGACAAGTCACTAAAGATAACTTTGCAGTTGAGATCAATTGTCATGACGTGTTCGTAACTCGAAAGTTAGCATTGCCTATTGTCAACTTCTAAGACTATAACCTCAGTGGCCACCTGAATCTGGTTATAATATTTGTCTTAGAATGATATATTTATCATTTAAGGCAAATACATCTCCATTATGCACTACGACATTTGTGTCCTCCACTTAGTCGTTGAAGGGGTAAGGTCCCAAAAACCTCATAATAAGTACTTGGGACCATACCACAACCTTGCCTTTTAAACCTTTTTACCTTGCGCGGCCGCGCACTGGTCTCACAAAAGGAAAAAACGGTCAGCAGCCTATAATCGCGCGCCCAAGGGAAATATAAATCCTTGCGCCTTCTCCCATTAGCAAAGGATGAAAATCCTATAAATACTTCCGCTTAAATATCCAGACTTGGATATTATTTGTCCAAACTTGGGATTTATTCTTTCAGCCGTTTCCACACAATAAAAGTGCCACACCAGATTACAGCAGTAATCTTCTAGAAGAAATACAATCGTGCACCACCAAGGCGGTTATAACCGTCTGGACACGTGTCGTTACCTCAGGCATCCCTGAAATCACAACGAAGGCATGCAATTGGAGAGTAATCTCCACTTGATCACTTTACACGTGGCAAATCCCCAGCCTTCGATCTAAACCACGATCCGTGTGCTATCATGACGGATCAAGGAAGCATTAACGGTAGAAAACGTAACCGCTTACGGGGTTAGCATCTTCCGTCATCTTTTCACTAACGGGTTTTCCCGCCTAAAAACGACTCCCGGCTATAAATATGAGAGACAACTCAGGTATGAATTCAAGTTACTCACACTTATCAAATACATCTTCTACTTCACAACCAATACTTATTCTCACACCGGAGTCGGGTCAAGGAGAGAACCCTCTTCTCCCCTTGGCGAGACTAACGGTGTTCTTTTTTGCAGAATTACCGGAGAAGAAGGTCTATTGGACCTGAATCAATCGAGTGGAAACCAACCTTTTTATGCGGATTCAAACCCCCTAGATATCTCGGTTCTGATCATTTATCTAGTGTTTCTTCAGTCGTCTATTTATTGAATTACAAAATCCTTATTGCCAAAGTATTATGGTACAAATGCAAGACACCCCCACATTTAAGTGTTATTGGATAACATCCATATGGGTAGTGAAAACCATTTCTACATACCATCATAGGGTTGTTTCTTAAATGGATCCTCCCCCACATTTCTTGTCATTTGATCAACATTTTCGTAACCTCACTTATGATGACATTTATACACATATGATTGAACAAGATCAACCTCATTGCGTCAGTGAATTCAACTCATATTGCATTAGCTTACATAAGCTTCCGAGCTGACCAAAGCAACACATGTCATTGTCATAAGTTTGTCACCAACTTAGAATAATTTAATTTTAACATCTAGGATAAGCCTAGACAATGAGTTCTCCTCATTAGCTTTTCGAATAACCTCTTCAAAAGTTACATGTCTTTTTCTTATAATGAATAAAAAATCTCCCTCAACTTTGTCTATACATAAATTCTTTTTGTGTTCATACACACTTGAATGTTTAGAGTTAATTAATCTCCGTCAAGACCCATAATTAACCAAGTACTAGTCTAGCATGCTTTAGACTACAATACTTTAGCATATGAACAGAAGATGCATCATTCTGATTCTTCACAGCCCTAAGAATATCATAATATCACTTTGCAACATTCATTCCTTGTTAATACAAAATAATGAGACTTATTCATAATCATAAAACATCAATATTTAGGAAGGTCCCACATATTATTGTATATAGCACATAGCTAAATTTTATGATTCAATTAAGGAATATAACTTATTTACCTTTGATCTCCAACGCTTTACTATTGACTCATAAGGACTTAAACATAAGTCTTAATCCAAGTCACTTGGTGAACACATTCATCACCAACAAGATGAATGTTCCTCGTCTACAATCACTATTATGTGTGACATAGAGTCAAGTAGATCGACACTAAACAACATGGCATTCATAATTTTGCCATAAGTGATTTGTACACATTTATTGTTATTCATTAGGAGATATGTATATTTAGGATGCTCTCCTAAACGAAGGTAAAATCTCTATATAGTTCTAACAATAATCAAGTGGTAGACGCACCTACGTATAAACCACTCGGAACAAATCTCTCAAGATTTATTAAAGGTATACAATAACATATAGTACTTTTTATTTCATATGTTAGAATTCACACTTGTGAATTTTCCAATGACTTCTAACGAAGTATATCGACATGAATCTCGTTTGTGTATTTCATCTCAATACACTTAGTATGTTCTTTCATTATTCTTTCATGATGTGGTTACACATTTGATGTCCCGTCTTTGACATTTAGTCAATGCAACAACTCTTAAGTTGTTTATGTCCAAGAATTTTCATGTACTATCCGCTTAAAACCATATTCTGTTAAACAATGTATAATTGGCGTTATAATTATTTTCACAAAAAATAATTTATATGTCACAAACATTAGTGATTTATTTCTTTGTTAAAAAAAATTGCATGTGTTATCCGAAGACATTAAACACAAAACAATAAAATACATTGGAAATTAGATCATAAGTGTCGAACACTTTTGAAATTTAAACGGAAGCATAGACGATATGAAGACATCAAATATCAAAGTGTTTTGATCTCCAACACTTTATAATCTGACCGAAATCTTCTCAATGATATCGTCCCATGGCATGTCTTGAGGTACTCCCTCAATAAAACTCAATGCAATTGTAAGTACAAGTTCCTCATTTCATCTTGAAACTTTAAACTTGGACCATTATGCTCAAAACAACACCAGGTTGTTACAAAGACTACATTGAAGTAGTAAACTTGAACAATTAAATTTGTTCACAACAACACCAAGTTGTTTTTCACCAAATAACATCCATGAGACTGTTACTTTGTTCACCATATGCTACTTCTAGCAAGAGTAGCGAACCGTTGAATTATCAATGTTATGCAAAACTTTGTTTTAAAAATCATTCAAAACAGTTTCTTAGTTTTGCAATATACAATCTTAATAATATCAATTAAGGTTATGAAAACATAGATCAAAACCCAAAATATCAAATGGTTTTATATTGTTTAGTCTTACTACACATGTACTGAACGTTTTCTAACACGCATGTTAGAGAAAAAATGTTATAACGAGCACATTATAGAATCGAACGTTTACATAAAACGTTTTCCAAAGATATAGTTTATAAAATAAACCATTTCTCATTATTTTTAATGCATACATAGGCAATTAAATGTTTACATCAAACATTTCCGTTCATTATGAACAATCTCTAACCTTGTATTCATGATACACATGTGTTAGAAAATTTAAGTCATTTTATATATACAAAACATGACCAGTTGGATTTAGAAATCACAAATTAAAGTTGGTGATAAATCCCACACAACTACACCATCACTTTATGGTGATTTAATTCTTGAAGCCAATGAAACATCAACTTCAATGTATGACCTTTTATTTCTAAACCATACAAAGCATTAAAATCAATGCTACAACAAATTACTTAAATGTTTACATAAAACATTTCAAAGCATTTATACTTTAACCATTTTTAACAATCATGTTAAAATGAAAGAAATTCTAGCGCACACGTTAGAAATATTAACATTTCCACAAAATGTTAATTCGACTTGCTAAAAACACATATATGGTTCAAATAAATAAGTCACTTCTAATATACACGTTAGAAACTAAACAATTAAAAAATGCTTCCAAACTAACGCTTTTCATGAACGTTTCTAACACACATGTTAGAAGACAAATGATTACAAAAATCAATATGTCACAGCCCCCGACCCGTTTTACTTGGTTCGGAAGCCGCGGGACAGAAACCCATGGTATCGGTATTTAATTTGACAGCGAAAATTACAACAAGACCGTTTATCAGAAAAATAATATCAGAGTTTTAAAAACACTGATTTATTTTATTATTAATGTTGGGACAAACCCCATATTTACAGGAAAGGAAATTCACTAGGAATTCCTTGGATTACGGAAAACATGTTTATTTCTATTTACTGGGCCACTTTATTTAAGCTGGAGTGCTACGCGGCACTTTTCCTTTTCTTCACAGTAAATTACCTGAAACATGTTTTAAAAAGATTTGATCAGCGAAAATACTGGCGAGTGCATTCAATTTGTACAAAAGACACATTGTTATAATATACAGTATTAAGAGATATTACAATGATTATATCAACCAATTACCCTAAATTGGTATTTGTCACTCGACCGGATCTGTGACTATGGTCATATCACACATTGGCTAACCCGTTGTCCAATGGTGAAGATTATCAAGTAGTGTATACAAAACCCCACATATCGGCAGTAATTGTGGATTACAAAGACTTAATCACTGTAATTATAACTTTGAAAACAAGTAGGGTTTTGAAAACAATTTGGTAAAAAGAGAATGACTCACATTGCAAGTTTAAACGGTCAGTTGCTTACTGGTTAAGCTGGTAAACCTAGTTAAATATACAATGCAAACGAAACTAGGTTAGTAACTTAATACAACGTTTAAGATAATCATGAGATCGAAACCCTCACGACGAATGACAAAGTATAGCCCAATATAAGCAACACTTAAACATCCATCGGATCGGTTTTGATCAATCGAATATAGTACCGTAGCAGTGATCAAGTTATTACCCCGTTATCGTAGCAGAGTGTTGGTATCTCGGGTATATTATTTTGATCAGACTATTAGAGAAAGAAAGAAATTTTTCGAACAACTTTCAAGTCCCTAAATTGCTCAATTTATAGCTGATTCGCAGCGTTCTTGCGCCCCGCAACCAATTTAGCAAAGTCCCTCGCGGGCCGCGAGGGACACCCTAGCTACGGCTAGGGCTGCCGTGTCACCACCTAGCCTCGACACGTGGATGACACGTGTCGGTCATCATTATCCGGAACCCTAGGGCGGTCGCGCCCCGCGAAGGCCCCTTCTAAATCTGTCGCGGCTCGCGACAGACTAAAAATTCTTGTTTTCTTGGTTTTTTACAAAAAGTAAGGTTTTAGGGGTTCGGGTTTTTACTTATGGGGCGTTTTAGGACGTTTTTGTGTGAGTTGTTACACATTATAAGACTTATTTGTGGATATCAATCCATGAGTGGATGAAGAGTCTACTTTAAATAGAGACTTAATTAGACATAAAACTCTAATCAACTAACATAAACCTCTTATTTAAAGACATAAAAAACTCTACTTAAGAGAATTTAACGTTTACAAAAAAAACGTATGATTTACACCAATAATTCCGTCTAACACACATGTTAGAGAATTTAACGTTTACAAAAAACGTATGGTTTACACTAATAAACCCGATCTAACACAAAAGTTAGAAAATTGACGATTCCCAAAATTGTTTGAAAACCAAACGTTTGAACCAAAACTATTCATTTTGTACCATGGTTGAAGATTTAAGATTGTATCTCAATCTCAATAAAGTCAAACACAACAAGTTGTACTGCATACATATTTCCCAAAAAAAAAATTATAAAACCATAATCTCTAAAAATATTTTTTATTATAAATGCTTTCGTGAACCCCAAAAATCCTTATAAATAAGGTTTTAAAATTGTAGCAACAATCTCACGAAATCTGTTTTAAGTTTGTAGGACATTAGTCACGGTTTTAATAAAAACTTATATAAATAAAAAATAGTAAAGATACCATCTTTACATATTTGGGAAATTATAGTACATGTACCGTGTACGAATCCTAACGAATATAGTACAACATATGTAATTAACTTGATTCAAATGATGGTCTTCAACAAGAGCTTTAACCGAGTCTACTTGTATGGTTCGTTGTGTTTTCAGTCCGTTGTGTAGGCTTCAACGAGGTCTTGAACCACGTCTTCTTGTACAATAATTTCCTACAAAAAGAACAAACAAATGTTGACGGTTTTCGCTGAGGCACGTGTTCAACACGCTTCCCTTAAAACAGATTCCGCGCCTCCACTAAAGACGACGCGTCTGTCTCCTAGGGTTCAACAGCCCAAGCAATCTGTATTGCCGAAGAATGCCACGCGTCCGAGGTTATACCGGATAAATTTATAGTATTAAAACATATGGAACAAATAAGATGTGATGGTGGTGGAAAACGAGTAGAGAGTACTCCTCTACACTTTCCGGTAAAAACTCCCTGTTAGAACATAAAAATGAACTAAGCACAATATAAAAATTTGCCGACATTTTCAATAATATATGAATCACGTGTATTTTTTGTGACCTAATCTTATGTTTTTTATTATTATTTCTCTTTTGTCGTCAATTAAATGACCCTACACTCAAATATGTTTTATAAAATATTTTGTTTTTTTATATTGTGCATAATATAGCATTATAGTTTAGAAATGAGGAAATTGTCATTTTAGTACCTAAGGTTTGTTCAAATTTACCATTTTAGTCTAAATAGTTTTTTTTTCTGGATCTCTGATTTTTCTCTTTTATTGTCATTTTGATCACACTGCCTAACTCCATCCAAAAAGCCCATTTTTAACCAGGGGTATTTTAAGGATTTTCAATTTAAATCTTTTAAATTGCCATTTTAATTCATTCTTTTTTTATATTGAAAAAATAAAACAAAAATATCTAATTAATGGGACCCACTCCTATCCCCCCTTCTTCATCACCTCTCTCTCTAAATTCGTTTAATTGCAGGCGGGTGATGAAGCTATATCAATTGATGGACATGAAGATGTGCCTGTAAATGATGAAGATGCTTTAATGAAAGCAGTTGCAAACCAGCCTGTATCTGTTGCCATTGATGTTGGAGCTTCTGATTTCCAGTTTTACTCAAAGGTGATTCAAACCTTATATAAATAAAATCTTGAACCATGATTTAAAAAGCGAAATTAGCGTTTTTTACATGATTTAACAGGGAGTTTTTACCAGAAAGTGTGGAACGGAGTTGAATCATGGTGTAGCAGTGGTCGGTTATGATACGAGTGTTCGCATTTGTTATCCAATCTGAAATCGCTAATCATTAGGAACACCAACATGTTTTGAATATCCTTGTTATATTATTTCCATATGATTTTTCTTACCAACACACAACAAGATATAAAAAATGAATATAAGTGCTAGGTAAAGATCCTAAATTTTGATAAGTCTAGAAAATTTATGTGTTGTTGATAGGTTCGTACAAGAGTTGAATTTAAAGAATTCGGATTTAGAGAGAGGGAGAGCAGGTGATGAAGAAGGGGAGAGTAGGAGTGGGTCTCACTAATGAGATATTTTTCTTTTATTTTTTCAATATAAAAAAAGAATGGATCAAAATGACAATTTGAAATATTTAAATTGAAAATCCACAAAATACCCCTGGTTAAAAATGAGGTTTTTGGTTGGAGTTAGGCAATGTGATCAAAATGGCAATAAAAATGAAAAGTTAGGGACCCAGAAAAGAAAAAAAATTATTTGAACTAAAATGACAAATTTAAATAAAGCTCAGGAACTAAAATAGTAATTTACTCTATAGAAAATAAACCTTGGTGGTTGAAAAAAGTTGTATTTTTTATAGTGATTTCATTATTCAAAATCAACGTGGCATTATTACTTTTTTTAGTTAACTAGGTGGATAATATTATTGGTTAGTTAACTTATTTAAAATTTAGAGTAAAATGCACGGATAGTCCCTGTGGTTTTGCAAAGTTTCAGCTATAGTCCCCAGATTTTGGAAATTACACTCATAGTCCCTGTGGTTTGATAGTTTGTTACGCGGATAGTCCCTGGAGTGGATGGGGGTTAGTTTTCTCTGTTAAGTCCATGTCAAATGACAAAATTACCCCTTACTTTTATTAAAATATAAGAATAAATCATACATACACTCTGACTCTCTCTCTACTCTCTCTCTCTCTCTCAGGAAACCCCCCACACCACCTGCCACCACCAGCACCACCACTTGCCACCACCCTCCCCCACACCACCTGCCACCACCAGCACCACCACTTGCCACCACCACTTCATCCGAGCATCGGACCACCACCTGCGATTATCACCAACACACCTTCAAACCTTTCGGAACCCTAATTTCTTCAAATCCATCGATCTGTCCCAAATTCATACAAAACAACCGAGCTCCAATGGCGATGGCTGCACTCAGAAGAGAAGGCAGGCGTTTCGCACCTCTTGTTTCCGCTCCAAACCCTGAGTATGATTTCATCTTCATTTCTAGATCTCGCATATACTCATATTTTGAATCTGTATCTGTTCATTTCTATGGTCTCGATTGTAATTAGTTTAGTTTAGTTTATTAGCTTTTTATGTTAATTTTGCTGCTTTGCTTTGTAACTGTGTGTCCGATTGATGTTGATATTCATTTTGAATCATGTTAGGTTATATTGTTTTATGTTTGTGCATTTGGTGATTCGTTTTTTTTTTTTTTTTACATCATTCGTGGATGTAAACGGATGGCTATTAAAGTCAAACATATGATATGTCTGATTTGAAAACTGTATTTGTAACATTTTTAACATTATATAGGTGGTGGTGTGGGGGAGGGTGGTGGCAAGTGGTGGTGCTGGTGGTGGCAGGTGGTGTGGGGGGTTTACTGAGAGAGACAGAGTAGAGAGAGAGTCAGAGTGTATGTATGATTTATTCTTATATTTTAATAAAAGTAAGGGGTAATTTTGTCATTTGACATGGACTTAACAGAGAAAACTAACCCCCATCCACTCCAGGGACTATCCGCGTAACAAACTATCAAACCACAGGGACTATGAGTGTAATTTCCAAAATCTGGGGACTATAGCTGAAACTTTGCAAAACCACAGGGACTAGCAGGGCATTTTACTCTAAAATTTATGTGTGGGTGTTAGGCTATGGGATGTCTCTTCCACATATCATATGTGAAAAACTTTCAAATTAGCATCATGTCAGATTTCACACCCATCACATGGTGATGAATATGATTTTCAAACATCACATGTGAAAAGTTGCCATGTCATTGCTTATTTAATAAATGGAAAATTTCACATAATAGTAACCAAATTTTAAAAATGTTCTAATTAGATCACTCGTATTGTTTTTGTCCCAATTAAATAATTTAAAATTCAAATCGAGCCATGTCATTTTTTCCATGTGTCAAGAAAAAAATGGAGTCGTATTGTTTTTGTCCCAATTAAATAATTTAAAATTCAAATCGAGCCATGTCATTTTTTCCATGTGTCAAGAAAAAAATGGAGCATAAGATGCAAGGGTCGGATTATTTTAATATAAGAAATTATATTTATAAAAATTAAAAACACTTTAATTACATTAAAAATTAAAAAAACAAGTTAAAATCCATGTCATCACTCGACGTTAGCATCAAATAAAAGGGAAAAATAAACAAAAATCCACATAACCACGGTTACCTATGAAATAGATGAAAAACCCCTTAATTTTAATGAAAAATGAATGTTGAGTGAGCTGACTGGAACACTTTTGAAACTTGAGTGACCTAATTAGAACACTTTTAAAACTTGGTTAATATTCTACAAAGTTACCCATTTAATAAATGCAAATAATATTCTTATGTTTCAATAATCGTAATTAAATATGTAGAAAACTAGAAGAGTATGAATAGATTTTCTTAATTTTTTTCTTCAATTCACAACTAAGTTGATTGATTTAAAATTGTTTGAAACCAATATTACAAATAGACAATGAATATAAAGAGTTAAGGGTTAGAAAAACAAATTGCTTTATAGAAGTTCAAGTGGATGTTAACTAATCTACTCTATGTCATCTCCCTAATTCTCCAATCGAGAGTTTATCCACCAAAAACCTTCTCTTAGATGAAAGATATCACTTGTACAAATTCATTCACTAATGAAAGGTAGTGATCACCTTTTTCAACCCACTATTACTATAGTAAGTCTTTATATTTCTTAACTAGTCCAAGGTGGCTATCACCTTGTTCACTGGTTATCAAGTAAGTGGCTTTACGTTCCTTGAAAACCACTCTATCAAACTGGTATAAATTCATTCACTAATCAAAGGTAGTGGTCACCTTTTTCAACCCACTATTACAATAGTAAGTCTTTACATTTCTTAACTAGTCCAAGGTGGCTATCACCTTGTTCACTAGCTATCAAGTAAGTGGCTTTACGTTCCTTGAAAATCACTCTATCACAATGGTGAACAATCTCCTAGTAGTGTTTTACAACAATCACCAACCAATGGTAAGACCCCTTACGTTCCTTGAAAATCACTCTATCACAATGGTGAACAATCTCCCAGTAGTGTTTTACAACAATCACCAACCAATGGTGAGACCCCTTACAAATGTATCACTCAACACGCTAGTGATAACCTCACGAATAGAAGATTTGAATATTTAAGTTGAAACACAACTTCTTCTTTTCGCTCTTAATTTTTTTGTCTTCAAGCTTTTCTTGATTGGATGTGTAAATCTGAAGGGAACTAGAAAATACTAATTAGATGTCACACCCCGTCGGAGGCGGAAACACGAGGTGTGACTGGAAATGATCTCAACCGTCCGATTAGCAAACCTTTATATGAATAAAACCATCTTGTGATACCAAATGTATAATATAAAGTTACAAACCAATGTAACGTGTTTAGCGTTTACACAACCCAAATAAAGACAATAAGTTTGAAACCTCTTTCCAAAATAATGTTCTACAAACTAGGGATTGGGTCTATATATCCCAAGGTGTATGGGAAATAGGAAGCAAAGCCGACAAAACGGTATCGCCATAGATGCATGCTACCTACTCCAATGCTTGTGAAACATCATTCACTTCCGAGAAACACATGCTTAAAATGTCAACATAATGTTGGTGAGTTCACAGGTTTTAATGACACAAATGAAAAAAAAAATCATTTGATAAAAACTTTTGTCGCAACCCCCGTCCCCTAACAAACCCGGGAACGGGCGGCCGCGGCCAGTTTCGGTGGTATCGGTATTTATCCATTTTGGCAGCGGAAATTTCATCAGGACCGTAGTTAGGAAATATTTTATCAGAGTAAAATACCACTCTGTTAATATATTAAATACATGGGAAAATCCCAAGTTTCAAGTACACACATTTTTATAGGGGTAAACCCTATTTTATTTAATAAAATATCTATTCATTTTAGGTAACTTTATAGCCACTTTTCCAAGCCTTCAGTGCTGTCCAGCTGTCTTCTATTTGGCTTTCACATTTTGTTACCTGAAACGCGTTTAAAAACATTTTGTCAGTGGGAAATACTGGTGAGTGAATCCCAGTTTAATCAAGTTTAATAAAGACCATTGTACAGTATTGAGGGCGGTCACGCAATTACATTTGTTTCCATCTATTCAATTACCACCCACGGTACTGTCAACCCGACTTGTGGTCATGTTACTCCTTGCAAGGTAGTAACAAATTTTGTATACAAAACCCCAACATACCGACGATAATTGTAGAATACAAATACCCAATAACTGTTTAATATATTATTAACTGTGTGAGGTTTTGTAAAAACAATTTGCAAAAAAATGAGATTACTCACATTGCTATCTTAGTTTTTCTGTAAGGGATTCCTGGTGATTATCTATAATTTACACAATTGCACATGTGTTAGTATAATAACCCAATATTTACATTAGTAATACTCTCCCCGAGACGGCATTCCAACGACTACGTCGGGCAGAACCACGACAGCCTTTACGGAACCCTGGATCAATCGGGCAGCGTATCTAATACGTAACCGGGGTTATATTACTTACAACGGAGCATAACTTCATTAATTAGGGGGGTATAATACCTGATTATAGTGCCTACTATTCAGAATTTTGAGTGAGAAAAGAAATGTGAGCGAATTCGAATGAACTGCCGATGCCTCCTTTATATAGGGCCTGAATTCGAGTTCCTCGCGGCCCGCGTAAGATTAGGCTGAGGCTTACGCGGCCCGCGTAGTAGGGGTGTAGCTACTAGGGTTGCTGATTCGTCGGTATAGGTCCGACACGATCATGTCACGTGGCGGCTTAGGGCTCGCCCTGACTTCAAGCTGTCGCGCCCCGCGTAAGAGGCCCTAAGGGTTTACGTGGCCCGCGAGCGACACTTAAACTTGATTTTTATTTAATTTTAATTATATATTGTATTTTGGGCTCGGTTTTCACATATGGGGTATATTTTAGGACATATTGGGACATTTTTAAAATATTAGAGTGTCAAAAATATTTAGGAGGGTTTGTTATATCTTCCCCACCTTATATTAGAGCTCGTCCTCGAGATCTACTGGAATAGGTGTAGATATTTCCTTTGCATTTCTGATTCAAGCTCCCATATATACTCTGGTCCTCTTTTGGAGTCCCATTTTTACTTTGACCAGAACTAATCTCTTGTGCTTGAGGTTCTTAACTTTCCTGTCTTCAATTTGTAGAGGCCTTTCTACAAATTTTAACTGTTCATTTACCTCTATATCTTTAAGAGGTACCATCAGTGATTCATCAGCTAAGCATTTCTTGAGATTAGATACATGAAATACATCATGTATCCCTGCCATTTCCTCTGACAGTTGTAGTTGATAGGCTACATGTCCTATTCTTCTAATAATCTCAAAAGGTCCAACATACCTGGGACTTAGCTTTCCCCTTTTGATGAATCTTACCACTCCTTTCCAAGGAGAGACTTTCAATAACACTTTATCTCCTACTTGAAATTCCAACGGCTTTCGCCTGTTATCTGCATAACTCTTCTGTCGATCACGTGCTGCTTTCAGTCGTTCCTTGACTTAGATGATCTTTTCGGTTGTCTCTTGCACTATTTCTGGTCCGGATAATTGCTTTTCTCCAATCTCTGCCCAACAGACTGGAGTTTGGCACTTTCTTCCATAAAGTACTTCGAATGGTGCAGCATTGATACTTGTGTGATAGCTGTTATTATAAGAAAATTCTATTAAGGGTAAGTGTTCATCCCAATTACCTCTGAAATCAATTACACAAGCTCTAAGCATGTCTTCCGTTGTCTGTATTGTCCTTTCGCTTTGTTCGTCCGTTTGAGGATGATAAGCGGTGCTTAGATTCAACTTGGTTCCCATGGCTTTTTGGAAACTTGTCCAAAAATGAGAGGTAAAACTGCTATCCCTGTCAGAAACAATTGATAAAGGAATTCCATGTAATGAAACTATTTCATTTACATACAATTTAGCTAATTGTTCCATACTGAAAGTTTCCTTCATTGGTAGGAAATGAGCTGACTTAGTTAGCCTGTCTACAATCACCCAGATTGTATCATTACCTTTTCTTGTTTTGGGTAATTTGGTAACAAAATCCATTGTTATCAATTCCCATTTCCACACTGGCATTTCTAACGGCTGCAACAAACCTGAGGGTTTCTGATGTTCAGCTTTAACTTGTGAACAAGTTAAACACTTAGAAACATAAGCTGCTATATTATTTTTCATTCCTATCCACCAAAAATTCTTTCTTAAATCCTGATACATTTTATCGCTTCCCGGATGCATCGTATACTTAGATTTATGGGCTTCTTCGAAAATACGTTAGCGTAGGTTTCCTAATTTAGGTATCCGCATCCTTTTCTTATAGAATCTCCAAATTCCATCTGTTCCTTGTTCTAATTCCTTAATCATACCTTTCAATTTCTCAGTATCATCCTTGATTACTGATTCTTGTGCTTTTCTAATCTGTTCATTTAAATCTACTTGTAGATTTAATTTGAGAGAACGTACCCTTTTTGGCTTTTCATGATACTTTCGACTTAAAGCGTCAGCCACTACGTTGGCCTTTCCTGCATGATACTGGATATTACAATCATAATCACTAAGGATTTCCATCCAGTGTCTTTGCCTCATATTCAATTCCTTTTGTCCGAAGACATACCTTAAACTCTTATGATCGGTGAAGACGGTAAACTTACTACCGTAAAGGTAATGTCTCCAAATCTTAAGGGCAAAAATTATGGCTCCTAATTCCAAATCATGAGTTGAATAATTCTCTTCATGATTCTTAAGTTGTTTGGATGCGTAAGCTATAACCTTTTGGTGTTGCATCAACACACATCCATAACCTAACTTACAAGCGTCAGAATAGACTATAAAGTCTTCAGTTCCTTCTGGTAATGCTAGTATGGGTGCGTTAGTTAATCTTTGCTTAAGAATTCTAAAGGCTTCTTCCTGTTTTGGTCCCTATTCAAACTTAATGGATTTACAGGTTAACCTAGTTAAGGGAATGGCTATTCTAGAAAAATCTCGAATAAATCTTCTATAATAACCGGCCAATCCTAAGAAACTTCTAACCTCGGTAGGTGACTCAGGGGTTTTCCATTTAGTAATCGCTTTGATCTTGGTGGGATCTACATGAATTACTTCATGATCGACTAAGTGTCCAAGAAACTGTACCTGTTCTAACCAAAACTCGCACTTTGAAAACTTTGCATAAAGCTTTTCCTTCCTTAATAAACTTAAAAGTGCGTGCAAATGCCTTGCATGTTCCTCTTTACTTTTAGAGTAAATGAGAATATCATCTATAAACACAATTATGAATTTATCCAAATATGGCTTACATATTTGGTTCATCATGTCCATAAATGCAGCTGGGGCATTAGTTAGACCAAATGGTATGACAGTAAATTCATAATGGTCGTACCTTGTTCTAAATGCGGTTTTAGGAATATCCACTTCCTGTACCTTTGATGCGTGTGTGGTGGTTATATATTTTGTGTATATTTTTAGCCCTTTTTACACTTTAGTCAAGTTTTAAATTTATAAAACACGATATTTTACTAACACCAAACACACATATGGGCAAGTGCACCCATCGTGAGCGTAGTATAGTATTGGTAAGATACCGAGGTCGTCCAAGGACATAAGAGCTTTTAGTACCGGTTTATCCTCAACATCTAATCAAATCAAAATTTTAGAAAAAGGTTTTAAACTAGAAAATAAAAACTAAAAATGCTGAAAAATAAAAATAAAAAGAAAAACAGATAGACAAGATGAATCACTTGGATCCGACTCTCCTTTAGTGTAACCTTTGATTATTTCCGCACTTTTGCACTTTTTAAGAGATTATCTTAGTTATAGTAGTAGGCCCCTCTTTTGAAGGTGACGTTACCCTCAACCCAGTAGTTTGAGTCAGCAAGGATATAATCCTAAAGGGTTGGATTATTGAAAGATAATTAATTAAGTTATTAATGCATAATGTGGTAGGCCCCTCTTTTGAAGGTGACGTTACCCTCGGCTAAGTAGTTTGAGTCAGCAGGGATACAATCCTAAATAACCGGGTTAAAGTTTTAATAGTAGTTTACATATGAGGGGGTCAAGGAGTTCGAACCCCCGCCATCCAATACCAGTGGGTATTGAAGGAGGTCCTACTAAAATTGACCCAGGTCCTTGCAGGATCTATACACTGAACAAGGCAAGACTCTTACCAAACCATTCCCTTAACCCCCGACCAGGTAGCCAACATATCTCCATATAGACCGTGGAGATATGAATGGTGAAAATCTTTTATTTTATATAGACAGTAAAATAACGCCAAGACACCACGGACAAATGATAAGGAAGATTTACCTTCAACATAAGAAACTAGTTATTAAAGTCATTAATACATAACCAAATAAAAAGTGCGAAAAGATTAAAAATAAGAAGTATTACACTAAATGCTTGTCTTCACCAAGTGATGTAAGAGACTTAGGCAAACATGGCCTTTGATTGTCAAGAACTCTTACGATCAATCTTGGATCCCGAGACTACTACACACACTCTATGATGGATGATGGATGATGGTGGTGGATGTGGGTTGTGATGGTGGTAGTGGGTGGGTTTAGTGTGAGAGAGGTGGTTTGCCAAGGGATGGTTTGCAAGTGAGCCAAGCACCCCTATTTATAGCCTGCACAGAAGCCCGGACACGGCCCCATGTCCACCCATCTTCTCTTTCTTCATTAAATGCAGTTTGACTGCATTAGTTGACCACGCCCCCGTGTCCGCTGGGCACGACCCCGTGTGCAGAAGCGTATCTGTACTATCAAGATTTGCCTAGATTCTGTGAATCTTTGTGTTAACCACGGCCCCGTGTCCGCTGGGCACGCCCCCGTGATGGGTGATAGAAGCTTCTACAACTTTGTCTTTTCTGCAGACACTTGGGCACGCCCCCGTGCTCACTTAGCACGGGGCGTGTTCAGCCTTTTGTTCTCTTTTTTTTGCTTGGGGAGATGCTGTCGAGGGGTCGGGCATGCCACGTTTATTCCTTTTCTTGTATTATTGTTAGATTTGGCTGCATTTTTGCTTCTTTTGTTCATTTGAGCTCATTTAATCCTGAAAATACAAAAGGAAGACAAAAACACACTTTTTCCAACATTAGTACTAAAAAAGGGTTAGTTTTATGCCACATTTGATGTAATTTATATGTTGCATTTTGTACACATCAAATACCCCCACACTTGAATTTTTGCTTGTCCTCAAGCAAAACTCTTTATAATGTGGCTTACACTCCCAAATGGAATGGGTAGAAGAGAAGGTTTTTGGGCTTGTCATAGAGTGTCGGGATTCCAAGATTCTTTATTAGGTTTTATTTTTATTTTATTTACAATCCTATTAGTCATGATTTATTTAGAATATTACATAAGATAAATTACTTATTAGGGTATAACATGCCTCTTTAAAATTCCATTTATATACAAGTTCACATACCTCACGGGGGATCACTCAACACTCGGCCGAAGATGTATTTTTGTGAAACACTCGAGAGCGGCATGGAACTTACTCCTACCATAAGCTTGCCAAACAATCAATCCTCCTCCTTTTTAACTATACACCTTTGTAAATATCAAGAGGACTTTTGGGGGAAGGGTTAGGCTTGGGTTAAAGGTAGCTGGTTGGGTTAGTGGTTAGTAGAAAAGGGCGAAAGGCGTAAAAAGCGTCGGTTTTCGTAAAACATTTTGTTTTTGTGACTTTTTATTCCAATGAAGCATTATTCAAACAAGCCTTCTTTTGATGAGCTTTGTTTGTTTATTGCTAACTTCATTTTTCTTTTCTTCCTTATGATTTTTTTTTTTTTGATAAGGAAGTCACAAGAAAACCGAGCTTTGTTACTAAAATAAAGGGTTTAAAATGAAAAAGGGTTTTGGTGGGTAAAAAGGTGTTTGTTTTGGGTTAAGAAATGAAAAAGGTTTAGGCTCAAAGGGGTTAACTAGGGGGATTTTGGGTATGTGGTAAAAAAAATAATAATGGTGTTGAAATAAAAAGGGTTAGTCCTAATGCCTCCATCATTTACTTACTTGGGTTTAAGTTGGTAAGGGCCGGGAATGTATCGTCGTGGCAAGTTCTAGAGTTGTAAGAACCAAGCGGCTATTCACACAAGAAACGGAAAATGAGCATTTAGTTTAAAGATGTGTATTTATATGTTCAATAAAGGCTCAAAACTCACTTTTTGTGGGAATGGGTTTTTATGTAATCAAGTATATATAATCAAATTTTAACTAGATTTGTCATGCCGTTTCATAATTTTCTTATGTTGGTTCTTTTTATCACGACGCTATCGGTTGTAAATTTGTAAAAATATAACCTTTTTAGAACTTGTAATTCCCAAATTAAACCAAGACAAGTAAAAAAAATGAAAAGATTTTGAAAAAATTTGGGGTGTTTAGCGGTTCCAATAGAGTTTTGTGTAAAGCTTGTAATTAGGACTTGCAAAATTCAAGGTTTTAGCACCCCCCCCCCCCCACACTTAAATTACAAATTGTCCTCAATGTATCCCAAAAATAAGTTTTTAGGTTGATTGAATGTGTAAAAGTGTGTTTAAAAACAAATTTTTATGTTATTGTGCATCTGGACACGACCCCGTATTGGATGAACACGGCCCCGTGGTCAGATTGCCAGTAACGGAAACTTACAGAAGGTGGACACGGGGGCGTGTTGGCTGGGCATGACCCCGTGTCTGGCAAAAATCTGCATAATTTAGACAAACAGCAGGTCTGGGGCAATGAGCACGGGGGCGTGTCGGCTGAGCACGACCCCGTGTGGACAAACTGCAAAAGTGTAAAACAGGGTTCTGGCTTCGGTTTTCCTGTCCCGGCTTTAGTAACACTAATGTTTAGTGCTCTAAGCCTCGTTTGTACCTGTTTTACTAGTAAATACCATACCAAACATTAACAAACATCCTAAATTACCAAAGTTAATCATCCACACCGCAAGTTAAAAAGAAAAAGAAATGAAGAAATTAAAAAGTGTTAGAGAAAGTAAATTGTTCAACAAGCGGCACGCAAGCCAGAAATTGTTCATGAGGTAAAGGGGTTAACCTGTGGGACTTCCAACCGTGGAATGCTACCTCCTACTCCTCCCGCTCAATCCATGTCCTCGTCTTCATCATCATCATCATCAGCTCCTCCGTGGCCCGCCATATACTCCTGGATGTTTCCAATGTCATCCTATATGTCGGAAATGTTTCTCTCTATTGCTCCGACCCGGGTGTATGTGTTGTTAGCCATGTTGTAGGTGTTCCTGGTGCACATGAGGTTTTCCTGCAATAAATCATGTAAGCTTTGAAAGTTAGGAAAACCGCCTCCTTGTGAGGAGGATTGACCCGGATCACCATGGGGCTGGCAATGGTACTGAGGAGGAGGATGGACGGGTGGAGCGTGTAAGACGAGTGCTTCCTGCGGGTTCCATGCATGCCCTTGAACTCTTTGAAAGCTAACCGTCCCATCTCCCGCTTCGTAAATCGGGTTCATTGAGCGGCAAATGACCATATCCACTCGCCCCGACCATGGTCCTTTGCGGAAGGATCTCGGCATGTTCACGAAGTGTTTGAAAAGGCGGTATATCCACCCTCCAAAGAAGATAGGAGTCATGGGAGTAGCGAGCTGGTTCCAGTGCATGTTTCGGAGCAAGAGATATGGGACATCAAGGTTGACCCGGTTGTGGATGCAATGAAGGACTAGTAGATCCCGCAAACCTACAACACCGCTGCTGTCGTGCCTTTGGCTAAGAGAGTAGGTGAGGACCCTGTGGATGTAGCGGTAAAGAGGGTCTCTCAACTAGGTACTCTTAGTTCGGCTCGGATTGTAGTTGCCTTCTCCTATTTGAGCCCAAGCAGCTTGGCGGTCATTTTCCGGTATGTGGTTCCTCCACAGCGAAACTCCACCCCTTCATTGTCAAACGGCTCGACTCTTGTGTTGAAGACAAGCATGCTGTAGAATTCCATGCTGTATTCATGCACAGATTGAAGCCGAGTGCAAAGGGCAGCTCGTAGTGGGCCGGTGACAATGTTGTTGAATCGGTCCAATTGGTTCACTGCCTCAAGAGTGTTTGTGCACACTTGTCTGGGGTTCTCCTCGGGCCTAGTCCTCAACACATCATAACGAGCTTGAGCCGCAAATTCATTAGCATTGAATTGAGTGAATTTCTTAGCCATCTGAAAGAAAACACCAAACAATTAGCAAGAAACAGTGAAAAATTCAGAGAAAACTGAAAAACAGTCGACTGAACACGACCCCGTGTTCAGCGGACACGCCCCATATTTGAGTGAAATTGGCTGGACACGCCCCCGTGTCCAGACGTCTGTTTCTCAAAAATCCCTTTTTTTGACCCGGTCCCGAAAACTTGAAAATTTTTGGTCCAGTAGGGGCGGTTTTCCCCGAAAATGAAACCCCAAGTGTCGTTTTTCTCAAAACAAACCGTTTACCCCTTCAATTTTATCTTTTTCGGTTCAAAAACAAGGGTTTGGGGTTTTTGTGAGAACTCGGGCAAATCTACAAACAATACAAGTTGATTTACTTCCTATAACTTGTATCTATACTAATGCTAACAGATCTAAGCAAAAATTTGAGGTTCGATCCGGTTGAAGTTCAAGAACCCTAGATTTTTCCCTAAATTTTTGATGTTAAACTACATGCAAGTGCTTAATCTAACTACTAATGATGATAGAATCATACCATGATGTCGTTAGAAGTAGGGGAGACGTCGAAATCTTGTAGAAAAATCGCCGGAACCAGAGAGTTGGGGAAACGGGGCGTGTGGAATGAAGAAACTGTTTTGAAAAAGGGTTTTATCCCGACAGTTGCCCGGACACGGCCCCGTGGGCGGGCAAAAAAAAATTTTTGTAGTGCTCGTGTGAGTGCCCTGTTTCCCGAAACTTTGGTTTTAGAAATCTTACCGATTTAGATGTTTTCCCGATTGTTCGTAACTTACCAGGTATGATGTTGATGCCTTCATTCTTCGACCGTTTGAAGCGAGATTTCTTCCTCCTCATCCTCAATGAATCCTTGATATAGCTTCAGCCGTTGGCCATTGACTTTGAATGGAATTCCATTTCGAGATTTAATTTCTACTGCACCGTGTGGGAAAATTTGGGTGATGGAAAAAGGTCCTGACCACCTAGACTTTAATTTACCAGGAAATAACCGAAGTCGTGAATTAAACAATAGAACTTGATCTCCTACTCGAAATTCATTAGGTTTAATGTGTTTATCATGCAAGTTTTTCATTCTTTCCTTATAAATTTCGGAGTTAGAGTATGCATAATTCCTAAGTTCGTCTAATTCATTTAACTGGAAAAATCGATTCTTACCTGCGAATTCTAAGTCTAAGTTTACATTTTTAATTGCCCAGTAGGCTTTGTGTGCAATTTTTACTGGCAAATGACAGCTTTTTCCATAGACGAGCTTATATGGGGTTGTACCTACTGTTGTTTTATAAGCAGTTCGAAAAGCCCATAAAGCGTCATCTAATTTATCGGCCCATTCTTTTTTATTTATCCCTATGGTTTTTTCAAGTATTCATTTTAAACCTCTATTAGTCACTTCGGCTTGTCCGTTTGTTTGAGGTTGATACGCTGTTGAGACCCGGTGATAGACCCCATACCTTGTTAAAAAAAATTCAAGTTGATGGTTACAAAAATGGGTACCTCTATCACTTATTAATGCTTTTGGTGTTCCAAAATGAGAGAATAATCTTTTCAGAAATCTTACAACGACTCTTCCATCATTTGTTGGAAGTGCCTCTGTAACACCTCGAAAATTCACGTCCTATAATGTGTTGACACGTGTCATAAGTTTGACCGTGTGAAAGAATGCTCTGAAAGGACTAAAGTTGACAATCATGGAAAGTATGTGAATATACGAGTTCTAAATGTCAACGGTGAATAAATATATTGTACATTAACCCTACATGATGTTTATAACATCAAATGAATAAATCATGGATCATGCGAAGCTAAAAGTGAGAGATTACAAACTACAGGGGTTAAATGTGTCAACATGTTTAAGTTATACCTCTGAGTGACCTTTTGACAAACCCAAAGCTTTGTAACGGTTAATTATGCTCACGATATAAATTTCATAAAGTTTCGTTATCGTATGAGAAAGTTATGATCAAATTCGTATACAAGGGGTTAAAGCGTTAACGTTGAAAGTTACGACTTTTCGGGTTAACCAGAAATGTCCAGGGACTTGGCAAAGTGGGTACAAGTCCTAAGGCCCTTGTAGATAAATAAGAAGGGGTCAAAGTGCAAAAATATAAGCTAGTTGCCCTTTCGAAAGGCCAAGAGACATGTATGCGGAAAATAGAAAATGCATAATCTGATTTCAGGGTCAAGGCGGGCCGCGTAAGACCTTAAGGTCTTTTACGCGGGCCGCGTCAGACGCACAGTAACAGAAAGTGCAGACAGCCTCCTGCATTCGCGTTTAGCCGACCTTTAAGCAGATATTTCTCATCTTGGACGACCCCTAGGCACCCCCTAAGCACTAGGGACACTTGTTAGTGAGTTGTGGTCTGTGATAGACTTAGATGTCAACATTTTGTGGTGATTTGAACACTATAAAAGGCCATGAGTTGCAACTCATTCTTCACACCTTCCATCAAGCTTTCTGATCATTTATGGAGCTCAAGTCTTCTCTCAAGTGATCACTAATCAAGCTTAGGACTTCAGTAAGTTTGCTAATCCTTTCTAAATTAAGTTTTAGCTTAGTTATAGCTTAAAAGTCAAACCGTCGTAATTAACGGTTGACTTTAAGATTAATCACTAATGGTCCAGTGATTAGTCGAATCAAAAGTAGTTATAAGTTGGTAATTATGTGGGTAATAAACCCTTAAAAGGGTTCCCCCTGATTACCACTCTAACTAGGTCAAAAGTCGGGTCAAACTTGTTAATAAAAAGTCAACAGGATACTTAAATTTTAAATTATGCATAATTAGCAATGTAGAACATATACAACCTGTTTGATCATTATTATAACTTGGTAATTAGTGTAAGAACATGTCTAAACATGTTCAACCCGACAATTTTCTGTAAAGACCCGGTTCGGAACCAAAAGTCACATAGTTTGACTTTCACTTTGACTTTCAGTTCTGACCCGTTTAATCATGTTTTAGAAATGCCTTAGAGCTTTATTTGGACCAGGTAACATGCCAGTATAACCCTCTGTGATTATACACCATGGTTCATTAGTTAACCAATTAATATGCATGATTCCGTTAATTACTCATATGTTGACCATTATGCCCTTTTCACCTTAAAACGTGATTTTTGAAAATGTAAAAGAGTAGAAACATTAGTTCCTGATATATAAACTTGCACCCAATATTTGAGATCAATTTGTGGTGTAGATTAAGAGTTATGCTCATTAGCGTAAATTGAAAGCTTTATGTTAATTAAACGGCGTAATTAGCATATAGTCTAGTTAAACATACTTTTTGATATCAAACCCTTTACCCACTGATGTAATATATTATTTTGGGATTTTTGAAGATTTTTAATTAACTTTAGGCTGAGCATAACTTATAGTCGTAGGCTTAATCCGGTAAATGTCGGTTTTGCCCTTACGGGCCATAAAATGAGTTTTACATATCTAAACGACTCCAAACCTTTTGCTACTGATTAGATATGATAAATAAATTATTTTAGGCCTTCTGGAATAATAAAAATATCAGCTTTATGTATCGAACCCGAAAACGGCTCCTAATCGCCTTATTAAGCGTTTTTAGCGCATAGTATGTACTAAGACTATTTTTAAACATACAAGGGTGATACCTACTGATGTTTTAGTTAAATTATAATATTTTAACAGTAAGCAAAAGTTGATTAACTCAGACTTCAGTTTTGAGCTTTACGGCTTATGTGAAATTACCAAAATGCCCCTACGGTGCATAATTTGGTTATAATTGATAAATTTCACAAATATACTTTACCCTACTGTTATACCTTAGTAAAATAAGTATTTTTTCTGATTATATCAGACCTGTAACTCAGGTAAATACTTAAACTCTTTTATAACCTTTTAAATGACCAAACTACCCCTACGGGGCCTAGTTTGTGTTTAAATACGTTTCGGGCATAATGAAAGACATCTTACTGATGTCACAACATATTTGAGGCATAATTAACTTAGGAAACCTGTATATGGCTCTCATGAATACCCGTCACGCTTATTACGCGTTCGGTTCGGTTTATGTAACAAGTTTACATAAATTAGCCGAAACGGGTTAAACCTTATCGGTTTTATCTCAAAATCCAGAATGTGTATAAAATACCCATATTAAGCAAGTCTCCGAACTTTTCGGGTCTAAATCACATTCTATCCGGTCTTCGCTTAATCGTGCGTACGAACCGTATCTTTGAAACTAACCGGTCTAAGCTTTAGCTTAATTAAAGACCCGTTAGGATTCTAATCGGTTATTATAAAACCTTCGTTCCAGATTAGGAGGACCAGTAAAAGCTACTTGCAATTTGCTTATTGTGATTATTACATTGCTCAGGTAAATACTTTTAACTTATTTTCCCTATACGGGTTTGGGTTACGGTATATAGAATACCGCTTGGTCGGGCATCAAATCTTCCATTTTTGGGTGGCTAATTGATAATTTGATCGGCCCGTTTAAACAGTTTTGTTTACTTAAAGCCTTTGGGGGGTTAATGACCATGTCCCGGATATCCCTGGCATCATTTTATGAAATGGCCACGACTTAAGCGCGGGGTGTAGGCGTACACCCGTCAATGCACAAAAGAATAATGTGGTGTGTCTATTGATCTTTAACCCGGACAAGATCCGGGCTACTGAACGCACAAGTAACATGTAATTCGTTCACGAGATTATAATATTAAATAATTCTCCCAAGTTATAAAATGCTTATGCCATGTGCATCCAAACAAATTTTAAATCATTTTCCAAAATGAGTCAGTTGATTGTATTTACCAGTGTAAACTGACGTATTTTCCCAAAAAGATTAAATGCAGGTACTAAACGTAATTGGCTGGATTGTCTCCTTAGCATCAATAAAGAGTCTCGCAAGCTTAAGATGCCTGAAGTCTGTTGAACTATTGTTTCCATTTTATTTTCGATCCTTCTGTGGATAAACTTCCGAATATTGTGACATTTGATATTACAATATTAAATTCGGTTGAAATATATCTTTTAAATTGCTTCCGCTGTGCATATTAAATATTGTGTTGTTTGACTATTATGTTGCCAACCACGTCACGATACTCCCCCACCAGGCCCACCGGTGACACGTGGAAATCGGGGTGTGACAGGTTGGTATCAGAGCCAACATTGAGTGAATTAAACACTAGCCTTTTTGTGTTTAATCTCAATAACACAAATTGCACATTTCTAAACTTTCGAGTCTAGACAAATAACATAGGACAAATTCCACTTTGTTTGGTTTTGTGTTGTCCTTTATTTTATATATATTTTCTTGTCGTTATCTTATGTTGTATTGACAGAACTGAAAAATGCCGCCAAGATTCTTTAGAAGGAGAGGAAGAGGCAAGGGGCCAATCAGCGTCCCCAATGATAACGAGGCAGGACCTTCGCATGTGCGAGCTCCATCGACCACCGAGAGTGACGATCCTCGGCTGAACCGGAGGAACCTGTTCGAGCCAGCTAGACGGTCGGTTTCGCACAGCTCTACACCTCCCGTCCATAACCCTTACGGGCCACAGCCGGAGTATGAGCCCAATAACCCTCAACCGTCCTACATACCACTACAGCGATCTTTATCGCACAACTCTTTTGGGGACCCCACACCTGTCTTCAGGGGCCAGTTTAACCCGGCCAATTACTTACCAGAACCAGCGGGTTTTAACCCATTTGGACCGGAGGATCATTTCTCGGGAGATCACGCGGATGATATGGACGAGGATACGGACCCCGTCGAACCTGCCAGTGGTACGCCAAACCACCCGATAGAGATCTCTGACGGATCTTCTTTCCACGGATCACCCTACGGTGGTCCAGACAGCTTTCAAGCTATGTTTACCAGGCACGAATGGTATTATACACCTCCTCGCCATTCACCGCCTCAGCAGCAGCCGCAGCAGCAACAGGATCCCTCTGTGGATTCAAGATTCGTGGCAGTCACGCCACCGCCTCCACCGCCGCCAGTGCAGCCGGCACCTCCTCAACCGCCGAGGCGTAGGAGAACCGGTGCACGTATGTCTTCACGAGCAGGAGACTTTCATTTTAGCTCTCCTCGTCAATCCAGTGGCAGTCACTATCCGCCACACCAGGAGGACACACAAATGGGTGGACCTTCTAACCCAGCTGTACCGCAGCCACCACCGATGGGTTTTGATAACCCAATTCCAGCATACATGGGTTCTATGGTATACAACCCGTTTGAGCCGCCGGTTCACAACAACTACGGTTACGCTGAGGCCGACCCTTACATGGTAGTGACAAATTACAACGCTTTGCATCCAGAAGGACCGTACGGAGCTCCATGGGGAGTAGGTTACCCAACACATGGGTACCAGATACCTCCCAGACCTATTATACGGACGCAATCGCAGCCGCCACAGTTTTCTCCCCCAGAACGGGAGGAAATTCTTCAGAGGCTGGATCAGGTTGAGCGAGACTTCCACCGCGACCGCAGGGAGAGACAAACTTTCTTCCAAGGATTTACAAGCTTGATCAAGGGGAAGAGCAAGAAGGACCGTTGAATCCTTCCACTGTCGTTGTAACTTCCTTGTAACAGTTGAGCCCCTGCGTGGGCATATCTTGCTGTATTAGCCCTGTGTGGGTATGTATGTTTGTTTGCTTTGACCCCTGCGTGGGTCTATCTTTCTGTAAACCCCTACGTGGGTATGTTGTATGTGTAAGTCCCTGCGTGGACTATTATGTTTGTTATTAAGTCCCTGCATGTACTAGTATGTTGCTTGACCCCTGCGTGGGTAACTTGTTTGTTAAAAGACCCGTTTAGGGCAACGTGTAACCTATTTATAATTAATGGAGTGTTTAAATTTATAAATTTCATTTTTGCCATTTTTGTGCATAAATAAATTATATATGAAATAAATAAATCAAAATCATTCCTTTTAAAAATATATCTGCCTATTTAAATATTAATTAAGAATCTTAAGAGTGAAACCTAGCCTTCGGGTCAATTATAAGACCGGGCCAAGATGGTAAGACCTGTTTAAAAGATTCAAATCCCTGTTAACATCTGAAAACATGTTAACACTCCTGGCAGATGTGATTCATTTAAAATCACACACGTTATTATTATATAAGGATCTTTCTAAAGATTCCAAACCCGACTTAATGATCTCTGAATCATGGGTTTAAATCATCAATTAAGATGATTATATTTTGACCATACGTTGGTAATATAATGCCTACGGGCCTTGCTCATTTCTACATGAGCCAAAAGACAGTGGTAGCAATGACTCCCTGTCCGGTAATATAATGCCTATGGGCCTTGCTCATTTCTACATGAGCCAAAAGACAGAGGTAGCAATGACTCCCTGTCTGAAAAAGGTGATGAACTATATTCAACCCTTAAAAGCCTTGATTCTCTGAAATCATAGCTTATGATTTAAAATGTCCTTGTGACTAGGCCTATTGTGCCACAAATAAAACTGTTATTGTTTTATAATTAGGATAAATTATAATAAAAGTCCTAAATAAATATGATTAATAAATTAACCAAATATGGTCTCTGTTACCATGGTTAATGAATTGCCATAAAAGACAATTCCATAATAATGAACTACCAAATAAACTATTGTCCTTGTTTTCTGCAACAGTTCAATTAAAATGGCTAACTCGGACGAGATAAATAGCCATCCAGTGGAGGAAAATGATAACGCCCGAATAAATCTAACGGGTGCTGAATTGAAAGCGCTAGTAGATGGCGCAGTTACAAGGGCCTTGGAGCGGCAGTACGAAGAGTATAGTGGGACTCGGAGTAGGACCCTATCTACGCCGCACTCAAAGCCCAAAACACATTCTGTGGCTCATAGCAAGCCTCCCTCCAAGAAGGAGGAACCCAAGAAGAATGATGATCGACACTCCTCAAACCACAACAGTGCTCCATCGCAACAGATTGTATTACATCAAGAACCCAATAATAAGGGATGCTCCTATAAATACTTTGTCTCGTGCAAACCCCGAAATTTCACTGGGGAAAAAGGAGCCATTGACTGCAGGACGTGGTTAGACGAGATGGACACGGTTGTGGATATCAGCGGATGCGCTGAAAGGGATATAGTCAAGTTCGTATCTCAATCTTTCAAGGGGGAGGCGTTGGCCTGGTGGAGATCACTGATTCAAGCCACCGGGAAAATCTCATTGTACAACATGTCTTGGGAATAATTTGTTGCCCTTATCAGGGAAAATTACTGCCCTCAGCATGAGGTGGAGAAGATAGAATCTGATTTTCTATCATTGGTGATGACAAACCTAGACTGTCAAGCTTACCTAACGAGCTTCAACACAATGTCCCAGTTGGTTCCTTATCTAGTGACCCCGGAACCAAAAAGAATAGCTCGTTTTATCGGTGGTTTAGCCCCCGAGATAAAGGCAAGCGTGAAGGCCTCCCAGCCAGCTACTTTCATATCAGTAGCTGACATATCTCTATCCCTCACTTTGGATGCGGTCCGACAAAGATCGCTGAGGAACAAAGATGCTGAGAAGAGAAAACGTGAAGATAATGATTCACGGAGGTCGAACAAGAAGCACCGTGGAAACGGTGACAACAAGAAGGGGTCTGAGTCGAGGAAAGATGGGCATCAGTCTGGTGAGAAGCCCAAATGCAAAATTTGCAAGAAACAGCACTATGGAAAGTGCAGACTCGAGTCGAACTCACAGACTCAGTCAAAAACCTATGCTTGTGGAATATGCAAGTCCACGGATCACAAGACCTTGGATTGCAAGAAGCTGAAAGACGCAACGTGCTACCGTTGCAATGAGAAGGGGCACATTAAAACCAACTGCCCTAAATCCGCCAAGAAGCCTGAAGAGGCCAAGAAGACTAATGCGAGAGTCTTCAGAATGGACGCAAAGGAAGCAGTCCAGGATGACAATGTTATAACAGGTACATTTCTCGTAAATGATATCTATGCAAGAGTACTGTTTGATTCAGGCGCTGATAAGTCTTTCGTAGATAATAAGTTTTGTGAATTGTTGAAATTACCTGTCAAAACCTTAAATGTGAATTATGAGGTGGAGTTAGCAGATGGCACACTAGAAACCGTCTCTACTGTGTTAGATGGATGTGTTATATCCATTAAGAACCACTCTTTTCCTCTGTCTCTACTCCCCTTTAAGTTGGCCGGTTTTGACATAGTCTTGGGTACGGACTAGTTATCTCACAACCAGGCCCAAATCATCTGCAACAGAAAGCAAGTGGTGATAAAGACTCCGTCTGGTGAATCACTTACCATTCGGGGAGATACCCAGTATGGGCTGCCTGAGCAAGTGACTATGCTCAAGGCTTCCAAATGTTTGAAGAAGGGTTGTGTCATCTACATGGCACAAGTTACCATTGATGAGCCGAAACCAAAAATAGAAGACATTCCCGTCATTTCTGAATACCCCGAAGTGTTTCCTGAAGAACTACATGGGTTACCACCAGATAGACAAGTGGAGTTCTGAATTGACATCATCCCCGGAGCAGCACCAGTTGCTAGAGCACCTTATAGGTTGGCGCCCACAGAGATGAAAGAATTGAGGACACAGCTAGACGAATTGCTAGCCAAGGGTTTCATTAAACCTAGTTCGTCTCCTTGGGGAGCGCCAGTCCTATTTGTCAAGAAGAAGGATGGATCGATGCGTCTGTGCATCGACTACCGTGAACTTAACAAGGTCACAATAAAGAATAGATATCCTTTGCCCAGGATCGACGATTTGTTCGATCAGTTACAAGGGGCAAGTTATTTCTCGAAGATTGACTTGAGGTCAGGCTACCATCAATTGAAGGTTAGAGATGAAGACGTGCACAAAACTGCATTTAGGACTCGTTATGGTCATTACGAGTTCCTAGTGATGTCTTTTGGGCTCACTAATGCACCGGCCGCGTTCATGGATCTCATGAATCGCGTTTGCAAGCCGCACTTAGATAAATTCGTCATCATTTTCATCGACGACATTCTCATTTACTCTAAGAATCAAGCTGACCACGAGAAACACCTTCGCTGTATTCTCAAGCTTCTACATCACGAGAAACTCTACGCCAAATTTTCCAAGTGTGAGTTTTGGCTTCGAGAAGTCCAATTCCTTGGACATGTGGTCAGTGAGCGTAGTATCCAAGTGGATCCCACTAAAGTTGAAGCAGTTATGAACTGGCAAGAGCCGAAAACGCCTACGGAGATTCGTAGCTTCCTAGGCTTAGCAGGATACTACAGGCGCTTCATTGAAAATTTTTCAAGGATTGCTGCACCCCTAACCTCCTTAACTAAGAAGAAGGTTAAGTTTGTTTGGGGCCCTAACCAGCAAGAGTCCTTTGATATCCTTAAACAAAAGTTGAGCAACGCCCCAGTACTGACATTGCCAGATGGAATAGAAGATTTTGTGGTTTACTGCGATGCATCGCACACTGGCATGGGGTGTGTGCTTATGCAGAAAGGCAAAGTTATTGCCTATGCATCACGACAATTAAAGGTGCACGAAAAGAATTACACCACCCACGACTTGGAGTTGGGTGCCGTTGTATTCGCACTAAAACTGTGGAGACATTATCTTTATGGAATCAAGTGTGTGATCTATTCCGATCACAAGAGCCTCCAGCACCTGTTTAATCAGAAGGATTTAAACATGAGGCAACGCCGTTGGATGGAAACTTTAAATGATTATGATTGTGAAATCAGATACCATCCCGGCAAGGCGAATGTAGTCGCCGATTCCTTGAGTCGAAAGGAGAGGGTGAAACCCATCCGAATCAATGCCAAGCGCATGGAGATAAAGAACAGTTTGACTGAAAGGTTGTTAGCTGCACAGAAGGAAGCTGTGTTGGAAGCTAACTATCCTAACGAAAAGCTAGGGGTAACTGAGGAGCAGCTAACTCTTAGCAAGGACGGAATTCTAAGATTAAATGGACGAATATGGGTTCCAATTTATGGAGGACTTCGAGATGTCATCCTCCAGGAAGCCCATCGTTCCAAATACTCCGTTCATCCTGGAGCCGACAAAATGTACCAGGATCTAAGGGCAAACTATTGGTGGATAGGCTTGAAAAAGTCTGTAGCCACCTATGTAGCTAAATGCTTGACATGTGCGCAAGTCAAAGCCGAGCATCAGAAACCGTCAGGTTTGCTACAACAGCCTGAACTTCCTACGTGGAAGTGGGAAATGGTAACTATGGATTTTATCACCAAGTTACCTAAGACAAGGAAAGGAAATGATACAATATGGGTTATAGTTGATAGACTGACTAAGTCAGCACATTTCTTACCCATCAAGGAGACTTATAGCTCCGACATGTTAGCCCAGTTATACGTGGATAAGATTGTAGCCTTACATGGCATACCTGTGTCTATTATCTCTGACAGAGATACTAGATACACGTCACATTTTTAGAAGAGCTTCCAACAATCTTTGGGCACACGTTTGAACTTTAGTACGGCTTACCATCCTCAGACAGACGGTCAGAGTGAGCGTACTATTCAAACGTTGGAAGACATGCTACGTGCATGTGTGATCGATTTAGGTGGTAGTTGGGATAACCACCTGTCGTTAATCGAATTCTCCTACAACAATAGCTACCATACCAGCATTAAAGTTGCGCCTTTTGAGGCATTATACGGTAGAAAGTGTAGATCGCCCGTTTGTTGGGCAGAAGTTGGAGATGTCCAATTATCAGGACCAGAGATAGTCTTTGAAACGACGGACAAAGTTGTCCAGATTCGTGACCGTCTCAAAGCTGCCCGTGATAGGCAGAAGAGTTACGCAGATCCAAAGCGTAAAGCTTTTAACTTCGAGGTAGGTGATAAGGTTTTGCTTAAAGTATCACCCTGGAAAGGAGTGATGCGATTTGGTAAGAAAGGCAAGCTAAGCCTGAGATACATAGGACCTTTCGAGGTTATCGAACGTGTCAGGTCAGTTGCCTATAAGTTAAACTTACCTGAAGAGCTCAGTGGTATTCATAATGTATTCCACATCTGCAATCTGAAGAAGTGTTTCGCTGACGAATCACTGGTTATACCACATACAGATGTGCATGTAGATGAGAGCTTAAAATTTGTGGAAAAACCGTTGTCGATTGAAGATCGACAGGTCAAAAAGCTTCGAAGAAAGCATGTACCTATTGTAAAGGTAAAATGGGATGCCCGTAGAGGTCCCGAATACACGTGGGAGGTTGAATCCACGATGAAAGAAAAGTACCCTTATTTATTTCCGTAAATCTCGGGGTCGAGATTTCTTTTAAGGGGGTGAGGATGTAACACCTCGAAAATTCACGTCCTATAATGTGTTGACACGTGTCATAAGTTTGACCGTGTGAAAGAATGTTCTGAAAGGACTAAAGTTGACAATCATGGAAAGTATGTGAATATACGAGTTCTAAATGTCAACGGTGAATAAATATATTGTACATTAACCCTACATCATGTTTATAACATCAAACGAATAAATCATGGATCATGCGAAGCTAAAAGTGAGAGATTACAAACTACAGGGGTTAAATGTGTCAACATGTTTAAGTTATACCTCTGAGTGACCTTTTGACAAACCCAAAGCTTTGTAACGGTTAATTATGCTCACGATATAAATTTCATAAAGTTTCGTTATCGTATGAGAAAGTTATGATCAAATTCGTATACAAGGGGTTAAAGCGTTAACGTTGAAAGTTACGACTTTTCGGGTTAACCAGAAATGTCCAGGGACTTGGCAAAGTGGGTACAAGTCCTAAGGCCCTTGTAGATAAATAAGAAGGGGTCAAAGTGCAAAAATATAAGCTAGTTGCCCTTTCGAAAGGCCAAGAGACATGTATGCGGAAAATAGAAAATGCATAATCTGATTTCAGGGTCAAGGCGGGCCGCGTAAGACCTTAAGGTCTTTTACGCGGGCCGCGTCAGACGCACAGTAACAGAAAGTGCAGACAGCCTCCTGCATTCGCATTTAGCCGACCTTTAAGCAGATATTTCTCATCTTGGACGACCCCTAGGCACCCCCTAAGCACTAGGGACACTTGTTAGTGAGTTGTGGTCTGTGATAGACTTAGATGTCAACATTTTGTGGTGATTTGAACACTATAAAAGGCCATGAGTTGCAACTCATTCTTCACACCTTCCATCAAGCTTTCTGATCATTTATGGAGCTCAAGTCTTCTCTCAAGTGATCACTAATCAAGCTTAGGACTTCAGTAAGTTTGCTAATCCTTTCTAAATTAAGTTTTAGCTTAGTTATAGCTTAAAGGTCAAACCGTCGTAATTAACGGTTGACTTTAAGATTAATCACTAATGGTCCAGTGATTAGTCGAATCAAAAGTAGTTATAAGTTGGTAATTATGTGGGTAATAAACCCTTAAAAGGGTTCCCCCTGATTACCACTCTAACTAGGTCAAAAGTCGGGTCAAACTTGTTAATAAAAAGTCAACAGGATACTTAAATTCTAAATTATGCATAATTAGCAATGTAGAACATATACAACCTGTTTGATCATTATTATAACTTGGTAATTAGTGTAAGAACATGTCTAAACATGTTCAACCTGACAATTTTCTGTAAAGACCCGGTTCGGAACCGAAAGTCACATAGTTTGACTTTCACTTTGACTTTCAGTTCTGACCCGTTTAATCATGTTTTAGAAATGCCTTAGAGCTTTATTTGGACCAGGTAACATGCCAGTATAACCCTCTGTGATTATACACCATGGTTCATTAGTTAACCAATTAATATGCATGATTCCGTTAATTACTCATATGTTGACCATTATGCCCTTTTCACCTTAAAACGTGATTTTTGAAAATGTAAAAGAGTAGAAACATTAGTTCCTGATATATAAACTTGCACCCAAAATTTGAGATCAATTTGTGGTGTAGATTAAGAGTTATGCTCATTAGCGTAAATTGAAAGCTTTATGTTAATTAAACGGCGTAATTAGCATATAGTCTAGTTAAACATACTTTTTGATATCAAACCCTTTACCCACTGATTTAATATATTATTTTGGGATTTTTGAATATTTTTAATTAACTTTAGGCTGAGCATAACTTATAGTCGTAGGCTTAATCCGGTAAATGTCGGTTTTGCCCTTACGGGCCATAAAATGAGTTTTACATATCTAAACGACTCTAAACCTTTTGCTACTGATTAGATATGATAAATAAATTATTTTAGGCCTTCTGGAATAATAAAAATATCAGCTTTATGTATCGAACCCGAAAACGGCTTCTAATCGCCTTATTAAGCGTTTTTAGCACATAGTATGTACTAAGACTATTTTTAAACATACAAGGGTGATACCTACTGATGTTTTAGTTAAATTATAATATTTTAACAGTAAGCAAAAGTTGATTAACTCAGACTTCAGTTTTGAGCTTTACGGCTTATGTGAAATTACCAAAATGCCCCTACGGTGCATAATTTGGTTATAATTGATAAATTTCACAAATATACTTTACCCTACTATTATACCTTAGTAAAATAAGTATTTTTTCTGATTATATCAGACCTGTAACTCAGGTAAATACTTAAACTCTTTTATAACCTTTTAAATGACCAAACTACCCCTACGGGGCCTAGTTTGTGTTTAAATACGTTTCGGGCATAATGAAAGACATCTTACTGATGTCACAACATATTTGAGGCATAATTAACTTAGGAAACCTGTATATGGCTCTCATGAATACCCGTCACGCTTATTACGCGTTCGGTTCGGTTTATGTAACAAGTTTACATAAATTAGCCGAAACGGGTTAAACCTTATCGGTTTTATCTCAAAATCCAGAATGTGTATAAAATACCCATATTAAGCAAGTCTCCGAACTTGTCGGGTCTAAATCACATTCTATCTGGTCTTCGCTTAATCGTGCGTACGAACCGTATCTTTGAAACTAACCGGTCTAAGCTTAAGCTTAATTAAAGACCCGTTAGGATTCTAATAGGTTATTATAAAACCTTCGTTCCAGATTAGGAGGACCAGTAAAAGCTACTTGCAATTTGCTTATTGTGATTATTACATTGCTCAGGTAAATACTTTTAACTTATTTTCCCTATACGGGCTTGGGTTACGGTATATAGAATACCGCTTGGTCGGGCATCAAATCTTCCATCTTTGGGTGTGAAGAAACACTAGATAGAATGGTCGGAACCGAGATATCTAGGGGGTTTGAATCCGCATAAAAAGGTTAGCTCTCACTCGATTGATTCAGTTGTAATCGATCTTCTTCTCCGAGAATTCTGCAAAAAAGAGCACCGTTAGCCTCGCCAAGGGGAGAAGAGGGTTCTCTCCTTGACCCGACTCCGGTGTGAGAATAAGTATGGGTAAATGAAGAAGAAGAAGTATTTGAGAAGTGGGTGTGACTTGAATTCATACCTGGGTTCTTTTTCATATTTATAGCCGGGAGTCATTTTAGGCGGGAAAACCCGTTAGTGAAAAGTTAACGGAAGATGCTAACCCCGTAAGCGGATACATTTCCTTCCGTTTAAGTTCTTTGATCCGACGTGAGAGCACACGGATCGTGGTCTAGATCAAAGGCTGGGGTTATTGCCACGTGTAATGTGATCAAGTGGAGATTACTCTCCAATTGCATGCCTTCGTTGTGATTTCAGGGGTGTCTGTGGTAATGACACGTGTCCAGACGGTTATAACCGTCTGGGTGGTGCACGATTATATTTCTTCTAGAAGATTACTGCTATAATCTAGTGTGGCACCTTATTGTGTGGAGACCACTGAATGAATAAATCCTAAGTCTGAGTAAATATCCAGGTCTGGATATTTAGGCGGAAGTATTGATCTCAGGATTTTTATCCTTTGCTGATGGGAGCAGGCGCAAGGATTTATGTTTTCCTTTTGGGCGCACGACTGTAGATTGCTGATTACTTTCTTCCTTTTGTAAGACCAATGCGCGGCCGCGCAAGGTTAAAAGGTTGAAAGGCCAGTTTGTGGTATGGTCTCAAATACTTATTATGAGGTTTTTGGGACCTTACCCCTTCAGGGTGGCTAATTGATAATTTGATCGGCCCGTTTAAACAGTTTTGTTTACTTAAAGCCTTTGGGGGGTTAATGACCATGTCCCGGATATCCCTGGCATCATTTTATGAAATGGCCACGACTTAAGCGCGGGGTGTAGGCGTACACCCGTCAGTGCACAAAAGAATAATGTGGTGTGTCTATTGATCTTTAACCCGGATAAGATCCGGGCTACTGAACGCACAAGTAACATGTAATTCGTTCACGAGATTATAATATTAAATAATTCTCCCAAGTTATAAAATGCTTATGCCATGTGCATCCAAACAAATTTTAAATCATTTTCCAAAATGAGTCAGTTGATTGTATTTACCAGTGTAAACTGACGTATTTTCCCAAAAAGATTAAATGCAGGTACTAAACGTAATTGGCTGGATTGTCTCCTTAGCATCAATAAAGAGTCTCGCAAGCTTAAGATGCCTGAAGTCTGTTGAACTATTGTTTCCATTTTATTTTCGATCCTTCTGTGGATAAACTTCCGAATATTGTGACATTTGATATTACAATATTAAATTCGGTTGAAATATATCTTTTAAATTGCTTCCGCTGTGCATATTAAATATTGTGTTGTTTGACTATTATGTTGCCAACCACGTCACGATACTCCCCCACCGGGCCTACCGGTGACACGTGGAAATCGGGGTGTGACAGCCTCGGCCTCGGCCCATTTAGACAAGTAATCTACCGCCACAAGTATATATTTGTTTCCTTTTGACGGTGGGAAGGGTCCCATAAAGTCGAGTCCCCACACATCAAAAATTTCACAAACAAGAATGCCATTTTGTGGCATTTCGTTTTTGGAAGAAATATTACCTGATCTTTGGCAAGCGTCACATCTCTTGACAAGACTTTGGGCATCTTTGTAAATGGTTGGCCAATAAAATCCTGAATCAAATACCTTTCGTGCGGTACTAGCGGCACCATGATGTCCTCCGTATGGACCTTCATGACAATGGCGGAGAATTCTCCTTGCTTCACTACCATGTACGCATCAACAGATGAGTTGATCGGCACATATTTTGAAAAGATAAGGATCTTCCCAAAAATAATGCTTTACATCGGCAAAGAATTTCTTTCTTTGATGATGTGGCCATCCTTTTGCGACTATACCGCTAGCTAGGTAGTTAGCATAGTCGGCGTACCATGGTTCTTCTCGGTATTCCACCATTTCCAGGGACTCCGTTGGGAACTTTTCGTTGATTTGTTCATCCCTGGTTGCCTCCAAAGCTGGGTCTTCTAAGCGCAAAAGATGATCTGCTGCGGTGTTTTCTGCTCCTCTTTTGTCTTTGATTCCAATGTCAAATTCTTGGAGGAATAGAATCCACCGAATCAAACGTGGTTTAGCATCCTGTTTCTTGAAGAGATATCGAATGGCTTCATGATCTGTATAGACTATTGTTTTAGAAAGAACAAGATAAGAACGAAATTTATCAAAAGCAAATACCACGGCTAGTAACTCTTTTTATGTTGTTGTGTAATTTTCTTGTGCATCGTTAAGTGTTTTACTAGCATAATAAATTGGGTGAAAATGCTTATCTTTTCTTTGTCTCAAGACGGCTCCAACTGCAAAGTCACTTGCATCACACATGATTTCGAAAGGTAATTTCCAATCAGGCGCTATCATGATAGGTGCATTGACTAACATTTCTTTTAGGGATAGAAATGCTTGATTGCAATCCTTGTCAAAGATGAAAGGGGCATCTTTTTCAAGTAATTTTGTTAGAGGTCTTGAGATTTTAGAGAAGTCCTTGATAAATCGTCTATAGAATCCGGCATGCCCTAGAAAACTTCTGATAGCTCTAACAGAGGATGGGGGTGGTAATCGAGAAATAGTGTTTATTTTTGCTCGATCAACCTCCATTCCTTCGCTTGAGATTTTGTGACCGAGTACTATTCCCTCCGTTACCATGAAATGGCATTTTTCCCAATTAAGGGCGAGGTTAGTTTCCTCACATCGGGATAGCATTCGTTCAAGGTTATCGAGGCATTGGTCGTATGAATCTCCAAAGATAGAAAAGTCGTCCATGAAGACTTCCATTGTCTTTTCTATCATGTCATGGAAGATGGCCACCATGCAACGTTGGAAGGTTGCGGGGGTGTTACATAGACCAAACGGCATGCGTCGATAAGCAAAAGTTCCATAGGGACATGTAAATGTTGTCTTCTCTTGGTCTTCAGGTGCTATCAGAATTTGAAAGTAACCTGAAAAACCATCTAAGAAACAATAAAATTTGTGACCGGATAATCTTTCTAACATTTTATCAATAAAAGGCAAAGGAAAGTGATATTTCCTTGTTGCTTCATTTAATCGATGATAGTCTATACATACCCTCCATCCTGTGACGGTTCTCGTTGGTATTAGTTCATTTTTCTCATTAGTTATTACCGTCATACCTCCTTTCTTTGGAACTACTTGGACGGGACTTACCCACGGACTATCGGAGATAGGGTAGATAAGTCCGGCGTCAAGTAATTTGATGACTTCGTTTTTAACCACTTCTTGGACATTTGGATTTACTCTACGTTGTGGTTGTATTACCGATTTATAATCATCGTTCATTAAAATTTTGTGCGTGCACATGGAAGGACTTATGCCTTTAATATCTACAAGCTTCCAAGCGATCGCATTTTTGTGTTTTTTCAAAAGCTTAATCAACTTTTCTTTTTCTAAATTACTTAATTTTGACAAAATAATTACAGGTGATTTACCATCTTTGTCTAGAAAAGCATATTCCAAAACTTTTTGCGAGTTCTTTGAGCTCAAGAGGCGGGTCTTTAGGAGACTCCTTATTTGGTTGCTCATTTAGATCAAGAACCACAAAAGTTTGTTCTATGGCGACCTCTTCTTCAACAAAGTGGTCAATTTCTTCTCTTGTATCGGGTGGCTCATCTTTATCTTCAATTAGGGGGTCATTATTGCCGAATGGATATTTCATTGAACGCACAAGATCGACACTCTTTTTAAATGCCCCTAATTGAACATATAGATTGTTGTGCTTCTGGTTTTTCAAAGCTTCGTGGGTTTTTACAAAGGGTCGTCCCAACACTAGAGGAGCGTCATCAAGGATGACAAAGTCGGTTAGGATTACCATTTGATTTGTTTGGACCAAGACATCCTCAACTACACCGATTGTTTTTATTACTTTCCGATTGGATAGAAAAATGGGTATTTGAAGTGGAGAAAAATCACTAATACTTAATTTTTCGAAAATGTAGTTTGGCATTATATTAACACAAAGAACTGTATCAATTGTGATATTACTAATAAAGGAATTTTGAAAGAAACATGGAACCGGTGTAATGTTAATTTCAAATGGGTCTTCTTTTATTAGCGAAGTTTGATCATTAGTTAACTTAATGCTTACCGTTTCATCAATTTTAGTGTTAGTGTTTAGCTCTTTCAAAAACTTAGCATGAGTGGGTACTAAACAATGATTTTCGAAAGAAGGTGACAAGAGATTAATTTCTTCAAAATTAGACTCTTCTTGAATTTTAACGTTATCGGACTCACCTTTTTCGTTGTTTAACTCATGTGTCGGTTTTTCACTTACTTGTTCTTCCATTTTTACATTTTCAACTATCTCTTCTCTATTACGAATTAATTCTTCTCTTGCGCGGGACTCCTCTTCCCTTGCGCGAGATTCTTTTATGCAACGTTCGATAGTTTTAATTTTTTCTATTATCCTATCGGCTATGTTGGTGATAGAGTAAGGATCAGGATCCTCAAAGCTCGAATCCGGATGTTCGATCATTTGTTCCTCATAATACTCATAGGAAGTAGATGGTTCACACCATTGTCCTTCTTTGTAAGTATATGATGGATAAGGGTCGAAATTTTGTTCTTTATAATACTCATATGAGGTGGGTTGTTCACGCCATGGTTCCTCATTATAAGCATATGGAGGTGGAGGCTCATATCTTGGTTCCTCAAAGTATGAGTATGAAGGCTCATACCTTGGTTCATCAAAATATGAGTATGAGGGAGAAGGTTCATGCCTTGGGTCTTCATAGGGTGTGTATGAAGTCGATGGCTCGTACCTGGGCTCCTCATAATAGGTGTATGAAGTGGATGGTTGAAATAAGTCACAATATTGTACCGTGCGGGTCACCACAAATGGTGCAATAATCTTCCCTATAATCATCCTTCTCATAGGTGTAGTTGTAACCTCCTGAGTATTGATCCATAAGAATCACTCAGCAGACCACAACAGAGTCTCGAGACCAGAAAACAAAAATAAAAATTGAAACAGAGGCTGGACACGGCCACGTGTTCAGTGAGCACGGCCCGTGTTCAGAATCTGTATCTGGGCGTTTGAATTAAAGTGACTGGTTTTGTTGAGCATGGGGCGTGTTCAGTGAGCACGACCCCGTGTTCAGACTCTGTATCTGGGTGTTTGTAAAAAAAAATGCAGCACGGCCCCGTGTTCAGGCTACTGTAAATGCAAAAACTAACTAAAATGCAGAAAATGTGCGCGCGTTTTAAAAAAGTTTTGAAAAACTGATTAGGTCGTCGATTTTAAGCTTTCTTAAAATCCTTGTGTCCCCGGCAACGGCGCCAAAAACTTAATGCGTGTGTGGTGGTTATATATTTTGTGTATATTTTAGCCCTTTTTACACTTTAGTCAAGTTTTAAATTTATAAAACACGATATTTTACTAACACCAAACACACATATGGGCAAGTGCACACATCGTGAGCGTAGTATAGTGTTGGTAAGATACCGAGGTCATCCAAGGACAAAAGAGCTTTTAGTACCGGTTTATCCTCAACGTCTAGTCAAATCAAAAATTTAGAAAAAGGTTTTAAACTAGAAAATAAAAACTAAAAATGTTGAAAAATAAAAATAAAAAGAAAAACAGATAGACAAGATGAATCACTTGGATCTGACTCTCCTTTAGTGTAACCTTTGATTATTTCCGCACTTTTGCATTTTTTAAGAGATTATCTTAGTTATAGTAGTA